>CM076185.1:2723351-3930593 GCA_038277355.1 Encarsia formosa | reverse complement strand
TTTCAGCTATAACTTTTATTTAATATGAAACTAAATGAATAATTTTTTTCAGGATTTTTTTCCACAAAGCTCGTTTGAGACAGAATAAAATGTTTTTTGAAGTATAAAAGTTTTTTCATAAAAAGAAAAGAATTTTTATTCCATTTATTGTAATCTTCTATCGTGAAAAATAATGACTAAAATGTCACTGGACAAAAATTTCAAGATTTTAAAAAAGTGGTACAGTTTTCTCGACAATTTATATTTAATACTTTCAAAATATGAGATTCAAATAAATAAATTTAAGTACAACGTTTATGACGTCCAAGACTGGGGAAAAGGTAGTAGTCAGCAAGGCATTAACATAAATCACGAAAATTTTCAGTTATTTTTAAACAAATTAGCACATTATAATATTGCAGAACAGGAATATTTTCATGGTAAGACCGTTACTGATTTGCAACTCAAAGAATTAAATCATATTTTAGATTTCACCCTAAAAAGTGATGCCAATTTTGAATGTTTTAAGTCGCACAATCTCATAAAAGGAAATTTTATAAGTGTAAAAAACATTTTAAGTCATATTCAAGGTCATGATAGCTTTAAACCTTCTTCACCTGAAGAAACTAAAAATACAATTATTTTTGCTTTGCATGCGATTTTTATAGACGAAGATATTGTTCTTCATGGTTCTCCTTTAACAATAGTTTCTCCTAGATGGGAGATTATTGGGAACCGAACAATTGATCTAAGTGGTTTTGAAGGAGATAGTTACATTCCAAACAGTAATGTGCAAGTCAATCACAATCATAAACCAGGTAAAAATGGGAAGAATGGCAAACCTGGATTAGCAGGTGGGCCCGGAGGACACTTTTTTGGAGTTGGAGAGGATTTTATTAACGGACATAATTTGACGATCATAACAAAAGGTGGAGTTGGCGGTACAGGAGAAGACGGCGAAAATGGAACCAAAGGAGAAAATGGTAAATCAGTAACGATACCTGATGATGTAGAATACAGTAAAGATTTGTGCAAAGATAACAAACTCAATGGCTTTATGTGCAAAGAAATGGCTTGTAAAACAGGAACTCTTATTAGTTTGCATTTCAACCCTAAAATGAACTGCGCGTATGAAATTTTCGGCGATTTAGGGCAGCAAGGAGGAAATGGTGGTGATGGGGGTCGAGGAGGATTGGGAGGGAACGCTGGTAAAATAACACTTTTTGAGCTTAGTGCAAATTCAGAAATTTCAAAGTATAGTGCGGTCGGTGAAAATGGAAAAAATGGTACCGCCGGTGTTGGAGCTGCTGGTGGAAAAGATGGGAACAATGCTTTTTTGAGTTGTTACGTAAGTGTTTTTTTAAACAAATGTACGCTGGTTATGCACGATAATTTTAACAGAGCTTTATCCGGTGACGATGGCACTGATGGTGGCAATTCTGATTCTCTTGAAAACTCCAAAAAAGCAGAAAATATTCGTAGGCTGTACGAAATTATAAATGATTACAAAAGTTACGCTAGAAAAAACTTGAAAAACCACGTGAAGACTTCTAACCTGATTAAATTTTTGAGACACTTGGACGATGATAACCACGTAACAGGCGTTTACAATACTGTAGGTTTATTTGAAGAACTTCAAAATTTAGAAAAAGAATATCATGAAATGAATACAGGAAACATTTTTCTACCTTTTTACAAATCATTACTAGAGAGAATTAAAAAATATGCAAAAGACCCTAAAAAAAATGAAAAATCCTCCCAATATAAAAAAGCTTTAAACTATTTGTATACTTCTACGCTGAGCAGGATTAATGATTTAGAAGAAAATTTGGAATCCATGTTAATAACAAACGTTGAAAGTTATTTAATGACCGTGAAAAAGGACGTTGAAGAACTAAAAGATTTTCAAAAAACAAAAAATAAAAACGATATCATCAGTAAATATCGAAAAGAATACAAATTAAACATCGACAAGAAAATAGAAGAGGCCAGTAATTTGATTCAAAATCAAATTTCACCAGAGATAGACAGCATAAATCATCAGATTGATGATGATATTGAAGCTTTGGTTGACGAAGTTGTAATACTGGAGCAAAATGAATTAGCACAAAAACAACAATTAATTGATACGAAAGCACAACTACAAAAAACACTGAAAATCAAAGCTTTATTCAACGTAATCGAATTTACGAGCCAAGCGGTCGGGTACTTAGGACCAGCTGGTGCATTCGCTGGAAGCGTAGTTGGAGAAGCCAGTTATTGGGCTGAGTCTTTGGTATTTAACAAAGACAATTACGAAACAAAACTTTTGCAACTTCCAGAAAGCGTAATGTCTCATGTCCACGCAGGAAAAAATTTAATTTCATCGATGATGAGTGAAAAAGTCAGTCGTTTTGATAAAATTTTAGATAATGTATCTCACGAGGTAAGCAAGAATCCGGAAATCTTTGGTGACCTATCTAAGAAAGTATCTGATATAAAAGATAGGTTGAACGCAGTAAATGTGTATAATTTTGATTTCTCAAAGGTTTCTGCGCTTGAAAATGAATTGAATCAAGAATTAAAAATGGCAAAAGAAAAAATTGATTTAGATAAAAATGATGAGAAGGAAAAGAAGACATTAAATGAAAAAATTGAGAAATTCACCGAACGATTCCAGAAAGTTTATCAATTTGGTTTAGGAATGTATGAGTTGACCGACAAGTTCAAAAATGATAAATCTCAAATAGAAGCTATATCTGAGGCGGTAGAAAAAAGCCAAGAAGATTTTAGGAGTCTCAAGGATTACGAAGAAACAGTTTACAATACGATATCTCCCGTTTTAAACAATATAAAAAACGATATGGACGAAACAAGAAAAAATTTAGATACCAAATCAGTGGTTGCTCTCGATGTGACTAAATGGCAAGTTCAGAATACTTTGAAAAATATCAAAATGCAAGTTCAAAAAATGACTCAAGGATACGAGGTTTCGGAAAATTTGAGCGAATGTATTAAAAAATTAGAAGAAAGTATGAATATATTGATAACGGTTTACGATCACATTCAAGATTACCACAAACAACAAAATTTAGCTAATTACATTGCGGACGTTAGTTCTGAACCAGCGGTCAGCGTAAGCATCACAGATCCAAAGCTTGAAAAAATTATAAATCGTTTGGAAATATTGATAAAATCAAATCTCATTCTAGAAAGATACAAAGTCAGTGTGGATGCATTTAAGCAGTTCGCCTTTCCATTCACTCATCTTTATTTAGATGAAATCACTCTTCCATCAAGTATAAAATTGAATAATAGTTTGAACAATCTGGCGTTTGAAGTTATAAAACAAATTGACATTGTGACGGATAAATTAAAAAAGTATAAAAATTTTATCTCAAAGTATCAAAACCGAGTTGGCTCAGGACACTTTAATAGCCAAGGCTTGTCTACTCAACCATTTTTTGTTTGGAAAAATGAAAAATACAAAAATCTCATTGCAAAACTACTCTCAGGCAAAGAAATTCTGGTCTTGGCAGATATTACGAAGTCGGCAGTAAACGAAGATGCAGTCAAATTCAGAGTTATAACTTTAGATTTGATATCGAAAAATGCAACTAGGCAGACTGAAGTTCATGAAATTCTCAAAGCATTCAGAATCAACTTGACCCACTTGGGTAACTCTTACTACCGTTACAATAAGAAGATTTATGTTGTACCGACTAATAAATATAACATTTGGTACCATTACGAACGTGATTTGGACGGAAAACCAACGCGTAAAAACCGCGAGTATGATGATATTGAAAATGGTGATTCGATGCTCAGTCCATATGCATTGTGGAAACTAAGTCTATCTAATCTTCCAAACAAACACAATATTACTTTTACGAGTTTTGAAGCTTACAAAGATGAAATTGATCTTGAATTAGGAGGCTACGCTTCTTTTGTAATAGAAGATAAAAACGACAAATCGGACTTGATGTTGGAAAAATATTATAAAACGGTTGAAAAATACAAAGAGAGTTTAGATAACAAATTAGGATTAGGCGATACAAAATTATTACTGCAAAAAATTGATGAAGTTTATCAAGGAAAAAAAATTGAGAGTGTACTGAGAAAAAGCGCACTTTCAGAAAACAATAGTTCTGAGATTTCATCTGATAATTGGTTTTCGTGGAAATTCCCAAACTTTAAAATATTACCTGGAGCTGAAGCTTCCAGGGTAAAAACATTTGATTTGTTCCGTAAGCTTGGAATAAAAAAAAATGTGAAAAATTTCCAAAAAAATTCTGAAGAATCTGTCGCGAAAAGTTCAACGTTAAGTATGTTCACACAATTCATTAAAAGTAGTGTTGACTCAACTGCAAATTTTTTTTCAACACAGATTTTGAAATTAAAATCTGTAAATGATTATGATTTATCTGATGATTTGATAAAATCAGCAGATTCAATGTGCCTCAACTGCAATTTAGAAAACAGTAAAATCATAAAATTCAGTTCTCCTGGTCCAGAAATCGATTTCGTCGATACAAATAACTCTATTCATGAAAATACCATAAAATTTGAACTTAGTTGTAGTAATATAATGCTTGCTCAACTAGTTTTTGGTAAAATTTTTGGAACAAACGAATCACTTAACAGTTGTTCTTATATATCCTGTGGTGTAGAAAAAGAAATGAAAATCAAGAAACTTTCAGCAGAAATCTTGCAAGACTTAGAAATAAATTCTAAGCAAGATAGACTTGCTGATATTATAAATAATTATTACAACGCTCCTCTGTGGTATCAAGATATGAACGCAGATATGGTAAATGAAATGATAATGAAAAAAAATTTTAGAAACCATAAACGCGAGTATGCCTCAAACGAAGAAATATTTTTGGATACTTCTGATTTTATGAAATTTTAATTCTGTAATAAATAAAAATATATTTCAAATTCAAACATAATTTAAAAAAAAAAAACTACTAATTTTAAAAAAAACCTATACTAGTCTGAGTTCAAAAATTTTTTTTTTTGAGTATTGAGTTATTTTTGACTATTTATAATAGTAATTTTTTTATTTTTAATTAACTTGTAAATAAATAAAAAATTAGATCTATATTTAAAATGAATTATAGAAAAAAAAACCTAATCTTTTTTTAATTATAAATTTTACCTCTGATGTACAAAAGTACAGTGAAAGTACATACATGCATGTATAAGCTGTTGTGTATATTCAGGGGTATACCCGGAGAGTCAAAGTCAGGTTTGAGAGAAGTCAAATAAGATTTAATTAATTTAAAAAAATATGTGAACTTATAAACCTGAATGTGTACTAAATTTAATTCAATTATACATACATTTTTTTAGTTTTCTTATAATTTATTATCGAGATTAGATAGTAAAGTCAACATGAGATTACTGTTTAGATATGAGCTATTAGTTAATAATAGTGTAATTTATGTAAATTAGTCCTTTAAAAAGTTACAATTCAATTAACGAAAATTTATGTAAATAATTAATAATGAAAAATTATGCATAACAATATAGTAAATTTTGACAAAAAAGGAAATTATTAGAATATTTATTGAATATTGTTGTGAGTTGTAAACGGATATATTGCAACATGGATTGAACAAAAATTTTTTTCCAAACAAAAATATTTTACTTACAGTAAAAATTAAAAAAAAAAAAATTAACAACTAAATAGTTAAAATTTTTTATAAAACTTTTTTTTTTGACAAATTAAAAATGTTAGGTACTCAGCAAATTATTTTTAAAAAAATCTGTATAAAGTTTTTTCCGCGTAAAAAATATTTTGAAACTTTTATTTGAAGATAGGAACTTATAAAATGTATAATTTCTTCAATTTAACAATCAAAAATAAAATGTTCCGTTCGTTATAATATATTCAGTCGAAATTTCGATTCATCGATTGGAAAAATTGTATAAAACTATTATTATTAAACATCACTTTTATCTTATGTGAATTTGTACTTTGAACATAAATTAAAATTAATAATTTTTTATTCTAGCGTTATTCATATCAATTTAAATCTTCCCGCTTTAAAAGTCAGCCATATTGTCCGCTGAATTTGAATGTTGACCGTTTCAATTCCTCGACATGCTGAAACTTGCATGGTTCGGAAAACTTCAACGGTTGAGCCGATTATTTTGTTTTTGTTCTCTAACAGTTTGAATAAGTTTGAATGTTTACAATTTTTTAACCTATAGCTGTTTGTGATGCGTGAATAATCATCTGGTGATTTCGTACTGACGTTTGTGGTGAATTCATAAAGAAAATCATGCAACTTTAACACTTGTCTTCATTAATCTAACGTCGAATCGCAACAACTGAAGTTACAACAATGGACAGCACAAATGAAACTCATTCTTCAGAGAATGAATCTATAAGAAATGAAATGTCTTATCTATATGGTAGGGATCCTAGTATATTAGCTTATGGACAAAGACCCTTTCCGTCA
Organism: Encarsia formosa; assembly: GCA_038277355.1. NCBI lineage: Eukaryota > Metazoa > Arthropoda > Insecta > Hymenoptera > Aphelinidae > Encarsia > Encarsia formosa. Next base: position 3,924,165 of record CM076185.1, on the reverse strand, counting down.
AAAGAAATTAAAAAAAATCTCATGTCTTCTCTTGAAAGAGTCGAAGATGAACAAGAAGAAAAAGAAGCGGAAGATGATGTTGATGAATTAATAAAAACTAGTAAAAGTTCTTGTATAAGTTCTGATACATCTGTGATTCCAACTGTCAATGTGTTTTTACGAATGAGGCCCTATCCTAGAAAAATGAGTCTTAGTTCAGAACAACTGAATGCATATTCAATTTTAAATTCAACCACTCTCTTAACAAGGATGGCTTCACTTGACAGTAACAGCAGCTGTTTGAAGAAAATAAAAACAAACGAGGTAATTTCTCGTAAATTTATATTTACTAAAACATTTGGGGCAGAGACTACTCAATTAGAATTGTTTGAGTCGACTGTACAGTCTCAAATAATTGATTTTATAGCTGGAAAAAACTCTGTTGTTATGAGTTACGGCACAACTAATTCTGGAAAAACTTACACCTTGCAAGGTACCCCTGAATCTCCAGGAATAATACCTCGTGGAATTGAATTAGTTTTTTGCAATGTGAATCCAAAAACTACTCCTTACTATAAGCCACTTAATTATAGTGAAGTTGTATCTTTAAACAATTTTGACCGTCGACAAGAAATGGAATTCAAAATTAAATTACTTTCTCTCAATCCAGTAGAAAAGAACTATCATGTCAATAATTTCAAGCAAATGCAGAAATTATTGCACGCAGAATCACCTATAAAACCTTCATACTATCAGAATTCACATTATTCTGTGTGGGTATCTTTTGCAGAAATATACAATGAAACAATTTATGATCTTTTGACAAATGATTGTCAAAAAAAACGTCCTTCGTTGAAGTTGGCTGTTGACAATAGAGGAAGAGCCTACATTAAAGGTTTAAAAAATGTCTGTGTTAGTTCTGGCGGAGAAGCTTATCAAGTTTTTATGGTTGGTCAGTACAATTTAAAGGTTGCAGCAACGGCATTGAATTCAAAAAGTTCAAGATCACATTGCATATTCACAATTACTCTATTAAAGTATGAAGCTGAGCACAATCCTCAATCAGTGAGTATAAGTACATTTTCATTTTGTGATCTTGCTGGTTCTGAGCGCTTGAAAAAAACATTAAATGTTGGCGAAAGGCTGAAAGAAGCTCAAAATATCAATACCAGCTTGCTGGTTTTAGGAAGATGTTTAAAGACAATTTATGACGCTCAGAATTGTGTTAAGCAAAAAAATGAGTCTATTGGTCCATTTAGAGAATCAAAGTTGACAAGACTTTTCCAAAGAGCATTGTCAGGAAAAGAGCAGCTAAGCATGATAGTAAATGTTAATCCTGTACCTAATCTTTATGTAGAAACTCAAAATGTACTTAATTTTTCAGCTATTGCTAAAAAAATTATAGTTGAACCCCATAACTTTGTAAAACCTAGAAAATCTCTTTCAAGGTTTTCTCGGCTTATCACTCAAAGTATTAAAACTGAAGTAGATTGGGAAGATTTGGATGAAATGGCAGAAACTTCTGAAGACTGTACCGATACGGACGAAACAGAAACTGACAGTAGTGAACAAGAGTCTTATGAAGAATTACTGGCAGAAAATGAAATGTTGAAAAAAGAAATTCAAGATTTAAAAAATTCTGTTCTAACAAGAGACATAAAAACACGTCAAGAAATGACCGACACTTATACCAAAATTATGAATAATCTTGAATTAAACTGGAAAAGTCGTATGCTTGATCTTGAAGAACAACAAGAAGATTTACGAGAGTCAGCTATTGAAAGTATAGAATCATATTACAAAGAAAAATTGAGTCAATTGAGTTCTCGCAAGAGGTCTCGATTACTGGATGAAGATGAGGAAGAGGGTCAAAATTTAATGGCTGAATTAGAATTGGAAAATACCCGTCTTAAGTCTAGGATTGATACTTACAAAAAGTCCATCAAAGATTTAAAACAGCAAAAAGAAGTGATAGAAAGTGAAAAAACAAAAATTTCATTTGACCTGGCTGTTGCCAAAGAAGAAAACAAACGCATTCAAGAAAATCTATCAGCTGCACAAAAGAGTATTGGCTTGAACGGCGATAGCGCTTCTAATACTTACATTGATGGATTGAACAAATTAATTGAAGAAAAAAATGAACGAATTAAAAAAATGAAAGAATTCTTGAACGAAGCTAAAGATGAGTATATTCTTATCACTAGTCAAGCTCAAAAAATGGAAGGTCAGATTGAAGAGCATAATAAAGTTTTGGCTGAGAAAATGGAATACATTCAGGATTTAGAGGACCAGCTTCATCAAGCCAATGAATGTTCGGCCCAACAGACAAAGACGATTGAAAGTCTTGAGGAGGAATTAGAATCTCTATCTAAAAAGCTGATTGCTAAAGATGACAGAATCAATGAATTGACATTGTTAGTTGATTCCAACACTCAAAAAAATTCAGAAGCGGAAGGTCAAGAACATATCCAAGAAGAATTCGTGAATACAAAAATGCAACTTGAAGAAATAAAAACAAACTTTGAAATCTCCAAAAAAGAAAATTTAAATTTGCAGGAATTATTGGACCATAAAAATAATGAAATTGATGAATTAAAAAGTAGTTTGGACTCAACTAAAAATCAACTTAATGAATTTAACAAAAAGTTTGATTCATTAACTTTAAAAGATTCGGAAACTTCACCAATAAAAATTCATGATTTCTCTGAAAATTCAGTTAGTTCTAAGGCTTTGTTTGCAGATATCAGTTGTCAAACAATTGAAACAGAAAATTTGTGTACTGAATTTGTTGAAAATATCTCCTTAACATCATCTTGTCAGAATCAATCTTCATCATTCAAAAAAGAACCAAGCTATGAAAAAACGGAAGCAGAGGATGCAAATTCTGAGAAGATTGATGAGTTGCAAAAGAAAATAGAAAAGCTTGAGGAACTTCTAATGCAATGTGAAGCTGAAAAATCGAGATTCCAAGAACAATTTGAAAAAATTACTGAAAACCTTCAGACACAGATTAAAAATCTTAACAAACAAATATGTGAAAAGAATGGCCAACTGGATATGTTGAGTCAAGAATCAGAAATTATCCAGAAAAATTTCCAGGAACAAATTGAAGAATTTAAAGTTTCCATTGAAATTCAAAAGCGTGAACATGAAAATTTATCTGCTGCATATTCAAGAGTCCTCAGTCAAGAACAGGATAAAGATAAAGAAATTTCAAGTTTGCAAAAAGAAATTAAAAGTTTAATTCAATCAAATGATGATACTTTGAAAAAAATGGAAATGCAGATGAAAATGGCTTTGAAAGATCTTGCATCAGAAAAAGAAAAAGTTATAAAAGCAGAGGAAAAGTACAAAAAATTGGACAAAGAGTGTAAGCAAGTTGTTCAAATTTTTGAAACCAAGATTAACAAATTTGAAAAAAAATTACTCGAACAACAAACTGAAAATATTGGTCTCAAACAAAAATTAAATGACACTGAAGGTCAATTAGATGAAATGATTAAAAAGAGAAATGACATTGTTTTGAAAAATAAAAATTCTGCCAAATCCCATACACCTGCAAGAACTTATGTCAAGCATGACACTGATGATGAGAAAATTGAAAAAATAGAGTGTAAAAAAGAAGTAATAACACCGGAAAAAGAAAATATTCCAAAATCAGAAATTTCTGAAGACTCAGAAGAATCAACCAGATCAAAAAGCTGCACGAAAAAAAAAGCGCCTGCATCGACTAGAAAACCCAGAGCAAGAAAATTATATGTGCAACACGAAGATTCTTACATTGACCTGGAAAAAGAATCAACGCCTCAGTCAACGCCAAAACCAAGGAGTCTACGCAATCGAAAAAAATAAGTGATAAAATTTATGAACAGTTAATTACTTTTTGTTAAAGCACATTTAATTAAGCTCATGTATCTATATTAATAATAATATTTTTGTATTTGCTAGAATTAGTCTATTCTTTCACAACTTACATATAATTATAATTATGTTGAGTATTGTATAAATATCATTACTATAAATGTAAATTTATTACCTATAATATTATTATAAAATATAACGACTTTTTTAACTTTTTAAATTTGGTTTTTTTTTTTTAACACTAAAATGCCCTTTTCGGAATATTCAAAAAAATGTATTAATAAATTTACTTCGGTATGAAAAAACTAAATTAAATAATTATGAATCATTAAATACATTATAAATAAATAAACCGAAAATGTTTAGTAAAAAAAAAAAGATTAAATAAAAACCTAATCTTTATCAAAACTCATTAATTGATTAATTTACAATTGAATCTGTCAAAAAAGCATACATTATTTAAAACAAAATTTTTTTTTAATCCTTGATTTTAAAAGTTAATTTTTATTTAAAAAATCAACGACTTTAATTGTAATAATGAACATTTTTTTTCAGTTTTTCTAATTTGATTTTTTATAATTAAAAATTAAGTTACCAAGTCATCGATTTCTTTGTCAATATTTTAATTTTTTTTAACTCTGCTGTATTTATACGGTTACATTAAAAAATAAGGTTTCATAAGATTGATAGTTTCTTTTTCTATGTAATTCTGGTTTCAAAAATTTCATCGACACAATTAAACTAGTCAAAATTTTTTTTTTTTAATAAATTAAAATTAGTTTTTAATATTAAAGTAGATATTAAAATTAAAAAAAATTCAACCTACTGTGATACTTTAAAGGAAGAGCGTTGATTTGCCGCAAATTTATCAGATAAGAAAAACAATGAACGTACGTGTGAAAAAAGCGAAACAGAGACTGAGAAAAAAACGGCGTGCACGATGAAGCGGTGAATTAGTTTACGATCAGCCGTCGTTGGCTTCATCAGTGTCAAAAATGGTTTACTTTATTTTGGGTTTTGTGGTGGTCCTCCAGGGATTATTAATAAACGTCGATGGACAACTTTACGAAGGTAGAAAGTTTAAAAATTTTCTGTAGATTTGGACAAATCTTGTATAAAAAATTGAACAATTAATAGTTTATATTGAACTTTATTTTTATACTTTATTAGTTTATAATAGTAACTAATTGAAGTTGTAATAAAATTATTTTTTTCGTAAATAATTAAAAAGTTTTTGAAAAGCTTCTTCAAAGCTCCGTCAAAGTTCAATTTTATAAAGAATGATAAAATTTTGTATTTACTTGTTCTCATTCATAAATTATTTTTAGAAAGTTTTAAATTACCAAAAATATCAGTACAAGGAAAGCTGCAACTTTGACTGTACAAAAATATTTTCGAGTGTGAGATTATTATTTTTGTAATTTTTATTTTCAAACCAATAATACAAACTTATTTTTATTATAAAATTATATTTTACTTTTTATTTTTTATTTTTTGATTTTGTATTTATTGATTTTCTAATAATTTTATTTTATTTTATTTTTGTTTTATATTATTTTTTCTTTCCTCCAGTGGCCGATTAAACTTTATATTTAAAAAATTAGTATTAAATTAAGTTATTCTAATTTTATCTTCCTAAGTTATTATAACGGGGTTTGTCGATAAATTTAAAAAAATATATATACTTTTCAAATTTCAATTAAAGTTATAGATATATAGGTACTTTTCAACTTATTAAATTCATAGGGCAAATAGCATTACAGTTAATTATATTAAAGTCTAGAAGTTAGCCAACTTCAAAAAATTTCTTAAAATAAGACAAACTGAAACATATTGTGTGGTAAAAATTATTTGACTGCTCACTACGATCATAGAATTTCTAAAACATTATTTATTAATATTTATATTTATACCAGTCTTTTCAAATTTGATTTTTAATTATAACTGTTCAGTAGCTGAAAAAATACTCAAAGTTAATTATTCTTAAATTTGAAACATATGTAAAATTCATAAACGCCAACAATGTTTTTAAACAATAAACAAACCAAAATTTTGTAATATTAATCTATCAAACTTTGATAAAAAAAAAAAAAAAAAAAAAAATATATAATCACAGGCAGCCAGTGTCAACTTCGAGATCGCGTCGGAGTTTGTCGGGTGATCGACCGGTGCCAGCCGGTCTACGAGGACCTTCTCTCGGGCAAGCGACCCCAGGTCGTGTGCGGCTACCAGGGCAGCCTGCCCATAGTTTGCTGTCCCGCCACCGGAGGAGGCAACAACTTTCCCCCGCTGACCACGACGACCTCGAGGCCCGTTTGGGGCAGACCTACTCAGAGACCACCGCCGCGGCCCTCCAATGCCCGGACCTCGGTACAGAGTTAGTACTTTTTTTTTTTTTTTCTGAAGTGAAGCGTCATTATTGAGTACTTGTTTGTCAATGAAATTGTTTGAACACTTTGAGCAACAATTTTAATTAAATTTCAAAATAATTTTTCGGAACTACTTATCACATTTTATTTTTTTAACGCAAATTTTACGTGTTTTAATCAAAAAATTTTTTTTTGTTAAAACTTAATCAATAAGTTTGAATATGCACATCTTGATTTTCAATATTTAATTTATTTTAATATTTCTCAAAAATTTCCAGAAAAGCAATGATTATAATTTTAAAATTATATTCTTTCCAAAACGAAAAACCATCGAAGTGGAAGCAATGTATCAATTAAATTTTGAATCGATAAATAACTTCAAAATCAAATCGTACGTGCATATATTTTATTGATTTTGAAAACTGTTGATACAAATTTTAAAAGTTTAATAAACATAAATTATTTGAAAATCATTTATATCGCATGGGTGAAGTATAAATTCTTCTGATGAAAGAAAATTACACAGCTTACATAATATTGTTTAATCTAAAAAAATCTCTAATTATTTTCTCGGGTAGATTTATTTTCGTGATGTGATTACTCTCTAAAATAAGTTTTAATTAATTTGAAGATTCTTGGATGTAAAAAAAAAAAAAAAAAAAAGATTTAAAAGGTATTCGAGGAACAGAGCATTCAACTGCATTCATTCGTCGATCCGGCATCAAAACGCGTGTAATTTGAAAAAATAAAACGCAATATACGCCCCCAAGGATGATAACCGTTCGGTCGATTGAAAAAAAAAAAGTCTGAAATTATACAAGATCGGAAAAAAATAAATCTGCAAGCTCGCAAGTGTGTTTAATGTTAATTTACGTGCGCTCTTTTATTTGATCGAACAAAATAAAGGCATCGCACCGGCTCAAACAATACAATCGAGAATACTTTTTTTTTTCCTTTTTTTTTAAAACGCGAGATGAATTAAGTTCAAGGAATACAAAGGATAATCGTTATCTCTCGAGTATAATACACTTTACTTCATAATTTTATTTTTTTTTTTTCCTTATTGCTTTTTAAAGCTTTCTCGTTTATAAAAATGCGGGTTCTATGATAAAATTACATCGCGGCACAGTAAAATATTATTTCGTTATGATTTTCAATTTCATTTGGGAAGTATATTTCTATGAATATTTATATCATTTTTCAGCTTAATCTTGGATTAAGCTGTTAAGAACTTGTTTGCTTGTTTTTTAACAAACATTTTTTTACATGCTATGCACTAATAAGGTTCAAGTTCAGACAATCGCTAAGCTTTTCTTTTCATTAAGTTTATCATTGTGTTAAAACATCAAAGGCGCGAGTTTAATTTTTACTGGTATGAGAGTCATTTTATAGCTATAAAGAGTTTTGTAATTAGTTCTGAAAATTTCGTAGTTCAATATTCAGAAAACGCAAGTCCAATCAAAGTTTTAGAAATTTTTTTTATGAACGTAGAAAATTTTCTCACTTTTATCAATTGAGTACTAAAGTAATAAGAACCAATCTTCCAAATCATTATTCAAAATTGAGTTATGTGTTAACCTATGTAAATCCGCACAAAAAATACGATTTACGAGGTCGAAAATCTGGATACGGTTAATCTATGGGGCGTACTTTGAACTAAAAAGTTTGGTTTTTAAACTTTTTTCAAACCCTTCTAATGAAATTTCAATTAATATTTAATTTTTAGTTATTCAAGAAATCGACAGACTTAAAAATTTTTATGAAAATGTTTGAAAATGAATAAATGCTTGCTTGAAGTTTCACTATTTTTACAATCATAGTTAATGATTAAAAAATTTCAAACTTAAGTAAAAAAATCTGATTTGAAAAGTGTGCGAGGTGTACGCGAGGTCGGTCTACACCCTGGTGGACTCTCCAGCCCTGGGCGGCGGTGGAAACCAAGCCGCGAACGTTTCTCAGTGCGCCATCAAGTCGAAGAAGCTCATTGTGGGCGGAATAAAGGCTGATCCGAAGGTTAGTGGAATAATTTGAAATCTCTATTTTATAAGTTTATGTATCCGCATAATCCTTACTATTTGTACCTTATAGAATACGTTTAAAACATTTACATAAATGAAAGTTAGGCTGATAGTTTTTAACAAAGTATTATAAGTATAAATAATTCTTTTGGATACTTGGATAGCCGGGTATTTTTTTTCAATCATTCGTTTAATAATACAATAAATATTAAAAATCACTGAGTAAAATTCAGTCCAACCGTACAAACTTTTATGTTGAATTAATCTATAAAAATTATTGTTGCTTGCATAAAAGGAGTTTCCCCACATGGCCGCGATCGGTTACATCAGCGGCAGGGACATCCTCTGGAATTGCGGTGGTTCCCTCATCGCCGAGAACTTCGTCCTCACCGCGGCTCATTGCCTCAACACCATACAGTGGTAAGTTAGCTGATTTAACTATTAAGACAAAATATTTTTCTCAAATTTTTCATTAAGTATACTGATAAATGAATTTTATCGATTAAGCCTGAGAAGAGTATGAATTTTCAACATCATGAATGAAACTTTAAGCCGTTGATGATAAAACTAATAAAACGTTTATAAAAAATTTAAAGTTAATTAAGAAATGTAGACATAAATGTATCTAATTAATTGACTTTTATTATTTACCTTAGAATTTGTTTAAATAATTGTCATTGTTAGATTACCGCAAGCACAATAAGAATATATTACATATAGGTAGTCACGTAACACGTGGTTATTTAATCAGTAAAAAAATTTTAATTTTGCACGTACGTGTCTTGCCAAAAATTGATTTATTCGAGGTTTTGCATAAATAATTTATTACACAATGATTTACTTAATTGAATTTATTCACATGGAAAAAGAGCTGTGTTTGAATATTTTTTAATTTAGCATAATAGGAAAAAAAAAATAGAATTCGATTTTTTTTTTTTAACGATTTGTATTTTTATTAAACAATTCCATCTTCCATTGATTTATCTTATTTAAAAAAAGGTTCAAAAATTAATAAAAAAAAATAACGTCATGTAATTTCTGCGAACAGAAAATGCATTTCATTAAAGCTACAGTCTGCTACCCATGGTTCTGACATATTTCTTGATTTTGTTGATCGAAAACTTAATTTTTGAGCAATTTAAAAATATTCACATTTTCTTAAAAGTTTAAAGTCATTATCTTCAAGGACAGTTGTTTTAATTACTTGAATTCGAATAGAGTTTATACAAGTGTTTTATTTTTGCAACTCAAAGTGCAAGTCACATTAAGTAAAAAATGCTTTTAAAAAATTACTTCATTGTCGTAAAAAATAACAATAATTATCATAATAATAAATTAATCTAAATAATATTTTATCCTCTTGATGATATAACTTGCTATATAACATTATTTTCGTTTAGCAATTAAAAATCAATTATTAATAACTGAGTTATATCAGAACCTCAGTTTTACAAAAAAACAATTATTTTAAGGCCCTTAAGTAATTTTGGACAGTATAAAAACTAAAGTCAAGCATGATCGTACCAAAACGTTTTTTATTTTTCGATTTTCCTCAGCATAAATCATACAGGTGACAATGACCGATTATAGACTGCGATTATGCATTCATTCAAGGCTGATGACTGAAAAAAATAAATCGAATAATAAATATTTGTTTTTGTCACACGAGGGCGAACTAGGGTAAAAATTTCTTAAAGTTTCCTGTGACCTCAAAATTTTAGATATTTTTTCATCGATGATTGATAGACACGATTTTTTTTCATCTCGTAAGACTTAACCAGTTGGAAAACTAATTTTTCTCTATGAGTAAACTTAGCTGGTTTCGACTGTTAATGTTTAAATTAAAATTACCGATCTGGACCAAGTCGATCGATCGTAGTGTAAAAAGGAATTTATCGATTTCAGGGGTAGCGCCGAATGGGTCCGCGTCGGCGACCTCAACGTGCGCTCGAGCACGGACGACGCGCGTCCCCAGGAGCGCAGAATCGAGCGGCGAATTCCGCACCCAAATTACCGAAAACCGTCCCAGTACAACGACATCGCCCTGCTCAAGCTGGCCAGTCCTGTGACCTTCACCGCCTACGTCAGACCAGCCTGCCTGTCCTTCCAGTCCAGGATACCCGAGGGAGAAAAAGCCGTTGCAACCGGCTGGGGAATCGTCGATTGGTGTAAGTTTTCCATTTGAAGTAAGATATAGGATCATAATTACTAATTTAAAAAAAAATTTTTTTAACTTCCTAATCTTATAGTCGATGAAGAAGGTTCGGACGACCTATTGAAAGTAACTCTTCCAATCGTATCCTACGGTCAGTGCGGTCGCTTTTTCAACGACGAGGGTCAGAGATTACCAAACGGCATTGATCAAAGCAGTCAACTGTGCGCTGGTCAAGACGGAAAGGACACTTGTCAGGTAAAATATCCTACTCCTCCAAAACAAAATCACAAATTTTGTAATAATTAAGCGATATCGTTCTCCAGGGTGACAGTGGTGGTCCACTGGTGGTTTACAGTACCACTCAGGAGTGCATGTACGACATCATCGGGGTGACGAGTTTCGGCAAGCTTTGCGGCAGTGTATCGCCTGGAATATACACCAAAGTTGCGAACTTCCTACCCTGGATCGAGAGCACGGTTTGGCCCAACTTCTGGAATAAAGCCAGAAGGAGGCGTCGAGGACAATAGATCGAACAAGATAAAGGACTTGTGTTTTATTTTGAACACGAGAAGTTTTATTTTCGAGTTTTTGTTGTTGAAATCAAGTATAGAGATGAAAAACTTAAAATTCAAACTACTGTCGATAATCTATAATCAAAAGTAACTAAAATTTTATGTAATATATGAAAAAATAACCAACTCTATTTTTTTAAATATTAATGTATAATTAATAGGTTTTAAGCTTTGCATTTAAATAGATGTACTCACTGTATGTATCATATTATAGAGATTTATGTTCAACTTAATAAACATAAATAGGATTTAAGAGTCAGACCATTATAATAATTTTAGAAAAAACTGTAAACTCGTTAAAACATTTGCGTGAATTTGAAGATAAAAAAAATGAAATAAAGCTATTTTTTAGAAACAAAATTGTAACTGTTTAAAAATTTTTAACCTCACTGAAATGACGAAAAAAAATTTACAAACAATACGTAAAAAAAAAAAAAAATTTTTTAATTGTACAAATTGAAATAAAATCAGTTATAGAATACAAAAGAACGATTTATTAGTTGCTTATTTTTTTCCATTTGTGTACTTTGAGATGACGCTTTTTACAAAACAAACGTTATGGGTTACCAGAATTACAAAATTAAATTAAGGGATATTAGCCAAGTAATCTTTAACATTTGAAGGGTCCAGCCTCCGGAAACCATTTGCATCACAGATACCAACTTCAATATTGTCTGCTGTCATTTGACCCTCAAAACCTTCTTTTAATGTCAAAATGGCAGTGTGAACAGCATCATCTAGTTCCAAATCTTCACTGTAGCGTTTTTCCAAGAAAGTTTTACCATTAATAAAGTTTTTTCCCATAGCAGTTGCTTTCCATGCAAAATAAGCACCCGATGGATCACATTGGAAGAGATATGGTTTACCCTTGTCCCAACCACAGATCAAAAGAGAAACTCCAAAGGGTCTGACACCACTGTAATCAAAGTTTTTAAAAAAAATCAGATGCATTAAAGTAGATGTTAAAATAATGAAATTAACTTTACAATGCTGGAGTAAGAAAAAACTCTTTACAATAATTTGTTTTAAATAAGAGCTTTAAAAACTTAGATCCATGAGAGTACTTAATTAGGAAAAAAAGCTCTATTAAAATCATTTACAATAATTTGCTTTGAGTAAAAGCTTTTTGTAATTTAACCAAAGCCAAAAAATTTAAACAATTTTTTCACAAAACTAATAGATTTATTTTATCTTAGAATAGACTAGAATTACTTAAGATTTAAAAAAAATTTCATTAAAATTAAAAGTATTTTTAAATTAATTATTTTACCCAGACTGAGTGTACTCTTGCATTAGCATTGCTACTCTCTGTACAAGCTGAGCAGTAGGAATATGCTCTTTATAAACCAAATAATATTGCTGAGCCATTTTGCGAGCTTGTTTAACTAATAATCTATAATCCGGACCCATTCCACTATAAACCATGCCAATGTACTTTGTGACCATTTCTACTTTGAACACACTGTGCTCATCATACAAGATAGACTTGTGTTTGTTCTCAGTCGCAAGAACAACTCCATTTGAAGCCTTAATTCCTACACTTGGGGCACCAGCTGCCACAGCTGCTAAAGCATACTCAATTTGTACCAGCTTTCCAGAAGGACTGAAAACAATAATATTTTATATACCATGTATTTACTTAATTTATTTAAATTTCATGTTTTTACTTAGTTAATTGTATAAATTATAAATGCAAAGGACAAGTTTTTCAATTTAAAATATACCATGGAGTAATTATAGATAAAATTATACTGAATTAGTAGATTAAACTCAATCAAAATCGAAATTGTTTTATTATGTGTTATTAACCTTAAAATTTTCATCAAGCTATTTAAGTAATTTGATATAATTCATCAGCATTGACATTGTATGTTTAATGGTGGTTTATCAAGATAAATTTAAGCTACAAAGTAGATACTTAGTTTTTAAAAATACCACAAGATTACATCGAATTTACGGATTGGATTAATATTGCTAATTCATCACATAAAAACATAGTACAGAAAAGCATATATTTTCGCGAATCGTGCAAGTATTTTTCATAACATCATTAATTACGATAGTTAAAAACAAAATTATTGTGTTAAAATTGCTTTAATTATTAAACGAACAAAATTAAATTTAAAAGGAAAAGTGTTTGTCATTCTAGCTTTGAGGTTATGCACAGTAGTAAATATCAGTGTTCATTCGTTAAAATTTCAACATAATCAGTAAATAAAAATGTTTTTAATTATTATTAAAACATTGTTGGATTACCTGAAAGTCGTTAAAGAAAAACTGTATCGCTCCGAAGCCATGATCAGGCGATTTTCAATCAACTTTCAGCTAAAAACGACAACTCGGCGGCTTTTGACTCGCCTCTAAAAAAGTTTTCCGGTGCGGGTATCTGCGGGCCCATAGAAATATATCGTTTGCGCGCTGAAATTGCGATTACTCTCGAAATATTTGAAACTGTACACAAAATCTTTTCAGCTTATTTTACAATTTTTTTGAAACTTTTTATTTTTTTATTGAATTAATATACTTGCATAGCTGTAATTTTTATTAATACTTTTCTAAATTATTTGATTTTTTTTTTTTTTCGGATACTTTTAGAACTTTATTTTGTAGTATGAAGTTTGTTGCAGGTCTTATTATCGAAACTTTCTACAAATACCAACCGAAGATAACTGTTAATGTCGTATATCTTTTTTAAGAATTTCCTAAAAAGCCCAACAATATTACTGATAAAAATAAATACACAAGAAGTCTTCTGCTTGGAAATGACAACTAAAATTCATGACTATTGAAAATTAATTTTTTTTTTTTTAATAAATCTTAATATCAAATTATCAAATATGTTTGTACATTATATTTGAAGAAATATTTAATTGTAAAACATTAAATTTGTTCTAATTCGTGCTTAATACTTGAAATGAGTGTTAAAAATCATTTTTTAAATTTATAATTTTTACTTTTAAACCAGGGATAGATATTTAAAAAAAACAAAAAAAAACCTAAATTTTGGTTGGGTAAACAAATTTTAAACTCTCACAGGTTTATGTTACATTCAAATATTTGATACCAGTAAATATTATAAATAATAATCATAATAGAAAATTGTAAGAATGTAAATGTGAATTTATATAATTATAGAACCTGATTTTCATTGTGAAAAAATACAAGGTTTTATTAAATAAAATAAAAATTAATTTTAAAATACAAGATTCAAATCACTTATAACTGTAGAAATAGGTTTTAAGTATAAATTTGCATTTAATTATTTGATAGTAAATATATTTCATTATATAGAATTTACAGCGAGTGCATTCCTCTTTTCTTCTTTGGGTTTTTCTTTTTGTTGCGGAGGATCTTCTCCTTTTAAGAAAATGTTGTGTTTCTTTTTGTATTCATTTATTTCTGTTCCTTTTTTTGTTAGCTGCTCATTGAGATTTTTTATTACCTTTTCCAGCTAAAAATTAAATTTCATCAGTTAAAGTAAGGAGCTTTATATGGTCATAAAAGCTAAAACTAATCACTAACCTGATTTTCATTCGTTTGTAAAGCGGGCACAACTTCTCCAACTGTTCGTTCGCACAATACTCCACCAATTAATCTGTAGCATTTACGTTTAGAATCAACGTTTTTTAATGTGTCAATTACAATTTTGTGCTCATTTAATTCAGCCTCCATTTCGGACAGTTTACTGGCCATCAAACGTTGATCATTCCGTAAACTTTGAAATTCTGTATAAATATCTTCATTCGCACTTTTTCCCGTTGATTTAGCCATTTTACTGTCTATTTACACAAATTTAGTTAACAATTCGCTATGTAAGAACTTTAAAAAGTAGGATAAAATTTTAAACTCAGTGTCGCATTTGAGCAAGTTATTATTATAACAATTTAGGTTATGTTCAACATGCTCTTCTGCAATCGAGTGAGACAAATCATCACTCTACATGTGCGATCAACGGTGCAGTAAAATGTTATTCTCTTTTTAAATCGCTTCTAACATAAAATAAAAAATATTCTGAATATTTTGGAAAATAATTGTAAGCGTTTTAACTCTAAATGCTTCGTTTAAATAGGACTCAAGAAATTTTCAGTAGTTTTCGTTCAATTTGTAAGTATACTATAGTTCACAAAAAATTGTTCAATTTTTTTAACCTTTTTTAATTGAAAAAATAAATTTTAAATTAATTAAATACCTTTAAAAAAAAATTTCAATTAATTTTTTCTTTAAAATAATTTATAAACTTTTTTAGTATAAATTGTAAACATAGCTTGAAATTTTTAGATTAGATAATAATATGTTTAGAAATACTTTGTTTATTACAATGTTTACTGGAAATTTTCAGGTAACAAATTTTCTCGATCATTGGTTAATCAACCAAATATCATGTCAGAAAATATAGCAGTTGACATTAATCAAACAGAAAAGAGACCTCATGAAAATGAGATAGAAACTGATGTAAAAAAATTGAAAACTGATGATCCACCTGTGAAGAGGATAAAAAAAAGAAATTTTGCAATGTTGTTAGGGTACCTAGGTAAAAATTACTATGGAATGCAAAGAAATCCTAATAAGTTAACTATTGAAGAATGTTTAATAAAAGCAATGCTTAAAGCTGAATTAATAAATCAAGAAGCATTTGAAACAATTCAAAGCATAAACTTTCAAAGAGCTGCCAGAACAGATAAGGGAGTTTCTGCTATTAGACAAGTAGTTTCTTTAAAATTACGTAAGTTTTTATCCAACAATACACTTTTCTGAGGTTAAAAAAATATTTTAACACATTGAAATTTGAAAAAATTGTCATATCTAATTTTTTAGAATTCAAGTGAGTGTTGACTTAAGAATTAAATTTGAAAATACCAAATGTGAAAAGGGTTTGACATATATCATTGTTACTCAATTCTAAATAAAAATTATATTTCAGCTGAAAATCCATGCAAAGACAAAATTAATGAAAATTTACCCGATGACATTAGAGTATTTGCAATTAAAAGAGTAACCAAAGGATTCAACAGTAAATCTCAGTGTGATGCTAGAACATATTCCTACACAATTCCCACATATGCATTTGCACCAGAAAATTTAGAACTGTATCAAAAAAAAGATGAATTTTTTGATGTTGAAAAAAGAAAAGAGCAACTATCAATTATAGATGGAAAACCTTTTCATGAGTACAGAATTTCAAAAGAAGATTTGCAGAGATTAAGTGAAACACTAAAGTTGTATGAGGGAACTCATAATTTTCACAATTTCACAGCCAAAGTGTAAGCTATAAAAATTTTATTCATTTGTTCAATAAAAATTGTCTGCTATTTTACTCAAAATATTGCCTTTTTTGAAATTTAGTTTACCATTGGATCCTAGAGCTAAGCGATATATTATGAGTTTTGTATCTGAAGAGCCTTTTCTAGTTGATAATATGGAATTTATTACTGTAAAAATAAAAGGTCAAAGTTTCATGTTGCATCAAATCAGAAAAATGATGTCAATGGTTGTAGCAGTTATGAGGGGTATAGTGACAAAAGAAACATTCAATATGACTTTTGAAGAAAGAAGATTTGACATCAATATAGCACCAAGTTTAGGACTTTTGCTTAATATTGTAATAAAATTAATTCTGAATCTGTTTTATTAACTTGTAAAAAGTTGATTATTAATATGACTTGAACTTTTCAGGTTCATTATGATTATTACAACAAACGATATGGAGGAGATGGAATGCATGAAAAATTAGATTGGGCTGAACATGATGAAGAAATTCAAGAGTTTGCAAAAAATAAAATTATGAAACATATTATTGATACAGAGTTTACGGAAAAACAGTAAGTTTTTATTTTAATGTGATTTAAATTTGGAATATATAAAAATTTAAAGGTTTTTAATAAAATAAGTTAGATTTGAAAAATTAATTATGACAAATATAAATCAGGAATCCAGTTATAAAAAAACGTTTTGTTACTTTTGCTATGTTACAATTTTGTTATAGTTAAAATAACAAAACTTTTTTTATTGCCGAATCTCTGATATTAATAAATTGGTTTAATTTAAAAAATAGATACATGTATTTTAAGAAAATTTTTTTTTTTTTTTCATTTCCAAACTATATAATTTTTTAAATAATACAAACTTCCTTTTTAATAATTTCTAATTGTATATTTATTTGAAATTTTAAATTAAAAATTTTCAAATTTTCTACTAAATTTTATTGTTTTTAAAAAAAGCAATATTTAAATAACATATTAATTCCAATTTTTACAAAAATTTTTAGTACATTTGAATGGTTGGCAAATCTTGGATATAACTCATTTTGTTTTCACGATGAAAGGACTAATGATAAAGAAGATAGTAAAGATGACGAAAATGATGCTGAGTAAGGATCAAACAAATGTCCTCGACGATGGGTATAAGATTAATTTATAAATTCTGTATATTATTCCATTTTTCGTAAATTTTTTTACGAAAAAAAAGTTGTACATAACGTGTGAATAAACATTGTAATACACATTCATGATTGTTCACTTATGTCGAAAAATCTTTCAATTAAATTTGTCCTTGATATAACATACGCGAACAATCAACTAAAAGGTTCAACAAACAGTTGTTCCTCGTTGCTTCGATTGCGTTTTTTTTAATGATAGTAAGCTATAATATCACTAGGTAATTCAAATTTTTTCTCGTAATGTAAAATAGTAAATTGGAAAAAATTTATTATTTGTAAATATATTATATGTATTAGAAAAACTAGTTTTTAAATCTACATGTCATTCATTTATGAACAACAATTTAAATTGATAAAAAAAATCATTGTCAATACAAATAGTACTTTTAAAAGAATTAAACTAAATTAAGCACCTAAAAAATTAACCGTTACGTTTTTTTTTTTTTTTAACTATTAATTGACCACCTTTTAATCTTATTTGATTTTTGAAAAATAATTTGTAATTTTGAAAAAAACGATTATGATCATTTTAAATTCTTTTTTATATTAATTTTATTTTTTTATTTTTAATTAATTTACTGTATAACTGATTTTGTTAAATCTTCACATTTTTATATTAAATGTCAAGAGGAAATAGTTTTTTTTTGTATGGTGCACTGTAACAAGAATACAAAGAAGTCATTATATAATTACTAAAATGTAACTAATAAAACGATCTTGAAATAATTTTAATCAAGCTCTTGTTACTTGTGTTAGTGATGCTTATAATATTTCTAAACAAAATAAAAATTAATTTTTTTTTTTTTTCTTGAGATAAAAAAATTATTTCATTTATAGAGACAAAAGAATTAAAGCAAAATTACATTCACTTGTTTAAGATTATTACTTTTCAAAGTTATTACTCAAAATTAAATATTGATTTTATCACATAACTTTATTCTTTTCTTTTTTGAGCAAATGTATGTTACAGTCGATTAAAAATTAAAAATAAAACTCAATATCATCACAACAAATAATTAATTGTTTAATTCTAGAAAAAAAAACAAAAGATTTTTTATTAAAATGAACTGAAAGGATAAAAAAACTTTTTTCTTTGAAATTTTGCGCAAGTGTTAATTTTAATGTTTTAAAAATTACGTGAAATTAATGAAATCTACTATTAAATGTTATTAATTTACTATTAATTAATGAAACTTACTATCGAACGAAAATTACTATTTTAATTTAATTATTATAAATGATATCAAAGAATAATTTTTTAGTTATTACAGTTTCAGCATTTTCTTAGACAATAGGCAGAAATTTCATCAAATTTTAATCAAATTATTTCAATTTTTCATTATAAGAAATAATTTGGGTATCTACCAACTGAAGAATTAATAAATAATGATTACAATCTATTAGTACCATAAATTCATACATCGAGTAAAACAGGAATTTTGAATTTATTCTTATGCATGATAAAATTTAAATAGTTTTCCGTGTTCATGAACAATAATTTTTCAAAATATATCCACGAAACTCCAAGTAACGTTAGACAAATATCTAGTCTCAAATATCAGTTCCCACTCAATCTAAAATCCTTAAAAAAATTCTTCTTGGACCGAGCGGTTGCGAAACTATTTCAAAATCTTTAGACGTCTCACAGTGCATTTTGTCATCCTTAAAACTTATAATTTCAGCATAGATCAGCTCGTAAGCAGCCACGTAAAGAAGATCTCCGGAAAAATCGTGCTGAATTATCAGCCCGCGGTGGGCCGCGTTCGTTCCATCCCCTCCCCGCGGTCCTCCCTATAAGAGATGATAAAATCACGAAAAGTGTAGAACAAGAAGAAAATCTCCTCGTCTCAGTGCGCGCTCGGTCGTCCTCCTTCGAGGAGTGACTAACTCCTCCTCCTTCTCTTTAGTTTTTAGTTTTTAATAGTTATGAGGGCACAACTGCCTTTGCTGCTGGTCGGGCTTTGCGGTGAGTAAGGTTTTTTTTTTTTTTTTTTTTTTTTTTTTTCTTTTGTGAGCATGATTTCATGGCACGAACACAGCTTGTTTAAACAAATAAAGGTGCGACTCCGTGGGGTGGTAAATTGTTCATTGTGTTTCAACCACTAACTACGATCGTGTCTTTAAAGTTTTACGGTTCACTGGACTATCTCAATCGAAAACATTCACACTTTTCCTCAATATTCATTTTTGTGCAAACAGCGAACGTGTTTTTTGCGTAAATAAAATTTTCAAATGACAACGTTTTATCCTCGCAGTGGGTATTCCCTTTACGATGGAATAGATTTTTTCGAGTTCCGAGCCAGCGACGTGGATAGTTTACAAAATTACGGGGAAATTCCGCGTAAGGAAAATGGAATCTTGGAGCTTCTTTTTTTAAATTTTATTTTAAAAATATGTATTTTCCTGGCTAAATCGACCTTGTTTTTGATATTTTAATGATTTATGTGGTGCTTTCTTTGGGTGAAAGCTGTACAAACTTACTTTAATTTTAATTGCACGATACACAGAAGACAGAACTGATAATAGCTTTTGCTTAATTTTTTCGTCGATCAATTGGTAATTTTTTCCTGTAAAAATTTAAGTTTTCATCGTTAAATTAATAATGTTTACCGTACCCATGACCGATTGCACGTAACCTGTGCGTAAATATTTTACGCAACCTACAAGTTCAGAGTTCACGGTAATCTAATAGTTCCTAGTCTAGCATTTAAAAGAAAAAACCGAGAGTTATTTGCTGTATCTCGGTGAGAGATAAGCTTACGTCGGATGCAAAATTTTTAGATATCGAAGATGAGAGAGTCCGCTTAAACCGGTTTTATACCATGTGACTTAAGAACTCTCACGGCGCGAATAATTTTACTTCCTATTTCTTGCGATGTTACGACCGATAGTTCATTAATCATTGAATTTGCTCTTTGTAATCGACCGCACGAGTTTAATCTGTCAAAAAATATGTTTTTTTTTCGACAGACAGTTGTAAAAAATAATCTCTTGGTTTGTTTGTTTAAACATTTCATGCTGGCGGAATGCGCTAACCTTCCGGATTCTTGAAGTTTGACCTCTGGTAATGATAAAAGTTAAAACTTTTTTTTTAAACCATAAGCGTTATAAACGCTTTATGGTTTTAAATGTGGTTTCATACTCTTGATACAATTTATAAACCATAAAAATGATTTAATTAAAATGAACTCATTATAAATAGCTCTTGATTTTTTAATATTCTGTAAGGTAAACAACTCGTGTTTTCAAGCAGAGGAATTACCCACTTTTTTCTTTTGTGGAATATTTCAATGAAAAAAAAATTTAATAATTTGATAAATTTTTTAAAATTTATCAGCCGCACTTTCAAAATCTGGTTCAAATCTGAAGATCGTAAATTACACATATAAAATACATTAACTTTTTTCGATTAAAAATAAGGATAATAAGATTCAAAAGAAGAAAAAAGAATCAGTGATCATTTTCTTTTCGACTGAATTTTCTTCCAAAGTTTACTCAAAATTATTATTGCCTTAATCGAGAAAAACTTAAGGTATAAAGAAGTAGGAAAAGAAAGATAGATTTTATATTGTAACTTAAAGACTAGTTACCACATAAACAAAAGGATTAAATTAATTCTATGATCTATGGCAAAGGTAACTTAACTCCAAGTCAAACTTTGACTTGATAATCTACTAAAAAGACTAACACTGACAAATTAACTGTTCTCTCAGTATCATTGACTTTATAAACTTACATTGTTATTTAAACAAATACAATCGAAAAAAAAATCATAAAAATCAGCTTTAAACACTGAAAGTCTCAATCAGACACCAACTACTTTCTCAACTTAATTATCACTTAAAATTTACAGCAAATAAATATTTCTTATAAAAAAAAAAAAATCTATGATTCTCTTTACACAAACTAGAAGTCATGAAAAGATACTTGATCGTTTAATAAATTATTCCAAACAGCCCTAGCCCAAGACTCAAGCCAGGCTCAGCACGATGTACCGAACGATTTTTCCCGTTTTCCGGAAGTTGGATCAACCTGCACGTGAGTATAAAGAATAAAACTAATCCATGATTCTGAATGATCCAAAACAGTCTCAGACGATCTGATCAATCTGACGCGAGTCTTCAAAGTCCTAGATGTTGATACTTTATTTTCACCTTATCATACATTTGACCTATCTTTGACAGAAGTCTTATTTCAGTAGTAGACAACACACCCTCGCCCTGAACCACCGATTCATCCGCGAAACTCACTGACATTTATCATTTCTAGGGCTTATCAATTCCGATGCAGAAACGGCGCCTGCATAAACTCAGATCTGTTGTGCGACGGCCAAACCGACTGCCGGGTAAAAAAAAGCTCTATCTCTTAAATAATCTCAAACTAAACTATAATCTTAATCAATCTTTCAAACTGAAGGACGGCTCGGACGAGACCAAGGGCGAGTGCCAGCGTCAGAGCTGCCCACCCCGGGGGTACCGTTGCGAGTACGGCGCCTGTGTGGACGGCGATGCCCGGTGCAACGGGCGCAGAGACTGCGCCGATGGGTCGGACGAGAAGGGCTGCACCTCGAGCGTCGGTACTCAGGCACAGATTAGCTGCCGGTCCGATCAATTTAGGTGCGACGACGGACAGTGCATATCCAGCACGAACCTTTGCGACGGAGCCGTGGACTGTTACGACATGTCCGATGAAAGTCAGACCATCTGTGGATCCTTCAAGTAATTACTTTTTATCTAATTGTTTCAATCTAAAAGAGCCATTTCTTCTAGGAATATGAAATTGAAATTGTACAATTTACTTTTCAAGACCCTCAAAATATAAATTTAGTAATTTTCTGAAACTATAATGTATGCGATGATCAATTATAACGGGTCATGATATGAACTGATGCTTTAAGTTCAATAATAGCCAAGAAAATTGTGAATTATTAATATACTACTGTGACCACCATAATAATAAATTTTAACCTTTTCAGCTGTCCACAGTTCGTGTTTAGGTGTGCGTATGGCGCATGCATAGACAGAGATTTAAAGTGCAACGGTGAGGTCAATTGCCGTGACGGCTCGGACGAGGATCCGAACCTTTGTGGAACGCGTCCCACTAGGCCCGCGACCAACAACGACCCGTACAACACGAACAAGCCTCGGCCGACTAAACCTCCGAGCAGCGTCACCGAGGACCCGTACAACACGAACAAACCAAGGCCAACGGTAAAACCACCCCACCAGGGTCAGACCCAGCCGCCCTACAACCCCCGACCTCCTACCAGCGAGGGATGCCAGATCCCCCCACAGCCCAGGAACGGTGAGTGGAGACTAGAAAAGAGCCTGTGCGCTAACAACCAGGAGTGCCACGTGCGACCGGAAGTTAGAATCCTTTCTCCCGGAACCCAGCTGATCTACCGGTGCCACGAGGGGTACGTCCTCAACGGTACAGCGTCGGTCTTTTGTGGGCTCACCGGTGACTGGTCCAAGACCCCTAAGTGTATGGGTAAGAAGCCAATGATTACTTAAAGATAGTCTAGAGCAATGTTTAAAGCTGATTTTTATGACCCGCACTGAAATATCCGGACTTTTTGATACTCTGACAAAGCATGAGCATGTCTTCTAACGTTTTATTTTCACGACTAACCCACTAACGAACCATTTAACCAAAGTAAGACAGGGTACTGTACGCTGATAACGTATTTCAGAAATACGCTGCCCTAGTCTGAGCTCGGCGTCGAGGGAGGCCTCGTGCTCCTACGAGGAAAACTGGGTGTCGTGCGACAGTCCAGTGCTGCCAAAGACAACGGCACGGCTGAGCTGCAGGAACAGCTACTCCAAGGACACTAACGACATAACTGCCAGGGAAAACATCAAGTGTAACGCAAAGGGAGAGTGGGAACCAAAACCCATAAAATGCGTATCAGGTAATATCTACAGTCAAATACACCAGATTCATGGTTTATTAATGAGTGGTTTTTTGTTATTCAATATTCACAGTTTGTGGTGTCGCTTCGACGGGCATTGGTTCACCGCTAATAGTCAACGGTACCAGAGGCGATATCTCCGACTTCCCCTGGCATGCAACACTTTACAGAACCAAGGGCTGGGACAAGCAGTTTATCTGCGGAGCTACGATAATCAAGGACGACCTCCTGGTGACCGCTGCTCACTGCGTCTACGATGCAGTTACCAAAAGACCCGACAACCCAAGCCACTACTACGTGGCCACCGGTAACATATTCCGAGAATACGACTACCCAGACCATAACTTGGCCATCGTCAAGAAATCCAAGGTGAGTTGTGTTACTCAATTTCATTCATGAATTTTTTAATTAAATTATTTAAAATTTGTTTTAAGGTGAAAAAAATATTCATCGAGTGCAAGTACTTAGGACTCGAAGGAAACTACGCGAGCGATATTGCAGTTATCCAAATTGAAAAGGCGTTCGTGTTCAGTTCGATAACCATGCCGATCTGTCTGGACGTGATACCAAACGGTGATCAAGCGGTGTTGGAGGTCGGAAATTACGGAAAAGTAGCCGGCTTCGGTAGGACCTCGAAGGGCGAAGCGAGTTTCATACTGCAAGCTCTGACAGTGCCGTATGTGTCTTTAACCGAGTGCAGAGCCAGCAGCATAGCTTCCGAAAGTGAAAGATACATAACTATCGATAAGTTCTGCGCTGGGTACCATAACGGTAAGCACCTACCTTAGTGTCTAAGAAATAATTAGGAATAAAATTTTCAACTAAAATAACATGTTCATTTTCGTGAATTTTTTTTTTTATTTTTAGTTTCAAAGCCCAGTCTATAAAATTATATTGAATCATTTCTAGGTAGAGAGAAATTATTTAAAATTAGAATTTATATAATCAAAATTGAATAAGTATATAAAATAACTATAGTTTAATATTTGTTCCGTCCTTAAAAAAAAAGACTAAAATTAAATTTTTTATTTGTTTAAATAAAAAATTTACAAGTCGGTCAATGATCGTATATTTACATTAAAAATTTTACAAACATGTATAAATTCACTAATTAATTAGCCATGGTTAATAATTAAAATTACCAACAACGATTAAATACCCATCTGTTTCGAGATTCGGGTTTTTACGTACGATTAAGCATCTTGAAAACAATATGATTTTTAAAATAATAACGTATTTACAGGTTCGTCGGTTTGTGACGGCGACAGCGGTGGCGGTCTGGTATTTAAAACTGACAACAAGTGGTATCTTCGAGGCATTGTCAGCGTTGGAATCGGTATTAAAAAAGAAGGCGCAGTGAAAACTTGTGATAACTACGCGTATTCTTTGTACACGAGAATATCGAGCCACATGGAATGGATTCAAGACGTCATACTCAGAGTTGAAACCAACAAGCCTCAGTTTCAGTGTACATAACTTTTGGTCAATATCATCCCTGAAACGAATAAACAAAATTATTATTTTTTTTTTTTTCACTAAATCATTTTATAACTGAAATAGTAGCTGTATCAAATTTTCAAGACTTAATTTAAACATTATGTACTGTAATGATTCTGATGAAACTAATTTAGGATGAATGACAACTTTTAAATAAAAATACAATTCATGTGCCTTTTTAAAGTAAGTAGCAGCTTGAAATAATAAGTATGATAAATAATTTTAAATATAATAGTACAATAATAAAAAAAATTCATTATAAAATCCATGTAATTATACAGTATTTTTTGTACACTCAAACTTGCATTTTATTAATATGAAAACTAGTCATTTCTTCAAGACTGACGATGCTTTGTTTCAATATCCAATGAATAAAAATACCTTATAGTTAAAATTTTTTACTAGATAATAACTAAAAAATACTATTACCTTAGCATCTATGCTCCTTCTTTCCAACTCTTTGTTATTGAAACGATTGAAATGACATTTGTTTCTGAACAGTCTTGGGTTTTGAAACTGCGGGCAGATCTAAACATAAAGCATTTGTGACTTTTATAGTGATATGAATATTTTTGAAAATCAAATATTAAATAATGATTGTTCAAATAATATTTTTAATGTATTATTACTTTTTTAAACAAACTAAAACTGAATAAAAAATTTGAAACCTTACCAGCTAAATTCAAATCAGATAGATTTGGCAAATTTACAGAATTAAATGATTGATCTTTCTCTGCCTCTTTTGTATCATCCAATGCGCTTCCCATTATTTCTGCAAGTTCCTGTTCCAATTCGGCATCAGATTCATTAAGAGTAATTGGCTGAACCATAACTGATTGAACTTCATTCAGCTCTTCAAGAATCTAAAATAAAAGATTACCATAATTGAAAAATATTGTATGTATCAATATTATTGAAAGTTAAAAATTTCATACCTCAGCCATGTTATCCATTGTTTCCACTGCATGATTTTCAGTCAGTCCAGTGTCCTCAAACTTCTTCAAAGCATTACAACCAGCTTGGAAAGCAGCTAAAGTATTTGTATCATACTTAGCATCGTGAATTCTCGTTAAAAGCCTTTGAACGTTTTGTAACGCAGCACTGCGTTTTTCAATGCACTTATCAAGCTCATGTTTTTTTCTCAAAAAACTTTTTGCAACACTTCTTAAACCTTGGGCCACGGAGGACTTTGCTTTCGATGTAACCTCGTTTCTTTCTTTTTCCAATTTTTCTATGTCTTTGATAAGCATTTGTTCCTGCTGGGTCAGTTTATGAATACCTTCATCAACTTCATTTACTTCTTCAGCTCCATTAGGGGAAATTTTAACAAGTAGATCATCTTTACCATTATCTTGACAATTTTTAAAAGTAGCTTTTTTGTTATTTCTTAACCAAATAAGAGCTAACCTTACATTAGGTTCAGTAATCCTTTTGTTAGAACTTTTTTCAATGCATTTTTTTGTTAACTCTGACAAAGATAATAGAGTATTTTCTTCTTTTTTATCAATTACAGAAAGTACCAGTTCTCCCAGTTCCTTCACAGTTGCAAGATGAATGTAACTTTGATTAGTATCAAGGACAGGTTCAGATATGTAGCTCTTGACTTTTGAAAAAGACCAGCTTATTGGTTTTTTAACAAAAATATCAACCGTCCAACCTGTCCATGTCTTACTAGGTTCTTTCATAAAATCTGCTTCCAGCATAACTTCACCATTTCTGTTGAAAATAAAACATGTAGTTATTTTGTAGAAAAAGTACCCTATTTTAAGAAAATAAACTAACTTACTTGTAAAGTTCTTCTAAAACTGTTGGTAAGCACAATGCTGTTATCCCATTTCTTTTAAAATTTGTATTTAGATCAATCAGATTAAATTTACACCTAGCGTGATAACTAGCCCATTTCTTGATTAATTGATTCCAAAATTTATACTTTGAACTCCAATCTTCAGGATTGACAGCTCGATTTCTAAATGGAGCAAATAATGCTTTCATTCGTTCTTCTTGATGCCAACACTCCGGAAGTTCATTCTCTGGAAGAGGTGTAGTAAAAGTTGGAGTCCCAGAAGTCATTTTTTTTTCTTTTTGAAATAAGTATCTTTCTTATAGCTGCAAGACAAAAATAAAGAAAATTTTTTAAACTAAAATTTGCTAAGAAAAATGACGTAAACATTAACAATTGCCAAGTTTAAAATTAACACTGAATTTACACTAATACAAAATATTATAAAATACCCAACAGGTTTTTAAATGTCAGAAAAAACTTGTCATGCCACAAAGTGCGAACAAAGTCGGGCCTTGAACATTACCTTAGTATCAACTTAAATGGTGATAAACAAACATTCTAAACTTGCTTTCCGATCCGAGTATTAGTCTACCTAATTTTTATATTAATTAAAAATGAGGAGTTGTGTTGAGAACACGTTGGTTGAAATACACACGAATCACAACCGAAACGACGGTTGTCCGATCGAATCTGATCGAATCTGGCAAAACACATCAGTGTGAGAGAGAAAGAGAACCTTGCTTTAGTTGAAGTGAGTCAATTCTCTTCTGCGGAGTCCGGAGATTTAAATACCTGTATGGCTGTATGATGCCTCATGCCAACACTGTCCCGCGCATGCTACGGCCTGAAGTAACCGCTATGTCCCCATGCTCGCTTATGAACTGAAATTTCATGTGTTAAATGCTAATCAATTTGTATGGCAGTCTGCCATATATTATGTCAACATCATGAGAAGTTATCTATCTTTTGAAACCTAATTTCCGCACATTTTAAAACCAGTTACCAGATCCAAGAAAATTGCGGTTTTCAAGTACATTGTTTCTTATCAGAGTTAGTCTGTGAGTCAGTCAGCCAGCTTGTATTTGTCCCGCTATGAACTTGTAAACACTTTTTGTTTTTCTTTATTGAAGTAAGTTAATTCACCTGCTGAGTGTTACAAGCAATTTATTTGTCAATGTAAAAGTTTTTTTTGATGCAAAAACTGTCTCAAAGTTCTTGTTTTAAAATGTTTTTGTTATTTTCAGAGAGATTGTTTGAGGTTAGAACAAACATGATTTCAACATTTTATGAAAAAATTGTTGGCTCACCACAGCAGGAACCAAATGATCCAAAAATTCTTTGTGTTGGGAAGATGGTCCTCGACATAGTGCAGCTATGTAAAGAATTTCCAAAAGAAGATACAGAAGAAAGGTAAAAATTAAATTCCAACAACCAAACTAAGGTTTAAAATTTCATTACATAGTATATTGAAAAATACTTTATAAAAATTCAGATTTAAAAAACTTTTTAATAACTGTATAATAATTTAGTAAACAAAATTTAACCATTTCACTGTATTAATAAATTTTTTTTAGAAAGTATCTTAATCACTATTCCTAAAAAAAAAAAAAAAAAAAAACTAAAAACTTACTTTTTTTGTAAAGAGATAAAATAATAAATATTATCTTATAAGAAAACAACTTGCAAATAACACATCCTCATATTAATTGATTGCTTAGGTGCATTGACTTCAGGTATCAAAGAGGTGGAAATGCATCTAATAATTGTACAGTTTTATCTCAACTTGATTATCCATGTGAATTTTTGGGTATTTTAAACAAAGAAAAGTTTTCTCAGTATCTTCAAGATGATATGCAAAAAAATAAAATTGATTTCTCTCATTGTCGAGTGATGGAAGATGGTGATTGTCCTACATCAATCGTTATCCTAAGTCTAGAGAGTTCATCTCGTACCATTATTCATCACCACAACAACCAGGAAGAGTTAAAAATACAAGATTTTGAAAAACTTAATCTAGAAGAGTACAGTTGGATACATTTTGAGGTGAAGTTTCAAAATTATTTCTATAGTGTACAAAAATTTTTGAGCTTCACAAGATAAGTTGTTTACTTTTGTAGGGTAGAAATGTACCAGAAGTATTATTAATGATGCAGCACATAGAAAATTATAACAAATCTTTAGTTCAAAAACAAAGTGAAAGTACTGATGACTCCAATAAGATCTTTCCAATAACTATTAGTGTAGAATTAGAAAAAGCAAAACTTGAACTCTTAGATTTATTACCTTATGCTGACATTGCTTTTGTATCAAAAAATTTTGCTAAAAGTCGTGGCTACATTAACATGAGTGAGACTTTGAAAAATATCAGTGAGGGTGCAAAAACAGGGTTAGTATATTTTTATTTATAGTATTTCTTAATTGAAAAGAATGATAAAATATGGAAAAACAATACTAAAATCTATTGATACACACAAATTTGATACATTTGGCTTGAGTTTAATCAAAATTAAATATTTAGTTTTTTAATTTTTGTATTTTTAATAGAAAATAAACTAAAATAAATGAAGATGATAAAATTAAAAATATGATTTAAATGTTTTCAAGTAAAATTTGGTTTTTTCAGAGCAACAATCTTTAGTGCCTGGTCGGATAGAGGAGCAATGGCGCGAGCGCCTGACGGAAATATTGTTCAATCTCCTGCTTTCCCTCCCCATATAATCATTGATACTCTTGGCGCTGGAGATACCTTCAATGCTGCAACTATATTCTATCTCAATAGGAAAAAAATTTCTTTTGAGAGTAACAAAAATGAAAGCAACAGTGTTGCTACAAGTGAAATACAACAGAACTACAACATCGAAAGCTCTGAAAAAAGTCATACTGAATTTATAAATCAAGACGTCCTTCAAGAAGCTATAACATTTGGTTGTAGAATGTCTGGTATTAAAATTGGTCTCCGAGGTTTTGATGGCCTGAGCAGAGTGTACAAAAACTATCTATATTAGGTTGTAAGTATCTAGGTATTTTAAAAACAAATTTATATATTTTAAGTGATTAAAATTTTTAATGACAGGGTTTAAATTTTAGAAAAAAAGAAAGTTATGTAATTTCATTATTTATTATTTTTTACTTTTTCATAATTACATCAATTTTTGGTCTTCCATTGAATAGGAGCTACCAAAAAAGTACAAACAAGTAATTATTAAAATACTGTACTTATTTAAAAAAGAAAACAGTTTTTTTTACATCTTCATTATCATATCATACAACTGTAAAGGTATAAAAAATACGCCAGTCCCAAAAACTAGTAACATTGATTAGAAAACAATAAATTCTTAAGATATGTAAAAAATTTTCAATCAGACTATTACAAAACTTCAAAAATAAAAAAAAACCACAACATGTGTACTTGATATATCTATATAAAAATGTACAATTAAATTACAGTTGAGTTTAATAAGTTCCTGATTTAAATATTTTATTTAGTGAAATAAGCTTATATTTCATAAATTAAACTTTTCTCAAGGACATTGTTTCAATTCAAGAATGACATTTTGATCAGGTATTTTATTAATTGCCTATCATTGAAAGTCAGTACCCTAGAGTAATTGTCGTTTTTATTTTTATTATTTGTAAATGTTTTTATTATATATATATTAATAGAAAAGGAACCATCAATATTTGTACAAGATCTATAAAAAAATTTAAAATGTTTTATTCAAATCATTTTAAAAATATCAAATATTTTTCAAATCTAAATTCATTTTTTAGTCATTTTTGTTTTTACATTTCATCATTCTTTTTTTAAAGCAATATAAAATATTGAAAAAATTCTAGAGTTTAAAGAAAAATATTTTAATCAGGAACGTAAATCTACAATAGTTCTCATTTTCACGTCAAATCTTTTGAAAACATAGCAAAACAATTTTTACGTTTTGTCATAGAGTTGATCACAAGGCACATTAACATTAATTGAAAAATTTGTGTATATTAAAAACAGACATAGAATAACACACTCATTAATGTACTAAACATGAAAAAAATGAGTCCGTCTCCAAAGTCACGAGGTTTTTTTTTCTTTTGTGTCTTTCAAATCAGACTTGTAACTATGCAAACTTTTCATCAACAACACAAAGTCTGTCTTGAAAAAATATTTATAGATATTTGTGATGTTACGTGTACTGTCTGATATTTGAAAAACGATAAAGCTTTTTACAAAATACGTAGGATAGAAGTTGAATATCTCAATTAGGTCGGCAAGACTTGTGTCATTAGCAGTTGTCGGCAGCGACTCCACTGTCCAGAAAATCTTTGATCGCTCGAGGAGCTTTTTCCGGCAAATTTCTGAAAAATTAAATTTTAATTTAAATTAAAATGAAGTTTTATTTTAATGAATTATTAAACTTAAAGTAATATTAGAAGTAGCTGAGACGAAAAAATCTTCAAATTTTTCAGTTCCTATAATTAAAAATTTTGAATTCTTTTTTATCTAAAAATTGATACTCTCACTTCAATTCTCACTTCTCACAAAAATTGATATATTGATGTAAAAATGTAATTAGCATTAGAAAAAAATTAACTATTTTCGATCAAAGTACAAGCTCTAGCTTCTTTCTAATTATTCTTCTTACATCGAATAGATACTATTACTACAAAATAGTTTATGAAATATTTGTAAGTTTATGCATAGAAAAAATTTTTATTTGTGATAATTGTTTTGTTTATGAAATTTTAAACTTTTTTCTTATATTATTTTATGAAAGTGTCTAGGTACCATCGCCGTGTACCGTATTCGGTGCACGGTGCACGGTACACGGTACCAAATAAGAGTTACTTTAGACACTCTGTGAATTTAAGTGGGTTATTTAGGATGGGTAATTAGATTTAAAGTAAAAACTAGTAGTTTTTTAAACTTAAGTGGGTTATTTGGAATAAATTATAGGATCTAAAGTAAAAAGCTACCGTGTACCGTGTACCGTGTACGGTACACGGCGATGGTACCTAGACACAACCTTATTTTATTCAATGAATATTATTGCAATTAATTTTTGATCAAATATTTTATTTAAGATAGACAAATCATTATTTTTATATATTTTTAGTCAACAAATTAGTATAGGTTTAAATTTTTATGAATGCCAAAAATTCAAAAGCTTATTTAAATATTAGACCAAATAAGTAGGTGGAAAAACTAGACTGTTCTGTAACCAGTTATACTCCTTAAAGTGGTCTCAAATTATGTAAAAAAATTTTTATTTAATTAAGTAAGCGTGAAATGTGATTTTAAATGTTACGAAATATTTAACAGTGTTAATGTAACGAGATGCAAAGAAAATTTTCAACTATTACTAAAAAAAGTTACGTTTACATCAAATTTTTAGACATCTTTATTTATTATTTAGATATTAAGTAGTAGTTTAAAATTTAATACGAACCTGAGGAAGTAGTTGACTCCCAACCAGTGGCTTGGTATTGAAAATTCGCCAAAGTTTCTTCGTTGTGCTTTGACTATTTCAGCGGCTGCTTCCTTGGGAGGAAACAGGCCCATTAAGCCCTCGAACCTTTCAAAAAAAAAATAATTTTTAAAGATAAATTTAATATTGTTACTACTGTAAATTTCATGCAGCACAAAACATCGAAAAGAACAGTTCTTTTGAAAAACTATAAATCGCACCTTGCGTCCAACATTCCAGTGTGCTTGTAAAGAGTAAAAAATGTTAAATCATTGATATTATACGTTATACGTTTCAATTGTAATAGATAAACAAATTTTTAATCAATTGTAAAGATTGAAGAATATATTTTTGTTGAATAAATTGAATGTTGATTTAAATGCATGCTTGTATTTTTTTTTTTTTTTTTTTACCATTCAAGAGAAATGTTCTCTTTTTATAGAACAGTAAATTTTATTTTATCGATTTGCGTAGATCATCTTACCTAATTTTTGGATTTTTGCAAAGCCCGGTGTCAACCATGTAAGGAAAAATAGTAGTGAACTGAACGTTGGATTTGACTCCGCCAGCTGACGAAGCTCCTCTGAGTTCCTCGCTTAGTGCTTCCATCATACCTGTGATACAAAAAAAAAGTCATGATTACAGTATTAAATTTTTAATCCATAGAAATTGATTTTTAGGTATATTAAATTTTTTTTTTAATTAATCAAAAGATTCAGAATTTACCTCTAACGGCGAACTTTGTCGCGCAGTACGGTACTAAATTGGTAAGTCCAACAACTCCGGCCATCGACGAGAGGGCAACAATGTGACCGTGGTTTTTGGCCAGCATGTCTGGCAAGAATGCTTGAAGAATCTGTAAGCCATTGAATTAAAATTATCGTCGCATTATTTTTAAAAAAAATTTTAGTTTTAAAAATAATTTCGCAATATTAGCTTACCCAGAAGTGAGCCATGACGTTGATGTCAAACACCTTCTTGATGTCTTCGGGCGTGTGGTCCAGGAAGGGCCTGCACGGCATGATTCCGGCGTTGTTAACCAGTATCGTCACCGTGCCAACTTCGCTCTTGACATTGTCGGCCACTCGAAAGACTTCCTCCCTGCTTGCGACATCGCATCTATTTCCAATTAAAATAAATTATTGGTCAGAATTTTTTATTTTAAAATCAGTTCCTTGATGAATTTTTGAGGAAACGCTTGTTCAAAAATGAAAAAATGTGATTTTTAAAGAAGTTAACGTTCTAAAACTAAGTTTGAAATTAAAATTGATATTTGATTGAGTGTCATTTCTCGTTAACGTTCACTTGTATGAATTTTCAACGAAAAAATTTTAAAACCCGAATTAATTTTTCCAAGTTCTCGTAAATTATATCATTTTAGAAACTTATATTTACAATATTTTTCATCTCAAAACCTTTAATATAATAAATAAATAAAACAGTCTAAAGGACGCGCGCGTGACAAGCTCCAAAACAATATTCAAAGTCAACGATCGAGCTTCGAATTTGAAAAAAAAAAGGCTCGTTAATCATTGGGTTTAAATGCTCGAATCCTCCTAATGCATAATTCACGCGACCTTGGGTCAGCAGACAAAAAAAAAAAAAAAAAAAAAAAAAGTAAAGGTCGCGTACTTGTAGCCGTGAGCGGCGGCGCCTCCCATCCTCTTGATCTCGGCAACGGTCTCGTTGTTCCCGGCTTCGTTGATATCCCAGCATACTATCGTGGCACCCAGCGAAGCGTACTTCAGAGCCAGCTCCTTTCCAATACCGTGACCGGCTCCTGTGACCTTTAAACAATACAAACATTTCGTTATGAGTGGGATTTTCAAACATTCGCGAAACATCTAGATAAAGTTCAACGTACTCCAACTTTTCAAAAAATTTCGAACCTTGGAAACGCGGTATGACGAGTTGTTTTTGAAAATTCCGAATTTGTGTTTTTACCTGAGTTTTGATTTTGAAATGTTTTGAAATGATGGTACTTTTCAAAATTTAAATTGAAAAATTATGATTATAAATAGATGTAGATAGAAGTAAATTATTTACTATCTCAGTAAATATTTAATCAAGTTAGAAAAAAAATTTTTTTATATAATAAAATTCAATGAAATCGACCCGGTTAAGCGCTTTAAATACCTTAGTCTAATTAGGTCTAAATAGGTATTTTCTCGAGATTTTTCAAAAATATGTTTTATTGCAACATATGAATCATTAATTCAAGAATTATTTGCAATAAAATTGTTTAATAAAAAAATGCTTCTTCGTGTGAGCAGTTTGAAACTGACAAAAAATTTCGGTCATAGTTAATTTTATTTACAAAGATTGACTTTCAATTATCAAGCTAAATTAAATTGGATTACGGTCCTTTTTCTAATACAAAGCATTATAGTTAGCTTACACAACACGATAAAAATTTTGGCTTTTCAAAAAAATTTCATTGACTTTATAAATTACAATAATAATTAATATTTAACTTAATAATCAACTACAAACCAAAAATTTATCATCAGTTTTACAGAAAATTGTAATTATTAACAATTTAATTATTATCAACAACAAAAGAATTGAATAAAAAAAAACAACAACCTCTAAAATATAATAGCTGATGAGCCGCAGAAAACACACGTTTTTTTGTTAATTGTGTAAATAAGTTGTTCTTTAAAAATGAATCACGAATTCAATAATTCAGCATCAAAAATAAGTGACATTATATCATCGCTTATTTATTCATATTGCGAGGCTTTTTATATCCAAGATCAGCCACGAAAAAAGCGAAGAAGAAAAAAAGAGAGGCAAAAGTCAATGACTGCTGGATGACGCAGATAAGCTACAGCTTGGTTGTTATTACTAATAAAACGATTTTATCGGTTTTGCTATAAGTAAATTGTCGCACTTTAGCCGGAGATCGATGGATGGAAAAAACGGTGCGAGACGAGAGAGGAAATATTATGTTCATCGATGATAATAAATAATTAAACAACTCACCAGTACGATTTCACCGGCAACGCTTTTCTCGTCGACGGGGAAGAACAATCGATACAAGCTCTCGAGATAGTAGAAGCCTATCTTGAGCAGCAAAACTATTATTTCGAGTAACATTATAGCACCGTCGTACGCCTTCACCATGATTGTTCTGAAAAATAAACGTGCCTTTAATAAGTGCGAGTAACATTTTCTTTGTTACACTCGATCAATCACTTTTTTTTTCCCCAAGACAGTAATGCTTCTGTAAAATTCTGAAAATCATGTAGCTCACCTAGTTTGAGTAAAATTAACAAAGTTGTCACTAATTCGGAAGTCGATCTGAATTATTACGAGAAGGTGACCGTTCGCGCTCGCGGCGAAAGAGCAACTGGCCCGAAGAAGAAAATATTATGAAGTAGAAGGGGTCAGAGGTTTTGGAGTTTATTGAGGAAAGGAACGAGAAGTTGACACACCCCGGATAACTGCTTAGATATTTCCTTTTTTTTCAACGTACTTACAACTATTAGTTTATTTAATTAACTTTTTCATTATCAGAATAATTAAATACGTTTTTGAATGTTTACGAAATTATTTATTTCAATCAAAACATTAGAAATATCTAGACACTTCGGTTGAGGATCATTTGGGTATCACGTGAGCGCTTGTTTAACTCAAGGTACGAATAAAGATACCGGAGGTAATATTTTTTTTTTTTTCATGTGTGAGCACTTAGATCTTAAAGATTTTATAGAAATATTAAGTTTTCATAATATTTATTCAAGAAAAATTTTATTAATTTGATGGAAAAAAGTAGGAAGAATTATATTAATTAAGCTTGTAGAACGAAGTTTAAATTTGCGCCTGTCGCTAGATAACCCTAACTTACAAGATGAAATTGTAAGTGAAGACTGACTGAAAGGTTTTAAATTTTCTAAAAAATATTCTCTAAATAAACATCTAAAGACAACGGTTTTTACTTATTTTATTTATTTTTACTGTATTATATTTTTAAATTACTGAATCATGTAAAACCTACTATTTTTTAAATTATAAATAATAAATTTAAGTTATTCATATAAATAGAAAAATATTTTACGTTTTATGTAATGACACTGGAATACAGTCTGCCAGACATGTTCATTTTTACGTAATTCTTGATAATGATAAAAACTTCAAAAAAACCTGGGTAGTATCTCCAAGCTGATATAGAACACATTTTTCGTTATCGAGTATTCAAAAGCTTTAAAAAATAAAACTTGCGTCACTGAAAACTACCGTTGTTTCGAAGCTACAAGCCTTTTAATTGATAAAATCTAAAAATCTATCCTCAAATTCAAAATTTTAATACTTGCCAAGTACTATTCACTACATTATTTTAGATGGCTTTAACAAATCCCTACGTCATCTAAAAATTAAGTAAAATGAAATGAAATTTTTTTTAACGACGAAATTCACGATGTTGCCCTTGGATATTGATATCGGGGTCAATACAGGAAAAAGAGCGAACCGATCCTGATTCATCGCCACTTATTTCTGTGAAAAGAATCACGCGTATTAACCTTGAAGCTGTGTAAAATTTCATGTTCTGAATTAGTTTCTTTAAGAAAACATTTTAATATCGTAGGCCATCAAAAAAAAAACAGAATCAATTTTACCTATGAAAATATTAGTATAATTTGATTCGTATCTGTTAATAATCTCAGACTAACATTTAAATTCATTTATACTGATAATTTTTACTAAAAATAAACACTTTTATATTGAATTGAGAAATTTTCAAATAAGGTTTTTTGTATTTTTAAATAATCTACGGTTTCTACTGAAAAATCTTTCATGTAACAAAGAAAACCTAAAATCTCTTTGCTTATTTCAAATCTTACTTGCCATAAAAATCTGCTTTGCAAATGTACGAGTCTATTTTTTCTTTTGTGCTTGTGCATATAAGAGCCTTTTCTTAAATTTTACTCATGAACTTTTGAATATATAAATCATAATTTAAATATTCAAGTGAGTCTGAGTTGTTGTAGTAGAAACCAGGATGAAAATTTCTAATTAACATTCGAGTAGGTAAATTCAAGTATAAAAATTTGCGCTTAATTAGTACACAACACTCATATATCCAAATGGTCATTTATTATGCATCATCAAAACGTTCACCCGCTGCATATAAAACACAAGTTTGTCAGTGCTATTTTTATTTTCCGATAGGCATCGTAAAAAAATTAAAACCAAAGATGATTGTACTTCGAGAAACTACGTATTCGAGGACAAACTTTGCGCACCGCAGGCCGAAATATACGCAAGGACGAGGTGCCAAATGTAGGTGAGCCGGGTAACGAAGTAGGTGGATAATGATTTTATGTGGTATTATAAAAGTGCGAAGGAAATCAACTCTGTTAAGCGTGACATTGAACTCTCAGAGAGCTCGTTACCATCGTTTCGTAATTTTTAAATAATTTTCTTTTTCCTGGTGTCGAGTATTAATTTTAGATCGTAGGAAAGAGGAAATTCTAATGACGAACAATTTGAATTTTATTAGCAGATTTGATTAGAAATAAAATTTACAGTTTATTTTTGGTATAAAAAATTTCAATTTGCGTAACATATTCTAAATGCAAATTAAATCCACATATTTTATAATGTACTTTTACTATAGAGTCATTAGAGACTTTATGAATGGTTTGGCTTTTATAAAAAAACCGATTACCAAAAACATTATGACAAATTGCTCAATTATTTATCAATACAAACATCAATACATTTGTTGTCAAAAAATACTTACTTTTTCATAGCAATAAAATTGTACTAATAAAATTTATCAACTAAAAATGCATTTGCTAAATTGAAATTGATCTTTGCACCAAAGCAACTTAAAATTAATTATCATACTTGAGTTAACATAAAATTTACAGATTATTTTTGACATACATTACAGAACCATAAATAATATTTCTTGCAGTGTTAATTTGCTAACCAGCTTTTGAATTAAAATTAAATTGGGGATTTGATCATTATATAAAAACATCAAGTCAAAAGTAAAACCGTGTATTTATATAGTTTATCCAAGTTAAAAATTAAAAAAAAGGAGCTTAAAGTTTAAATAATGGCACGTGTGTTGAAAATCATACACAGTTTGTGCGAAATTCATACCTAGTAACGCTTATCCAAAGGCAAGTTTCACTATTTGCCAACGAGATATGCACTCTGCCGGTCCCGAACAACGAGTCCGAATGACCGATTTTCCAACTTTCATTTTAATACAGTTTTCACTTGGGGTTTATTGAAAAGTGCCAAGTTCAGTTTACGTTACGTAATGCTATCTACGGTCGATGCCTTTTCTCTAACCACATGTAAACACGCGGTTTTCACACACGATACACGAGTTTAAATAACATAAACATTTAAAAATTCGTATTTAATTTACCTTAAAATTTTAATTGAAAAGGAATTAATGAAAATAATTGAAAAGAATACTAAGTAAAATCATTGAATTTTATGTTTTTTTCATTTATTTAATTGGAGGAGGCTCTAAACTAGATCAAGGAAAATTTATCTTCAAATTTAAAAAAAAACGATTTCAATTGAAATATATTATAAAATTGAAATTAAAGAATTGTACTAATTAAAAAGAATAATCAGAAAATTAACCGGATTTTATTTTTTGTTCATTTTTTTTTTTTTTTAAGGAAACTTTAAGAAACTGTGAAGTAAATTCAACTTCAAATTCAAGAAAAAAATGATACTTTTTACCTGCAGTAAATCAATTTTTATTTCAAGGCATAAAAACTTCAGATCCAGAAACCAACGTAATTTGAAGTCTTAAAAAAATATAAAATTCAAGAAGACGCTTAAACCCGCGTAGATTCTCAAAACAAGAGTATCGGTGTGCTTCAAGACGCTTAGCTTCCTTATTTAACTCGTACGTTGACAAACGAATGTCACATTGCATTAAGCAAACATCCATGGAGCTCAGCGTATTTACCCTTGGAACAAGGCGAAAAATATTTGCCAGAAAAAATTCTCAACCGCGAGCTTCTCTCCTCCCAGCTGAAGAAGTTTTTAATCGCGATCGGTCAACCCCCACCATGACGAAAATTCGCTGACCGGTGCGAGAAAAAAAAAAAAAAAAGACGGCGCACCGGAACAATAACGCGGAAACGCGCCGCGGGATAATTGCACCCGAGGAGCAAAAGACGAGCACAAAGTAGGCGCGGAGAAATACAAATTGCACAACTTGCGTATAATACGGTCTTAATGTCTCCCGGCTCCCTCCTCAATTGGCTTCAATGGCGGAGCTTGGCCGATGTCCCAGCGTGGAATAAGCACTTCTACATGGGAAATTTTATCTAGTAATGTCCAGTTCGACCAGAAATATTCGGGACTTATTTGTACTGGTTTTTCAAAAAGCAAACTTTCGCTTGGATTATTTTTCAGTTTGATTGTCAAGACTTTAATAGTCGATGAATAATGAGCTTTTTTATGTTCCTTGTAATCGACTGAAATTTTAATTATACTGGTTAATTTGAAAGTTGCTTGTTGAATAACTTTTTGAAAACAAATAACAGTAGTTATGAAAAAACGAGTTTTATTAAATTTTACCAAAACAGAGATTATTAAACTTTACATAACTGTTTTTTTTTTTTTTTACTTGTGCAGTTGCAGTCATGAAGCTTCTGGATAAAAATAATGTTGAAACAATTTTTCCTTCAATTGGCACGAAGAGAGATTTTATCATAGCATAAGAATTTTTTTTAGCATCCAATAAAGTGATAAAATTTTTTACAGTTTTTTTAATTCATTTCTGCGTTGCAGTAATAAAAAAACCTCTACTGCACGGTTTGAGTCAGGTTAATTTCCAATTAAAATTGATTTTTTATCCTGATTTTAAAGTTTGTTTTTACATTTGTCTAAGCTAAGCACGTTGGTTGTATTCTAAAAAATTCTACTTTTTATGCTCATCACGAATCTGCACGAGGAAATAAATTCTTATAAATGTTTTTCGCAATCCTACGTATAATTTTATGTCTATCGATTTTCAAATTGATGTTAAAATGTAGTTTAAAAAATTTTTTTAAATCTTCACATATCTTTTAAATTTACTAATAGCTATAATAGAAAAAAAGAGAGAAAAAAATGATGAATTTGATGAAATTTAAATTTAGCCTATCCTTTATTTTGTATTTGAATTTTTGAATGTGTTGCAATGAATATGTTAGTAAAAGCTATCAAAGTTTTTTTATTGCATCTATAATACGTAATTTTACAGAGGTGAATAAACTCTACTTTAAAATTACACTACTTTAAATTCAAATTTACGCAAATTTTATTAATCTTTTTAAAATATCAATATTCTCGTTGAGATCCGTTCGAAAAAATTAAAAACATTTTTATCGAGGTTTCATGTTGACGATACGCATCGGCAAAAAATTGTTTTCCTCGTTGTTTTCATTATTATTAAGTCAGGATAATAGTCCGAAAAGAGTGCAGCTTAAGCAGCCAAAAATCGAACAGGTTTTTTTTAATCATAGGAATTAACTAGCATCATTCGACCTTGAAGGTCACGCACACAATAAAGGAAACGAACCAGTTTTTGTCAATGCCACAAACTTGTATTCCCATCTCATTCTTCTCGCAGGTCCTCTCTCACTTCACGAAAACGGAATTTGATTTTGAAAAAAAAATTTTGGTTTTTATATTATGTCTAATAAATTGATCAATTATTCAAAGACATAAAAATTTTTTGATTTGCTGTAAAGATTGTGCCGATATTTTCAGTAGAAAGTATATTTGACAGATGATTTTCTGCAAAGCTCATTTATAATTAAGCCGATGTGTTGCAAGCGGCTGTTTAAAGTGAAATTTGGGAAAGTCTACAAGAAATTTAACTAAATATAAAATATTAAATCAAGATTGATTCAAAAGTAAATTAAAAATATCTTTCATTTCAATAATATCGTTGATAACAAACGATTAGATTATTTACTCTTTCAGTTCATGATTTTTTATTTTTTTAAACTCTGCACTTGATTATCGAGTTTCTCATAAATAATATTTATAATTTTATTTATTTATTTATTTAATTATTTTTTTTCAAGTAATTGGTAGGCAGTAAGTTGTAAAAAAAAAGATTAATTTTCACTAACTTTATATTTATTTTCGTTAATTTAAAAATCTTCATTTATTGAATTATTGAATTTTTCAAACCTATTTATCTGTAATTAACATCAGAAAGTTTACTTGA
Organism: Encarsia formosa; assembly: GCA_038277355.1. NCBI lineage: Eukaryota > Metazoa > Arthropoda > Insecta > Hymenoptera > Aphelinidae > Encarsia > Encarsia formosa. Next base: position 3,882,926 of record CM076185.1, on the reverse strand, counting down.
AAATAATAAACAATTAAACGAAACTCTGATAACACTTATTATTTCAATTTCATGTGATTAAAAAATTATCCACACGATGTACGTTTTCATTACGATTTCAATTGAACACGTTCCTAATGCTTATATGCCTGTAGCATCAAATTTTTTTTTTCTGAAAAATTTATTGAAATACGAAAATGAACCAGAAATTTTTTTTTTAATTTTTCAAATCTACAAAATTAAAGGTACTAAACTTCTTTAAAAAATAACGAATGTTTGATAATCGCCGTCATTCATACGAATTAATTTCTACAAAAAATGAATAAATGTCTCGTAAAAAATATGCTAAAAAGAAGATTAAGCAAATATTGATTCATCAATGGAATTACGTGAGCCTTGACTCTTGACCTTTACTCTAAAATATATAATTCACTTTTTATCTTCAGAAGAATGTATCTTGAATCTCAAGCGTGAAAAAAATAAAATAAAATATCAGAGAAGTAAACTACTCATGAATGGAAACGTACCGGGATCACATCGTAGCATTGTACAATGCAAACGCAGCTCAAGAGTCCAGTTATTTATAGAACAGAAAAATATTTAAATAGTTTTATCATCGAGATTCTTTTTCAAAATCTCAAAAGAAATTTTTTTTTTTTTCCATCTTCCCCTGACAAAAAGAATTTAAATTTGATTTTACAACTAGTTTTTTCTTTTAGGAACCAGCATAAGCAGAAACTAGATCTCAGAGATTTCTACACAAAAACTTTTTACATCAATTGAAAAAATTTTATTTAATTGTCTGTTTAAAAATCATGGAGTTAAAAAAAAAAAAAAAAAAAAAAGGAAAAGAAATTCATAACTTTCCATAATAAATTATCGGTCCAACAATGTCAAAGAAAAGTAAAGTAGAGAATATAACTGGTTTTTATACTTCTTTTATGCAGTAACTGTAGCCAAGAAAATGTTTTCACCTGAAAAATCACTTTTACGGACATGCAATGAAAAATAAATACTGTAACATCTCCAGATAACTTTCAAAGTACTTATCGATTATTCAATAAAAAAACACTCAATATTCATTAAAAAATCATCATTCGTTGAACGACTAAATTTCTATTGTTCTGAGAAAAATTAAAAAATAAATCAATACAAAGACGTATTAGTTTGATTGGTAAAAAATAAAACTGGTTTGATCTGAAAATTTTCTTTCTTATCTTGCAATGTCACATTAGCACAAGGTCCACTTTTGAGTGGAACTGTACATATCCAGAATGCAATGAAAGTGAGTGGAGATGCAGCCGCGACGTCGATATACTTTCGGACGCATCGGACTTTTACTTTTTCGAGCAATTTTAAACTTTTCTCATTCGTTATTAACATTTTTTTTTTTTTTTGCACCTTCGACGTTATATGTTTTTACTTACTGGAGCTTAAGCATGAGGTAACATTATTTTCTTCTTGAAATGTACCTTTACTTTTTTTAATTCAAGAGCAATCAAGATTATCTTAAAAAAAAAAAAAGGAGAATGAAATTTTTATTTACCAAAAATAATAATTTAGTTATGAAAAATGATTTGCTTGTTTTATCAGTAGGATGGAATGGAATAAAATTTTAAAGCTTGAATAATTTCAATAAGTTTATTATTTATTCAGTCTCTTTGTAGAATGTCTTTTTTTATTTGTATTTTTTTATAAAGAATAAGAATAATAAGTCTGACAACTGTGTTTATTCAAAAATAGATTATTTCAAGAACGAAAGAAGAAATTTATTCAAAAGTAAAACTGTTTATGTCTTTTTTTGAGTATTGTTAGATAAGTCTTTGTACTCGTATGGACTATTGTGAAAAATGCGAATCATTGAATTATGCATCTCACATTCTATGGATTATTGCTGTCACACAAATAGAATGCCAAACGATTCTCTAACGTTGTGACTAAAAGATCGTAATAGTACTTTTATTTTTCTATAATACTGTACATATTGTCTTCAAGCATATATCACAAAATATATAAACATTAATCGAGATCTTTACATATTTTTAGTTTATCGTTGCAGTGGAAAACAATTCTGGTAATAAAAAAATATTCGCTAAGTCGGCGCTTTTACTTTTACCCGACTGATATTTTTACAAATAACGTACAGCTTGCGCACATAGTAGTGTACTCGTTACTACTATGATACAGAAATATTATCGTACAAAAAATTTTGTTTTAAGAAATTTATATATCAAGAATAACGTTTTTGTTAATTTAAAATTAAGCTCTTGCTTATTTACATTTGAAATTATGAATTTTCAAGGTTTCACTTTAGACTCTAAAATTTTTTACACTTGTAATAATGAGGATATTTCAAAATATAAATAAGTTAATACAAAAATAATAATAATAATAAAAAAAATCATCGTTTTTTTACATGCTATGGGTAACTTAATTAAAACTTTACTCAATTAATAATAAAAAAATTTACAGTAAAATCTATTCTTCTAAAGATAAGCTTACAATCGGAGGAATAATGTTATCTAGGGTCGCAAATGCACACTCAGCCAAGTCCTTCTTCGACATCCGCTCGATAAGGTACTTCGCAAAGGACAACGCTACGTCTAAAGCCGCATGCTCGGGCATGGAATCATTATTATCTATACAAATCATTGCAGTGTTCATTCTGTGAATCAGTGGTTCTCTTTCAACAGGCTCTAACATCCACGAGATGGGCGAGTTTTTCGGATTAGCGTACGACAGCAAACTAAATGCATCTTGTAACATCTTTTCGTTGTTCTTGTCTTTTCCATATTTTTCATCGAGGACTAGACACTGCGCGTACAACTCTTTACCAAAATCTACTAACAGCTGGTCGATGTTATCTTTGAAAGAATTGTTTTGCGGAGAAGTCCTATAACAGTCTTCGTCTTCTTCCGAGATTTTTCTTCTCTTAGCCAGATGGTTGTTCGATTCGTCATTAGCATTTGGTTCAATCGACAGTTTGTTGAACCTGATTACACTGGTTTGATTATCAGTAGCAGTGTGTGAATCTGGACAATTCCTGTCGATCATTTCGATGAACTCGCGACATCTTAGTGCAAACAAAAGGTTTTCATTGTTTTCTAGGAGAGTTGGATACAATTTGTTCGAGAGTTCTATGGCTTCTCTTATCCGACCGGCAGATACGAGCATGAGAACTTTTTTTTTACTCTTGAGGCGATTGAAATCTATTCCTTCGTATTGACTAAAGGAAGATTTAATCAAAGTTTCGGCAGTGTCGCAGTAGCCGTGACGCACGAGGTACTTGACGACCATTCCTTGCAAATCACTTGGCAAAACAACATTTGGATAATTAGCGATATTTGAATTAGTGTTTTGTCGCATCTCATTGATCATACCCATGATGTCGAACCTGAACGGCGACCTTCCAAAATTCCCGTTGACAATGTCGTTTGGAGTTTTCAATCCAACGGTGGGGTAGAGATCTGCAGGAATGTCATTGAAGGCAGTACCCAAATTGACTCCATTGAGGGTAAAGAAAACAGTGTTGTCGACCAAATTGATCCCACAACCAACGACATCTCCAGTTGAAAAAGTTGGCCCGTAGTGCCCTCTGTATAAAGTATCATTTCCCTCTACAGAACAATATTTATAACCGTCCTTTCCGTGGTACCCAAAAGATATCTTCCTGCAGCCTGGCAGACACTTTGAAATTTTAGCGTCTTTGGAAGAGAGTCCAATGGCGACATTACTTTTGGAATCGGTCGCTTTTAAGATTTTTATTTCAAAATAGTACAATCCGCAGGAACTGGGTATGGGATCGGTCGTGCGTATACTAAAGACCTCGTTTTTGTATCTTTCGTTGCGAGATTCGTAATAAATTTGGTTATCTTCGGCGTGCTCGCGGACGAGTCGGATACTTAAGTTTCTTCTGGAAATGTCCCATTCCCTTGGTAACGGTGTCTCTTCTTCGTTAACCATCGGATAAAGCAATTTCAACTGATCCACCTCCTCTCTGTTTCTTACTGTTTGAAAGGTACGTTCATGTGTTGACTCCATCGCAATCTAATTTCGATAAACTATGACGAATAAAAACTAATTTTAGAAGCTTTAACAAGTTCATACGAGATTTATTTATTCAAAAACTACTGAACTAAAATCAAACTTTACTATGGCATACATTAACTTAAAATGTACCAAATAACGATTCCAATGTAACGTTGCTATCTATTATTTGGTAGATTTCGTTCACTTTACCGCAGGAATTTTTAAATTACCCGGGCTTAAGTTGAATTTTAATAATATATAGCCGTTTATTAGCTTTCTCAAGAAATTCTTAAGAAAATTTTAATAAAACTTAAATTCTCATGCTTAAGTGGCGTCAAACTAACGAGGTGAGTGCACGATCTGTGGGAAATTGATTCCAATGAAACTTCTGGAGATATGTTTCTAAACCACAATCAGCTGATGCAGTCCAGACTTTTTTCAATCACTTTTTTTCACGAGTTTTTTAAAAACATTTTTAATGCAAGACCTTGAAAACTATACTATCATAGATCTATAACCTCAAATTTTCTTCCTTTCTATTTTGAAAATTTAAAAGTTTTAAAAAATAATAAGAATGTAAGGTCACGCAGATAAATGAGAATATATTATGGAATCTGTTCTAAAATTTTTTAATTTTAATTGAAAAACTGATTTTAAAAAATAAAACGCAGAACGCAAATTTTTTAAATTTTAAATATTTAATAATACTTAACGGATATTAGATTACACTTGCAATAAAAATCGATAAAAACATTTTTTTTTTTTTTAATTTTATTAAAATCGGTTTCACACAGATCCTGCACTTTCCTTGTAAAAACATTTTACAAAAAGAAAAAAGAAACGGTCAAACAAATCTCAAAGTACTTAATTATTTTAAAAATGATTTTAGTCCCTAGTTTTGGTGGTAACTACAGTAATTCACACATACTTAATTAAATACTAATTTTTTACGAGTACTTTTATGTATGGCTTTTATTTTAATACCCGAAGTAGGTTCTCAGAAATTAAAATTTTTTTTGTAATTTCATAATATATAAATTCTTTGAAAACAGCTACTCTATATTTTAAATGATTAGCAAAACCATTTTATTTCAGGCTTAGTGCGTTTCTATTTTAAAACATTTATAAGATACGAATTTTGTTTTTTTTGTGATAAGTTAAATTTAAATTATTTAAAATTTTATTTTTGTGTTTTAAAAGTTTTCATTTATCAAAAACGTTAATTTAGTAAACAGTAAAAAATTATTTAAATCAACCCTATACTCATTTTTGTAATTTATTATTTATTTTAAGATTCACAAAGAAACTTTTATAAAATGATTATAGTAGAGTCTGTCACTAGTGGTTTCATCTTGACCACGAAGAGCCAGAACGCTTACTAATACAGTGAGCACACATTGCACTGAAGCAGACAATTGTTTATCTTTAAAAATCTATTAAGACTCACTTGAATTGAGTTAAAAAAAATTCAGCGCAAAAAAATTTTTTTTTACTTTTTTTAAACCGAACAAAAAAAAATTACGATATTTGTATATTTATTTAAATTCAGTGTTATTTTTTTAAGGATTATCTTAAAAATGATTATCTTAAAGTAAGTTAGGGAAAAGTTATTGTTAATGATTCGATAAATTATTAATAGTTCGATAATTAATAATGAGATCATTAAAAAATGAATAAAAAACAATCGAGGTTTGATAATTTAATTTTCAGTGTACGATCGGCGTGCAAATGGTTTATGCAAATATGCATTGCAACAAGTGGTTTAAAATTTTTAAAAACATTTTCAGTTCTTTTTAATATCTTTTTTCCAACTTTACTAGCTCGTTTTTCAAATAAAATTTTTTAAAATACGAATGAATTCTAGCGCACCCTATCAACTTGCTTTGTAAGTGAAAATTGATTTATTATAATAAATAATTTATAAAGTTTTTCTTTGTTATACCACAAGTTATTTCAATATTATTTTTATTATTATTATTATTTTTTTTTTTTTATAAAGTTGATTTACTAAACACATTGACAAATGAATTTTTTCAACACCCAATTACCATCGATGTTTACCAAAAAAAAAAAATCATATTCACTCTCAAACGATTTTTACTCCAAAAATGCCTCACATACAAGTCTACGGTATTCCAACCAAAAAAAAATGTAAACAAACCTTGTGTCGTAGCTTAGTCCTTGGTCGAAAATAGAAAAGCCTACTGCTCGTTTCACACAAAAAAATAAGGGGGAAAAGTAAAATGAAAAAAGGGCAGCACTTAGTGTATGGTGGAAAACTACACAGAAGAGATACGTACGACCCGAGAAGAGAGCCCCTGGTTGGTGAAACTCTCCGGTCGGTGTGCGAGACGCAACTGGCGGCTTAGGTACGTTGCCGATAGGTACATAAGACGTGCGGCGTGTTCGCTCGACGACGCTTGCTGTACAAAATACGCTCGGACGACGACGACGGAGGGAAAAATCGAAAAAGGAGAGTGTGAGTGAATGCCTGCCTGCATGCAGCAGCTGTGCCGAGCTCTCCGCCTTCTGCTGCTACGAAGCGGCAGGCTTTTTCGGGTTCGGGGGGAGAGCCGCTGCCTATATCCTACCTAGTGTTTGCAGCAGAGGGGAAGAAAGATTTTGCATTCTTTTTCTTCTCGTCTTCTTCTTACTTCTGTACCTATAGGTCCTGTTTTTTTTCAGATTGTGGGTACCTGCATTGTCTAAGATAGTCATTTTTCGAGTATTTAATAAAAGCACTACAGTGACGAGTGAAGACAAGCCCAAGTCTCGTTGGTTTTTAAATCTGATATTTTTAAAGGTTATGAGAACCCATGGAGTCATGGAGATGGAGTTCATTGCTAAAAATAAAGTGGAAAAAAAAAAGAATTTAAAGGTTATTGTACCTAATAACTGTATCGAATTGTGATTTGGGACCTAGGAGACCGCGAAATTCGATTTTACTTTTTCAAGAACTTCATCATGAGCATATGAAGTAAGGGTCTTCAATCGATACTTTCTTCGTTTTACAAATAGCACAGAAAATAATACATTTTCTTCAGAAAAAAATTTATTAATTTGAGCAGTTGTTGAAAAAATATAATGTTAATAGATATTAAGAATCTGCGTATCAAAAACTGCACTGATAATGTGTTTTTCATTACTCAAGTTTATTCAGTTTTATAGGTTAGAATTTCAAAAATTTGAGTCTCAATAATTTTATACATTTATTGATATTTTCGTAGGCCAAATTTATATTTTAGTAAAAAATACTTGTACAATTTAAACTGAAAATTGTTAAATAATTAAAGTGATTCTTTTTTTTTTTTTTTTTTTTGCACAATTCTTTAGATTGCAATCTTGTAATTTATTTTTGAGAAATTTTGTTTAGATTCGAAGTCCGTAAAAAATAATTTTGTTTAAAAAATGTATGGATTAACTTATTTCTAAATTTTTTCTATGTTATATTTATCCTATATTATATGAATTTTTGTTTTATCTTATATTTCTTCGAATTGATAAGTATTTAAACGGCTGATAAAATAATTTTTCCACTTTATAACAGTGTCCTTGAATTTAAAATAAAATACAATTTATTCGTTACTGCGCTCGGGCTTTTATGAACAGCATTTTTTAATAGCTAAACGCTTATAATGTTTTGTATTTCGTAGTAAAGGTCATGAACCTGTTGATTTTTTTTTTCAATTTTAACGCGTACTATTTTTTGAAAATAATACATTTCCTAAGCTGAGAAGAAAACCTGTGTTGTATAAGTTTGTTATGTTAGTGTATAAAAATTTTAATGTTCACAAACCGTCAGTTTTGAAAATTTAATTTAGGCCCCGCTAAGTAGTAAATCTTCATTTTTTACCTCATTTTATACTAAAAAATTTTTATTTAGTTCTTTAACAGTTTTAAGAGTTTAATTTTAAAAAAATGAACTTAAATTTTTTTTCTGTTAGGCACAAATTTAAAATGTTTTAAAAAACATTTCTATAGCAGGGAACATCAACTTGAATGCATTTATTTCCATACTTAAATTAAAATCAGTATGTGCATATATGTTAAATTAAATTGATAAATCATTTCTCAAAAATAAATCAATCTCATTTTCAAGACTTAAAAAAGTGTTTGATGTAACATTTAATAGTATTTTATTATACAAGTGCGTAAAATTGGTTTCCTCCTCGTGTGGCCGTTTTTGCACGAGCGAAGCGAGTGAAAAATGGTCACATGAGGAGGAAATCACTTTTACACACATGTACAATACAATATTTTATCGTACTAAGTGCGTAGAGCTCGATTTTACGTACGCCACTTTTGGTTAGCGTGCGTAAAATCGAGCCTCTACGCACTAGTGCGATAAAATTATTCATGTTAGTCTCGAGCGTCTTAAATGCACATGAGAACAAAGAATTTCGAATACCGAGTAGTACCTAATTAAGCCAACGATTGATTTAATTTGTTTCACTCTAATTAAATCTTTCATAGCAGTAGTAGTTGTGTTCAAACGAGACAATTATCACACTTTTAGGTGACTTTTAGCACGTATTTTGTCCGTTAATATTGTTGACATAAAAATAAAAAATAAATTATAAATGTACGTATATACGTGTAACTGAGAATCAATCTTTTTATTACAATTTTTCTTTGTTTACTACATAGGAATTTGTTTGTAATCTCACAAGTATTTTTGTTTACGGAAATATATTGAAAAAATACTTCATACAGTCATTCGCATCACTTTTCAAATAAAAAAAAAAAAAATTTGTTTGCATTTGTATAACTTTAAAGTTTCTCTTTACCAAGCAAAAAGAAATATACTGTTTTGAAAAAAATAATTTTGTTTCGCTTGTATTTCTTGTGTATGTTACAAATAACCTTGTCATTTAAAAAACAATTATAATTTTCAAAACGATTTAATAAATATTTATCGTCAAATCATGACTAATCTGAATACATTATATTAAAGATCAATGACCGAAGATGACATCTAGATGTTCACTGCTACCCGCAATTAAGAAAAATGAAAAATAATTAATTGAGTGTAAATTCAGCTCAAAACTGATCATCAGTCATCAACCTCAATACGACTATATAAAATTCCCAGGTGTTAAAACCAAAAACCCCCTGACGACCATGGGAAATCCGTAAAAATTAAAGGTCCATTTGTATAATGGCCGAAAGGCGGTCAACAAAATAATCGCCAGCTCCGATGTTGAAAAATAAATAAATAAACTCCCAAGTATTATCTCTTAAAAGTAATAAGCCATTTTAAATTACCTGGACATTTACGTGGAATAAAGTTGGTACACTTCGATCTGCAACAGACGCGATCGTCGGTTCTTGCGCAACGACTTTCATTCCCGGCTCGCGGCGCGATGTGTTGCACCTACGCGGTGACAATCTCGTCTCTACGAAAACGTGACTTAGGCTCGAATGCGAATGAAGGGTTTGGTTTCGTAGAACAATCGAGGCGTAAAGTTTCTAAAACCATTTCAAAAAAAGGAAAAATGTCTAAACTTTCAACTAAGCTCTTCTATTTTTCATGGTGTTGTAAGTAATTCAGTGGTACTTTTAGTACTTTTCAAAACTTATCAAATTACGCTGAATTCTAACCATTCCTATTAATTAAAATTTTCTAAAATTTATGCAACATCTCGTGTCTTTATAAAATTAAATTTTTTTAGTTAATTACTGCATAGAAAAAGTGATTTTTATTTTACTAATTCGATGGATCTATTTAAAAATTTTACAATAAAAAAAAATTATTTAAAATTTATAATGTCTGTTGGAGTGTAAAATTTATGACAGGGTTAAACAAATTTTTTTTTTTCAGCTCTTTCGAAATTCCCCCGCATGGTTGCGAAAGTAAACAGAACCTTCACCGTCTTCTAATTTCAGGATTCACCGCAAGAAAAATTTTAGACATTTTAACAAAAATACGTAGTCATTTTTTCACTCGCAGCGATGATTTGGGAATTTGTGCATAATTTCATACGCCGCCACTTTGATTAATACTAATTGCACACTCTTTGTCATCCTTTATTCAAGTTACAAAACATGCACTTAACGGACAAAGGTAACCTGATGTTATTCAAAGTTTGCATTGATAAATCGTCGTGTAAACACATAAAATTTCGTCGGCAAGTTATTAAAACATTGACAAAAAGTTATATTTTTTCTAAATTTGTTTAAAAATTTTTTGTTTTTATTACCACGCGCTTCGCTGAGAATGTTTCGTGCACTTTTCAATTGTTTAAAACTCTTAGTCATCGCAGGATAAGATTGAAAACACGAAAGTGCACTGTAGTGCCGGTAAACGTAATTGTTGTTGTAATTGGTAAATAAAATTGTTCTCTTTGATACCGCGCGTTTGATAATAAACGTAACTTGTTTAAAAAAAGTATAAATAATAAATTTTTTAAACAAACTTCTAAATACTTGGTAACTTTTTAGATAAAACTAAAAAAGTCTCTTTAAAATTACTACGTAAAATAATTTTAACTGAGAAAATTTAAGTAAAAATTAACTTTCTAGTCTAATGAAGTACAGCAAAAGTTGCGTTGATTTAAAAAAATTTCGAAAAATCATTTTTTTACTGCACAAGAAACAAATTATTAAAAATAAACGCATTAGTAACAAAATCGAATAACTTGACGATTACCATCATCATTTATCAGCTCCATTGTCAAAACCGACGCAATCATGACACAATATTTAAAAGATAACTTTTTCTTGAAATAATTTGGAGGTGTGAAAAATAATTGAAATTTAATGATTTATTTTTTCTACTAATTCAAACTAGCTGAGTTTATTAAATGAAACAGAATTCACCTATTTAATTCTCATTACTAAAGCGTTTTTTTGTGCAATTGAAATTTTAAGGATAGGATCCAGAAGACGAGAATAATATTTACTTTTTACTCAAATTCTTAAACACCGTTTACATTGGTTTATCTATAACAGTCTTAAGTACTCAGGACTACTCAGGCACCTAACTTTCGACTTTTTAGAAATTTTCACAAAATTTCTTACGTCATTCTAAACTGAATAAATTATTTTACGCCTGTACTTAACATTAGAATACTGTAAACCATAAAACTATAAAACTATTAAATTAGTTCTTTGATTGTAATAATTTAATTAATCTATCAATTCTGCTCTCAAGGTAATTAAAAAAATATTTTTAGTCTAAAGTTAAATTAAATTTTTGAAAAAAGTATACTGTCGATAAGTATTTTTATAGGAGTCCAAAAATCGATTCATAGGAAGTTTTTTTTTTTTTAAACGTATTTTAATGAATAAAATACTCAAAAAATTTTTTCGAGATCTTTCTGACTCAGTAAATTTGAAAATGTAGGATACCTTATTTTGATTTCAAACAAAAGTCGAAACAAATGACACGATTTTCAGAAGTAAGTATTCTTAAATTTGCAAAAAGCTCAAATAATATAATTAATCAATTTTTATTGTAGATGCAACTAAACAAAACTGGGAACGAATTGTAAAATTTCTCCGATCTATTTTTTTTTTTTATTTAACAAAGCACCTTGAAACCAATCATTGATTTTTTAACGCCGTTTTCACTAAATTAAAATTCTTTTCAACCACTAATAAGTTTTGTACTTTCATTAAAAAACTTACCTTTTCCTTCTTCCATCCATATCAACTAATCTTGTGCCGTAATCCATTAGAAAAGACGCTTGAATGACACAAGTAAAAGAGATGCAAAAAATTCTAGTTTACGACTGAAGTCTTGCGAAAATTATCAGATAATTTTTTCTTCACAAAAACCCGCGAATAATTTATCGTCGAGTGCAATATAAAACTTTTGAGAGAGGCTTGTGATTGGCGTCGACGAAGAATAAAACAGTACTGAATTCGGCTTAACGTGCTCAGCGACTTGAGAGTAAAAGTGCGCTTTACAGGCTTCCCCGTAGCTTAAGTAGCCTACGCGCAGGAGTTGTAACACTACGCGACTCTGGATTTCATTCAAAACTTTTTGAATATTGTTAATAAACAATCGAGATTTTCAGACTTGTGTTATTTGAACAAATCGAGGGGCTATGCACTTCAGAATCACTAAAAGAATCACATATAAAAATCAATATAATTAATAAAATATCAATTTCATTTCAAATAAAAATCTTCGAAAAATATTATTTTTAACAAAATATCAATTGAAATTAATTCCAAGGCTCTAAACACTTTAAATTTGCTAAAAGAATTACGAAAGAATCATAAAAGAATCAAAAAGAATCAAAAAGAATCAAAAGAATCATCAGTGATTCTGGAGTGCATAGCTCCTCGGAACAAATGCACTAGCTTTAATAAATTTGAGATCCATACTAAAAGTTTGTTCATTATTACTCTGAACTTTTGGATTGATTCTATTCCAACTGTAACAGATAAATTCAAAAAAATGTTATGCTAACAACTAATTGAAATTTTTTTCAAAAATTGTAAAACTCATTATATTTATAAATTTAAGTATCATTTACTTAATTTTTCTTAATTAGCAAAAAAATTATTGAACCAATGTTCATCATCATTATTTTTTTTATTCTTTAGGTTTTATTTGAGATACTAAATCGTTTAAAAAAATTTAAAAAATCCATGATCGTTAATGGTCTTTTATAGAGTAAAATAAGTCATTAAAACAGTTACAGCCATTTATTAATAAAATCAAAATAGCAATATAACATGAAGAATTAAAAATAGAATACAATGCGTTTTCAAAAGTTATATCTCTATATTTTTTTTATCATAAAATACAAGAAATTTGTGTTGGACGCATCTCATTCAAGTCCGTAAAATCAACGAGATCGATTAAGAACGAAATTTAGTGCATTATAGAACCTATCGAAAAAAAGAAAAAAAAATTTTTTTTTACTTTCAAAGGCATAAACGAGAGTTCCGTCTTACAACTCGATGTTACATGTTTGAGACGCGATCCAAGACGATACTTATGATAGTTTATTTATTCTCTCTTTGTTCATTTTTTTTAAACACTGTATAGCCATCGGTTCTGTTAGTGTAATTAGCATTAAAAATAAAGAGTTTTTTTGTATACTTTAGGGTTAGAGTAAGGATTAATATGTTGGTATCATCATATATATTACAACGTGTTGCGCTTGTATAAAAAGCTTTCGTATAGAAAACGTGTTTTCAAAGTTATTGGTAGGAGGGGTAGGATTGACCAGAACCGATGAATTTAAACGGTGATGATGAATTTTTTTTTACTGATTTTTTTTTTTCTGCTGTTTGTTTTATCGTACCGTAAAGTGCGATAAAATAAACGGTAAATTTTTTTGCAAAAATAATGCAAAACACAAATTTACAAAAACAAGATTTGCAAGTTGGCTTATCAATGGGTAGAGCTTGACGACGTATGCAGGGTGTACATCTGTGTTCATCTATTTGTGTTTTCCACGATTCAGTATACTTTTTTGGTAATTAATAAATTATTGATATCCGATGGTAAAACAGGAATCTTTCACAAATCGGCTTATTTTGGACCTTAGTAACCTGCCAATTCGGCGAAAGTCGAGTCCATCTCGTCGGCCAGAGACTTGTATCTGTCTTTGTTGATTCCAAGTTCGTCTGTAAAAACACACAAAAAATTATAAATTTTTTTCCCACACAAATATTTGTTTATTGAGTTTTAGTTATTTATAATTTTTTTCATTAACACAGATGAATTTTATTTCGGGGTGTGCACAATATCATGTTATTTTTTATTCTTTACTGAATTTATGTAAATTGTTGTAATAAAAAATTGAAGAAATTTGAAGAAAGATTTTTACAAAAGATTCAGTAAAGAAGTTAAAGTTTTCTTTGATGCACACAAAAGTTACCACAAAAAATTTGATTGTGTAATTTATTCAATATTTTCAATGCATTCACATCAAAAAATGAATAAAAAATTTCGTATAGTTGTAATGTTACTGTAAATTAAGAATAAAAATAAAGTCCTTAAAGCTTTATTTTTATCCTCTTAATTATCTTAAAAGTTACTTTGAAATCTTGTAAAAAAATTTTAAATTTTTCGATAAAATTTGTTTCAAATAAACCATACAATTGCTTTTTTAAACCAACTTTCATTAAAATTTAATTAAAGTTTCAAAGTTTTTGGTATAATAAAAAAAAAAGTAAAAATATTTTCACAAGAGCATTTTTAAAAATAGATTTCTGACCCACACAATTCAACAGTATGAGCGAGGGTTCTATGTTATAAATTTCTAAAGAGGTTTCTAACAACAATTAAACTTCTAGCTAGACGTTTACACCAATAAAAGAATGCGTAAATAAGCGTTGAAAATACACCTTCAAATTGCTTCGTAAAATATTAATATTATCGACTTTCAAAGATGAATTACATTTTGATCGACCCTTTTTAAATTTGGTCCAAGGAATGCTTTGAATTTATCTCTCGAATTTGAAGATGTATTTATCGATGTATTTCTACGTTTTGTCGAAACGTTTTATTTTGCGATACGTAGAAATTAAAAGGCGGCGAAGAGAATTCGTAGGCGGAAAAGGGGAGAAAAACGGCAGGTCGCGCGGCGTTAAAAATGACACATGCTCTATTTCTACGAAAATATCCGCTCACATATATGTATAAATTTAACCATCACCACGTTTCGTTATTTTTTCTCTACCACAATACTCAGAGGGACAGCAAAAAATTGGAGGAAAAAAAAAAATAATAAAAAAATTAAATGAAAAATAAACTCTGGGATCAGCAGAACGTAAAAAGCCGAAATACCTGCTATTACAGTGGTCAAGAGCTTTTTTATTGCTCTTTATTCTCGATCGTCGCCGTGAAGCGAGTTTTTTCTCATGATTAATGAATTATAAGTTAATGATATTTTTCTTTTTTTAATGTATTTTGTATGTATTTTAATTATTCTGTACAGTAGTGGATTTTTTTTTACATTATTCTACATTTACTAAAGATGATGATGTTTAACTTCTTTTGAGTATCGAGCTAAAGGAAATTCAGTGAGGAAAAGATGAAAAATTAAAAAAAAAAAAAAAAGAGTTTAGTTCATCTAGTTTTGAGTATCGATTGGTAGATGTATGCACAAAACACAAGAAGTGAAAAAAATTTTCTATCGGGGTGGTAAAAGTATTAATTTGTTGAGTTTCCAATGTTTTTACAAAAAAAAATGATCAAAACTAAAAGCTATCAAAAAACGTTTCAAGAATCATCGAAAATCATGCGGGAACTAAAACTTTTTAATTCTAGTCTTGATCATAAATGTGTTCAAAAGTTGTGTTTTTTCTAAATCCTTTTGTCAAGTGTGATTTTAAAAATTTTCGAATAACTGTTTTAATAATTTTTGATATAATTATTGTTAATTTTTAAATTCATCTAATAGCCCGTAAGTTCGGCAAACGTCGAGTCCAAGTCGTCGCATATAGCTTTGTGCTGCTCCTTCTGGCGGAACAAGTCGTCTGTAACGAGAAATCGATTTTCTATTTTTCTTTCTCTCAGATTAGTTTCAAAAACCAAAAAAAAAAAAAAAAAATTCTAATCTCGACGCCTGATTGAAATTTAAAAAAATTTCTTTCGGCGTCGATTAAAAAAAGAAAACATCATGGTCAGTCACAGGGGGACTAAATTTTTCTATAATTTTAGTTGAAAAATCCATGTTGGAGTGGCGATAAATAGCAATTAGTTGGCTTATAGAGGGTATACGATATATCATCATGAAAAAGTTGATTTTTTTTTTTCGTGAATTATCATAAAAGTAGGATTTTTGTCTGTAAATAAAATAAAAGGTGTTAAGCATTTCGGATCAATTTTGAAATTTTCCATTAGTCTCAAACTTTTCTCCACTGGAATTTCATCGTATGATCAGATACATTTTACGCACAAAATGAGTAAAAATTTAACAATTTTCAATTTGGAAAATTTAAAAATTGATTTGTTGTAGATACAGGGGTAAAAATACAAGGGGCAACAATGGTTGTTTGAAATCTGACCTTCGAGCCTGTCGACTTCCTTTTGGAGTTTCTTGACAGTCTTCTCTGCAAATTCAGCGCGAGCTTCAGCCTCCTTTAGTTTGACTGTCAGGGTCTTCAGTTGTCGTTTGAACTCTTCGACTCTCTGGTTGGCCTATTTACAAAAAATCCAAAAGTTATTTGATAATCACTAAAAAACTGAATGAACAATTGTAGTTTTTGACGTACTTTCTCTTCGGAGACCTCCAGAGATTTCAAGCTGTTACCGACGACCTTCAACTCTTCCTCGAGCTCCATGATCTTGCTGCGAAGAAATATATATATATATATATATATTTTAACAAAGAATTTGAATTAAAAGAAAATCGAGAGTATAAAACTTACGCTTCTCCGGACTTGACACGGTCCTCAGCGACCTCGAGTTCGTCCTCAACGAAGGCGAGCTTGCGGGAAACTTCGTCGGATTTACCGTCGGCGTCCTCAGCCAGGAGACGAGCCTCTTTGAGCTGGTTCGTCAACTGGTCCATTCTCTCCTCGTCCTGTTGGGCGCGGTTTTCCAACACTTTGCACATACTGGAGGAAGTTGAAAGGGTTTGGTTAATATTTTTTGGCATTTAGATAATCAAGACGAGATAGATGCTTTCGGAATTACCGGCTGGATTCGTCGGCAGCTTGGGAGGCTTCGGTGAGCTTGGCAGTGGCGGTGTTGAGACGTTCCTCCGAGCGCTCCAAGTCCTCCTCAATCATCTGGACTTTTCTGTTGAGGGCAGCGACCTCAGACTCGGCCTAGAATATTCGTCAAATGAATAAAATTTTTTTTTTTTTTTTGCTTTTTTAAAATTATTTTTGACTTTACTAAAAAGAGTATGAAATACAGAAAAAAGTTTATTTTTAATCTTTATAAATTTAGATTTTTCAAAAATTATTTTTGTAAGTTTTGAAATTCCACGTCCCAGTGACTTAAATAAAAACAAAACATTACGTCAAAGAAGAAAAAAAGTCTTTTAACCGCAGTACGAGACCGAACCAAGTAGAGTATTTGAGTTCGGTCAGACGAAATTTATTTGTTAAAAACTTACGTTGGTGAGGGACTTTTCACGCTCCTCGAGGTCCTTGTTGGCCTGCTCGAGGTTTGCCTTGTTGGTGACGAGGTCGTTCTCGACCTGGGCGAGCTTCTTGGTAAGGTCTTGTACCTCCTCGTTGACCTTATCCGCCCGCATATTGGCCTCCTTGGCCTGTCCCTCGCAGACATCGGCTTTGTCCTGCGCATTGTCCTTCTCAAGCTTCATCGCTTGCATCTTCTTCTTGATCGCGTCCATGGTGGCGCCTTTTTTTTTTTCTTCGCACTCAAATAAACAAAAGTACTGCTGTCGGGCATAATCATCGGTTAATCATCAATAATTCACGGTAACTTCTTTTTTTTTATTTCAGGAAGTTAGAGTTGGTTAATTAAGCTTGAGCGATTACGAAAAAAGCAGCGGTTATTGATAGCTTAAGCTCCTCAGCGACCCAAAAGTTTTGGGCTCGAGACTAGTCTCTTTCTGAAAGATTGTTAATGCAGCAGTGATGAAACAAAATAAAAAAAAAATTTTTGTCCGCTATTTCTGAGTGGAATGATTTCAGTAAATCAATATTTTTTTGTAAAGTTATTTCCCTTGAAAAAAAAAAAATCCCTTCATCAATCTACTTTGATTTTTATTTTTATGGGTCCTAAATATAGTTGTCACACGACACTTGAGTGAGACCGCGAGAAATTTTGGCAGAGATCTGGATGGCAGTGACTCATAAATAATTATGCATAATTGAGATCGAAGCTGCATCACTGAAATATATTCTGTAATAATACAATTTGCTTCGAGATTCTTACATCATTGTTTTTGGTACGCTATTTGATGTATTATCGCATTATTAAATGGACAAGAGCCAGATTTAGTAAGATCTTAAGTAAAGCGATTATTTCAGTGAATTGATACTACATATTTTTTTAAATAGCTAGTTGATGTAAATAATTAAGTATCATTATTGTACGCCGAGAGAAAAATGCTATTAATTAAACCAACAATAAAAATCACATGTTGTCTGTAATGTAAAAAATGTTAAGCTTTAGTTGATCTAACCAAAAATAAGTATTTTGTCGATTTCTTCAACTACAATTGACTGCTGTTTACTATAAATTTTTTTACTATAATTTTCCATCTCATACATGTTTTAGAGTAATATGATCATACAGTGGCATGCTCTGAAGTTTTTCAAAACAAAGTCAGGCGTAAAACAAGCGTAAGAATTAATTTTTAGCTGCAAAAACACCTTTAAAACGTCATTAAAACTGTATTAGCTGTACGAATATCATACTATGTTTTCAAAATTTCCAAGACGAAACTGTTTGAATACATGAAATTAATGATTCCCCAAAGCCAAACAAATTTTTTATAGCAAACGAGCTTCCCGGTAATCGATACCCCAAACACCGCCCAAATTAAGCTCGCTGATCCACCCAAAGAGTTTAAAAAAGAAAAAGAAGAAGAAGAAAAAAAAAAAAAAAAAAAATTCGCGGCTCTGAAGAAAAAAGCCCCCGTAATATTACGGAAATAGCAGCGGAGCAGTCAGGGGCTATTATAAGAAGCCGCGAGCCGAGCGCAGCGGCATCTCCAGCTCAAAACTTATTCCCCCGATCTTACGAGATATTCACTAGACGACTATTTTTAGGGACTTTTGCAAAACAAGAGGAGCCCGGGGTGGGAGGGGGGGGGGGGCAGCCGTTGCTTCACCTTCTCGCGTCCTCGACGATGGGTTTTTATGGGAAAAGCCGGGGGAGTGGGTGTGAACCGATGACTCTTTTTTTTTTTTTCTTTTTTTTATCATGGCAACTCTTCTGCTTCGGGGAGTTTAAATTTGGAGGGAGTAAATTTTTCATTCCGAAACGACGTCGGGCTAGAAAATTTGTGGCTGATGGGCGCTATGTGCGTTTGAAATACATTGAACTTGAGGTTCGGTTAAAATTACCGCGATGCGTGTTCGATCGAGCACCCATTAGATGGACGAGCTTGCAAGCTCTCAATCTTGAATCTTGATAATTATGCTGAGTACTAATTTCAGGAAAAAATTTTTTGATACTGGTACGTTTTTTCTCCAGAATATAAGAAATTTTAAGTAAATAGAGTTTTTTTTGTTGATTTGACGATGTTCGGACTTACAAGAATAACAAAGTTTTAAAACTTTTATGCCGTAATGTTTACATCAATGAAATATAAACTTTTTTTTAAATTTATTAATAACTATCAGAAACGGAAGTTCTAAATAAACTAACGAATCTTCACTCAGATAAATTTGCGTCGATTAATTTAGAAACTATGTTTTTTGAAAGCAGAGCTTTTAGTGTCAAATCATTAAAATACGGTTAAATTTGGTACCACCTTGCGAATCATCTATTTTCACGTCACCTTGTGTATTACTTATAAACAAAATATTAACCGAGAACGAGACTTTTTAATAATATTCGAGTGCTAAGAAACTAATTATTTCAAAATTATAAATCTAAATTTAGTAATTCCTCAGACAATTAAACTCCAGTTTGAGTCTGAGCCAGAGCAGTTTTATAAATTTAAACTAACTGGATTAATGATTTCTTTAATGTTTGTTACGATCGTAACTGATATGTTAAAAAACCATTAGAGACTAAAATAAATCTACTAAAATTATTTAAAAACCGCATGTAACAGAGAATTTACCGAAGCTACACGCGTTAATAATAATAGATCCACTTTAGTGCCGAACCAAATGACCGAAAAGTAACGAGTCATCGAGCGTCAAAGCAATTAGCCCGGAACCTTAGATCTTTTCCCGAACATTTGAATCTCCAAAAATATGTTCTCCGGACAATCCTACCAAAAGCAGAAACCACCCTTTGAATGGACCCTTTATGACCAGTCCGCGACCTTGCGCCCTCCATTATATTTTTTCTTCTTCATTTTTTTGGGTAAACTTGTCGGCCTGGTTATAAAACCGCGCGCTTGCCCGCCGCGCGCATATTCAAAATAGAATTTGGCAAGAATGCGCGCATTCCGTGAGAGAGAACGCATGCATACGTGTATACTTGCACCCGTGTGTGTGTGTGTGTGTGTGGGTTCGTCTGCTCTCTCTTTTTCCTCATGTCCGTTCCCTCTGACCTAATTTTCGGGCCGTACGAGCTTTCCCGGATTCGTATCTTTTTTTCATCACAATTTTTAGGCTCGAGCTTTTTGGACGGATCGAGACCGTAAACAAGAGCTTTATTTGTCTTCTCGCGATTTGCTTTCTGGTGGACGCTATTTTATAATCTGGAAGCTGAAAATAAGAGGACCAACGATTTAAGATTTACGAAAACTACCGATTTTCTTCTAAAACAGACGGATTTTTTTTTCTATATTTAGATGGGCAAAGTCAATATCGTAAACCAAAATTTATAAAACGGATGAATCGTGAGCGAAGATTTTCGGGTCTCGTTAGAAGTAAACCATCGTCAGCGGCTGGTCTATTTGCGTCCAACTTCCAGGCTTCCCCGCAGCCGATCCAGCGTTCGTTTCGCGACAAACTTCGGTTTTCTATTCTCGCTAGAGATTAATTATCAATTAACGCGTTCGATATTTATCATAAAGCACATTACCGAGAGCTTGCGGGCTTAAATTTTGAGGGTGACTCGACGCGTATTGTTCAAAATCGAAGTTTGAAAATTTAAAAATAGCCGACGTTCTCACGTTACATATAGCGCGGCTTGCGAGCTTTTTTTCAAAATTAGTTACCGCTTCGAGGTAGTTTGAATAAAAAAAAAAAGTGAGGCGCGGGTGCGTGTTAAATAAGCCTTAGTACTTACTGCAAAACACTATCACATGGGTTTAGAGTAGTAGAAGCAGACAAAAGCAGCATCCTGGTTGGAATCTTCGTGGTATCCTCCACAAGCTTCTCCACACTTTAAATCGCGCACTCGCACAGTTAAAAAAGAGCAACAGCAGCAGAAGTGGTAGAAGTAGAGTGTAATAATAAATTTTAATGAAAATTTGATTGAAAATCCTGGACGACTTTCGGAGAAGATAAAAAAAGAGTATTCTCGGTAGAAAAACTTACCTACCCGAGCTTTCGGAGCGACTCGCCTCGAGTGTGCGTCGGTATTAGCGCCGCGCGACCGCGACTCGCCGTCCTCCCCGGGGGGAGAGAGGGGGAATCCAAAAATGGCGAGCATTCAAGTTGGAGGTGGAGCCGAATTTCTTTTACCCGATCGTGTGTTCTTCTTCTTCTTTTTTTTTCTCTCTTGGTCACTCCAGGGATTCTTCTCGGGGAGCTTTCAGGTGCACTGCTGGAGGGACACGCCTACCCGAGCTTTATCAAGGCCTGGGATTAGTGCCCGATGAGGGTTGTTTAGACTCAATTGTGGGCTTACTTGGAATGTAAATGTGCTTTTGTGTACATGATTTTGACAAATCGTTGAGGTGTTCTCTACTACTATTTAGACTTTTTTTTCTTGAATTCTGGTTTTGTTTTTTCTGTCAAGATGCAAACGCCTTCAAAATGTCTTTTTTTCCACCACTGCTGCATTTATAAAATTACTTCTGGCTTGTATCTTTTTGTAAAAGTCGACAGATACGTATTATAGTTTTTAACAGTAAATTGAAATTATTAAATAAATGTTTTTTTTCATTCATTTTTTTCTTATAATGATTTGAAAACATTTTTTACGAAGCAGGAATAAAAATACACGAAACTTTACAGATGCTAAATCTGCATACTTTTACCCTAAATTTAAATATATTTTTATATTTTTGATACTCTCTTGATGAGTTACAAGGCTCTTCCTTGCATTTTGAAATTACAGAAAAGGCACTGTTCAAAAATTATTAAACGGAACTATCCCATACAACCTTTTATACAGTATTTTTGAAAATATTAAAAACTTCAAAGTTATAATCGAATAAAAAAAAGTAAAAAACTAAGCAAAAGTATGGTTGAAAAAAAAAGTAACGTGATAAAATTGTTATAAACTTGCGGCATCGTCTCGACCGACCCACAAACATTATTGGGACAATACCTAATAATAGGCCGCGAGAGAGTGACACCAAGCTGTGAGGCTATTTACAAAGTATTTAATACACATAACGTGAAATGCCATATTTACGAGCTTCTAGCTGTGTGACGTTAATTTGAATGTGTTTATCAATAAAGTTTTACCATTCTGCATTCCTAAGAACTTTTTTAACAACAAAACCTTTTCTTCTGTCTTATAAATTCCAATGGTTACGAATAGTAAAGTTACAAGATTCTATAATGTCAATTATGAAAAGTTGTTTTAAACAGTTCGGTGAGTTGTAATTTAGAACTAATTAAAATGACTTATTACCGATCTTGGCGATCTTTGTGAGTGAGGAGTTGTTGAAAATATATACACCACAAATATAATGAGCAGCTGGAATAAATGAAATAAAAACGGTTTTTTAAATTCTGTTTCCAAACGCTTTATTTACCGCATTTCTGTTCGCTCAAGCGATATCAGACAGAACAAAAATAACCCTCAGGCATTTTTGTGCACCGAAATGTCCATTTTTTTCTCCATCTTTTTTCTACTTTACGCAAATAAAATCGTAATTTTTAAAATAATTAAATATATTTACAATAATCGCATACATAGATCATAAATTTGTGGAAAAATTTTATTCATTTTATAGTAAACTTAGAAGTTAAAATATTTTTCAATTAGCTTAATGTTATTATCGTATCATTAAAATTGATTTTAAATTGCTGATAGTTTAATAAACTGAACTTTATTATTTAAACAATTCATTGCGATTGATAGACTCGAAAGTTTCACTTCTAAATTTTTTATTTCATTCTTTTGACGGATTGTTTATTCAATTGCGATCAGCAGTAGATAACAATATATTGCTCTACGATGTAATAAATTTAATTCAATCCTCTTTCTTTTTTTATTTTATAATATATGAAAAATTTCAAAATATGTAAACTTATAAGATTGAACTTTTCTAACGCGTTACTGAGTTTGTTTATTTATAAAATAACAATAAAAATTATCAGCAAGGACAGGTTTTTGCAGTACAGAGTTTTTCTTAAGCGCTTTTTTATCAAGGCTCGCATTGTAAAAATGAGTTGTATTTTTGGCACTGCCGCATATCAAAGTGACAAGTCCGTCTTCTTGCTGCATGTTTTCATTTTTTTTTCAAGATTCGATTTTTCTAAGGTTAAGTAAATAATTCCACTCTCCGCATGATAGGTTCACAAAAAATTTTTTGATTGTATATTAATTATATTAATTGCCATCAAGCGGTTACAATAATTTTTAAGATTAAAAAGCGACTATAGCGCATAAAAATTTGTGTGCAAAAGCTTCATAACATGGTGGAAATGAAGACACTGATTTCAATAAAACTTGATATTCGTAGAAAATTTCAAAGTTTCATTCGTTCACAATCCTTTTTGTTTTTTTGTTTTAATTTTGTTAAATTTAAAATTAGTCATAACAATATTTAATTTGGATTAAAATAATTTGAAAATTTCTTTATTCATGTTACAAGTAATTTCATATCCACATCTTATTTTAGAAAGCAAATGGTTATAAAATACGAAAATTATAGTAAATTAACTTAACGTTCAAAAGCACATACTTAATGTAGGATAAAATATATTTATTAATTAAAATTAATTACTATAAGATATAATTTCTAAATTCCTTTGATTCCACACCAAAAAAATAAATTAAAGCTATCGGAATGATTATAAATATAAAATAATATTTATGTTTCATAGTTGATTGTGAATATTGATACTTAGATAAATTTTTAATTGTTCTTATGTTTTGAATAGTGGCATGAAATGATTTCATTATAATTCATTTTATTATTAGTCACATTTTTAAATTGATAGGTGTGCAATGAAATTTTTTGCACTTTTTTAAATTTGTTCATTAATACTTCTTTAATATCTTCTTAAAGCCAATTTATAACAAATAGTTTGAAAAAATTTCAAGTTTAAAAATAGTTTATTAATTTTATTGAAAGTTGCTCAATTTCAACAATTACTAGCTAAGCAGTCCACTTTTTTAGGAAAGTAAAATTTTATTTGTAAACAATTGAACAAAGTAAAATTTTATTTTACTTCTTAAAAACTCTACTTTTTGAAATTAAATTATTTTTTCAATCTCTAAATTAAACAAAATTTTATTTTATATTTAAAAACTTCTATTTGCTAAAAAAAAAAAAAAATTCAGAAGTTCTTATTATCAATTAAATTGTTTTATAATATGAAAAATCAAACAAGTTAAACTAATTAGCTTAAAAATGTGCTAGAAATTTAATTAAGTTTCTAAAAATTAATCGGGACACTAAAAAGATCTTAAAGTAATAGTATGAATAACTGAAACTGCCAAAATGACTATATTGAAATATAAAATCTAACACAGTCTATTATTTAAAAAAAATTCTTCTACATCATTTCAAGGTAAATGAAAAAATTTATTTATCACTATTTAGGTACTAAAAAAAATTTTTTTTCGCTTTGAAAAATTGAATTAAAAAATTTACTTTGGCAAGTATTTAAAAATCTCAAAAGGAAGATTTTTCATTGTAAATTGTTTATTATACTAATGAAAATGAAAAAAATATGCAGAACCAACAATATAAGCGAATTTCACTCAGTCGGTAACAATATTGTAAGACTTTTTATTCCTTAAAAATTCTGGTCGGATTTTATATCAGCAACGATGTCTTGATCGCTTGTCTCGTACGTAAAGGCAGTGCATCCATGTTTTTCTGGTATCGTACGTTTCTTTACTGAATTTGTTGTTTTTATTTTCAACGAATAGATATTAGTAGCTGGCTAGATCAGCGAAGGTCTGGTCCATTTCCTCGGCGATTGCTTTGTACTTACTGCGTTCGTTTAACAGCTCGTCTGAAATGGCATAAATTTTTTTTTATTGTTAGTAAGATTTGTTAGTAATAGTTGAGACATTTTATTGGTTAAAATTGTAATTTCTTTTAAGATTTTAAGTAAGTCTTGTCCTAGTTTTGTTAGGGTCAAACTATTTTTAGAATGATTTTTTCTATTTACTTATAAGGAAACCTTTTAACGATTTTTTAAATTTGTTCAAATTTTATTTTAAATACATTTTTTAATTTGAAAATTGTTATAATTAATTTAATATTAACACCTAGACTATACTGATTATGCTTTTTTATATATCTTAAAATCAAATTGAATTTGAAACCCTATTGTGTAATAATTTTTTAAAATTTTAAACTGTATCTTTAGATTGAAGCTATATAAAGAGTATAATTATGTCAAGTAAATCGCATGATAACTTTGTTGTAAAAATCTTACCAGCCTAAAACAATTTTACTTCATTTTTTTAAACGAAAATTAAAAATTACTCTATAATCAATAAAAGCACATTTTTTTTCAAAAAAGTATTGTACTACAAAAATTCCATATTTCAAATGGTACTGAGAAAGCGGTATTTTTAACAAATGAGATTTATAGATCTGTGTGAAAAATTTATTATTCGAAGCTTAATGATTAAATTTTTAGTTTTTAATTTTTGAATTCACGCGGTTTACTTATTTACAACTATACAAACGAAAGAGAGGGATCAGAAATACTGAGAAATCGGGAAAACTGGGAATGGGATTATGAAACAGGTAAATCACTAGAAATCCTTGATTTATAATAAGTTATGATTTAATTACAATATTACAAATAATAATAGTAATAATAAAATAGTTGTAAGGCCGTTGATCTGTTGATAAATATTTGTTTGTCTTTTTTTTTTCTTCTTTTGGGATCGACGGTCGTTTACGGCATTTCTTAGACCAATTTTGTTGTTCTTTTTTTGTTGTTTCGGATGTGTGATATAAATACTTGATTCGGCGATGTTTAACCAACCAATTCGGTGAAAGTGAGATCCAAGTCGTCGCAGATGTATTTGTACTTCTCTTTCTCGTGGACGAGCTCGTCTGTAAATCATTTCGATCACGATCGATTTTGTTGTTTTGTTTTGTTTTTCCCATAATTTTATTTTGAATTTGTTTTAATATAACTTGTGAATTTAATGAATACTAAAATTTGTGCTCATAGAATTTAAAGTTTTGGAAAAAAGTAAGAAATAACTTTTTATAACAACTTTTTAAAAATATTTTAATAAAATTCTTAATCAAGCATTTTAGAAAATAAAAGACAAGTTTGCGCATCTTGACTGATTGATCAAGTTAATAAAAAGGTGCTAAAATTACTATAGATCCATCAAAAGAATTTGAAATAACTTCGGGAAAAAAATTTAATAAATAGATTAAAGCAAATCGTTACCCAAGTGCGGAAAGACATCATCTCAAAATTTCGCGACTAAAACTTATCAGCTGCATACAATTTTGTATTTAGATGACACGTTTTTAGCGGGAAATTTCGAAATGAGGTCTAGTAACACAAGAGCAACAAAATGAAGATTTTCAGTGGAAAAAAAGCAGCAGGATTTTTGGAAATAAGAGGGTGAGCAAAACTTACTGATGGTTTGAAGTTTGTAATGAAGCATTTAGTGTAAAAGCGATTATTTTAATGAAATGTTAGTATAGCTAAGCAAATTGATTTAGACTCCATATAATTCAAAGAATGCGTTGTCCAAGCCATCACCAACTTCTTTGTATTTTTCTTTTTCTGCTACCATTTCATCTGTAAGCATGGGCAAATTGTTTGTTCAGTTTAATTAGCTTAAGCTTAAGGCAAATTATTTTTAAAAACTTTAGCATTTGCAAACTTCATATGGGGTTTCGAAAAAAAAAAAAAAAATTGAAAGAAATCATAATAGACAATTGAATAGAAATAAAAATAAAAATAAATAAAAAAGAATGAAATAAATCAAACATTAAACTGTATTTTACTGGTACTCAGAAACAAAAAAAAATGTTTATTTATTTTTTTTAACCATCGGTTCAATTATAAATTCGTTATTGTTTTTATTGCAATAGAATCTCCTCTTAAAGTTTTTGACACACTCGTATTTTGAATATGTTTTGTTGATCAAAATATTTTAATTTAATCAGAATTGTAAGCTCTTTTAACCCAGCAGTCCACCACAAAAAGCCATAATTAATATAATTCTATTAAATTTGTTATATATTCATACACGAATCAATTGTCTTTTTTTTCAAAAACAAAGAAGTCCCATCTTCAGAACTTATAAGATTATAAGAAACTTTTAAAAACGATTAATTCTAAATAAAAAGTGGAAAAAAAAGTAAAAGATAAAACTAAAGAAAATTTATAGGTACAGAGTTGTAAGTATTAAAAAAAGAAAAAAACACAAAAGAAAATTAAAAATGAAGATCAAAACCCATATTTGTTTTAAAAAAGCAGCCTAAAAACTTGTCAATAGTTAGACACTTTAAACTTAAACACTTTACTTACCTTATACAAAAATCTTGGTTTTCACAAGTTTAGATTAATTTTATAGACATGTTTAAATTTTTAGTTTAATCACGCAATGTTAATGATTAAGTATTAGACGCTCTGGATTTGGAATTAAACTTTGAAGGTTTATGTTAGTCGGAAAATTTAGCGTCAAAATCGAGTTCAAGTGTTAATAAATGGAAATAAAAAAGACAACAAAAATAAAATAAAACACACACTTCAAAATCAAAATATATATTATAAACATATTTATAATTATAGCAATATATATAATTATTACAATATTAGTGTTCGGATCATTCCAATCGTTTATATTTTATTAAGTAAATTAATAGACTAAACGATACAGCTCGGGGCATCTCATAGGACTCTTTAATTTATTTAATTCCGAATCAAACGTTTAAAAAATATTAACGATAAAATACGCAGAGACTCGACGTGATTCCTCCGCACCATTTTACGGTCATTATTTATATTTTTTTTTCTCATATACTCATCATTTTTTCAAAATCGTACATACAATCGTTAATGGGAATACGTTTCTCTGCGTGAAAAAAAAAAAAAAAAAAGAAAGAAAAAAACGAAACTTAGTAAGCTTGCAAAGGAGAAAACACACCACAGTAAAATTAAAAGTTAGAATTACATTAAATATAATAACTTTTTTTTTTACAAATTTATTGTTTGTGTAAGCATATACTTCACTGTATACAACTTACATAAAGATTTAAAAAAACTTAAATATCAGGAGATAAAAACATTTTGTAACAGAAAGTATATATTAAAAAATTTATGTGAAAATGCAACAACTATGATTGAGTTATAACAATTGAAATAGTAGAAATATTGTTAAGCTGTGTGTTTTCTCTTTATATTTACGGGCATAGATTAATAAAAAAAAAAAAAAAATAGCACATATTGAGCTTTGTAACATCATTGGGAAGGCAACAATGATTGCAGCGCGGTGTTGTATTTCGGATGAAAAAAAGTAACGCGAGAATCGGCAGTACATTGCAAATTAAAATTAAGATGTTGAATGTTGGATAACAACGGAATGCTCGAGTTGGAGTTTTTTTTACCATCGCAAAATTTTATTTAATTTTACTTAAAAATTGCACGACGCAATGATAAAATTAGTATGCGTAATTAATTTTTCTTTTTTCTTACGTATAGTAAATATATATGTATATATAATTTTTTTTTCTATCAAAAATCGAAATTTTCATACAAAATTCGTCCCGCGAAGTCAATTATCAGTCCACCGCGTTGTATTTTTATTCTATTTATAAAAACTTGAGTTTAAATTTTTTATTTTAAGCGACACTAGTTTAGTTTATAATATATTAATTTAGCACTTTACTGACAAAAGTTTAAAAACACCTAATTTTTAGATATTTAATTTAAAAATAAAAATTAAAATATACGACCTAGAAATATATTGATTCAAAATTCTTGAAGAATTTTCGGTCTTATTTCAAGTTTTCAAACATCACAGTATCAATGTACTGAATAATAGGAAAAATTCATTTGTTTGGGTCGTGAAGTGATATATTTACAATCTCTATATTTCATATTAAAGCTTATAGTAAAGTAGTATTTTAAAATACATTATTAATTTTTTACGTCTATAAGTTAAATATATTTTATTCTTTTTCCTAAATTGATAAAATGTCGCTTAAAATTTTAAATTATAAATACGCGGCAGTTTTTCAAAAAGTAAGTAAAGCGATTTGCGAGTTTGTCCAAACATCTCGTATAAAAAAAATAATAAAAAAAAAGTATTGAAATGACATATTTAATTTATTTTTTAATAAACCTAAAATTCTTAAAAAACAACTTGGATTTGAAGTTATTTGTATTACTGCGTTAATGCGTTAGGTGCGTGGGAAATTTTTAAATTACGCGCGATTTTATAAAAAAAATAATCGGACGGCTGTTAGGTTTTAATTCAATTTTCAAATCGAGCGTTATTTTTTCAATTTTCTTTCTGTTCCGCATTAAATTATTGAATTACTTGTTTAATACAGTTTTTATATGATGTTGTTTAACGCTCACCGAGTAACTCGCGACTTCTAAAGTCTAAAAGATTGTAAATTTTATTTTTCATGTCCCTCACATTCTATTTTAGGCATTTTTAATATGCTTTTTGCTTGTTTTTAGTTTTAATGCACCAGAATAATTATAAACCACAGAAGTGATTTTTGCAGCTTCTGATTTACATGTTCTGGATGTCATGCAGGGTTGCTTCCATCTCGTCCTGCAGCATTTTGTTTTTTTCTCTTTCAGCAACGAGGTCGTCTGTAAAGATCACTTGTTAGGGCCACACTCTCGCGAAAAATTAGAAAAAAAAAGTAATAATAATAACAAATAAAGCGTAGCTTCGTCGTGCGCTAGCTTGGTTAATTAAAATTCTCACGTTAAAGTTTTATTAAATAAAACAAAAACAAAAATAAAAACTCAAACATTGAACAGACTGTTTTTTAATACGCCACTGATTTTACAGATCCTTCAAAAAAATAATATTTAGGATAAAATATTCCTGATCTAAGGAACTAAAGAATTTTTCTAAATTTATTTCTGCTGCAGTACATACAACTTTTAACAAATTAAAGCTTGATATATTAAAATTAGTATCTTGCGACCTACTGTTCAAAATTTTAAATTTTTAATAGAAAATAAAATAAATGTTTAAATTTCTCTCGAAATTTCTTATTAAAGGATCTGCACAAAATAATATTATAGCTTTTTTAGTTGCATTTTTTGGTAAGATTAAATCAGGGTTTTTGGAACATCGAGGAAGGCTTTTTGATTGACTTACTTTTACCTCAATACTGAGAAATTACTTTTAAGTTTATCTGTGTATTCTATTTTGATATTATCAGTAACTGACAAAAGTGTGAACTGATGTATTTAATAGATCTGATAACATTTTTTTTTTGCCAAATATCTAATTCATTAACCTTATTTTTATGATTTGATAACTTTATGATATATCAACTCAATTAAGATTTAAAATTAATGATATTACTTCATACAACACTAACGATTTAACCGAAACCCTTGAAAAATTTATTAATTTGGTAATAAAATCAAAGTTAGTACTTCCGATTATAATTTATTTTGAAGTTTTAAACAAGTAAAAACTTTAAAGTCAAAGAAAAAGTAAAAATGTTGTAAATTGTAAAAACTAAGCTTACAAACAAATGTAAAAATTTACCAATAAAACTTAAAAATGCAATGTTTTCAATTGAAATCACCTAGATATTTGAGCAAGAAAGTTAATGCTAGACCGATTTTCAATAATCAGTTCACACTTTGATGTTCGAAGGTTTCTAATAAACAATGTCCATGAAAAATACACACCTTCGAGCCTGTCAACCTCCTTCTGGAGTTTCTGCACGGATCTTTCGGCGAACTCAGCACGTGCCTCAGCCTGAAAAATACAAGCATGCGTCAAAAATTGAAGTTGCCAAAAAAAGCATGGATAAACCAAGAAAAATAATTCTTTTATTTATGTAAAGTAAAATTTCAAAACGAACAGTTATTCAAAACTGCAAAAAATTTTTTCTCATAAATATTTTCCTTGGTTTCATTTCAAGTAGTTGTTTTATAAAAACAAAACTGAGCAAAAAAAACAAAACATCGTTATTAATTAGTTTCATCACACTTTCATGCATATTGTTACTGATTAAAACTTATTTCAAAACAAATTAATTTTTTTTGTTGATAAAGTATTCAACTTTTAAATGTTAACGAGGTAACATCATTTAAAAAAAAAAAAAACAAACGCCATGCTTCATACCTGGCAGAAATTTTACTCTTGTCAGCAATATTATTTTTGTCGTATAGCCTCGGTTCTTAATACATTTTTTAAATATCTCGAATATATTTTAAATCTTTAAATACTTGGTTTCCCGATTAAAAACTACACAAAAAATAAACCTATTTTTATTGTTTGTTGATATGAAAAATGAATGAGATTGTCAACGGACATATAATTTGAATTTAAATCGCCATTTTGTATTTTAATCGTCTTTCTCGGGGAGAAAACAATGTTTGAAGACTTTTTTTAAACAGTGCGATCTTTAATTTAAATAATTTAAAAACCTGTCATCTTCTCTATCTTACCTCTTTTAATTGACTGTCCAAGATTTTCACTTGTCCTTCGAATGTTTCCTCTCTTTGTGTAGCCTGACAAGTTGGTTAAGCACGCAAAAAAGACAAAAAAATTTTTTTGTTTAGTGAAAACACAAACACACATTTTTATTAAAGCATCATTTATATTATTATAATTATTATTACTGTTGACTATGGCATTACATTAGCTCGAAAAAAAATCGTGCAAACATTTTGGTTATCTCGCTTTTGGATAATTTTAAGGACACAATTTTAATTATAAAAAACTTTTAAATCATCAGAATTTATGTGCCCTTATAACGTATTGAGTTAGTATCGCGTGCTTGCAAAAAACTATTGGGCGGTAAAATAACAATAAAAAAAAAAAAATCAAAAACAGCAAAAGGCATTCCCGAACGACGGGTACCTCCTTTAGACGAGTGGTCAAAGTTTTAATTTGGTTCTTGTACTCTTCCTCACGTTGGTTGGCCTGTTTACAATCATTTTTAAAATTATTAAAATTTATCGCAAGCATATATTTTTCTTTTTCTTTTGTTTGATCATTTATTTTATTTTATTTTTATATATGACTAAGCTTTGAATCATATTTATTATAGATAAGATAAACTCTTATTATTCTGTATTGAAAAAAAATTGATAAGTTGAATTGGTCGTGAAAGTAATTCATTTTCTCAGTCACGTCTATTGATTAAAATTTATCATCGGTAATGGTATAAATAGAGCTTGCGTACCTTCTCCTCGGAGACCTCGAGGGATTTGAGGTTGTTGCCGACGACGCGCAGCTCCTCTTCAAGCTCGACAATTTTCCTGTGAAAATAGAGAAAAAAACCACATGTAATGTGTCGAATAGAAAAATACTACGTTACGAAATCGGATAAATAAGGGCGCGTCTCTCTGTGACTCATCACTGAGTATTTTGCGAGAGACTCGGAGGACACAAAACTTTTTTTCTCTGAATTCTTCTCGTAAGAGCTGGTTTTTTTTTTTTTTTTTTTTTGAAGTTGCGCAAGGAATTTTAATGGAAATTCGGTACCTTGATTGTCCGAAGAAATTGAAACGACTTGTTTATCGTTGTAATTATAGTTGTAAATTAAGGTAGAAAAAAAATTGCTTTTAATAAGAATTGTTTGTATTGGATAGTAATATAACTCATAGAATATTATTTATGGAATTTTTCAAACGAGCGAATTCAGAGAATAATTTAATAAAAAAGTAAAGCAGCTGTTGTTTAAATTAATGTTTTATTAACCAAGCGAGTGTACTAATTTTAAGAAAAAATCTAGCATGGTCTAACACGCTCGTACGTGCCAAAGCTCTCAACAAATCGTAAAAGTAAATGTTTAAAAAAAAAACTTTGCTTCCACAGATAATATAATTATTATTTTTAACTGTAGAAAATACTCGACGCCGCTGCATTCCTTTTTCATCTTTGTTAAATAATCGAGATAATCGTAAAACAGAACGGGCTGGGTGTTCAGCGTGCACACATTGCGCGTGGTTTAAGCGAAAAAAGGGCTCAGTACTCACGCTTCGGACTGCTCGGAATGTTCCTCTGCGCGTTCGAGGTCCTGCTCCATCATGACTAGCTTTCTGGCAGCCTAGCATTAGCCAAACACAAAGAAAAAAAAATCGTCATGCTCTATGCTCTATGGGCTTACAAGCGAATTTGGTAAATCAAATGGTCAGGGGCTTGGTCAATTAATTGGGGAATCTTTCCTGACTTTCTGGAGTCTTTTGAAACATTTAAAGCTTGCAAACAACAATAATAAAATCGAGTTAAGGTCAAACCTGGTTAGGCTCAACGAAAATCAAGAAAGATTGTTAACTACATGCTAAAATCATGGATTATTTAAACACTTAAAACAAAATTTTTTTCCTTGTTGACTGCCTCTTATCCTGGGTCCTGGTGGTCGATCTCGATTACAAAAAAAAGTCAGGGTTCAAGCCGCTTATTGTATTGGTAGCAAATTCAAAAAAAAAAAAAATCTTGTGCTTTTGTGGATGAGAGCTGTGTTTCTCAACGTTTTTAGTCGCTGGCTAAATCTAACTCGCGTTAGTTCAAAGACACACACACATGTAGCTAGAAGCCTTTTTGGAAGATTCATACGAAAACAGGCAAAAAAAAAAAATGTTTTTCGCGCATTGGGTTTAAGAAAAGTGCTTACGACTCGCCAGCCTCGGCACGTTCCTCGGCACGCTCCAGATCGGCTTCGACCATGGCCAATTTACGGGCAACCTGCATTAAGGACATATCAACGTGTCACCAATTTTCATCATCAAAACTCTCACGCGTTCGATACTTTTTTTTCACACTTTTAGGTTTTTTTTTTTTTTTCTTTTAAAATTTTTGATATTTATTATCGTTGTAATATTGTTGTTGGAGAGAGACGAACAAATAAAATTTCAACTTTGACAATTTTTTGAAGTTACGAAATTACTTTTTATGATTCAGAAGTCGTCTGAGATGTTATACACGAAATGTCTTTGACCAAAAAATAAAACTTTTGCAAGCTCTCAAACATCAATTTAACTACGAGATTGCAGTTTTTATAAATAAACATGGAACAAACTAATTTTTTATACCTAGTATATCAATATTTTTGAATTTAAGGTAGTAATTACACAGACATTTAAGTCGAAGTTGATTTGAGTTTTTATATAAAAAATGCATCCTCAAAATATGAAAAAATTATTTAAAAAAATAAAATTAAATAACACAAAAAAATTAACGACAAAGTGTATAAAAAATTAAGCTGGAAATAATCTGGTTAGTTGTTACTGCACTCGATGATCAGCTATTTAAAAAAAAAATTTAGGTACAAAACGTAATTTCAAAGAATAAATTTTTTTAACTTTATTAGAACTGAATAATATTTATTAGAACTGGTTTACGTAATTAAAGAAAATCACTTTAAAAACGATTTGAAAGTTAAATCTCAATTAACTATGCATAATTTATTCAAAGAAATAGAACACTTTACGCTTCATCATGAGCTAAAAAATTTTGTCCGAAAATTTATAAATTTAATAGTCCGTACCATGCACGAGAACGAAATTTGTTATCATCAAGTTTCCTCAAATTCTAGAGTTATCGCAGTCAAATTTCGTTTTGTACCCGTCCGCGCTTTTGACGAGTTAATAATCGTCATGTTCGTCCGTTGCAGCAGTTAGTTTAATGCAGAAAAAAAGTGTCAAGCGTCACTCCAACACTTAACTAATTGCAAAAATTAATTATCTAAATTATTAAAAATGTTAATCAGGACTGCTCACAAAACTCAGGGTTAATCATTAAAAAATGATTTTATTCTTGATTATTGTCAAGAAGCAACTTTTTCCTTTCATATTCACACAACATTGATGACCCACCTGGATTTTTTTTAGTTATACCAAAACTTTTGAAACATTTTTTCAGTTTAGTTTTACGTTAAAAATAGAAAAAAAACATTTTTCTAAGAACTGTTCATCAACAAAATTAAATTGCTGATTTCATTCATCAACTGAGCCGCTCAAAAGTTAATGGTTTCTTTAGTAATCACTAATTATCCAATTTGTGAATGAAAATTAAAGTACAAAAATTAGTTTTATAATAATTTAATTAAAATTTCATTAACTCAATCAAGCTTACCACTATAATTTATTTCTGGCAAGAATAAAACTGATGATTGTTTCAAAAATTCCGGTGACTATT
Source organism: Encarsia formosa (assembly GCA_038277355.1). Classification (NCBI taxonomy): domain Eukaryota; kingdom Metazoa; phylum Arthropoda; class Insecta; order Hymenoptera; family Aphelinidae; genus Encarsia; species Encarsia formosa. The sequence goes on along the minus strand of CM076185.1, from coordinate 3,847,705 downwards.
CGGATATGCGTCAAGTGTGCTAGATTCAACAAATTAAAAAAAAAAAAACCTTTTTTTTCTGCGAGATACCTAACAAATCCCGTTTGAAATCTGCACCCAAAAACAACCGTAATTAAAATATTCACGAAATTACTTTTTTTTAATCATCAAAATTTTCAAAAATAAATTAACCAAATCAAGAATTGATCAAAATTAGACTTGGCTAATTTATTTTTAAAATTTTTACTTTTTTTTTCAAAAACTAAATTAAATAGATGAAATAAACTTGCCTCCAATTTAACGACCCGAAAACTAGACTGACCAAGCCTGCACACGATTAACGCAGTTTTGTAAAAAGTCATAAAATAAACGGGTAACTTATAAAAGTTCACGCGCAAAAGTTTAAAACTTGAAGATTAGAATATTCGTGAATCACGAAAACGAAACGATAATTGTTTTATTTGGCCTTATATATATAGTATCAACACATTTTAAAATCTTTTTTTTTTTTTTTTTTTAAACTCTTAATAGATAAAAAAGGCAAAAATTTCAATAGCACCAAAAAATCCCCAGTTTTTTTTTTTTTTTTCTTATTTTATCACAAATATTATATGAACCCAGTGTTATCACTCGTAAAATTTTTTTATCGTCTCCCGCACAAAATTTATTTACAGCACCAACGGCACACTATTTTTATTTCTCCATTCATATGGATTCGTCCACCTTTTCACTCATCACAGAGCGAGGTGGAGAATCTTCAAACTTCACCACTGCTTGCAAAAAAAAATTAAAAAAAAAAAATCCCAAAATTGATGAAAAATAAAACCCGATTTATCACGCAACACTAAATATGATTATGGTTAGGCACTTTTTTTTTGTTTTCTTTCTTTTTTTTTTTTTCAACTATAGACTAGGAACCATCATCTTTGTTATGATCATTATTATCTTTCACAAAAACAACAGCACAAGCGGCACTTGAGGATCCCGAAGGCTCGCAAACCTCATCGTATTTCTTGTCGGCCTCCTCGGCGAGGAAACGCGCCTCCTTCAACTGATTTTCCAGGGCGTCCATGCGCTCCTCGTCCGCCAAGCTGCGGTTCTCGAGGATCTTCCGGGCGCTTTTAATTCATGCGATAGAATAAATTAACATTAATCATTTTTATAAAACATAAATCATCATTATTGTTTTTTTTTTTTGTAAAAAATTGTTCTGCTCCGCTACGATACACTGCACCTAAAATCTTAAATAAAATATCTATTATGGTATTTTACAGATTCGTCGTTTTAAAATCACGATGGAATAATCTCTCAAATACATTATCATTATTGATACTTCGAGTACGACAGTTTAAATAATTTCTAACTCACCGGATCAAACGAATTATTCCATCGCGCAACCCAACGAATCGATACATTAGGGCTAGGGGGGCGGGAGGGTCGTGTAAGTGAATTTAAATTCGCATCTCTGACCGTGACTATTGCGATAACTACCCACCTCTTCGTATTTTTTGTCGGCTTCCTCGGCGATGAGTTTGGCCTGTGCGAGCTGCTGCTCTAGCAGCCCCACCCGGTCGTCCTCCATGTTTGTGCGGTTTTCGAGTGCCTTGCGTATTCTAATCACGGTTTTTTTGTTTTGTTTTTTTTTTTTTTTCATTAGAAGATTAGTTAAAAAGAACATTAAATCGAGGATAGGATAGGGGTGGTTGGAGAAGCCTGTTTTGTAACGTAAATTCCGATTGTACAATGCAAAAAAATGTAAGTTTAAACGGTATGTTATTTTTCTTTTTCTAATTACAATATTCATATTTAAATTCATGATGAACAAGGTTACAAAGTGAAATGAAATGTTTCAACGTCAAAGCATAGGCCGGCAAGATAAAGCTACAGGAAACGGCACTACGCCACAATAGATATCTTCATTGTGATTAATCGCTTGGCGATGGAAAAAATAAAAAAAAATGTTTTCATCAAAAATAAATAGGCTCTCCATCGAGGGGCTATGCACTTCAGAATCACAAATAAAAATCAATATAATTAATAAAATATCAATTTCATTTCAAGTAAAAATCATCGAAAAATATTATTTTTAACGAAATATCAATTGAAATTGTTTTCAAGGCTCTAAACACTTTAAATTTGCCAAAAGAATCACGAAAGAATCAAAAAGAATCAAAAGAATTCTGGAGTGCATAGCCCCTCGCTCTTCATAAGGAATAATGGACTGGATTGAAAGTATGTTTTCAAGGAAATAAAAATCTTTTAATTTATTAGTACGTTTGGAAAAACGTTTGGATCTCTTAAAAACTTCAAAGGTAATTTATTTATCAAATTAAAGTGTCGACTGCACAATCAAAAGTTTAAATTTTAATAAAAATTAAAACCTTAACCGAGTACCATGAATGAAAGAAGTTAAGTGAACTGACAACGGAACAATGAAAATCATTGACCCGAGCAGCGGCTAATAAAATCTCAAACATTTTTCCATGAACGTAAAATACAGACGCACCCAAAAAACCAAGTCATCCGTGTCAAATAAAAAGCCTTAGAATATTTAAAAGCTCGTCCTTGGTCGCGCATCGTCTATTTTTTATAATTCCCTTTCAATTAGATCGGCAATGAACTATTACCGCAAAGACGGTTCCGCGAGTGTATGCGAATCTGTATAAATCGAAGCCTGCGGTATCACGAAGTTGGAATGCACTCTGCCAAAGATGACTCGGCTTTGGGTTACGAGACTGTCTCGGGAGAGCAAACAATTTGCGTAGCGTTTTTTTTAATTAGGACAAACTGTGCTTGCTCGTCCGAGCTTTTTCATAAGGGACGATTTACAATAGATTTATTTGAAAATAAATTAAAGTACTGAGATTATGTATCTCTTTAATGTGGGATCTATTGTAAATCGAGCCTTGTGTATCAATAGACTTTAAGAAATTTTTTATGTCGGAACAAAAAACACAAAAAAGACGCTTTGCATAAAAGTCTCACAAGATATTCTAATAAAAGAATAGCGTAATCTAGCAGAGTTCAATTCTTTCGAGATGAGTCATGACGGATATTCATCAAATGACTTTTTAATCACCAAGAAAAACAAAAAAAAAATGAAGCCACTCTGAAAAAAAATTGTTTTAACTCAAGTACTGAATATTTTGAATCAAAGATATTAAAATCGTATTGATTGATAAGTTTACGAAATTAACCAAATAAAGTCTTTGATGAGCAAAGCAAAAAAAATTTCTTCAAGTGTACTTATTCAAAACTTTTCAAGTCGAAATAAAGCAGAATTTTTTTATATTTGATTTTCCCTCGGATTTTCCTATACTTTCAAGATGCAAATTTTTTTTATATTAAATTACAAAATTTAAATTTATTAACATTTCAATTATCAAGGAAGTAATGTTAAAATAATAAAAGCTTTAACGGCATTTACAATAATTATTACGGAAGATAATTTAATTAGTATCAGAATTATTTGCCACAAAGAAATGTTTTTTTTTTTTTTACGTCTTCATAAATTTTAAAAAGCATGAAAATTTGAAAATTTCTTTATATTTCGACTTTCCTGAAGTTGTGAGCTGCGTAATGATAATGAAGTAATGACAAAAATTTAGTTTTCATTATTCAATAATTTAAGTTTCAACAAAAACTTTGTGATAAAGCTACAAAAAATTAATATAAAATTATTGGAATTCTACTTTCAATCCTTTTGCATATAAGTTTACCATTAAGGGATGAATTAAACAACATGATTCTTTTCTCAATAAATAAATAAATAGCTAAATTTCTTCATTTTCATTATTGCAGTAAAAACCATAGACCAGTAATCATTCAAGTAGGTTTCAATTTTCAAAAAAGTATGATTTTGAATATCGACAAATAAAATAATCAAAACCAAGAGTAAATGTTAATTAAATACAAATACACTTTAGTGAAACTATTATATATAAAAAAAAAATTGTATTCTTTTTTTACTGAGGTAAAAGGAAGATAAAAAAAATGTCAGTATTGTTCTCGATTGAAGATCAAAATTCAGAACTTAAATTTTAAAGTTTCAAGATGAACGTAGTATCATTAATTTATAATTAATTGGTAAGAGTTTTAAATGCAAAAAATATTCAAGTGACAAGACATACGCTGAATAAAGTTTGCAAAATAATAAAAAATTTCAAAATTAAAAATTTATCAAAAATTCATTTAATGTATCTCACTTTTAAAAAACTGAAACCATCAAAAGTTGGCTGGTTACTCATCTACGGTATGAACATTAAACCTAGGATCTCAAAAAAAAAAAAAAAAAGATCTTCGGGACATCCTTACCGTTCGCTCTCATCGGCAGCTTGGGAGGCCTCGGCCAGCTTGGCGGTGGCGGTGGCCAGACGTTCCTCCGACCTCTCGAGGTCCTCCTCGAGGAGTTGGATACGTCGGTTGAGGGCGGCCACCTCGGACTCAGCCTGAAACAAAACATCATGGTCAGTTCGTCGTCGCATTTCTTCGCCTTTTTTTATTTTTTATCGAGTGTTGTGAGATTGAGTAATTGATGTTTTTATTACAGTCAGCTGGATTAACCATTATCGCCCGATAGTCGCGAGTAGAGATAGACAGTGGGTGATGTTTCCTAGACCGATACAGTCCAAGCAAGCATGATTTAAGATTTTAGAAAAAAATGTTCATTGTACAGAGTTGATTAAAGTTTTATCGTTGTTTTGCTAAATTACTAATCAAAGTTTTTTTTTTTTTTTTTTTTTTTTAGGAGTGAGTAATTTGATTAATAGTCAGACATTTCATTTTTTGATTAGACGAACCTATTGTTTTTATAAATAGATTTTTTTTTTTTTTTGAGTGAATCAGGTTGAATGAAACTCACATGGTGCAGTAAGATTCTCAGTTTCGCTAAATTAACCGCAAAACGTTGAAATTCTCGAGATTATCAGTAATTAATACTCAGAAGGACTGATTATCATTCCTTCGCGTTCGGTGCAGTTCCCCTTAGCGGGACTAATTTTAGACGGCGATACAACGCTCAAAAATACATCCACTTGTGAATGCAGCCCTCTCAAAAATCGTTTCAACTCATTCATTCTTCATCAAGACTTAACTGCACTTTAATATCTTCATGCTTAACCTTATTCAGGTTTGTAATAAAAATACATAATTGAATAAATAAAATTTACAGTAGGGCATCTCATTATGATTGTTAAAAACAAAAAACACCATTTAGTTCAGAAATAAAATCCTGCTTTATTATTTATGTAGTATTACTCATTATTATTTTACATTCATGAGAAGAAAATAATCAACATTTAAAATATTGAGTGAATAAATAGCTATTTTAATGAAAAAACAGAAAGGTCATTTAAAAATTAGTTTCCACAAAATGAAGCGCGATTCCTCCTAAAATTTGTTTAGCCGTATGATTATCACCTCGAGTAATCCCAGCGTCATAGAAAAAAAAAAAAGGTGCACACACTCGCTTCATCCGTCAGCCTCGCGTTCAATTAGCTCGCCGATTGAAAACACTGCAGTGGCAGCGAACGAGGCTAAATCGTCGGTCTGACCGTTATATTCACAGGAGCTGGCGGACCGTGCAGCAGGGAACGTGGATAAAAGACGTGCCTAATGACCAACGATTAGACACACACCGGCGTCCAGGGCGTGGTGTTTTTTTAAATTTACTCTTGATGATGTACGAAAGATCGACCGGGTAGTCTACTCGTACTCTGGGAAAAATTGTTCCCCTACGAATGAATTTGACCAAGATAAGGATTCTAATCGAAGTCACGAAAGTAATAATAACTTTTTGTGTGCACTGGGTGGGTAAACAAGTGCGGGAGGGGGTGGGTGGGAAGTGAACTGTAAGGTCTGTTTTTGGTTTCAACACGCACACTGGACGCGTCGGAGCCAACACTACACGCGCCATCGATTTTTTTCCATGCTCCGGATATCCGTGACTAACAAACTCAAGTTCGTTTCCCATAGCGGCCGAGCGTCTGCGCCGATCTATTTATTTGAGCATAATTAACCTACCCGGTAATTAATTAAGCGATAGTTTACTTTAAAAACTAGTTCACTTTTTAAATATCAAGTGTTAAAGGTTAAATGTTGAATTTTCAGTAAGAATGAAGTCTTCCTGACACTTGACAGAAGGTTTTTCAAGATTCAATTTTACAGTCTATACTTTGAATACGTATTTGACGGGAATAAAAATTATGAAACTTACTGGTCTGGAAGTAATAAAAAAAACATTAGATTAGTCAAACAAATTGAATCGAGTCCCTTCTTATTATGGGTGTGACCGCTCCACAATGTAAATTCGGCCGGTTAGAAGAAGAAGAAAAGGAGGCCGGTGCATGCAGGTAACGCGAGCGCGGCGCGTTCGCATCGATTAGGGACAATCGAGACACGACAGGTGCAAAACTTTGGTGCCTGCACCTCACTTGCTTCAAAGCAATTTTTTTTTTATTTCTTCTCTTTTACCTTCTTGCAACTGAAATTTCAAGTCGCTCTCAAACCGATAAAATACATCACGTAAAGTGAAAAAAGAAATTACCCGACGGGTCTGCCGTCCATCCCACACCTATAAAATTACACGATCCAATAAAAAGAGGGAAAAAATCTCTGGATGAAGAAAAAAAATATAAACGACACTCCCCGGTCAAAGCTCCAATCGATCAGTCGGCTATTCACAAGAACAATGCTATAACACAGACACGCGGGATTCAAAGGCAAAAAAAAGCACTCACTCGACTCTCCTCTCTTCACTTGCGTATAAAATCAGAAGGGGAAGGGAGGAAAAAAAAAAAAAATTGTTTCGTCCTTGGCGAGCGTAATTGGGCATCTCTGAAAAAAAATCGTTTTTGCGGTTTGTTTTGGGCATCGATGGAATTCATCGAGTAATTACGAATCTCAGATGCCACTACTTTCATTGATGTTAGTGTATGAATTAACGTATGAGTAACAAAATAATAATAATAATAATAATAATAATAGTTGTGTTTTAATAGTTCAATGACATACATTTCAATGGGAAAAAGTACCATCGTAAAAAATAATCGTTGCGTTCCTAAAAGGTTATTTTTAGAGAGCAGCTTAAACAATGCAAATATTTACAATTTTAATTTGAAAAAAACCATGTTTTACTTATGAGATTCATAATGGTACAGCGCCAAACTTTCGAAGACGTAACAGCTCGCACACGCCAGACGTAGATTAAAATTCGCTTCACGCTCTCTAAATTTTCCCAGAATAAAAATTCTTTCGCAGTCTAATTACCCTTTACGCGGGAATAATTTGCATGTGAACTTGACAAAAAATTATTTTTTCAAATAAACTGATAAGTTATTTCTACTGGGTAATTTAATATATCGCTGACCTCAACCGAGTCGAGTTTAAAAAAAATCCACGTGCCGAAAAAATTTTTTTTATTCAAGTCGCGAGCTGATTTACCGTGTAAACTACAACTTGTCCATTTCCTAGAAACCCAAATAATTGTTTACCGGTCAGCACTACGTTGTGTCAAAATCAATTACGAATCCTTGTACGAATCATTAGAAAATGATACACTCATTAAAAATTTCCTCGTCAATTATGTCACTCCCGATTATCTAAATCTGGTCAGGTAAAATGTGTATGAAACGGAAAAATAAAAACCGACTCGGATAATGATCGGGAAGTAAGCGGCTATTAACCGTCGTACACGTACAATTTGAAGCGGCGAACATCTTGCGCTTTGATAATCACACGTGTTTCAACGACCGTGATTTTTCCCAAAGGTGCAGTATTTTTTTTCGACGTCTGATAAAGCTACACGAAGTGGGATTTCGAAAGTCTCACCGAAAAAAGGGAATCATTGAAATGCCGATCGAGAAGGAGGACAAGTTTTAAAAAAACACATACGGGTAAGATTGAAGATATTTTTTTTTTTCAGTTGTTTAAGGTCAAAGTCAAATTTCGATAGGTGAACTAGTCACTCGGTGATTTTTTTTTTTCAGGGGAAGATAACACCGAAGTAGGTTAATCGAGTTTTAAGAACAATGCATAAATAACCGAGCAAAGTTTCATATTGTTGGAATTATTGATCACGGTTCGGAGAGGAGAAAAGGGCAGAATTCATTTTTCAAATTTGGGTCGCACTGCATTTGAAAATTTTTTTATTTGTACAATTTACTCGATGATGAAGGTAATAATAATGTTTTTGCTGGTAGTCGTAAATAATATTTTTTTCCGAAACGAAGGAAGAGATTTTAAAAGTCGTATTAGCGACTGGTAATGACCGTAAACGTTTTAGCAATTTGCTTTCCCTTATCGGCAAAACAACCGGCCGAAAGATAAGACCGAGCAGTCAACCTGTCACAAAATGTCATTATTCAAAAAAAAAAGAATTTTTTTTTTGACACCCAACCGTCCAATAAAACGATTAAAAAATAGTTTTACGTCAGGGCAGTTGACTCATCACCCTTGAATTATTTATCTTAACGGGTAGAAAAGTACGCTCATAAATTTAATGAAGGCATCGTTTAAAAATTAAAGTTTTGATTGGTCGATAAAAAAGTAACAATAATCATCATCTCTAAGTATCGAATTTCGAACTTGAGCGAGGGTCGTTAAATCGTGTAACACTATAGTAATTACCAAAACAAAAAACAAATATTAACATTGTAAATGTGTGTACAAGATCAAAAGTGTCATGTATTTTAAAATACATGGCACGCTCGAAAGTTAAATTAGTACAAAAATTTAAGCCCAATTATCAAGCACGATTTAATTGACGGCGATAAGTACCCCACTTTCGTAACTCGCTGCTTAATTTTCAAAAAAATCCCCCCTTGATTGTATTTTTCAAAACTGATCGATCGGTTTCGTTGTGAGAAGAAGGTGGTCTTATCACACGAGGATTTATCACCGAATAAAACCCGATACGAGAGAAATAAGAAGTGTTTTGCGGGTAAGTAGCCAGCCGGACTGACCACTTCGACGAGGGGGAAAGAAATCCCGCACGCGACACGCACTGCCAAGCCGAGCCGATCGATCGGACTCCCGGGGAGGTGAAATTTTTTAATGCTCAGGTTCAAGAACTTGAAAAACATGAGGATCTTGGGTTCAGAGTAGGTAAACTAAAAAAGAATCTTGGTAAACTCGTGGTATTGTCATTGTTATCTAACAACATTTAACTCTTGATTGAAAGTTTTTCTTTGGTTGTTGGAAAACTTAATCGACTTTTCATCAATTGTATGATGACTGTTGAAAAATTTAAAATTGCTTGCTACTTGTTTGAATATACAAAATTTATAATACTATTATACAGATGGAAACATTTATTTTAAATAAGAAACACAATGTTGAGTAGATATGAAGCTAATGAATTTTCACTCATAAGTACTAATTATATTATAACTAGCATATGGAATCTACTATTTCTTACATTTGAGTATTCAAGTACTCATGACAACATTTTATTTGACCAATTTACAAAATTTACATGTTAACAGGACACTATTTTGTACAATCAAAATAAAAATTGACTTATAACTTTGTCTCTGAAATTCTAGTTCTGATTCAACTTGACAGGCAATTGACACAAATTTGTGCTGAATATCTTCATTTTTATTTTTTATCCAATCAAGATTGTAACTTCAATTTAAATGAATTGAATTTTATGAAAATAAATCGGCCAAAACCCTAAAATCATCATAATTGTTTCAGTCTTCAAAAATCAATTATCTTGTAACAAATAGAGTCATAAATAAGTACAATGGACAAGTATTATTAAATATCTGAAAGGTCATGAAACTCATAGCTAGACCACAATTCCAAAGTGAGAATTGACAATGCCCACTTGAGATTCACCACAATTTATGACAAGCTCTGTGAAAATGAAACCGGGGCCTGGGCATTACAATGGAGCTAGCAGACTGCACTTACAGGTACAGCCATAAAACCACCACTGGCGAATTTAAGACTCCGAAAAAACTCAAACGACCCACTTGGGATCGCCAATGATTAGTATTTAAATGCATGAATCACGTTTTCGAGTCTTCGAGTCGCGAGTCTCCCATGTGTTATAACCCTGTGCCGCGAGCGGTATCTCGGGTTTTAACCACACCGCACACACAAAATGCCGGCAGCAGACACCACCTACTCTACGTTTCCCCAGTCGAACCACCTGCTCTGCAGAAAACCGTCGAATTTCGGCACGGCCACGAATTGAAAGAACAAAAAGGGTAGGAGAGGAGAGTGTGTAGGTCGTTGGGTAGGAAAATAACCGAAATGAAATAAAAATTGCTCGTGTAGGAGAGCCCCAGCAACGGTCATCGGCGAGTCACGCGCACCACCACACATACAGAAGAAGCCGCGAGCTCGCTAAGGAAAGAGAGTACGTACAGAACAGAGAAAGAAAGAGAAAAAAAAAAAAAAAAAAATTGTGCGAGTGTGATTCACACACTACTCAAAAATTATGGGTACATTTTAATCCTCCTCCTCCAGCTACTTCTCCAGAGAAGGAGAGAAAGAGAAAGAGAGAGAGACTCACTTCCTCGCGGCGCAGAACCTCGACCTGTAGCCGCTTGTGGTAGTCCTCGCACTCGTCCTTGTACTTCTCCATCTCCTCCTTGGTCTGTCGCATCTTCTTCTTGAGCACGTCCAGGAGCGTGCCCTGAACCTGGGCCGACGACATCTTATCTCTCTCGTTCGCACAAACCAAAATTATCAATCAACTAACGCACGCACTCTCTCACACGCCCCGCAACTGACCGCACACTCCCTTCGCTGTTCAAACGGAAAGGGTTTGTTCGTTCGTTCCTTTTTTTTTTTTTTACTTTTCAATTCGGGAAGAATAAAAAAAAAATGTAAAAAAGTGTCCACACGGCGTTAACGCAGAGAGCGCAGTCCCGGCCCGACGACCACCGACTGCTGCTGCTGCTGCTGCACACGGACGGAGAGAGGATGACGCGAGGCGGAGGAGGAGGAGGATTGGTCGTCCTTGTCGGTACACTGGCCGAGTCGGGCTCGTCCGTCCTCGTCTACGGGAGCGGGGCGAGCTGTTTTAAGATGGCCGACACCGCGGAATACCGCCGCGGCCCGTGCAGGCAGCTGGAACGACGAGAATTCTGACGGCTCGCGCATGCGCTTTAACGGCAACCACCGAGCGCGACCTGCACGCCGCTGTCCGCATTGCTCCGATTTTGATTTTGAAGCCGCTAAAATGATTGTGACTTTTTTTTTTTTTCTGTTTACCATCGATAGGTAGGCTTGAAATGGAAAAACGAGAATTCGAGTTTTAACGCAGTGGAAAGAGTGGGAATATTCTCGAGAATATTCTTTAATTTTTAATTCAAAAATATATGTCTCAGTGGAGTTTGTATGCCAATTGGAAACCGATTGAACTGTGAAGTCACTTAATTGAAAGTAAGTAGTCACATCAGTTGGTTGAATTTATTTTATTGGTAATATTTTTTAATCAAATATATTACGGAAAACCAAATTAATATTTTTTATAAAAATTATTAGTCAATTACTATTGAAATTGAATTTTTTATATTTCCTAAAAAAATCAGAGTTAACTTTTATTAATTTTTCAAAGTTGTGATTCATACATTGTTCTTTGAGTTTTAATTGGCAAATTAAAAGAAATTAAATCCTCGGCAATCTTTGGCAGATAACAATATGATTGAATATGAGCAGGTAAGTATTTGTAAATACTTATTGACAGTAGTAACTCAGCTTATTATTGAATTTCCGAGTAACCGACCCTCATTTCAACAAAATAAATAATAAAAAAAACAAACAAACAGTTGCATCACGAAAGAGAAAAAATGTGCAAAACGAGTTCACGTCATTATTTAAATAATATTTAACGCGAGAGAGTATGTGATCAAATAATCTTAGAATGCATTTAAAATGCATTTCTGACTCAGAGGGTTTACCTTGAGATTCTATAACTGCAAAGAAGAAGAAAAAAATTATTCATTCAAGACGTCGCGTGAATTACAAACTAGTCCTAAAATTAGATTTCCTTCCCAGATACAAACTCTCTAAAAGCAACCGTAAGTACATCAGTGCCAATCGAGAGTGAAATTTAAAAAAAAAATCGACGAAAGTATCAGTGGTCAAGATCCCTATCCCACCTTCTCCTTCTATTTAAGGTTCGCATAAAAATGATCGTCGGCTCTCACGGCTGAGAGTGGGAGTGTATACGGATGAAAACCCCGGAAACAACCGCGCCCAGAAAGCGTCGCTGAATCGGCTTTTCCTGTGTGTGCGTGTGCACCGCAGGCACCGTACTTTATTTTAATTCGCGCGCAGCCGGAAACCGTCAGCCAATTAATTTCATTGTTTTCTAGCTGGCTCTCGGTTTGGCGAATTTTTAAATTATACAGGGGAATATTTATTTAAATTTTTGAATTTTTTTTGTTAGGGTACAACAATTACTTTTTTTTTTTTTTTTTTTTATTGAGCAATTAATATTTTGCGATACTTTGTTGACTTTGATGATATGTTTCGCAAGGTGGAATTTTTTTGTTTACCAACAGCTTTTTTTAGCACGGTGAATAATGAAAGCGGCGTTAATGTGAGCGAAAGCTTTTTTGATGGAGCGATTTTTTTACTTTAAAAATCACAGTGAGCTACAATACTTAAATGATAAAAAAAAAATACTGATTTTATGGTAACGGTGGTTCAAATAAAACTCAATTTGAATACAGCTTTGAAAAGCTTAAAAAATTTACGCAACGACTTGATTATTAAGTATTTATCACTTAAATAAAAAAAAAAAAAAAATTAAAAGATTCATTATGAGTGTCATCAGTTCAAATGTGGGTTTTAATCTCAAAGTTATGCACATATACTTTTATTTTGAATAAATAAAATATGTGTGAGCACATTAATTTTTATTTTTAAATAAAACCTTAAAGTTCCAATTTAAAATTACTTTTTGATAAAATTTCAACTTATAATTGTGTTTAAAAAATCACAAAATTGGGTTGTAAATTTGTTAATGATAATAAATTTATAATGCTAATCAATCAACTAAGTAATTCATTTAATTTGTATAGTATAAAAAATTAACATTGTGAGATGTTATGGTAATTTGGTTACTTGATGATGTGAAATTTTTATAATTTATTTTTAATGATGCACCTATTAAATTTTAAGTAAGTATACCCAACAAAAATACTTCTACAGTGATAAGATAAATTTCACTGATACTAACAATATGATTTCATCTTTTTAGTTATGGAAATGATTTTGAAAAACAAATTGATATATTCTCTAAAAAAAATATAATTTTTTCGATTAATTTTAAATAATAGTAAATATGCACTTGTTTTCTATAATATATTTAACAAATATAGGAAATATAAAGTAAATATTCCAAACAGAGAGTGAAAATTTAAAGTAAATTGACAAATAATTTTGCTGGAGAGTTTAAATAAAAATATGTGTGGTTTATATTGAATGAAAGTGTTTGATAACTAGCAACAGTTTGCTTTTAAGCTTACAATAAGGCAGTTATGCTTATGCAATGCCTTCATCCAATTGAAATCAAAGGCACTGGATCACATCGACAAGTATTTATAGAATGTTAGCAATACTACGTCACAAGAGGTAACTTGTGCCCGAAGTATGTTGAACTAAAAAAAAAAGATGTAGTCATCATCTTTGAATTCCGTTGTTACTTAGATACAAATAATAACTAAAAAGTGACTTATGATAGAAATTAATTATTAAATTAAATTAATTTTTAAATAATTCACAAATATTCAAATAGTGTGATCATGTTAACGAAAATTTTTAAACAGAATATTCATTATAATATTTAGATAAAACTTTCTGAAAGAACAAAAATATATTTTTTAATATTAAAGAATAAATCAAACAGTACCCTAAGTTGTTAAATGTTGGTGTCATTCAATAGATAATAATGATTGATAATAATAAAAAAAAATTATTTTTCACTCTTTTGATGCTAGTAAAAACTTACAAAAAACCTACAGGTAACCTTTGAAAGATTTTGAATCTAGTGACGGAATGGAATTATTTAGAAATAATATGATAATCATGAATGAATATGTCTTAGAAAAAGTATTTATTTTCTTATAACTAATCAACTGAGAACAGATTGTTATAAAAATAATTGAGTCATTAATTTAATGTGATAATAGCCTAATCAACCACCTAAGTCTATGCCAAAATACTGACCCTTTTAAGCTGATTTCCCATTATATTTTGCAGCTCGTTCTTAATCAGGCTAAACTTCATCATGGTATCGCTGGAGAAAATTGAGCATCCAAATGCGAGACCTGGGTAATCACCGCATCGTTTTCTCCTTCTGGCTTCCCTTTGAGCTTGTATTTCAGTCATTTCGCTGGGACACCGGAGCTTTGCAAGCTCAGCAATTTCCGGATCCTCCTCGACACTGATATTCTCCTCGTCCGAATTGCCATCACCCCGAGCTCTTGCGACCGCGTGCTCGAACTCGGGGCTCTTTGTCGATTCTTCCTCGTAATCCTCATCGGAGAGGCTGTTTCTCGGGTGTGAAGTCTTGAGCTTACCTCGCACATTGTCATCTTGACCACACTGCGCGGGTCCTTTATCCTTGATGACAATGACCTTTTTATCACAGCTGGATCTGGACAATTTGTTTGTTTTGTCCAAGTTTTTAGAGGCCCCTGAAACTCGCCTGGGTGAACCAGGATTGAGGTTAGGTTGGTACCTAGAGCTCTCCTTGGAGGACTCGACGTGGTTGTCATCTCTGACAAGGGTCGTGGCGTCATTCGCAACCCCAGCGGGGCCACACTGCGCGGGTCCACCGTCGGGGGCCGAGGAGTTAAATGTCGAGGAGGTGGTCAGCGGCGGAGAAGAGGCAGTCAACAAACTTTGATCCAGACGACGTCTGGTATTGTGCCTCGGGTGATGCTGATGACCACGACGTCTCGTCGTCGACGAGAGTACGGGCTCCATAACTAGATGTTTTATTTTTTTTTTCTAAATGCTCTTCATCTTGTTATTATCTTCATATTGACTGTTTAACTTTGTATTTACAATTTGTAGGTTAAGTCTTCTCTTGCTTTCCAGTACTGTGTCGTCGGACTCCCTCGTGACTCATTTTAACGAGAGTTAGTAGATAACGAAAATAAAAGAAACATAAAATAAAAAAGCTAGATAAAAGTAACTACTCTCTACTTTCTCTCTGTTGTTATCGAGCAGTCGTGTGGGCTGACGACGATGAGTCGACGACGGAGGTGAGAGGAGCCACCACCACCTCCACCGAGCTCGTCGCCATTTTAATTTCGACTGATCCGCGCGCCCTCAAAATCATCGCGGTTCGCAAAATCCGCGGCAGATGTCGCCACCATCGGCCATGCGCCGTGGATCGTTGGCGCGGGGGCGGGAAACTTCGAATAACGTAACTGGGCCGACCGGGAAGAAAAGAGAGAAAGCTAGAGTGTTGTGCTGCTGAGAGTCTGGTGCGCGCGGCACGACTGCGGATCGCCCCGGCGAGGAACTACTACCGCTCCGCGAAGGAATAGAGAGAGACGGAGCGAAGGTCGTTGTGTATACACGACCAGAGTCGCGGATATACGAATTTGGACGCCCGCCCCGATGACGAGAAAACACGCTGCTTCTGTAGCACCAGCGGATGCTTGCTTATGCTCAGCCGCTCTCTGACCTCACTTCGGGAGCTGGATTTTTCCGTGAACGCGGCCGCGGCGCCGACACCCAGGGCTTTTTTCGGTTTTGTTACAAGCCTTTTTTTAATTTTCGCTCGACTGTTGCCGAGGGCTGGAAGCTTATTTTTAGGACCAGGCTTATGGTCCAAACTTAATTATGACTTTTTCTGAATTCCATCTACTGGACAACATTTTGTTTTTTCTATTTCATCTGAAAGCTTCTGATGACAAAGTGGAAAACTTTGATTTATCCATGAAATTTTTGATCATATGCTATTTATAATTGATGCTATGATGAACTGTTTCGTGTACTCTTGATGTAAATGTTTCTTTGATCTATTAAATATTTTTAACCATATAAAAGCTTTAAATGCTTGTAATTATTTGAATTAAAAATGAACTCATCATGTCACTACAGTGCTTCTTAGATTTTTAAAAATATTTAAAAAAAATTGTAAGGTATTTGTTATTTTTGATGTAAATTCACAATTGAAATCAAGCCAAATCTAATAAACAAAGTTGTTTTAATTATTTTACAGAGAATTTGAGTGAATTTACAAAATAAATAAATTTTCAGAATTCTACAGTTTTAAAATTGAAAACTATTTGAGGACTCCGACCCGATGATTGGCGATTATTCTCGTTCCCGTAAAAATAAACGCAAAAATTCGTAAAATATAAATTTACCAAATCGCTCGCAGTAAACTCGTTTATTACTCATTGGCAGCTCGATCAGTGAAAGTGACTGATTCAACGAAAAAAAGCTGTAATTACCAAAACGGTAATTTTTCACTATTTTTAAAATACCTCAAGGATCTTGAGAAAAAAATAAACAGAAAGAAAAGGTAACGATCTAAATGTGTGTCAGAAATTATCTCTACAGAAAATCTGTTGTTTACCAACTCGAGTTGTTTATTTAAAAAATTATGATAAACATGATCTCATCATTTTTTTCTGTCCTCCCCTTTTTTCAATAAATATTTACAACGACAAATCCGGAAAAAGTTTTCCGGTTGTGACATCAACATTATAAATTTATTACTCTCAAAAAACCATGATACGCGCGACATTGACTGGGACGATTCATCGAGACCTTGATGAATCCATAGATATGAAAAATTAATTTATTTCCATGCGACCATAAATAAAAGTAAAATTCGTTAGAATACGCGAGACGAAATGCTACTGCGACCAACTTTTTGGTCTGTCTACATGTAACCCAATACAGATTTTAGAAACGTCATGACATTCTTCGGTCGTTACGACGAAGTGTGTCGGATATATCATTTAACAGCCATGGTAAACTTAGTATTAGGCGCTTGACTTTTAGTTGAATGTGCAAAATTCTTCTTAGACACTCGCGTACAAGATTTAAATCTATCTTAACTTTTTTTTTTTAATTCATTATGAAATTTAATTATTCTTGAAAGAAAAATTAAGTGCCTTTGCACTTGTAAAAAAACTGATACTGGATTTTTAATTTTCCGTGACTATTTAAATTTGTTGACTTATTTAGAATTAATTAGACAGACCCTTTTAGAATTAATCATAAATTTAAAATTTTATCAAAAATGTACATGTTTTCGAAAAATACTTTCAGAATAAGAAAGTATGCCAGCTTTAATCGCTCACATATCATTTTATAATAACATGTGCATCGAGATTAATCACAGAACTCAATAAAACATTTCTTTTCCATGAGTACAGAGTATATCAATTATAACTGTTTTATCTAAAAGTTTATGGAAGAAGTAAATTTGTACGTCCTTAATTATAATTTACTGGATGGTTTCGTTCATTTTATAATGGTTTTATGGAATTACACATAGAAAGTATATGAAAGAGTTGTAAATCTATGAAAACAGATTATTAGAAATTTTTGAATTCTAATAAGAGTTGTGATCTTAATTGAAAATTATAATACAAAATTACTTCTAAAAACAAATTGTATTTTATTTCTACAGATTTACATTGCAGATTAAAATTTATTTATTTCTGCAGTCCAGAGAATTAAAATTACTACTGTTTGAACTTTTTAAAATATGTTGTTTTTTTTTTTTCATCCTTCACATAAAACTTTAGTTCTTAAATTAGTAAATAAGTTAGACTTCGCTTTTAGATTTAAAAATATTTCATTTCATTAAAAAGTACTCATTAATATACTAATTAACGAATGAGTGTTAAAATCTCATTAGATTAAAATGATACTTTTAAAAAAATTTTCATTAATTTAAAAAACTCATTCATTTCTATCTTCCAACAATAAGCATAAATCAAAATTAGCATAGTCTTTTTATATAAAAAAGTACTCTCGTAAATAAAAATCGATATTCCAAGTTTTGTACTTAGGGCAATAAACCTCTGACTTTTTTTTGTTTGGTTTTGGTGTAGTGTAGTTTGAGTAATCTGAAAGGATGATTAAAATTGTATTAGACTCCGATGCATGTTAGTGTACTTACGTTCTGGAGTGCTTTGTCTTTCTCCTCAAGCTTGGCGTTGACCTGCATGAGAGCTTCCTGGGTCTGGTCGAGCTCATTTTCGATGGTCTGGATCTTCTTCTGGAGTGCGCGGGCCTCCTCCTCGGCCTATTCAAAAACACAAGTAGTTAATTAATCGACTTGCCTTACGTACTTTTATCAATAAAAGGTAAAAAAAAGTGATGTTGTAGTTATGAAGTCATCGAGTAAATAGCTCAAGGCCTGATGCCTTTTCGATATTATGTAAACACGAATATCGGTCAAATTTTCATTAAATAAAAAAAAAAAAAAAAAATCAAGATGCAATGAATGAATCATCACCGTGACTTTCATAAAAAAATTCGTATCTTATTTAAAAAGCAACTAAAGTAAACAATTGATTGCTCCATTAAACACCAAGTGCAGTACGAGACAATACACGTAAAACAGCCAATTTATTTATTTTTTTTCTCAAATAAACTTTCTCGTAAAAAAATTACTCAACGTTTATGACGCACCGTAACGAATTAAAAGAAAATCGTCCGATAAAACGGTAAGATAAATTGCGCGATGAGATAAATTAATAGCCGATAAGTTTGTGGTGGAAGGACGTTACCTTTTCGGCACGCGCGTTTGCGTCACGGGCCTGCTGCTCGCAGAGCAATGCGCGATCCATCGCATTGTCCTTCTCGAGCTTCATTCCCTGCATCTTCTTCTTGATCGCGTCCATGGTGACGGTTTTGGGTTTTTTCTCTTACGGCTGTAAATTAATAACATCAAAAGTTAGTTTGATTAATTTAAATTTTTCATTTTTTTTTTTTTTTTTTTTTTTTTTGAAAAGTTTTGTTCTGAGGATGAAAAGAGAGTGTGGGAATTTTTAGGTCCATCACAAAAAATATTCTTTGGTTTACCCATCTTTTTAAATAATTACAACATGATTTCAGAATCAGATGTTTTTTAGTAAATTTAATTTAAAATACACCAAAAAAATTTAAGTACACATTAAAAGTGTTGATTTTTGGATGCAAATAAATTAAATTTGGTTGTTTAACCGGTTCATTGCACCTCGCAGAGATCCTTCGTCATTATTTTCTCAGAACAAATTTACTCTCAGAGTATTGCTCGCGCGAGGTGTGACAATGTCAAGTTCACATCCTGCAATGTCGTTCAAACTTTCATCAAAATTGATCCGTTTATCTTGACTCTAATAATGAGTAATTTTTTATATCAACGTTTTAATTTGTTTATCGTAATACGAAGTTATCGGGAATGAGTAAGGCTAGAAGGAAGTTGTAAAAAGAAGTTTTTTCAGAAAACATTCAACGATAATCCAGAGTAAGATTTGAAATGGATTAAATGAATTGACAATCTTTATTTTATTATTCTTAGAAACTATACACTTCTATCGGTAATTTATATATCTAAATGAACAAAAGTATTTTTTTGAGTTTTTTCATAATTTTCAAAGTGAGCATCATACACTTTACTTATGAACTGACCATACAAGAATTTAATTTCATTAAAATAACCGGAACTTGAATCACCAGCTACCAAAAAAAGAAGCGTTCTTTTTTTTAAAAATTCAGTCTTCTCACTTTCTTACCGAAACCATCCGTACAAAAAAAATCTCCTTTTTCTAAATTTTTCATCACGATTACGAAATTCCTATAATCCAATCTCCGAAAAAAATTCTCTCTCGATACGTAAAAAAATTCCTGTCGCGATGATGACGCGATAACTGGCTTAAAAAATGAAAAATAAAGATTCTCTCGCGAAATCGAAAAAAAAAAAAAAAAAAAAAAACGAGGAGTGTATATAAAAGATGCCTGCATTCCTCTGCAGCAGCTTATCCGTGCAGCACCAGCAGCAGCCGGGGTGTATAATTAGTAGGAACCGACCCGGTCGCTTGCCGAGCGAGCTTTTATTTATAGCGGAAGGTCTTAGCTGGCTCCACAAATCGGAGTCTGGACCGCGAGCTTACGAGCGGGAGGAAAAAACAAATGCCCGAGCTTTTTTTTCGCCCTGCTCCAGTTTCTCTATAGAGCTTTTCGGATTATTAATACCGGTTTTTTTAGATTGATCGATGATTTTTACTATTAGTTTTTTAAAGTCATTCATATCTTTTTTTTGTTGTTCTTTAAATGTTTATAGAAATGTTTATAAAGATTGTTAAGCTGATTTTCATGCTTTTTTTTTCAAAATCTTTTAATTGAATCGTTAAATTTGTATGTGTGAATAAGCTTTAAAATAATATATTTAATAACCAAATTTCAAAAAATCAGTTTATTAAATTAATTTAATTTGTTAAATAAATTCCAACGTTATTTTCATAATTAGACAGACTAAAAAATATTTAATTTTCTATTTAATTATCGCGATAATTTTTTTCTTTGTTTATTATTCTGTTATTGTTTATCTACTTGTACTTAAAATCAAAAAAATTATCTTTGAAAATCTTAAATGTCAGTCACTGGGTTTCTAAACTAAATTTGATTCGACATGTTCATCGAAACGTAATGTTTTACGCATTCTCTACCGGTACATACTTCATTGAAGTTTATTAAGCAAACCTGATCAATCATATAAAAATTCATTTATAATAAAAGAGATTCATTAACTTGTTCAACTAAAAATAATTCCCTCCAACATTTACACATTCTAAATTTCGACTTTTACAACCCGAATACCTTTACAACCAAGCATGTAAACATATTACTTCAGAATCTCGCTTGCATGACATAATATCACGAATTTAGACACACTTAATTTT
This sequence comes from Encarsia formosa, assembly GCA_038277355.1. Taxonomy (NCBI): domain Eukaryota; kingdom Metazoa; phylum Arthropoda; class Insecta; order Hymenoptera; family Aphelinidae; genus Encarsia; species Encarsia formosa. Next base: position 3,826,838 of record CM076185.1, on the reverse strand, counting down.
AAAACATGCCTCGATCCCCGCGTCGCATATTTGCTGGGAGGAAGAAACAAAAACACGAAAGTAAAATATTGCTCGCGCAAAATCTATTCGAAAAAAAAGATCATCATCATTTCGAAACACCGAATCCCCACCGCGGCGCGCTATTCTTGTTATATTTTTCTTCGTTTTTCCCCTCGAAATCAAAGGCGAGAAAAAGAGAAAGGGATATTTTTAAACCATCGAAGCAGCAGAAGAAGAAGAAGCAACGAGTTCCTCGGACCATTTCGGGTTGGCGAAATCCGTTCACGATGTCTCCTTACGTCAGTTTGAATCATAGCCGGAAAAATCATCTCGATCGACTTCACGTATCGACAATACACTCGAGCTTGTACGATTATCGATGCCGGCGCGCTTCGTTGTTACGAATTTTGGTTTAATTTTGAAAATTCATTTGATACTGTTGTTAAATTAACTGTTGTAAATAGTGTGGACATGTTCTACATCGATAATTAAAATTTTTTCAAATTGAGCTTTCACTACTATGTATACACACCTACTATGACAACTTAAAATCTCATTGAATTAAATGTTCTCTATGAAACATAAACAATTATTAAAATGGTTCATAATATTATAGTAAACAATCAATCAATTCAATTGTTAAGATTAAATAAGGTTTCTTAAAGTTTTTCAAAATCATGAAATTATATAAATTTTATTGAACAAATGTTAAGTAGATTTGGATTAAAACATTGTTCACTATCTGTGAACGTACTCGCAGCCGTAACTATAACAAATATTTTGTTTTAAAAATAGCCGCGTGATTTACGAGTCGTTAATTTCAAGAGTTTATTTTTAAAAATCGCGATCGAACGATTTTTCGAAAAAAAAACCCGCAAAATCCAATCTACGTAAAACTACACTCGCAACAATTGCAAGACCCCAGCCAAGTATTATTCATGCCGCGATAGTTACCAAAAACTTTTTTTTTTTTTTCACGTTTCACAAGAAATAATTTTGAGTCAGCGCTAAACGTTATTTTTAAATTTTGTTTAAAAGTGTCACCCCGAGGTTTTTAAATAGCCACCACCTTTAGGCTCGCCAACGCGATATCGTCTCGGCTGTTTTTCATCGTACCTCTTTGAAAGTAAAACCCGAGTTAAAGAAAATTCACCGATCGTTGTGTATTTATTTAAACCACCGCGAGTTATTAACGCGAAGCACGTTTAAATTTGGCACCGTTAAGGGGGTTAAGGTGAAGCCGCGGTGCGTTTAAAAAAACCTAATCGATCCCGATGATTCACAATCGCTCCTTAACCGATAAAAAAAAAAGATCAATTTCTTGAAATCCTATTAAAACAGAATAATTTATAATACTCCTGATACACACAGAGATTCACAGCCGATAAAAAGCCAACACTTTACTCACGTGTAAAAAAAAAACTAAAAACTTGGGGTGGCTTAAGGAGTCCCTCGCGGTTCTTGGTGAATAAGTGCGAGTAGTTTAGCGGTGCACGCTCAACTGAGACTAAACCGAAAAAGCTCGGGCAAGACGACGACGCGCGAGCCGATCTTTCTCCTCCCACTTCGATGCTGCTGCTGCTGAGCCTCGTTTTCTTCGTCCTTCGCTCTCTCGCTCTTTTTAATTTACCTCCGCGACGACACTGATGACTTCTTTTTTTTTTTTTTTTCTTTTTCTTTTCGGTATACTTGGACTCGATAAGCTTTTCGTATTGCTGAAGAATTTCGAGGAATCGAACGAGCTGGGGAATAGAAAATCGGTTGAGAAATGAGCTTTTTGTACTGGCTGAAAGCTCTGGAAGTTCCGAGCTTTGTGGGTGAGCTTTCGATAGTTAATTTTTGTTGAAAGATGTTAATTTTCAATTAATTTCAGTATTGGATTCAAGATAGCTGTTTTTAGTTGTTTGGATGATGCAAAAGCTTTTTAGAGCTTTTTTGATTGTTGATTTTTTATTGGTTTTTGGTATTTTTTATCTCTGAGCTATGATTTACTCATCAAATAGGAAAATTATATCGCATTACGATAGAAGATCCAAATTTCAACTATAAATTTAATTTTGGGTTTACTTATAATATTACAAGTTTAAGAATATTTAAAAAATTTAATAAATTTTTAAGTAAAACTGTAATTTCAAATTTTTCTCTGTTTCTCTTTTTTGCGATTGATATTCTAGAGACTCTCATTTAGCGTGATAATAATAATTTTAAAAAATTAAACCGAGATTAATAAAAAAATTCTAACGGGAAAAAAAAATTTTCTTAATAACTTTTTTTTACTGACCAATTTTTATAGACTGATACGATATTATTTTTTCATTTAACTTTCCTTATTCTTAATCATTATTTTTTTAGTTTTAAACAATTGAAAAAAATCTAATATTTTAAGAAATTAAAAAAATTTATTATTGAAAGTTCAATCGCATATGGAACATTCAGAAAGCGATCAAACCCCAAACCTTCGTTTTTCAAATTGTTAACGTCACCTATCCATACGAATCAGCCACCTCCTCAGTCCTCCTCACTATATTTTGGGAACATATCAGCTACCCACAAAAGATAATTCAGCTTTCTCGCAGAGCCGAATAAAAAGACAAAAATACAACGATTCACAATTTTTACTTAAATTAAAAATAATTTTTAATGTTAATAAAAATTGTGAACTTACTCTGAATCATAGATAATAATTAATTTGTAACATATAAACTTAACAAATTTTATAAAAGTTGAAATCAAAGATCTTTTTTAAATTTCCGGAATTTAATTTCAAAAAAATAGTTTATCAAGCTTAACTACCATTATCATCAATATTATTGTTTATGTTGTTTTTATGAATAGTTCAATTTTTTTTTTTTTTTTTTTTTTTTTACCAAAAATTTAGATGTTTTCTAAACGTAATACACCTATACTCGATTTATCATACACACTAAATCCAAAATATCAAAAAATTTTGCTCAATATATACAATACATACAAACTCGCGAAGTCGAACACTCGGCAAAAGTAAAAATTCTTGAATAATAATTATAAAGATTGACCATATTTTAATGTATAAAATTAGTTTGCGTTTTTTACTAAAACTTTAAAATGTATATCAAAAAATTGCACGAAACCCATGTATTAGGGTAACGGATCCCTATATCTAATTAAACATTGTAAAGCTGATTTGTTCGTTTGTTTTATTCGATGAAAAAAATCACAGTAATACGCTCGTAGTTTACTGTTACTGAAAAATTAATACCAAATTAAAAAAAACAAATTTCAACGAATTTGAAAAAAAAATACATTAATTTAAGCAACCACTCATTTTAAATTGGCGCGGATATATGATTACATAACCTTAGTTAGGCACTAAACCGCGAACGCGCATCAAAACAAAACTGTCTCACATTTTTATTTCCAAAATAATTCAGATCATTGTAGAAAAACACTTTGCGCTTGATTTTGATACATCCACATGAACTAGTTTTTGATTGATTTTATTTTTATTTAACAAGACCTGTTGACTTGCGAAGATATTATAAATGTAAGTACCGCATAAATTTTATATCGTGAAAATTTAATCCTATTTTACAGAGCATTTTTCAATTACTTTATATTTGAATAAAAAAATATTCTCTTGTTTAAAATGTCTATAAAAAACATTCTTGCTTTCATCAAATTGTATAATAGTCTTTCTTTCCTTAATCAATGTGTGTTTTATGTTTTTCATGGCTTTTTGCCATTTTTTCTCTTTGTTTTCAAGTATTTCTTTTAAAAAATTAAAAATTCAAAAATGGCGACTCTTGAGTCTTTGTTGGTATTTTATAACATGTTAAAGCTCCCTTTTTAACACATTATTCTGCCTAAAAATTTGAGAAATATAGGAATTTTTATGCAAAAACAAAATAAAATATGAATGTTACAAAAAATTTTATCAAAAATGTATAATTCAGAGTTTTTTTTTAATTTTTGTACAGATAACTTGAATAACTTATAACTGTAATAGTTTATACTAATCATATTATTAAAATGAGAAATATTTGTTTAAATATTTCAATTAATTATTTGTTATTTTAGAGAAAAAATTATCATCAAGATACACTGTACTCCATTGATAACTTTGAAAAATGAGTACTCCGCTAGAAGAAGCAATAAAAAATAATGATGTAAACTCAGTGCAGAAGTTGCTAGATGAAGGTGTGGACTTGACATTTATCAATAATCAATGGTGGTCAACAATTCATCAGCATGCAGTTATGGATGAAAGGCATGCAGAAATAATAAAGTTGCTTTTACAACATGGACTTCAAGTAACTGTAAGTTTAATGGAACATATTCCTTTTATTCAACCTACCCAGTGTCTGAAAGAACTTTTAGCTTTTATTTTAAAGTCTACCAAAGACAATAAAATCCTTGCAGAAACTTTTACATCCCTAGTCTATAGTACACATGAAGGTCAAGATACATTGGATATGTTTGCAATGATTCTTGATCATGGATTAGAAATCGACAGTTTAGTCTATGATAATATTTATGAAGTATATAGACCCATACATTTATCAATTATGAGATATAGAATGGATCTCTTTTTGATGTTGATAGAACGAGGAGCCAGTATCAGAAGACGTACATTTATTGGGCGAACTCCTCTATTTTTAACAGCTCAATTTTCTAATTTTCCAGCAATGAAAATTCTACTAAAAAAAGGAGTCAACGTCAACAAACAAAATTATGATGGAACTACAGCATTGCATATGGCTGGTCAATACCAAGAATTTACAGAAGCTGGCACAGAAAAAGAAATTCTTTGCTTGTTATTAGAAAGTGGGGCTGATTTAAATGTTGAGTCATACTCGTTTACTGGTCCCCCAAGAACTCCTTTGACATTTGGAGATCTGTGTGTTGGTAAATATTTATTGGTTAAGCACTTAGCTAAATTGAAATTTGAAGGTCAACCTATTTCCCAAGAAAACTTAGATTATATAAAACGTCACGATGTGTTACAAAAAAAATTTGACAGCTGTTTATCCGAATTGCAAAAAATGAAGAGTTGTAAATTTTACATGGGATATTCGCTGTACAACGTTTATGAAATGGGTAAAAAGCATAAAAAGTTGACTTTACTGATGAAAAATCAAAATTTTGTTGAAGCATTTAAGTGTTCCATGAATTTTGCAGTACTTGAGCATTTTAAAGAAGACTTAGATTTCATTTTTAAAAAAGCTATGAAAAGAAAGAATGACTTTCATCTTGAAGAAGAAAAATTAGAATCAATTTTTAAAGATTGTCTACCTGATTTAGCTGTTCGTCAAATATCTTATTTTGCAAATGAGCATTTATTTATTGACCATTATAAAAGGACTCGGGACTCCGATTCCGAGAGTGAGCACGATCCCAATGAAGAATATGGAGGAGATCTTCAAGAGGATGATATTGAACAGAACGATTTAGACATCGATGAGAACGACGATGACGATTTTGATGATGGTGGCTTTGAGATTTTTGGTGACTAAGGTGAGCCCTATCCTAAAAATTAAATTTTTTTTTTAACAAAAGGTTCTTTTTTTGATTCTGTGGATTTTGAAACCTGAATTTATAAGCATCGCAAATGATTTTGTCATATTGAAGCATGCACACAATCAAGACTACATCAAAAGTTTAACTATATAATTTTTTCATCAACTAGCTTTATCAGAAAGAAAGCATAATTTTTATGAGAGTGAGGAAGGTTTGATCAAATCATAATAATCAAATATTCTCAAATAGTTCAAAAGATAATTTCTTTTTAATCCTAATTAACAAAAATTGAATAATACAGTCTATATTTTGAAAACATTCTCAAAAGGTTTAAAAAATAATTTTCTTTTTTTAAACATAATTAACACAAAAAGAAAAATTCAGTGTATATTTAAAAGATATTTTTGAGGCACATTATTTAAAAACAAAATGCTTATATTTAATTGGTGTTAATTATTATTTTATTGTAATTCATTTTATTCAGTTAATATGTAGAATGTGCTTGATTAATACTTTGAAATGATTATTTCAATGATTATATATATTTTTAAACTCCATTGTCAACTGTTAAAACTTACCAAAGGTACATGTTATATAATTTATATACATACTAAATTAAATAACTACAACAAATTATGTAAAATTCGTTACAAAATAAAATTTATTTCTAAATTTTTTGAATTCACATATTTTATTCATTTTTTGTACTCTGATAAGGAATTTGACAACTTTTTTTCTCGGTTTGTTCCATATTCCGTCGTCATAATGAGGTCTCTTTTTTATTGTAATATTTTTTCATGGGGTACCTACTTTTATTATTTTTCTTCAAACTTTAGAATGACATTAAATTTATTTATTTTATTTTTATTTTTTTTCTTTCAACATATTTTTAAAGTAGTCAATTCGGATAATTTAAATGTAACCGCATCACCGCATCCTTATCATCTTCTTTAAAATACGTTGTGTAAATTTTGTTTTTTAAAATAATTGAAAAAATAAAAATCCAAATTCATGTTTAGCGCTAAATCATGAAAAATGCGCGAGCAAATTCTATTTGAACAATTGGCATTTGACAAAAAATAAGCGCTCGAAGGTATTCGAAGTTCTTAATTTACAATTGAAAATGTTTCTTCTTGGAGATGGAGAAATATCAACCAATCCTAATTTTTGATACCAAATCCTAATATTTTTTCTTGCAGCTTCGAAACTAAAAGTCAATCTGCTCATGTAGTTTTATTTGAAAAAAACTTCTTTTGTTTATAACTCTTGATTGGAAATATGGAATAGACCACCTGAAGAGAGTGAATTCACATTTAAAGGTTATAATAATCATGTATAAATTATTTTTATTAATTAAAAAACTAGAATCAAAATAATTTAAACAAGATTGGTGATGAAAAAAAATTATTGATATAATTGGTTATAAATCTGGATATAATTCTTGATTTAAATCTAAAATACTCATGCATGAATATTTGCTAGCTGTCTTAAAAATAACTTATGCTATAGTAAGTATTATATTTTTTAATAAGTGTCAGAAATATTTAACTACTCTATATTTAATGAAAAAATTTTCAGACAAGTACGATTCAATTTACAAAAAACTTTAAAAAATAAATTGACTACGAAATTTAAAAATGCAGCCTGTAAGAGCTGAGTGCATTTCTAGTAAAATAATGAAAAATGGTATCAAATTAGCCAAATTTCAGTCCACAATCAAATTCAAAAATCGGAATATCGATCTTAATTATGTATTTTTTAACATCCTTACCGCAAATCAAGACTTGGAAGTTTTATGGACAATTCAATCATACAATAATAATGAAAATGATAGCTACTTGGATGTATTCAAGCTGTATAGTTATAACCAGAACATTTTTGGAAATTTTCAAATTTTTGGGAATAATTTCACAGAAACGGGTATATTTGACACAATGAATGGTTTGCCAGCTCAAAAACATTTGTACATCAAAATTGACCCTCGAGAAGCTTTCACAATAATTATGTACATCTATTATGAAGATAAAAGATTTGAAAAAGCTTATTTAGTAACCGAAGACTACGATAAATTTTTTAAAAACCAAGAGTTATGTGATATAACTTTTGTTGTGGGGGATGAAGATATTCCAGCGCATAAGCAGATAATCATAGCTAGAAACGAGGTATTTTCTAAAATTTTTACCACTAACATGCTCGAAAATGAAACAAACCGAGTTAAAATTGAAGATATAACGCCAAAAATTTTTAAATTATTGTTGAGGTTTATTTACAGTGGAAGACTCGGTACTACATCCACTGACGATTTATTACAACTTGTTTTAGCTGCAGATAAATACGCTGTCAAAAGCTTGGTAGCTATTTCTGTACATCAACTTTCATGTAATTTGTCAGTAGACAATGCAGTTCAAATTTTGATGATCGCCGATTTGGTCAAAGTAAGTTTTTTGAAGAAAAAGTGCACTGATTTGATTGTGGAGAACAAAGATAAAATAGTAACTACAGATGGTTACAAAGAAATAGTTAATTGTGGAAAAATAGATTTGCTGCCTGAGATCTTTCATCAAACAACAAGAAATAGTGTGATTATATACAAATGTTTTTTTTTAATAATTTTGTCATGGGTTTGTTTTATTTTGTCCCAACGACTATTTTCATATTATAATGGTTACTGCGATAACAATTATTATTTTTTCAATGGATTGTTAAATAAACTGTTAAGATAATTTTATGAACCAATGAGAAAAATTGTGAATAAAAATTTTTTAAATGAAACAATATTTTTGAATAAGAGTTAGTAGATAAAAAATTACCATGAATCATCTTTTTTATCAATGCATCAAGTATTTTTAAAATTATGCAATTCAAAGTTGATTATTTAAAATCATCAAACTCTTGAAAATTGATGTTTTCAATTCAAATCATCATATTACATTTTCAAAAACAGAGGGTAAACTATAGTAAATATATTTTAATTTTTTTACTTGCATAAATCCTTAAAATTATTAATTCATTTTATTTGATTTTTGTTTTTTCGTCCACTCAGACTTTTTTGAGAAATAATAATTAATTTTTAAACCAGATTTCAAATTCTATTAGAAAAATTGCAACTAGAAAATTTTCAAAATTTGAATTTTTTCATTTCAGAATAAGTTAAAGTAGAAATAAGATCAATAAACTCAAATAATGTACGATGGACTAAGAGTATTGTTATTCTGTGTGTATTTGTGCGTTCTGTTTGGACAGTGAGTCGTTGGATCTCACGCGAAATATTTAGTCTCAATCCAGGGACAAAGCAAGAACGTCGCAAGCTTTTCGTATTTTTCGTAGTTAATAGACAAAGAATAATACCTTTGAATTAGTCGTGCTTCAGTGTGCGTAAGTATTTAAGAATATCATGGAATTATTAATGTAATACGTTTTTTGAGATAAATAATTATTATTTCGTACGTTCTTCACAGTTAAGACAAGGATAAAAAATGAAAACGGAGAAGGCTAAATGTATCTCAAACAAACAATTGTTGAACGGGATTACGTCACTCCCGACAGGGAATTGCTGTGCGGGCTGGAGCCTGGGCCCGTACGGGCTGCCCTGCTGCCCGTACGGGGCATGACCGGGCTGAACCCCTAAAAACCGCGAAAAAGAAACGGGGCGGTAGCCGGGCCCAGTACGGGCTCCCCGGTTTGCCACTATATACAGATATACAACTCTATGCGTAGGACTTGTATGTGCTTATTTACGTCATTCGTTATTGTAATCGGCTTGTGTTGACACTTGAATTAAATATTTTCAACAAAGTTAAGTATTAATAATAAATCGTTAATTACACATTTCTAAGGTCATTAATCGTATTTATATGAAAAAATGTGTTCTAAAAAGATTAATGTTTGAGGTTAGGAAATTTATTTATTTATTATTATTTTTTTTACTTTAGATGGATTCTGATGCTAAACAAGTTGTTTAGCATCAGAATCAACATAAATTCTTTAATGAAATTTTTTAAATGAAGAAATAAGGTTAGATATGAAACTAGTTACAAAAGGATCTTATTCTTACTGATTAGTAAATATTGATTAGTATTTTTTTTTTATTTAAGTTAATTTTTTGTAAATTAACCAAATAAACATTAAATATTTTAAAAGACAATCATAATATCTACATGATCAGTACCTACTACCTAGGTAATGACAGGGATAGCGTGACCGCGCGCGCATGTGCAGTGCCACATTTTTGGTGAAGATGTAACCTACTAGCCTCATGCTCGACGGCAGTTATTATTCCGCATTAAAATCAAAAACAAAAACAATAATCGAAAAAAGGACTTTGTAGCGCTCTTGTTGCTACTTTTTGCAAGGGTGCTTCAAAGCTCTTTTTTCGATTTTTGTTTTTGTTTTTTTGTAGAACGCGGAATAGTGCTCCAAGCACGATGGGGCTGCCAGGCTCTAGCCGCGTTACACCCCGTACGGTCTGTGAAGTGGCTGCCCGTACGGGGCCAGGCACATTGGCTGGGCTGCCAGGCTAGAATTCCCTGTCGGGCTGGGGTTTACATTCCGCGGTGAATATGAAGATTTTTCCGACGAAGATACCAAGGATAACAAATGTATTGATTTCAATCTCGTAACTGGGCATCAAGATTTGGAAGTTTTGTGGTCGATTGAAGCAGAGAATCTAAGTGAATACGTCAAGTGGAAAAAAGTCAAGCTTGTTAAGAGCAACAAAAGCTTTTACGGAAATTTTGTGATCAAGGGTAGTTGCAATAATGACTATGATTGCGTTGCAGGCAACTTTGATACGGCTTCCCTGCCCTTCGAACAAAGTTTTGAAATAACTAATGAAAATTTGTGCGACCATCCTAGAATCACAATTTTTATCTATGTAAGCACAAAGGAAACGGTGAATGCATCTATCGTTGACGATTACGAGCGTTTATTGGAAGATCGAGAGTTCAGTGACCTTATTTTTGTCGTCAATAAGGAAGAAATCCCTGCCCACAAGCAGATTTTAACAGCTAGGAACGAGGTGTTTGCGAAAATGATAGAGTTCGAAATGCTCAAAAAATCTGAAAGCCGAATTGAAATTAGCGATATAGAGCCAGAAATTTTTAAATTACTGTTGAAATTCATCTATTGCGGAAAATTCGAAATCAAAGATACTGAAATAATACTTAAGGTTATGATGGCAGCCGACAAGTACTCCGTAAACGGTTTGTTTCAAATTTGCGAAGAATATCTTTTGTATGAATTATCCGTCGATAATGTGATGTTTGTTTTGGACATTGCTGATCTTTTAGATATTGAACTTTTGAAAACAAAGTGCATAAACTTGATTATAGAAGAAAAAGATAAAGTTGTCCTTACGGATGGTTATAAAGAAGTGGTCAAAGCAGCTCGGGCAGATTTACTATCAGAAATTTTTTGCCGAATGGAAGTTGTGAAACCTGTGGTTAAGGACAGCTCATCTGATACTTCAACTGATTCTGCTGAGGAATGTTTCGATGAATCTGATTCGCATATGAAATAATTGTTAGTAAAAGTATCTAAAGCTTCAAAAAAGATAGTCGATTATTTAAAATTGTGAAAAAAAAAATCTTTTTATATTTTATGCTTTTGATTTGAGATACAATGTCAACTTTGATTCAGTCATTCAGTTTATTAATATGACGTAATGAAGAAATTAGCTTTAGTATGAAATACTTTGTTAGTTAAAAGAACCGATCATCTTTAATATTTTAGTTACTGGTAAAAAAAAGTATATTGAACATGTAAAAAAAAAATTAAATAGCAGTTTTTACTTTTTTTTTTACACTTTTATTTTCATATTTTAAAGTACTCCAATCAGTTTTTGATGAAAATTTTTTTTTTATTTATTTATAAGTATTTTTTCTATTTGAAAAAAAATGAAAACTGAATGAGCTATAAGCTTTGGAAGTTTCTAAAATATATACATTATCCATACATGAACATTATGATTCTTAATATTAAAAAAATTATTTATTAAATAATTAAAAAAAAAAAAAATTAGTTAGAAAAATTTTAAATTGAGAAATTTTAAGGAAAAGTATTTCTAAAAAGTCGTCATATCCTCTGACTGTCTCATGGGTATCGTATAAACCATCCTGCATGGGTGCCATCGCTAGAAATATTTACAAATTTATATCGTGACTGTTAAGTAAAATTGTGAAGTCCAATATTCTTCTGTTTTTGTTTTGGTCTGTGTTGTGGGTATGGTAAGAAAATATAGATAAATGTAAGTTCCCCGAGTTAGAAAGTTTAGGAGCTTTAGTACTCATAAAACTGTCACAAAGTAAAGGCGGTCAGATATTGGGATTACTTAAATCGAAAGCTTTCAAAAGGTAACATTTACAGTTTGCACTTCATTGCTTAAAAACCTGTTAAACTTGGGAAAAAATTACCAAATTACTGCCTATTTTCAGAATTTTATTACCACATCAGTTAAGGATTAGAGACGAAAATGCTAACTAAAAAAGCTAAATGTATATCAAGAAAAGTATTGGCTGCTGGTATTGTGTCATCAACTTTTGTATTTGATAATCACATTTCCGATTTCAAACGTGTTCAAAAAAATAAATTTAATGATTTTACACTCGAAACTGTGAATGATAAGCTTGATGTTTCATGGTCGATTAAAGCTCGTTGGCTTGAAGATGACTTGGAATGGAGAAAAATCAAACTTGTAAAGTTCAACAAAAATATTTACGGAAATTTTGTGATCGAAAGCCATTACGGAGACAGTGAATTTACTGCGGGCAGCTTCGACGCGAAATCTCTACCGTTCGAGCAAAGTTTTCAAGTTTACGATGATTGGTCAATTAACATCACGATGTTTATTTATTATCGTGAAAGTGGTACAGTGATAAGTTCAGTTTTCGACGATTACGATAAATTATTGAATAATCGAGATGCGAGTGATGTTACTTTTGTTGTTGGAACTGAAGAAATACCAGCACATAGGCAGGTTATTGCGGCTAGGAATGATGCACTGACCGAAATGTTCAATTCTAAAATGTTTGAGAAAACTGATGGCAGAATTGGAATCACCGGTATCGAGCCAAAAATTTTTAAGTTGTTACTAAGATTTATATACTGCGGAAAAATTGATGTGAATCTAAATAGTGAAGACCTGCCTAAAGTTTTGGCGGCAGCAAAGAAGTATTGTGTTAACGATTTAGCGAAAATCTGTGAGCAAAGGATTACTCACAACTGATTTTTTTTAAATATGTGTTTGATGACAAGTCAAAAAATAATTTTTTATATGGTTTATATTTTTTTGTAATGTTTTGACAGTACTAAATTCCTAATCCATGCACTACGTAGAACTATAAGATTTTTTTTTATAAACTTTATGTGTTGTTGGTAGTAAAAACTTTTCTGAAACAATTGGCTGTATTTTTTTTATATTTAAATCATTCATTTTTATATTTAATCGTGTATTTTTGGTAGATTATATCAACACTTTATGCATTTTTTAACCGATTTGTTCTTCTATAAAATTATAACTGTAATCCTATGTCAAAATTTTTTTTATTAATTGTTTTTCAGTATTCTTTTGAAAAAATCAAATTAATTAACTAATAATTGAAAAATGCTGTGAATCATTTTAAAAATGAAATACGAAAAAATTTCGAATTAAAACTTTTTTCATCATAAAATTTTTCCTCTCTAAAGTTTAGTAGCTCTCAAATAAATTCTTTAAATTATTGTGAAGTTAAAATTAATAAAGCTTCCTTCCATAAAAAATAAAAAAGCACAAATACTTGAATGTGTACTTTTTTCAAAAACCACTTTATATTGTTGAAAAGTTACGAATAACTGACTAAACAAAATTATATCACGTCCTCCTATCCCGCGAATTATCTCGCACAGCGAATTAAAAAGCGATCGCGTGGTTAATAGCGCACCGACATTTTCGCTTCCTTGCGAGGGAGAGATAAACTTACCATCGACAAAGCGGGCAAATGCGTGTCACGGTCGCGCGTCGCGGCGTTTCTCTTTCTCTCAAAACATTTTCTTTTTCTCAAAGTGTGCTTACTTCGCATCTCACTGTAAATGGTACGGTTTTATCATTATTAATCTTTGGATGTCTACAAATACTCGCTTATGACTCAGTTTCTCGAGTTTAAATTTCCCGCCGGCACCTTGGAACACTTTGATTACCACGGTTTGTACAATCAGCCGTTAATATCTACCCGGAAAAAGTGTAACAATGTATCGAATGTTTCTTTATATTCTTAATTTAACTGAAGCCATTTCATTAATTTTAAAATCAAGCTCAGATATTTTCATTATATTTACGTTCTTGTGATTTCACTATTACCGGGTAGTTTGAAAAATAATTGAACTTTTTTTTATAAAGCTGGATTTTTTAAAGATTTCTTCATATAAAAATTTTTTTTATTTTGTTAAACTAAATTTCATCGTAATCTTTTATGTCATTGAATTTATCTACTAATTTCTTTTTAACTGAATGATATTACTGATAATTGATAATTGAAAAATGTGATAAAATTTCATAATTCCAAAAATTTAGATTAATAATAACTTTAATAACTTTCAGCATTGGGTAAAAAAAAAAACTAAATATTTGAAATCTCAAAAATATCTTACTGATGCTGAATGAAGAAATTTAAAACCATTAAAATAATTTGTTGAATTAAATAATTCCAGCTGTGTTTATAATTTAAATTTTTTTTATAAAAAAAAAAAAAAATTTAAATTTTTGAAAAATTAATTTTTTAATTACCTCATCTTACTTAATTAAGGCCGATTTTATTTTATTGTGTTTAGTTTCCATTGGAAGGTAACGAGTAAAAATTTTAAACAGTTAAAAAAAATGGTTTTTAGTAACCAGTTAGGCACTCAAAATATCTTGTTTTTGTTGTACAGGTCCGCTTACTAAACCTTCAATAAATCCATCACGACCCATGATGGTCCTTGTTAAAAAAAAAAAAAAAAAAAAAACTTGGTTATTCGAAAAAAGGCAACGAATTTCGACGTGTGATGCGAGGTCAAGATCGGTCCTTCCGAAATTTGACCATATAAGCAGATCGCGAGGTCTCGTCTCCAAGGATCTTGAAGGTTGCGGGTGAATCATCATCTTCGCTGCTAGGCTGCAGGTTCGTGATTCATTTTTTTTCGCTCTTCTGTTACAGTTGAGAAACGCAAGTTCGTGATTCAGTCGATTTTTTGGTTGATTTTAATTACTTGTAAAAACATAATTTCGAAAAAATATAGCTCGACTCATGATTTTAATTGATCCGTTGATTACTTAGATCAATTAATAAGAAAAGGTTGGCAATAATAAGAAAGCGGGTAAATCAGCTTCGTTAGGATTCAATCAAAATTAATGGAACTATACATATAATAGAAATGTGCATAATATAATAAGTGATGAACTAGGTAATTAACATACATTGAAAAGTAAATTTTAAAATAAATAATATTTTCTTTTTTTAAAGACTTTTTATTTTGAATAAATTGGATAGTGATTAAATAATAGTTTCACCGAAAGAATTGCCTTGGGTGGCATCAATTGATAATTTTGGAACATTTTTCGGAGCTATTTTAGGACCTATTGCCATCGAAGTCTTCGGTCCAAAGCAAACTGGAGTTTTTACATCATAACACTTTTCACCGTTTGTTGGATATCTATCATGACAAGTTTCAATTCTATTTTTTTTTCGTTTCACGTTTTATTGGTGGAATTGCAGCCTCTTCGGCTAATATTTGTACGGCTATGTATTTGGGAGAAGTTTCAGAGCCCAAATTCCGTGGAACCAGTATTTCGATAGCTCTATCTGGTGCCGGAATTGGATTGTTGTTTGGAAATTTTTTGGAAACATACTTACCGAGATAATTATCATGTACCGTTTATCTGATTCAGTGTTTTATAGGTATGCCATTGATAGTACTGGTACTCCCAGAATCTCCATATTTTTTAATGAAATCTCCTGATATAAATAAAACGAAGAAATCTATAAAAATGTATTTTCCCAATGTAGAAGTTGAACAGAAATTAACTGAAGTTTAAAAATATGTGGCAGATCAGGCTACTGTTGGATTAAGAGATAAATTGAAAGTCATAAGAACAAAATCGGTAAAAAAAATATTTATTGTAATGATAATTATATTTACATTAGCATTCAATAGCGGTGTAAAAAATATCGTTCACTACATGGAAATTATTCTACGAAGAGGAAATTCGTTAATAATTGAGCCGCGAAAACTTGTGATTTAGTATTTACATTAATTTGTTGAGTATCGTAACTAGATTAATAGCCTACAGAGCAGTAGATAAGTTTGGTAGGAAGTTCTTACTCATGACAGGGAGTATATTTATGACTCTAACAATGTTAGCTCTGGGAATTTATTTACGTGTTGAACTCGAACTTGAGCGTTGATGGTTATGAATGGATACCTGCAGCTTGCATTTTACTATCCGAAATTAGTTTCTCGATAGGATTTCATTCATCCTTTGAGCATCAAAAACATGGGTTATTCTGTTTCTTATATTATAGCAGCATTTTTTTCTTTTCTATTGAGCGCCGCTTTTTTGCCAGTATCGGATTCAATCGGTGAACAATACATTTTCTGGTTTCATGCTGTTTGCGGATTCTTAGTGGCTCCGACTGTAATTTTATTTTATCAGAAACAAAAGGAAAAACACTCGAGGAAGTTCAAGAAAATTTTTTGAGAAAATAAAAATTACTTGATTACAATTGACGAAAAAATTAGAAATTTTTTTTTTTTTTTCAAACAATAGAATAAATATTGGTAATATAAAATTTAAAAAGGAAACTGAATTTTAAAAAGTAAAGGATAGAAACCCTGCGAGAAATTTCCGCCAGAATATTGCCAGACAGTGGGCAGATTTAGCGAAATTGGGCAGAAATTTAGTAGGGTTAATCGCCAGATTCTTGACAGAAGGCCAATGCTTTACGCATAGGGATTCTGGCGAGCTATAACGTAAACCTTTTTATTTTAAATTCTAATATTTATTACTAACAAAAATATGTTCAGTATCATAACTTGACTCTGAAATTTTTCTTTTTTTTTTCTCCTTATGTTGAACATTTTTCTCATCCATTTTGATGTAATTTTAAAATATTATTCACACAATAGCAGCCCTGCTGTATAGCCACACGTACAATGGACTTGAACAAATTTTTTTTGTTTTGCTAAATATTTTAACACCTATGGAGTCAGGGCGGAGACCTAGTGCATAGGATAGCGATTACAACCTGGACATGATTTCCCCAGGAAGTTTTGACTCCGGAGGGGCCAGGGCGGATACCTGGTGCACCTGGTGATACTGACGCCTTGGAGATGATTTCCCCAGGAAGTTTGGACCCCGGAGGGATCAGGCTGAACACCTGGTGCAGCTGGTGATACTCACGCCTTGGAGATGATTTCCTCGGGAAGTTTGGACTCCGGAGGGGCCAGGGTGGATACGTGGTGCACCTGGTTATACTGAGGCCTTGGAGATGATTTCCCCCGGAAGTTTGGACTCCGGAGGGGTCAGGCTGAATACCTGGTGCACCTGGTGATACTTACGCCTTGGAGATGATTTCCTCAGGAAGTTTGGACTCCGGAGGGGTTAGGGCGTACATTCGGTGCACCTGGTATTAATTACGCCTTGGAGATGATTTCCCCAGGAAGTTAGGACTCCGGGGGGGTCGGGGCGGACACCTGGTGCACCTGATGATACTTACGCCTTGGAGATGATTTCCTCAGGAAGTTTGGACTCCGTAGGGGCCAGGGCGGATACCTGGTGCACATATAACTCTATTTAAAAAATTTAAATAGAGTTATATTAAGTTCAAAGCTAAAAATAGCACCAAAATAATGATCAACCTTGAGCGAACAGATAAATTGACTAAAAAATGATTTAAGAAAGGACAAAAAAGCATAATAAATACGCGTTGGTTCCATACATAGCGCTTATAATACGGCCCATAACCATAATACCTGAATAGTGGCCAGCGCAAGGTCGCAATCCTTTGGTAAAAGCCGGGAAGCAATAGCAGTGAGAGCAGCTGATGTATGTGGGTGCCTTATTAGGAATAAGTGGGTAAGGGTCTCATCCTTGGACGTGCACCGAAATAAGGTCGTATCTCGTTAACTCGTTACTAAAAAAATTTTTTTAATACGCGATGTCATTATTTTAAGACGTTTAGTTTAAGAGACTTTATGTAAAAGGACAATATAGTATTTTTTAAAAAATCTCTTTGCAATAATTGTGTATTACAAATAAACGTAACTTGCATGGACAATTGTAGCTTATTATGTATATGTATAGCTTATTATATTTTTTATTTTTTCAGAAATAAATACGAAATATATTCTTTCGTCTCATAAAGTTGTGGAATTTAACTTGCACACCAAACTTTGATTTTCCAATATTGAATTTCCGAAACTTTCTTTTCATGAAATTAATTTTGTACCAAAAATGTGCCAAGTTAAGAATCTTATTATTTTTACCTTGAACACTAGGTACACAAAATAAAGTATAAAAGCTGCAACATCTATTTAAATTCAAAAATAACAATTTTTCGAAAAAAAATATTCATTCTGCGATTTAATTAGTCTATCACTGTTAATTATACAATCAAGAATTATAGTAAGGTAGGTGTGCCTAATATGGCCATCCCTGATATTTTAAATGTGTGCGTATAGTGGCCACTCTACAGCGTAGGAAGAAGTCAAAAACAGTATATTATGAAGTTTTGACAAAGTCATGTATACCTTACAATACACATTTCAAACTGCAGTATTTTCAGTAGTGAAGGTAACTCCAACTTCTGACTCTGCTTCAATTAGAAATCTTTCGCTTGCAATACTAATATTTTTTAGAGGTATCTCATTTTTAAGTTCTTTTCTATGTTCATCTTGATACAAATCAAATTTTCTCAATGCCATAACCCTTGACTTTTTCGATTTTCTTCTACAATTTGATAAATTATGTCTGGGAGGAAGAGCAAGTTTCAGTTTTTCGTAAAATTTTGGATCGTCCGATTTAAGGTAAGTATTAACACTAAGATATGATTTAATTTCAGGAGTCAAGATTTTTGTATCACCAATGTCTTCCAATAAAATAATAATCAAATGAGTTCTACGTTCTTTTACAGTCTGGAATAAAAAAATATTTAAAATATGGTTTTTCCTGAAAACATTCTCTTTGATAATAACCTGCTTGTAAGCGATAAAGAATTCCATTTTGCTCCAACAGCTTTTAAGATAATTCTGTGAAAGTACAATTATTGTTCTTTTTGAATTTTGAATTGAGTCCTCTATTTGATGTGGGATCCATTCTCCTGTTGAGTGAAAAAAATTTATAATGATTATAGTAAAAATAAATTATTTATGAATGTTTGAAATCAACATTTAGTTGAAAAAGTTACCTGCTAACCAGTCTCGATCATGAAGACAAAGCTTGAATGATTCTGCACTTTGCTCCAACGTTTTTACGATTTCTTCATGCACAAAATCTCTGTCTTCATGTGAATAGCTGATAAAAGCATCGTATTTTTTGTCTTTGTCTAATTCTTCTTCGGTGATAAACCTCAAACACCATTGCTTTGAATACAACCAAATTTTTATTTTCATTTCATATTTGTAAAATACAGCAGCTAAACAACCAACGATTCCTAAAAAACCAGCTATAGACAAACTAATAATAATGATTATTAGTTGAGAGTTTTTACACAAATCACTAGGCCCTATTGTGGAAAATTCAACTCCTGTATCATGACATGTGAGCTTGTTTGACAGTCCAAAAATCATAGGATAACTTCGAACTAAGGTAACGAAATTAAAATTGTCGCAGATACATCGCCATTCATTGTTGTGAAGATATAAACTTGGTAAGTATAAAATGTTCTTTTTGAAATATTTAACAATTTTGAAGTCCAATTCTGATATTTTATTATCATTCAGATGAAGCTTTTTCAAAGTGGTTGTAAAAATATCCAGTGTTACATCAGTAATGAAGTTGTTTGACAAATCTATGGATATTACTTTCATCGAGTCAAATTTCTTCATCGAAGGAGTTTTTTCGAACTTATTTCTACTTAGATTAAACTCAAGACTATAATTTTTCAACTGGTACTGTTGTAAAAACTCAGAAAAAACGTCGGGTACAGAAGTCAAGTGCTTGTTGGAGCAATCAATCACTAAGTGTAGTTTTCCTGGATAATCGATACAGTGACATATGTTGCTGCAGTTCATTGAGCATTTAATTTCTTCAGAAGATAAAGACGTTACTTGTCGATACTTGAGTTCAGGTGGCTCCGCACAGGTCAGATTATTAGCATCTATTTTTATGGTATCGTAAACTATTTTTTCTAATTTCCCTTCAAAAAAATAAAGGAAATGCAAAATTCTACAATCACAATTCAGCGGATTGTTGTTTAAATAAATTTCAAGTTCTTTTATTGAAAAAAATTTACTCCACCATGTTTGGGAGATTGAATTGATATTCTCAAAAATAATTTTACCGATTCTATTGTTTTCTAAGTAAATATGTTTGGATTGAAAATTTCGAATTAACGTAAAGGCCTGTAGAAAAAGTAAGTCGTATATTAAATTTTTAGATTCTGAGGCATTAAGATAGTAGAATATCTAAAATGATTCACCAGACATAGTTAAAAAAAAATATATCTAAATATAAATATACCCCGGAGCAAATGTAAATTAGGTCAGACATTAATAGCTATTTAATGGCTAGTTACTAGTAAAATACTAAATTAAGTTTATGGAATACCCAGTAATTGGTTATTAAATAGATAACCTAATTCACATTTCTTACAGGGTAATTAAACTAAAAACATGCAAATGATGAAAGTTGATAAAATAATGGACTAGTTTAAAACTCACATCTAGCTCGGTGATATGATTACCATTGAAATTCAATGTTTGCTCGTAATGATCATACACGGAGAAGGAAGTACACCATGAAACTTAGTGTACAGCGCCACCGTTTTAGACGATGCGTGGTACAGCGTGATTCCTTAAGTTACAGTCGTATTTCCAAGTGCATGCACCGTGTTTTCCAGTGCAAAATTTTTAGAGAGATAATTTCGATAGAGCAGACGACGGCGCTCAGAACACCCATGTATCCAGTTTTTCAAAGTTTTACTCTTAAAATTTTGTACGATTCTTACTTTGAAATGTTGTTGCTATCTTTCCTAACAAATTTATAAACTTCAATTATGATTACAAACTTGATATTTATATTTATACGCTTTTAAAGTTTCGAGGTTAGAGATTCAGCAGAACTTGAGTAACCGAGAAAAAAGCATGCGTCAACTGCGTACACTGGAAAACACCGTGCATGAATTGTGTTTCATAGTGTATCTCCTTCTCCGTGTATATTAGTTTTGGTGTACCAAATTTTGATATTTCATTATATGATACATCTAATTCATAAAGAGGATAACAGTTTTTCTTAAACAATGTAAATTTATTATGTGATGCATAAAAATTTCGCAATCTTGCAGTTTTTTTACAAAAAGTGTCATCTATTTCTATCAAATTATTGTTTGATACATTCAACGTTGCAAGTCTGTAATTTCCAAGCGTTCTGTAAAAATTAATTTTTTTAAAAACAATCCAATCAAAGTAGTTTAAAAACTGTTTTAGTTTCCAAGTTAACTATTATTTGTAAAGAGTTAGAATCAGAAATAAAAGAAAACTATTTCTAGATCTATACAATATACCAACTAAGATCTAAAATTTAACAAGATGATTTATTTGATTAATTCGGAGAAAGTAGGAGGAAAATTTATGACCCAAAAGAATTTACAGTCTGCAAAAAAAGTAGTTGCATAATTTAATAAGAAGGTTTTTTTTGATTGTGGATCTCAAAAAATGTAAAAATTTAAAACGCTTGAACTTACTTTGGAATTACAGTTAATTGATTGCAACTCAAATCGACATTTTGCAAAACAGTGTTATCAAATATCTCATCAGCCAGCAATGTAAAGTTATTATTTGACAAATTTAATGACTTTAATTGCCTTGTATAATTAAATATTTTGGTTGGTATTGTTGTCAAGTTATTACCGGTAAAGTTTAATCGCAGGAGTGAATGTGCATCTGAAAATACATCTTCTGGTACACTTGAAAATTTGTTATTTTGTAAATCTATGTCCTCTAAATTGATCTGATTTTTAAAAAACTTCGAAGGTAGAGTTTTCAGTTTTCCTCTGTTATTTGACAATTTGAATACTTTCAGTTTGCTATTCCTATCAAATAAGTCGTCCGGCAAATTGTTGAACTTATTATCTTCTAAATTTAAAGTTTGTAATTTTTGAAGATTTTTAAATACGTTACTCGGTAAGGTGACTAGATTGTTTGAAGTTATTTCGAGTTGGTTTAGATTTGATAAAGTGTCAAAAGCTCCGGATTCAATTTCTGTAACCTCATTTCTAGATACTATAAGACTTTTCAAAATTGTCAATTGAGTAAGATCGTCACGTTTTAATCTTTTCAAAGTAGTATTGTGAATTATTAACTTTTCCAAGTTACTTAAATGTTTAAAAAAATTATCTGGTACATTGTTAAACTCTACAGACTCGATAAGTAGAGTTTCAAAATGGCAGTCATTAAAAATATCATATTTTACTTGAAATAACCCATGAGAAAATTCAAGATTCTTTAAATTAAGATGTCGAAGGTTTTCTTGATGAAGAGCTGATCTCGTTTCTTTAAGCATTAAACTAGAACAATTTTCTGATTTCAATGGTATCAAGATATCGTTGAAAATATTAACATCATCGAAGAAGGTGCAGTCGTTTAAAGATACCTTATTGAATAATAGATGTCCCAAATCTTCGTTTGGTTGGTAATACCAAATGTAGTTAGCAGTGTATGCATCAAGACCATCCAGTGTTTTTTTCAAATGGCTTACCCAAGACTTATTAGTTTTGCAACAGATGTCAATTGAAGAAGCGTACCGATAGATTTTAAAGTATTCATTTTCAAATGTGACCACATCTTCATTTACCGCACTGACCAAAGGAATCGTTAGTAATTGAATGATTACAACTAAGCAGTTGATGAATTTTTCCATCACTATGTATTGTAAGTGAACTGAAACGTAATTCTATAAGATGTACGCTAATTTCTGTGCTCATTTAATTTTTTGGTATTTAACTTTTAGAGTATAAGGCAACATTATCTTTAGAAATAATGTAGATTTTTTTAAATTTATAATTATTTTCATGAATTTAACTTCAGTTAAAATAATTACGTACGTAAATACATGTAATCTCAGCAGTTAACACTTCATTTCAAGAGTAACTTGGGTGATAAATGTAAATAAATGTACCGGAAGCATAACTAGATCATTAATATACATGTTATAATTAATATAATATTCTGGAAGATTTTTTCAAGTTATCAAGTTTTACCTGAATATTTGTACATTTTTATGATGTTTGTTACAATCAAATTACTTAATTAGTTAGATGTACATAAAAAGATAATTAACACGACTTACAATCAAATACATTTTTATAAACAAACTTACAATTCTTTTAATAAACTTCGATGTTATCTATCAAACTTCATCACAAGTATTTCACATTTTAACTCTAATTTTTAAGTTCAACATTGATTCAAAATGAATTTGTAAGCTTGTCGCGAATAAAATTATTTGTGTTTTATAGAACATTTTTTCAAACGAAGCTTATAAGGTAATGAATAGAATTAAATTTTCTTGAAGTGTAAACAGAGAATGAGTTCATGTAAAATCGCACTGAATGACTATGACAGAAGAAATGATAATTTCAAGTTGATAAAATATAACGGAGTCATCGTTTCATCCTCAATGTTTTCGTAAAATCTTATCTTCAACTTTTATCATTTTTTTTCTTTTTTTTTTTCTAATAATCAAATTCCATTATAAATTTAAATGTTTGTTGTAATTTCTAATTCATTACTATAACTAATGTAATTTAAAAAAATTTCTTCTGAATGTTGCCTTAGCTTACCAATTTTTTTTCTTTTTTTTACCAATAAATTTCGCCTATGAGGCAAAGCAAATCTAAGCTTATCATAAAATTTTGGATCGTCCCATTTCAGGTAAGTGTTCATATTGAGATATGATTTGATTTCTGGAGATACATTGACAGTATCGTCAATATCTTCCAGCAAAATAATAATTACTCGAGCTTTGTGTTCTTTTAGAGCCTGTAAGTACAAAATTTTACTCAGATTTATCCTGGTATAAAGAAAGTTGAAAAAATATTATGAATTTAAAATTTTGCCTGTTTGTGAGCAGAAAGAAATTCCATTTTACTCCAGAAGCTATCAAGAAAACTTTTGGATAGTACTATTACTGTCCTCTTTGAAATTGCGACTGAATCCTCTATTTGATTTAAAATCCACTCACCTGTTTTTATCATAGAAGAAAGTCAGTATTCATACTATTGAATAACTTTCAAAATCTTACCCGCTATCCAGTCTCGATCATGTATACAAAGCTTAAAAGGCTCTGGTCCTTTTTCCAATTTTTTTACAATTTTTTCATGTACAAATTCTCTGTCAACGTGCGAATAACTAATGAAAGCATCATATTTTTTATCTTTGTCCAATTCTTCTTCCGTAACGAACCAAAAGCACCATTGCTTTGAATACAACCAAACTTTAATTTCGGTTTCGTATTTATAAAATATAGCAGCTAATAAACCAATGAATGCTACAAAAACGGTTATTGACAAAATGATGACAGATACTAGTAACCTAAAGTTTTTACACAAATCGTTAGGTATTATTGTGGAAAACTTAACTCCTGTATTATAACATGTAAAGTTATTGGATACGCCAAAAATTACAGGATAACTTTGAATCAAGGTAATAAAGTTAAAATTGTCGCAGTTACATCGCCATTCATTGTTGTAAAGATTTAAACTTGGTAAAGATAAAATGTTTTTTTCTAAATATTTAATTACTTTAACATCAAGTTGAGAAATTCTGTTATCATTAAGTTGAAGCTTTTTCAAAGTGATTGTAAAAACATCCAGTGATACATTAGTAATGAAGTTGTTTGACAAATCTATGGATATT
Source organism: Encarsia formosa (assembly GCA_038277355.1). Lineage (NCBI taxonomy): Eukaryota > Metazoa > Arthropoda > Insecta > Hymenoptera > Aphelinidae > Encarsia > Encarsia formosa. Next base: position 3,802,259 of record CM076185.1, on the reverse strand, counting down.
ACTTTGATTGAGTCAAATTTCTTCATCGAAGGAATTTTTTCGAACTTGTTTCTACTTAGATTAAACTCGACACTATAATTTTTCAACTGGTACTGTTGTAAAAATTCAGAAAAAATGTCGGGTACAAAAGTCAAGTGCTTGTTGGAGCAATCAATCACTAAGAGTAGTTTTCCTGGATAATCGAAGCAATGACATTTGTTGCTACAGTTCATTGAGCATTTAATTTCTTCAGAAGATAAAGTCGTTACTTGTCGATACTTGAGTTCAGGTGGCTCCGCACAGGTCAGATTATTAGCATTTATTTTTATGGTCTTGTACACTAAATTGTCTAATTTCCCTTCAAAAAAATAAAGGAAATGCAAAATTCTACAATCACAATTGAGTTGATTGTTATTTAAATAAATATCTCTTCCTTCTATTAAGTTTGACTTGTCTCTCAGCCACGTCGAGACTTCCCAATCAATATTTTTGAAGGATAAAGTAGTGATGTTATTGTTTTGCAGGTACACAATGTTTTGCGGACGTTTTGGATAAGCCTGTCGAGTAAAGGCACTGGACTGAAAAGAATTATGATAAATTGATTTTTTTTAACACGATTTGGAAGCACACTTCATAATAGTTAATTCATCATGGCACAAAATTTATGATTATAAAATTTTTATATACTTACTAAATTTAAAAAAATAAATATACTTTATAACTCAAAAATGTTAATACAATTTAAAGAGCAAAGAAAAAGTATCTGTTTTTTTTTTTTTTTTTTTTTTTTTACAAAAAATATATGTGGAATGTACCTTGAGTTCGGTGATCTGATTTCCGTCAAAATTCAATATTTTTTGATTATTCAGGACACTGAAGACAGTTATATTATTGTGTGATACATCCATTTCAATTATAGAAAAACATTTTTGTAAAGAAGCCACTTCAGATCCTTCAGTAAATAATGTCAGTTTATTATGGGACGCATACAAATATTTCAGATTGATTGATTTTTTACAAAAATCTTTATTTATTTGAGACAAATTATTGAATGATACATTCAATACCTTAAGACTGTAAAGCCCGATTGTTCTGAAATAATTCACTAATTTTGTTTAAATTTGAAAGATATACAATTTTTTTTTAAAGACTTACGATGGAAGTACAGTTAATTTATTATTACTTAAATCAATAAATTCCAAATTTGTGTTTTTAAAGATTTCATCAGGTAACGATATTAAGTTATTTTTTGAAAAGTCCAGTAACTTTAATCGTTTAGTCTTTTCAAATATATTTGATGGTAATGTAGTTAAGTTATTATTACTGAAATTCAATCGCAAAAGTGAATATGTCTCTGAAAACAAATTTTCTGGTATGTTAGAAAAATTGTTATTTTTTAAATCTATGTCCTCTAAATAAGTCAGATTTTTGAAAAACTTAGAAGATAGAGTTTTAAGTTTTCCCTGGTTTTGCGACAACTTGAATACTTGTAGTTCGCTATTATTACCTAATAAGTCGTAGGGTAAATAGTTGAATTTATTGTTTTCTAAAATTAAAATCTTCAATTCATGAAGTTTTTCAAAGATGTCACTTGGTAAAGTTCTTAAATTGTTTGAATTTATTTTGAGTAAATTCAATTCTAGCAAGGTGTTAAATGATCCTGATTCAATTTCTTCAATCTCGTTTTCAAAAATCAAAAGGTTTTTTAAATTCCATAATCCACTTAAATAACTGCTTTTTATTTTCTTCAAAGTAGTATTAGTAATAATAAGTTCCTCCAAATCGGTTGATTGTTTAAAAAAATCATCAGGAATACTCAATAATTCATTGGAATTGAAGTACAACTTTTTAAACTCAGTTTCATAAAGTAGATCTTCTTCGACGTTAAATAAACCATCTAAAAATTTGAGTTCTACTGCTTTTAAACCGCGAAAATTTTCTTTGAATATTTTTGACTTTGTACTTTTGAAGGATACAGAAGTTAAATTTTCGGATCTTAGCGGTACTAAGATATCGTTTAAAATATTAATATCTTTGAAAAAACTACAGTTAGAAAATAAAACGTCCTTAAACGGTGATTCTAAGTCATCCAGATCTTTTTTAGGTCGGTAAGATCGTAAATCTCCAAAAACTGCAAGTTGTTTTGGACGATTCACTTCTTGATTTAAAAAATTTACCCACGAATCACGATTATTTTTACAATGAATCTCGATTCTTTCAGAATATAATTTACGATCAATTCTGAATTGTTCGTTTTCAATGGGTAAGTTAAAAAGCATATCATCGTCATTAGAGTAGCTATGACAATGAAAACCAAATATTGTAATAATAATTGAACATTTAATTAGTTCAAATTGCAACATCTTTACAACTATAAGTGATTAAAATTTTGTTAACTCGACAAGTACTTTCCTCATTTAATTTTGTAGCTAATCAGTAAAAATAAAAAAGTATTTTTTTGAATATGCTTGCGTGTGGTGCTTTTTGTCAATCTGCATCTTTTCTAAATTCTGATAGCGTAGTTAACTCGATCATAAAAATATTGTTTACTTATAATCACAAGAATAATTTGCAAAAAAAACATCATTTGTGCAATAACGCGAGATTTAAATAAAAACTTTAGCTGAGTTAGAAGTTATTAATTATTTGAAAAATCATCTACCAAAATTTTAGTAATTTTTTCACGTCTGAACTTCGCCCTACATATTTTAAACGCTTGTTTTGGGATCTTCTGGGGTTAAGCCAAGCCTACTAGTGATTTTATAAATTTTTGAAAATTAAACATTTTTTACTGATGTGATTGAAAATTTAGATTCTAAAGAACACTTCAGCATGCAAGTCTAAAAATCACTTTTATCGAAAACCACACTTTTAGAAAAATTCTTTCAATTGCAATAAATTTATTTATTTGATTTTGTTAAAGATTAAACTAGCTTTAAGAAGAAGACGGAATTAACTGATGTAAGCGAGTGTCTTGAGCTTTTTCTAGATGAACGTTTATCACTGATGTCACTTTCATACTGAATGTCTTGATCGTTTGCGTTAATATTTGTGCAGTGAATATTTTATCATGTACAAGAAGTTAAACTTGGTATTATAATACAACTTCCATGATTCATTTATTTATTTGTTTATTATTATTATTTTAGAAGAATAAAAATTAAAGAGTTCGATAAAAAATTATTCTAGTCCAATACCCAAGTTGATTTAATTAAGATACCTGTACATTATTATACAAAAAATATTGGGTCTAAAATAATTTTTTTTTTTTTTTTTTTTGTAGTGAAAATATGGTTAAAAAAAAACGCGATTTCTTTTAATTTTGTATTTATTTACAATTATTGATATATTTTAAAAAAAAATTTAACATTGAATGATTTTCAAACTATTATTAAAAAAAAAAAAAATTTGCTCTTTTCTTTGATAATGAATATCATATATTAATTAATTTTTTGTATTTTTTCAACTTTTCGAGTACATTTAAACATTTACAATTCGTATAGAAATATAGTTTGATTCGCAATTACCTTCTAAGCTATGATACTTAAAAATAAATAGCGTTTATTTATGTGTGTTTCAAAGCTCATATGGTTTACAAGTTGAACAGTTATTGACAGATGAGTACGAGCAATTAATTTTTATACAATTATTTTAATTAAATCTTTTTTACTATACATCTGTAACTTAACAAAAATTAAACCTATCATGATCTTTTCTGTAGTCGTTCAGAATAAGTACTTATTTATAAACAATTCAAATATTGAATTTTAAATGTTAAAATATAAATTTTAGATTTAGTGTAGTGATATTATCACGAATTCAACTATAATAGTTATTGAAAATTTTAACTTTCAATAATACCTAAAAGACGAATAAAAATTAACAATAATGGTTATCGATTGAAAATATATTGCATTCTTATAAAAAAATATCATTTGAAGTTTAAAAATTTTAACTATAACAAATACTTGTAACTGATACTCAAATTAATATGATTTAACACTTTCGCACTTTAAATTGTTGTAATTACCTATTGCTTTTGAATTTCACATTCAATTATAAATTACATAAGTACCAAATTCATACAAATTTTTAAACTCAACAGAACTACCTTAAATTATAAATTAATTTGACAGGTATGAGTGATTAGCGAGATATGTGTGTGAAAGGCGTTTGATTTCTAAGCTATTAGAAAGTTAACGTATCCATTTGGTCCGTCGCGAACGTTTTCGTCAACGAAAACAGTTTTAATTATTTATCTCATTCACTTCATCGAAGCAGTCTACTAGGTAAATGTAATTAATAGCGTAGACTAATCGTCTTAGTTATCAGAGTCGTGATCATCAGAACACATCGTGCAGTGTGGTAGTAATTCTCAGGTCAAGAGTTATCGTTTTAACCAGAAGATTACGCTGGTGAAAATCAAACTCTCGATCGGAATCACCAAACGAACTAATAAAAAAAATCTATGATTAGTTTGTGTTGCGTGCTATTTTTTTCGTCATTTCTTACTATTAAGATTTTTTAATTTTTTCGACGTTGAAAAGAATGAAGTTTTTTTACTCGCAGTCATCACAGGTTTCTTCGAAGTAATTTTTTTTTTTTTTTGCTTGGATGATTTTAAAAATATGTACAGAGTACCATCTATACCTTTTTTTACTAACTGAGAATATCATGACTTTTGATTCATCTTAAATCCTAAATTTACAAGAGAGGAAAGTTTTTTTTAATAAATTTGAAAATTTATTACTTTACTTCGTAATCAAATTTACTTTGGTGTTTACAAAACGTTGTTGCAAATTAGGATTTGAAAAATTTTATATCAATAATAAACAAGAAATTTGATTTTAATTTATAAAAATCATAAGTACTTTTCTAATGGTAAAATTGATTGTTTTAATTAATTTCATAGTATTTATAGAATTTTATAAAATGAAGATTTGCAACAACGTTAAAAATATTTATATTTACCATATTCTTAATTTTAGTTAGTACAAATAAATAATTTATAATTTAGTCATCATTATCATTAAGGAATTCAAAAGCTCATGCGAAAAAATGCTAGAAGATAATAAAATGTTTAAAGCTTTTTTTTTTAATATTTATGTCAGTGACGTAGAGTAAAATTTTACATTTAATAAATAAAGTATTTAAAAAAACAATTTTTCATTGCATAAAAAATTTTTAAAAACATTCTTTTCAAAATTTTAACTCGAGAGAAGTTTTTGTAACGAAGACAAATTTGGACGTTTACAGGATTTTTTAAAAGTAATAAGACGTTCAAACAATAACTTGGTCTTGCAAATACTGATTTGCATAAATAAGTGTAATTATTTTCTTTAAAAAATAATTCGTTTTATGTTTCATTTTTGACAAATTTTAGGACGGGACAATGAAACCCTATTTTTACGAAATAAAGTTGAAGGGAATGTTTGTTCGTGCAATTTTCTTTTGGACCGATCAAATCGTTGATCCTTCCAATAATCACACCCTTAATTCAAAAAATTATTTTTCTGTTTTGTTCCTACAACAACCATTAAAAATATTATACTAAAAAACAGTCTCATATGAAATACAAATGAATGTGATGTAACGTAGTAAAACCTAAAAACTAAAATTCATTAAAAATTTCTAGTCTTTTACATGTCACCAAACGACGAGTTTTCACATACAAATAATTGAATAAATTCTATTCTCAAGTAGTACGTGATTCTTAAAACTACACTCAGCTAATGTCACTTTAAACGAATTTTCATGATTTTCTTGCTTTGCTGTCAAAAAAATCAAAGTTCTATTTTTGGCATGAAAATATTTTTTTACTTCGAAACGTAAAGTGTAATTTGTAGTTTGACACTATAATTATTCAAAATTTTTTGTTTAATATATTTTACATACCCCTAGATAATAACGACATATATTTTTTTTAAATAGAAGCTAGGTTGGTAAAATACGTACTAATTGAAAAAATCTCAATAACAGCTTGATTCAATTTACTCACTCGCCGAAAAAGTATATAGACGGATACGGTAAACAAACGCATTCGGGAGTAAAAAAAAATTACTCATGCCAGTCTTATTTGTACTTATCAATTTAAAAGTTTGCATCAACCTTATCACTAAAACTAGAATAGAAGTCAAAGTACATCAAATTATTGCACTCTTCGTTTTGAAAATTAACTTCACAGTCGAGTGAATTCTACATGAAGAGTATAATCACCGTATCTTTTCATAATATACATACACAACGAAGTAAGACTACAACTTTAAACAGGCAGTTCAATCATTTCACGATTTTCTTTGCCACCATGCTGAGCAAACTTGTTGTTGAACATCTTGAGGAGTTTGACAGATCACCAGGATCGATGGTATCTTTTTCTTCAAAAAATATATATAATACCTGCGTTGGCTTATTCACTTTTTAAAAAATAATGATTTAGCGAGGCTTTGCAATATCAGGATACTTCTTTTTTTTTTTTTTAATTTCACTTTATTCAGTTTCACTCGAAAGAGAAACTGGCCATTCGTCATAGCTTCGTATGTTTGACACTATCGGTCCAGTAATTCTGTATTGTCATCGCCTCTAATGAATTCAAGAACGAATCGTTGTCTAGGCTGTACATTTCCTCAGAGTTGTCCTAAAAAAGTTAAAAAAATTTTTTAAATAAAATATTTGAATATTAAGATAATAATTTTTTTCTACAACCAAATATTACTATACTTTCAATCTAAACTTTAATTTGAATTTATCTTTAAGAAGCCAAAAAGTGAAAAGTTTGTATTTGTAATAAAAGCTTGAATTTTCAGTGTTTATGTTTGAACTAGAACATAAAAAAATAACTTTAAGTTAAAATTTTTTTTTACCCGTATTGTAGACTCGTCAATGTATCCAGAACTATCCGGATTGCTGCACTTGTCACTGTTAAGGGTTTGCGGTGGATTCAAGTATCTGCGCCTGAAAAATGAAATTAAAATTAGTGTCCATGTTGATAGTGCAATATTGAGAAAAATATAAGAACTAGTAATTTTATTATATAAATAGTATATTACTTAACTAGGCAGTATGAATGGGAAACGTCTCAGATCGCATGAAATTGTCGTCCGAGGCGTAGCCGAGTGTGACAAACATGTGATCTGAGACCTTCCCATTCAGGTGCCTAGTTGAGTATGCTATTTTTCCGCACGACGGCGCCGGGAAGCGCTACTGACTGTAGCGGCAGCGGCAGGGAAGTAGCGCTTCCCGGCCGGAGTGCGGAAAAAATTTTTTATTCAATGAGACAAGACTTTGCAAGACTATTCGAGCTATCATCAAAACAGAGGTAGGCAGCCCTCTGCATAAAACATTGTGAATAAAAAAAAGTCTAGGAATGGTTTATTATCAGCTGTTTGTTTAATTTCTCAGTGAATTAGAATGAAGAAAAATGGTTAAAAAATATACTTTTAATTAAAAATCACTGATCCATACCTGTACATGATGAAACCCAAACTTCCAACGGTGCTAAGTAGAACGACCACGGCCAAGCAGCTACCGGTAATAGTGGCAATCTCGGCCACGTTGGCTCCGTTCTTATCGTTGATGCTCTCCTGCTTGTTCTTGACGTGGAGTTCCTCGCGTGTCAGCTGATCGCGCTGGAACTCGCTGCTGAACGTACCGCCGCCCCTCGCTCGACCCAGTCTCGTCGAATCGCCCAAACCAGCTGATGGGAAAATAATGTTTATCAGTCGAAATGGATAATTCAAGAAAAGTCCGTAAATAATGTTTTGTAATGTTTCGCTGTAACGCTTTATCTGTTGTTAGACTGCGCTAAAGTTTTTTTTTTTCATCGTCAATAATAATCACCCAACACTGAAATTTCACTGCAAAAAATTAGAAAGTATCAGAACCGATCAGCTTAGTCGAAGAAAAATCAGGTGTATCTTTATGTGAAAACAGCGTTGTACTTTGCAATCAGTCGTGGGAAGTGATCTAATTTTTTTTCATTTCAATTATAGAACGAGGCTTGTGAAGACAACTGGAAACAAGTCGATTATTCGAGTGAAAAGTCAATACCATTGTTGACCCATGTGAAATGAGATCTAAGTGTAGAACTAATAATCAATACGGCTTCTGTTTCGTACTACCGTACTACATTTTTACGTTTTTTCAAATGGATTAACTTATTCAATTAAAGAAAGTTTTTTTTTGCAATGCGAACCTAAGTAGTTTTATCATTTTTATTTGGAACACACGTATATGTATATACTATGCAGTTTTTACTCGGGTGATATGAGAGAAAAACTTTATTAATTTGTCCTACGAGGATTGAAATTTTATTTTTTTTCTATTTTATTACATGAGTCGAGAACTTTTTCATGAATTTTAATCAGACAAACTTTTTAGCTAATTGGAGTTCTTTATCGAAATCTACTGTGGTAAAACTACTGATTCATATAATTTTCTCATCTGATAGTTTACTTCTTTATGAAAAAATTTTGAATGAAAATTTAAATAAATTTTAATGATAATCTAAAAAAAAAAAAAAATTTTTTTACATACTATCGAGAATGGAAGCGGCTGTGGCAACCGCCCGAGGCTCCACGGTTTCTTCACTCAGTAGTAGCTCACCCGAGCGATTGAACTCCCTTCGTATCGCGTTCGAGTTCAGGCTGTTGTGGTTGACCTTTTCCTCCTGCAGCGGCATCACGGTCAGATCTTCTGGTGCCAGAGTCGTCCTGGGCGTCGACGTAGAGGTCGTCGTGGTCTTGTTCTCGAACTTCGACTTGGGCGGCTTGCTCACCCAGGTTATCTTGGCCTCCTTCTTGCCAGGTAACCTACCCGGGGGCTGTGGCAGCGATTTGTTCTCGGACGGCTCAGACAGGATTGTTTTGTTGTTGTGGTCTTCTGGACTTGCGGTTGATGACCTGACAGCAAACGTACATGTCAAGGGAAGCTTATTTTACGATTCTCACAGGGAAAAATTAAAATTTATGTGATATAGGTACCGAAGGAAAAAAAAAATTTTTTAGAGAATTTAACAACGGCTATTTTCCAAAAGGCTATTTTTACTTCGTCTATATAGAAAGAGCGATTCACTCCTGAGTAATTTCCTGCAATCGTTCTGTCAACCCATAAACTGCTGCACTTTCAAAAGCAATCACCAACTTCCTTCCCAAATAACGAAAATTTCCTTACTTTAGATTAATCTTGAAAAAGGATTACTTTATTTTTTTAGTAATAAACAATTGATAAAAATAAAACCCAATACAATATCTGTTTATGGTCAAGTACCAGTCATCAGTTTCCCGAAAGACTAATTCTTCCAATGAATATTAAGATGAATTTTTTAGTAGCTTATCAAAGACAGAACCCAATTCAAAAAGATTTTTAAAAAAAGTACATCATTACCTCGCAGCAGTGTCTACGGGTTCAGAAGTCGTAGTGGCCTGCTGGACGAACATGGTGCGGGGTCCTGCGGGAGGCGGCTCGCTGGTCACCGTCAGGACGAGACTCTCGGGTACAGAGGAGAAGTTAGAGGCCGGCTGGATACCTATGGCCTTGGCTATTCGGTAGTTCTGCTGGAGTCGCGACAGGATGTCCGAGGTTGCGTTGTCGACCGCCAGCGGCGTTGACTCGTCGCTTCGCAGCGCGGCTTGTTCTGTGGTACTCGGCGGGGTTGGGCTGGTCAGGGATACTTAAATTTTTTGTTTATTTAGAATAATTGAACTATTTATAACTTTGTAATTCTTTGTTTTTTTTTTAGTACTATGTATTGTAAGATCTGAAATTTTTGTTGAAATTTGTATTTTATTTTGAATTAGAGCTCATTTTTAGTAATAGATTTTTTCTATTTTTACGAGTTCTTTAAAATGTTTATTATTGAATGGCACCAATCAAAGGTTTAAGAAAAATTTAATAATCGAGCAGCGATGAATAAATTTGTACTATTAAATATATCAATTTACGTATCAAAAGTAGTTTTAATTCATTAATTTCACTTTCTCTGTATGCGTCTAGATTTTTGAAGAATAAAAGTAGCTTACAAATTCAACAAGTACATCACAACAAAAGCTCACTAAAATGAAGGCTGCGATTAAGGACAGCTATTGAAAACAAAACCGTTTATTCGGTATGTACTCTTTTTTTTTCGACTTGATTTTGAATAGAAAGCCCTGACCCAAAAAAATACCAACTCACAGATAAAAAAATCAAATCAACGATTCATAAAAAATTTTTATCGTCCAAGTTTTAAACAACGCGATTACTATTTTCAATCACTGTATCGTGAACAGGATTTTTATTATTCGATTCGTGTACATGTAATCCACGCGAAGTTAAAAACTTACCGACTATTTGCGCCGTAACCCAGAACCAATGCATCCACCAATGTAGCGTCATCGCGTCATCGAGATTTTTGTACCTGCAAAAAAAATAAAAGAAAAAAAAGGCTTAGTTGTTAATCAAATATTTAACGTAGCTTTTCTGACTTTTCAACTTATGAGTAATGATCTTTATCCACACCTCAGCGCACTTTTATGATAAATTTTTCTAACGAGTTTCATTTTTAACGCGGGTTTTAAAAAATTGACAAAAAAATGATTTAAAAGATATTATTAAAGGCAGAGTTAAGGTTTTCTTGATTTAAATGCTTTATTGCGTTCTCTTTTAATTAATATTTATTTAAAAATTTGTTTGTATAATTTTCTGAATTTAAAGTTCTGTTTACAATGACAAGTAAAAATCGAACCCAATACCTCAAAAACCGCACCTAATCCATTCTTCACTCATTTCCGCCGACTAAAAATACAACGACTCTATGAACAATTTTACTTTTCAATAAAAACCATAATAAATAAAATACAGCTCGCGGTACCTAGTTAATAAAGGAGCTGCGATTGGTTACAGGTAAATTATTTCGAAACACGACGCTGCAGCGCGGCATAGAGAACCGGATTTTTCGATGAGTAAGGTACAACGTCGTCTCGCTCGATTTCTCGTGACTCATTCACCAGGAAGGTCGCCGTGAATCTGGATTCCTTAATCAAATATCAGACTTTTTTTCTTTTCCCTCTCTCTCTCCCCCCCCTTCCTCTTCTTGGTCGATGCAGTTCGATTATCGCGGTATTTTTGTTTGCTCGCGCCACGTCTTGTTACAATTGATGAAATAATATCGAAGACTCGATTAATTCGCGTGATCAACCAATCGGTGTTGATAAATAATGGCGTTATTCATTTTCTGATTTGTATTGTTGATTCGTAGAAAGATTCGATAAGATTAGAAAAAAAATTTAAATAATTATCCGTTAAAACTACTTGTTTGCGTATGTAACTATTCAATTTGTTGTATACTACAGGTAGTAAAGTTTGTTATTGTGAATAAATTTTGAGCTGACAAAAGTATAATGTATTTTGTAGTACATACTTAGGTAAAAAAAATTATTTCTTTTTCGAAGCTAGCAACAAGTTTTATCAGTTAATAATTCATTTAAACAAACATTCGGTTAAATATTTTAACATTTTCCAACAAACCATCACACGATAAAAAACATTTCAAGTGATAAAAAATACAAGTAACGGCCTAGAAAGAGCCCCTGCAAAGTACAGTTTTCCATCAAATCTAACTAAACATTATTCCAAACCACTCTAGTTAGTTAGCTCATCCTAAAGACTTTTTTTTGTAGGAAAGTAAGAAACCGTTGACGTTCGTAAAACTCCAGTCGCTTCGAATCGAAAGAATTCTTTCCAAGCGCACGCAGCTAATAAGATGCTAATAAATTTCGAGCTACGCGCGATTATCTCCCCGAGCGAATCGCACCAGCAGGCCTGCAGGAACAGTTGGGTCACAGCAGCCGCGGGCGTGACGACGACGCTACCCAGCAGAGAGGAACGAGGAAGTTAAGAGAGCGAGAACCGCTGCTGCAGGGACAAAAGCTGCGGCAACACCGGAAGTCCCCCCCCCCCCGGCTGGACATTTGGCGTCCGTTTTTTTCTTTCTTCCGTTGCGAAATGGTCCTTCTTTTTCGGACGGGAAACGGGCGGACTGACGTAGGTGTGGAAAAAATTTTATTACCTGGGTGATAACTTTCGGTGGGCTCGGTAACTTTTAGGGTTCCTGAGAATCGCATTAATTTTCTGAAGTAAAAAGTTTTATTTTTGGATTGACGAATAAGACAGGGTAATTTTTAATGGCCCTCATGGAGTGAATAATAAAATTACGGTGGTAATTACGAGAAATAATTTAGTAATCAGTGAATATTATTACAGTAGAAGTTCTTTAATTATCATAATTTTAGTACCTACATTTTATATTGTTGCAAGAATTTGAAACTCTTTGTTTCAAAAAAATGGCAAAAAAATTTCTTCTTATTGATCAAACCGTAAAAAATATTCAAAGGGGGTCAAAATTGTTAAATAAAAAAAAAAAAAAATCCGTGTGAGTCACGTTTTATATCCACCTGTCGTGTGGCAAACAATAAATTCATTAAATTTTCATTAATCTGTTTACTACGTTTTTATTTTGAAGATAAGAGCGTATCGTCGTTCGCAGGCTTGAAATTGGGTAAAAAAATATTACGCGAGATATTACGTTTTCGCTTTGAGCTATTCGTTTTTTTTTTTTTTTTTCTAAAAATAGGTTTAAAATACCCGAGAACATCAAAGAATAATATTCAAACTTTTTTGCAAGTGCACTCGTTCATTTTTATGACTTTGCACCTACACTGAAGCTAAAACAATTTTCACAATTTTATAAAAAGATGTTTTTCCAGCGTACGTTCTGACGCACGCTTTATGAAATCAGATAGTGTAAAAAAAAAAAAAAACGTATTTGAAATAAAAGCAAAAAATAGAGTTCTTTAGGTAAAAGAAAACTCGCTCGTGACGTTATTAATTTCGTGATCGAGATTGAAAATATAAATTAACACTCAATTTAAGCACACTTTTCAAGATCCTCTTCAAAGATAAAAACATTTTTATGATAAATATCAAAAGACTTGATCCTAGTGGACAAAGTCATCCCGCCCACCAGACGACCCAAAGGAGAAAAAAATTTCCATCCGAGACAATGAGACAAAGCTCGGGCGCGAAATTAAAAAATATCAGCCGCAAATCAGTCTCCCCCGTGAAAGGAAGTAGGAAGAAGAATGGCCAAGAAGAAGAGGAACGGTACTGCCAATCAGAGGAGTCTCTGAACCGAGGAGAAACAAAAGCGTATTACCGCGAGGATGTCACTACCGGGGTGAATCAACCCTCCTCCTCCGAGGTGATGACAACCATACAATTTTTTTTTTTTTTTTTTGTCTGGGTTTGGTATAAAGATAAAAATATTTTCGAGGTGTGGCCAAGGACGCCTGGCGCGTGTTGTTTCATTGATCGAAAAAATGTATTTTTATTGTGGATTGAAAATTCTCAAACGGATACCATCTTCATCCGATAAGTACACCCAAGTGTGAATTGTTAAAAAATAAAAAATTTTTCAACGAGTACTTTGGGTACGAGGTCGAGGATCACTTTTAAATCGAGATTGGTATCTTTATTAAGAGCGCTGTCATCACTGAATTTTTAATGAAAGTTTCCTCAACTTTCATTTCGACATTAACTTACAATTAAAATAGGTGACCACCGCGACTCCATGACTCAGCTCGAATAATTAGTGCGAATAACGAATCAAAATTTCAACACCGCGCCGGGAAATTACAATTAATCCGCGCAGAAAGGTAATCGCCGATTATTAGTCCGTTCGTCGTCCGATAAAATCGCTAGCGAAACCCAACGCACGACGTCGAGTCGAATCTAATCTAATCCGATCGATCGCAACCCCGTGCAGCTCGGGGCGTGACGCACGAAAGTGCGAATTGTGCGTTAATTTGTTAGAAGAAACAGTCTGATTTGCCGGTTCAAGATCACAAATATGAATTATTTTTTCGACAGTTTTTGAAGGATTGAAAAAATTTTCGAGATGCAATCTTCTTTGTTGCAGTGTTGCACGATTGCAAAAGGCGCAGAGTTATTAATTATGAAAGCAATATTCGCACGATTTTAATCTATGATGTATGACGTAACTATGTGTACCGCATGAATTATCCTGGAATAATTAAAAGCTATTCAATGTTACGATATTCAATTCTTCAATACTGCTGAATGCGGTTTTGGCTGAATAAAATAAGTAAAGCTACGTAGCTAATAACGCGATGTAGGTCACTAAGCGAATCGAATTCAAATTTAATTTGACATGTGATGCATGCACAAAATGATTCAAATTTTACATATAAAATATTGCATTTATGTATGTCAAGAAGAATTTTTTTTTCTAGTTCTTTTTTTAGAGTTTCGTTGTAAACTTATTTGTAGATGCTACCAAAAAATTGATAAATTATTCATGAATTTTGTTTATTCTGAAAATAGATTCATCGAATTTTGACTATTATATACTAATAAAAAAAAGTCGCATCTGCTGCACAAAATTTTTTTTTTTTTTTTTTAATGAGCGATAAAAGTCTGTAATTTTCAAGTCCGTTTTTCAACGAGTCATCTTTAATAGTCTCAAAGAATTTGTTCAAAAACAGAGTTTTGAAACAGTAAGAACTTTTTAGAATTTTTTAGAAACATAAATGAAGCTTATAACAAAATTTAAAATTCAACTTATGTGTAACACGATCAATTATCACATTGAAAGGCGCAATAAAGTTGACGGCAATTCATTCGAATTGTAAAGATCGTTGATTTAAATTAAACTGGTAGTAAAGTTGTTAATCTTACAAGTGAATCATGTACGAATAATCTATTTCACACATTAATTCAATCGTAATTTCGCGTACCGCACAACCAAATAATCCGGATTTTTCCCTAAATATTTGTCTGTTTTAAACTCATTTGTCTCGGTGCACTGTTATTTAAACAGTAAAATAAAACAAAGTGGAGTAAACTCTTCGTACATAATCACCCGACGTAAAATTAAATCAATTACACGCTAACGAAGTACTCGAGAGCACTACAATTAAGCTCAATTACAGTCCGCGGGAATAATTCAATTGACTGCAGTCGCGAAATTTTAAGCGCAAAATTTTGCTTCAAAACACACTAAATGTTACATTCATTCATCGTGTCCGGTTTCCATAAATATTATTTTCGTTGCAAATGTCTCGTATTATAAAAAAAAAAACTTGCTTTGATAAAGTAAAAATTACTCTAGCGTCAAACAAGCTCATTTTTATATCCAAACAACAGTAATTAAAAAATATGAAAATGATTATTATTTTTAACCAGAATTACTGATCTAACTGAATAAAAATATTAAAAAAAATAAAAATAAAAAATTTAATTCAAATACTCAAGCATCAAAAATTGAAGATAATCAAAGTTTAAACGACAGTTAATGAATTGTGAATTTCGACGAATTGTGAATTTCGACGAGTGCAGCTTCGCTCATAAAAAATTCAGTTACCCAAATGTCCCGCGTTGAAAAAATCAATCTTTTAATACGATCCGTGAGAAACGAGGCGTGGCCCGGGATCATAGTAATGCAGTCGCGGTCGCGTTATAAGTCGCACGTTCGCGCTAAGGTTTTCCCAAGGTCTTAACTATATCCTACATGCCTGCAGTCGGCAAGGTCGCGCGGCTCGGAAAAACTGCATTTTCCTGGCGCAAAATGAAAGTTTGTTGGGAAATTCGTTTTTTTTTTTTTTTTTTTTTTTTTTTTTTTTTGTTGTAAAATTCACGAACGCGACATTGTGCATTGTGCGAGGTAGTCGTAAAGCTAGCCGGGGTAATGGTTATGACCGTAACAATGTGTTTCAGAAGCCAGCGTCGCGGTCGAGTTATTGTTTCGGGTTTTAACTTCATTTTGAGTTTTTTTTTCGCTACAGTACGATTGATGAGAATTTTTTTTTTTATATCAGCAATAATCCTCGATAGATAGAATTTTAGTATTCTGTTCACATAGTCATTAGTTGAAAAAACAAAATTTTAAATTTAAAAATAATTTAAATCAATGTTTTAAAAAATTATTCTTGGATAATAATGAGTTATAAAAAACAGTGATAATGAATTTATGACTCAAGGCTTGAATTATAATTTTTTAATTGTACTGAAAGTCTGAAGTTTTTTTTAAACCAGTTGAAAATAATAAAGTATCATTGGTGTTATATATTTTAGCAACGACACGGAAATGTAATTCCACGTAATTATATATTCATTGCTGTATGGTTGCATAACCGTGGAACTGTATGAAGAAAACAATATATTTGGTTGCACGAGTACACGACACGTAATTTAAGATGTTGCATCAGGAAGTCACTGTACATAAAATTCCTTAAGGTGTAATAATAAAATAAATAAGACTATTTTAGACAATGGATTCTGCTTTACGTAAATAAAAGTACATCTCGGTTTAATGATTTTTAAATTGATGTTTTATTCTGGTAAATTTGCACTTTGGTTAATGTACTTTTAATAAAGGTGATTATAAATTACTCAGACAGATTTCATTTAACACCTTTTGGCTCCTTTCATAAATTCTTTACTAGATAAAAGTGTGTATTTATAGTAATTAAGAATATTTTTAGTTTATTATTAGACAAGCTCAAAAGCATCAACATTACCAAACATAGATAATCAATAAACTAGTTTATAAATTAGAATTTTTCACATTTGAATATCATTTATCGCAGCTAAATAGAAAAAATTTACACTCTCAAATCAATTCAACTCAATGCATCGCGAACGCGGAAGCCCTCCATAAGATCGGCTTCTTACACGAATGAAAAAGTTCTGCGCAATAGGACACGACCGGGCTTAATTGCGGGTGAAAAAAGTGCCGAGATTATAATGAATGAAGAATCGCAGAGATGGAAGAAGAAGAAGAACAAGAATAAAAGAGGAGGAAGCGCACGTGGTAATGGAATCGTGACGAATTGCGCCGGCCGCGTAATGACTGACCCGAGACGCGGGTAGGATGAGATCTCGGGGATAAGCGAGGATAAAGTTAAAACCGTGAACGAACATCTTAACAAAAGGTTCTCGGTGACTAATTGGATTTTTTTTTTTTTTTTACTTTCTTCTTGTCTGCATTTGTATTTTGATAGTTGCGGAACGAGGGTTATCGTAGAAAAATTTTACTTGTGCTCGAGATTATGATTCAGATCAGCTGTAAAACTCATAATTTTTTAAATTGAAATGAATAAAACTTACATTTGTAATAAAAAAATAAAATTCAAGACCAGGCTAAAAAAAAAAATTTTTTTTGTATACTTAATGAAATCGTGATAATTTGAATAGTTTTTTTTTTTTTTTTTGAATAATTTATATTATATTTTTAAGCTTGACAGTTCTGTCTAATAAGCAGTCATAACTAGGAGGGCTATTTACAATACTAGTTGAAACAACGTAAGAATGTAGAAAAAAAAGATTCAACTTTTAAAATGAAAAAAAAAATTAAATTTTATTAAAATTTAAAGTAAAGTTTAAAACACAATAGAAAGTCCCCAATGTTTCGACAAAGCTTTATCGCTCGAACACGATTTTCCATATTTTAATTAGCCGTTAAATATACAGAGCGGTGCAGGATAATCCGGGTAATGGACGTTTGGTCCTTTGTTCGCCAATCTGATCTCGGCCTTTTTTCCAGACACCACCGGCCTGATGAGAAAGTAAGTCGAGTCGTGAATAATTGCCCAAGCTTAGGCGAATTTAAATATCTCGGTGAAAATCGTATCGTACTTGTATTACGAAACAGCCCGGGTTTCCATGCCGGCAGCGCACTTGATGAAAATAACTGTTAAAATCGGTGGAAATTGTGTGTGCGTCGTTCTGTGAACGAGTATTCGTCATATCCTGGTTACTAGACAAACAAAAATCTTTTTTCATTTCTACTCCTTACTTTTTTTTTTTTTTTTATCATTGAAGGTATTAATAGATGCATCACAATACCGGCTTCCAGTATTGTGAAATCAGGAGCAAAAAAAAAACACAAGCCGACACACTCTGGTAAACTTTAAAATATTCAAGGAATAAGAAAAAACTTTATCGATTAAAGCCTTGCGTCTAAAAAAAAAAGAGTATTGTTTAGGTTTTTTATTTACACTTGCGTTTACGCAAGGTCAAGTAAATAGGTGCTGTGCAATATCTAAACTTGTTGCATTATTCATGACCCAGGAGTTAACAACTTTGTTACGATTTAATAAATTTTAGCTGCGCGCTAAGAGAAGAGTCGGTCAATTTTTACGCATCGATCGGAATGGTTGGAAAGAAAATTATAAAATGTGAGGCAAGAGGAAGTGTAATAACTTCCTCGAGAACAATGAGACGGTAAATCGTGGAGATCGAAGTTTCTATCGCACGTTAATGAGTAATGAGACTTTATTGCTTCTCGAGAGCGAAATCCGATAAATTCTTTTAATTGTTCGATGATTACTCCTTTTTTCATTCATTCCTTGATCCAAACTTTTTCATTGTAAAGTTAAAAGATTGACTTTTTTTATATTTTTATGTAATAAAAATTATATTACGATTATGAAACTTAATCTCTCGTTTTAGGGTTTAATATACATTAATCCAAAGCATCGAAAAATTTCAGTAAAAATTGAATATAATATATAATTGAAAGATATAATTATTCTTTCAATAAATATGAAACCTGTCAAAATAGTTCAATAAAAAAAATTATTGTGTTCTACCAAGTTTTCCAAGTATGTGTCAACTTATCTAAGTAAATCACAATATTGTGCTTCAGTACATCCACCTCATACTCAAACAAGCAACAATTTCAGATATTTCAATCCAGCGCCATGAGAAAAAAAAAAAAAAGGAATTTCAAAATGTCTAAAAAAAACGCCTTAACCCAAATTCGTTGTGCAACGTCGTGCCCGCGAGTTATGATGTCGTCGCTCCCGCGCGCGCAAAAAAAAAACCGAAGACGCTGGTTGGAGCAACTCCGCGTCGTGGTCTAAAAATACTTTTTTTTTTTCTTTTTTTTATACTAGCTGCATCGGAGCAGGTGCGCGATGACTTTTCACCTTCTTTGGGGTTGTTTTGAAGTGGATAATTAGAGAGCCAGCTGTTTGATGTGGCTTTGGGCTCAAATTGGAGAGCTAAGAATGCGAAGCTACGAAGTTTTAAAAGAGCGAGTGTCGGTTGCGAGTTTTGTAATATTAAAATGAAGTTTTTTGTAAATTAGAGTTATCAATTTTAGTTTACAATGTAACTTGGTTAAACAAATATTTTTGTAGAGACGTACGAATAAGTTTTATTTAAAAGTATACGAGTAAAAGTTACCTTGTATTCTAAATTTATCAAACGATAAAAAAAAAATTTATTAAAGTGATTAACGAACACATAGATAGTACTAATGTTCATATCTCATCGGTATCTTTTTTCTAATTAAGATAAGTAAAATGACACGCAGTAAAATAAATTAACGATAAAAAAATAAAAAACAAAATTGTTGTAAAATTATTTAGCAAAAATTATTAATAAACGGCTGATGTATGACGAATATTAAGCCGTTAGAAAAATCGCGAACGAAAACCGTGAAAATTCTTTCGATGTGTCACAGTGTAACAACGTCAATAACACGCAAAAAGGTCTTACAGAAAAAAAAACAGCACTAAAAGCACATTCTCATTGAACGACGTTCGCTTTTCTACTATACGAAAATTACGAAATCCGATTCGACCGAGCGTATCGCGGACAGTAAGGAGAAAAATAAAAGGAAAATGAACGATAAGATGAAAAAACTAAGAGGCGCGATAAAGAAACAATCACAGAATAATTGAATCGGAATTGTGTAAAAAAAAAAAATAGACGATCCTGCCAGGATTCGAACCTGGAATCTTCTGATCCGTAGTCAGACGCGTTATCCGTTGCGCCACAGGACCGAGTGGAGATTGATGGGCTACAAGTCAGTTGGCTACTTTGGAAACTTCACTGACTTAAAATAGGACAGTTTAAGACGATATTTTTAATTTGAATACAGAAAATTCTCAAGCAAGATAACAATCTTCATCAATAGTTTATTTATTTATTTAAAAATAATTTCTTAAACAAGTGAGTCACTGAATATTTTTCTTTTAAATTTATGGTTTGTAACCAAAATTAAGTTGATTATGCTCGTGATTATGCAAAAAGTTTGTTTTGCAAGATTTATTATAATTAGATTTTGGGTAATACTTATTGCGGTTTTCAGTTTGTTATTGCTAAATAGAATATTGTTTTACTGGAAAAGTTTGAAGAGAATATTATGTAATGTATTGTAATGAACATAGCATTATTATTTAAACCAAAAACCATGAAAAAATTTTTATTTATTTAATTAAATTTATTAAAACTCTAAAGATAGAAAATTAAATGGCGAAATCGTACAGTGCGTTAAAAGAATAAGATAATTTTTATTGATGTCTTCAACTTTAAATGTGATTAAAGCGAGATTTTTTTTAAATGAAATAATTATAATTAAGGTAATTATGATATTAGCGCAATTGAAATCGATTTTTTTTAAATCAATCAAGAGCGACTGGAGAACGGAATAAACAGTGAATATTTTTTGATTCAATGGAGCAAGGTAGAAAGTAGTTTCAATATTCTATCGAATTCTGGGAAAAAAAATATTCCGAGGGACTAAAAGTGATAAAGTAGAAATCTACGTAAATGATACTTTTCTGAAAAAATACTGTTAATCTTGTTTTACAAATTGTATATTTACGACCACAGGCGCTGATCCATTACGTTTGGGTAAGAAAGAGTAATCATAATGACAGATATACTTTTTTTTTAGTGCGACTCAAAAGCATGTAATTTAGAAGCACGAGTTAAACTATATAATTTTTTTTAATGTTATGTAGAGAGTCACGCATCCGAGCAACTTGAGAGCATCTGAAATTAATAGTTTAAATTTGTAAATTGGAAACAACAAGTCAATATCGTAAAAATTGTAAAAACATATTATTACAAATAATTTAATTATTTAAATCAACTCTATCAACTTGAGCCTTTTTTTAATTATCCAAATTTGGACGAATATCAAAGTTAAGCTCTCATTGTAATAAAGAATGACAAAAAAATTTGTTTTAAAAATAGAACGTCTATATGTGCTTTGAAATAATGGCTTCCGTCTCGTTTATTGCCGGCCAAGCTGAATAAAATATTTCAACAATACCACACCCAAGACATTAAAGCTCTTGACTGATATAACGACGTAAAAGCTTTGGGTTCTTAAAAGCTCTTCTAAAATACTTTTACCGATGCTCAAACAAAAAAAGGAGAAAATTTAGTTCGACATGAACTGTAAAAAAGTATGATATCGAATGAGATATAAATTTTTAACCCGTCTACCTGCACTTTATAAATTATTTAAATTTAAAAGTTTTGCCATTAATTTTAATTTTACAGGTCCGAAAAAAATTTCATGAAAACTTAAAAATGTATTTTTAACAGTACATTGGTCTTTGTAACAAAAAATAAACATCTCTATTTCTCAAGTTACTGCTGAATTATTTCTAACATGCTTTGTATAAATCGATCCCAAGTGTCTAGCGTAAAAGTAAACTCAAGCGTTTTTATTATTTATTCAGTTCTTAAAAACTTTTCGTATAATCGTCTATTTTTTTTTTTTTTTTTTTTTAAATAAGAATTTTCTTTTAAAAATAAAATGTACCGTATACGGTATCTACATCAAATTTTTGCAAGAATTTTTAATTTAGTTTTTTTACTAATTACCAAGTTATCACTTCAAAAACTTGTTTTCGATAACCATTAAACCAGCTCCGAATATAAAACGCTTCATAAAAAAAAAAAAAAAAAAAAAAAAGATGTTAATTCTGTTAATTACTTCACATCAACTAGTGAAAACTTATTCTTCTACTACTTTGAAACACTTTCATTCAATGTCTTCGGTAGTAATGACGCGTCAATTAAATCATAAAAAAGGTTAAACTCTCCATATAGTGTGTACCGTCTAACATTTAACCCAATTCGGGCGTCAAAGTTTTCCCGCCCGAAAAAGGCACGCGCTCGGCTCGTCCGAACTTTCTCCCTCACATCGCGTGCAGAAACGTCGAAACAAAAAAAAAAAAACCATCACAATATACCCACACGCCGAATGTATGATAATTGAAAAGAGGATGAGAAGAAGAAGAAGCACCTTTTAAACACCCGCACACCTCGACACACCTAGTTTTTTTTTTTTTTTTTCATCGTATACTAAGTGTTCGATTTTGCAGTGGGGCAGTCTGCGGTGGGTGCGTGGGAGATAATTGCGGGCGCGCGTACCATTGTTGATGCACTCGATTTGGTAATTTTCATGAGCTCTTGTTGAAGGCTTTTGTTACTTGATTAGACGATGGTTTAATTTGACTTTATTAGATGCAAACTTTTTTTTAGCGATGAATGATTGTTCAAAATTATGATTTTTTAATAAAGCTAGTTTAAATTTTAGTTTTAAGTACTATTAGTTGCTTGGATAAAGTAACATTTTTAGACAATTTTTGGTTGGAAATGATACATTCTAGACCAAAAACTGTGAATAAAAATTTAAAAAAGAGTCCATAAAAAAAAAGTGAATATTTTTTTATAAGTATATAAAATTAAACGAAGCCGGTGCTATGTTAGCTGGTTTCATGCTTCACGACACAGATAAATTCAATTAAAAACTACACGTTTTCTATAGACTGAGTAAAGCTACTTTTACTTTTTCTCTGTAAAATAATATTTAATTTTTAAGTAAAAATTCAAGTAATTTTTAACAACATAAAATTATTTTAGTAAACTTTATTGAAATTAAAGTATTCTAAAAAGAAAAAAAAAATAATAACCTGAGTTTGAAGAAACCAAGACGGGAAGAAAATCAGAAATATACCCGGAGCGATGGTGATAAAAATGCATTTATTCCAGTAAAAGACGATAGAAGTATCCGAGAAAATGGAAAATTCTTTTTATACCCTCTAGGAAAAACCTTAAAAATACACTGAGCTTCCACAGTGGAGCTTACAGTAAAACAATAAATTTTTTAGTTTTTTTTTTTTAAAAGCCTGTAAAGTGCACGATAGGAAGTAAATGACGTAAGAACCCAGTACAAATCTGATATTGAAGATTACAGTTTTAAACTTGTAACTTGATGAGCTAGTAATCGACAAATATATCCAATTAAAAGATATTTGGTTCAAAATTAATTAAAAAAATAAATTATTTTATCAAACTCACGGTATTCTACAGTTTTATTTTACGGTCCTCTTGTTCGCTCTAATCCAAGCGCTACGAAAGAAAAACTAGATTTTTGATCGCGATACACTCTCACCTTTCCCGAACGTACAGACTCCGAAGCCAAAAGCCCCCCTACAAACTCGAAGTCAACGCACTCGGCCCCCGAGATCAATACGGGGCAGGCACAACGGCCTATCCGAAAAACAATTCCCACTGGCCGTAGTCGTCGTCGCCCCTTTTGCACGTGGAAGCTGATGTTCCAACAGAGCCCTCAACCGGTTTCACACGAACGAAAAATCCTCGCGGGGTTGTTACACCCGAGGGGGACGCACAGCTGATCGGAGGTATTTTTTTTCACCTGCAGCGATTTAGCCTGATAAAGTTCTCTCGAGAGCGTCGGTATTTTAGAGTTTTTAGTTTATAAAGATTATTTATAAAACTTTTGTATTTCAAGATTTATTTACCCTGGCAGGGTGTGAGCTAATACTTTCCAACCAGTTTTGAACAGTTACTGGCTTTACACTATAAAGTACTATATATATTATTTGTCTATAAGCGCATGGATATAATTTACTCTTTAAACTGCGGTAAAAATGACTGTAGACTCAGACGTTTAAATCTTTTTATTACAAATGACTGAAAATATTATTTTAAATAATGGGTTTCGAAAGTTTTTGATTATTTTTATAGATTTCCTTGGTTGTAAAAATGTTTTTGGATAAATACTAAATTTCATACACTGTAAGTTAAGTACAACTTAGCTACCAGTTTGCGTACAAAAAAAAAAATTGGGCCACGATCATACCGCTGACAATTAAAAGCTCATCTACAAAAAAAAGGCAAGAGCCGAATATTGTATTAAAAAAAAGAAGAAATAATCATTGAAATTAAACACTTGCGCGCAGCACACCTTAATCAAATAGCGCTCAATGTCAGATATTGCACAATGCCAACAGCCACTCCACACAAGGATGAAATGGCTCATAACTGTGTCAAGTGGTTGGGGATTCGCTTTTACTTAAATACACGTCTCGCTTCTATCTGATTTTTACAAACCGTGTATTTGAAAAAAAAGATGCAACGAGAAAGCTTTTGAAGACAGTTACTAACGAGGTAGGTATTGATAAAAACGCGTTTCAATCATTGTATCGTCAAGAATCGTCATTTTAAAACAATTTAGACTTTCCGAAAAACTTTTTTGTAAATCCCCAGTATTAGATCCGGTAATGTATAGAAGAAAAAGACGATAATAAAGATATGCTTCCGAAACAAAACGGATCGCATCATAACTCACGCTTCATCTTCATTGTCTGTTTGTTTAACATTCAAAGCTCGTACGAAATTGATTACTAAACCATGAGAGATTAGATTTTAAAACAAGGATCGAGGTGTTGCAACAGGAAACAATCAGCGCTAATGTGTATATCTTTTCACTCTACTAAACTTTTCCGGTTTACAAAGCTACTTCGCTCCGAAAATCACCAAGGTGTGATAACTGCGTATGATAAAAGCCATTTTCACGTTCGTTTATATTAAATTAAGTCATATTCTGATCGATACCAAAGTTTCCCCACTTTTATATGTCGTCGTAGTTACAAAAAAATCCCCGATCCTTCGCTTTTATTTTCAATCCCCAAAACGACACAACAAAGTACATACGTACGTGCCCACGCGCCAACCTCGAAGGTGCAGTACTCTCCCTGGCAAAAAAGAGAAATTGAAACTCGAGTGTCGCAAGATTAAAGAAGGCACCACCACCACCACCCACACGTGCGCGCCCACACACGAGACGAACCCCCTGCGTCAAACTGTACTCACCGTAAGCAGGAGTGGGTGAAGACCGATGCTCGTACCTGGATTCACTGGGGAGGTTACACTGTAAAACAACAACAACAAAGTAACCGAAGAGTTCGAACGCTGGAGCAGCACACCTTACGCTCGCGAGTCGCGCCGCGGGACTACCTAGCTGGAGCACCAGCAGTGCTCGACGCTGCTGCTCGCCATTTTGCAGCTCCTCCTCCACTGCTGGAGTACACGTCGTGTTCCATTCTCTTTTGAGCTTGCCCTGACTTCGCGAGGCAGCGCGGGTAGCACGTTGCTTGATACTGGCTTTGGTGTGTGTTGGTGAGTCCTGCGACTCCGCATGCGCGCGACAGGTGGCGAGGATACGATTTTTATCATCCCTGCGACCGCGGAGCTCCAGAGGGGGTTGTTTGCGCGGGAGTAGTTTTTCGAACGCTTCGGAGCTTTTGAGCTTTGAGGAAAGATAAGTCAGAGCTCGAAAGATTTGAGTTTATTTGATGGAACTTAGTGTTCGAATCATGATTGAGCTTTCGAATATTCCGTTACCAAAGAATAAATAAAGTAACGCATCTAAAGTTGAGCATTCGAATATCGTGATTTTGAATTTTAAATAATCGAAAGTTTTGAGTTGGGTGTACATTTAAACTCGGTATTTTTATCACAACTTAGCTCGCAGACTTACATAAAAATCGAAAATCCAAGTATAGGCTTTTTTTTTATACACTCTGGCAATGTATCTTTGAGTCGAGTGCGCAGTACGTTCATTTTTCTAATTGTATCACATTTTCTAACACTATTTTAACTTTATTTCTAAATAATTAAAATTTGATAGGATCAAACAATTTTTGTTTAAATTACATATATATTACAATATATATATGTATGCCTGCATGCCTGCATAAAAATCCCTTTAGTTTTTTTTTATGATAAAAAAATGAATTAATAATTAACCTATTAAACATTCTAAAAAAACTAGAAGAGCCCGATTAAAAAAATTAATGAATTAATAACTTAAATTTAATAAGATAAACTTGCAAGAAAAAATGAAAAAGTAGTAGTTTACCTTACCGACATAAAAAGCGCCGTCTTGTGTCGAACTTTGACAGCTTCTTCCAGACAATAATAAAAGAAAGATTTTATAAAGGGCTAACTTTTGTCTGCGAATTTTATAACGTCTATTTTTACAAATTTATATACCTGATTGTGTCATAGGTGCACTTTGATCAAATGTATCGAAATGAGCGACTCAGAAAAACCATTCGCCTGTACAGAACCGGGCTGCAGAATGGTAAGTTAAATAATCCCTTGTCTACAGTTAAATAATGAGAGATTTTCATTGTCTAACCTATCTATTTGTTGTTTTTGATTAATTATTCAGAGTTTTATCAACGAAGATCATTTAACAGTCCACAAAAAGAAGCACGATATGATGTTAAACCTTGGAATTAACAACAAAAACAACTTTTTTATTGGTGAGACCCTTGACTTTTTTTTTTATTTGCATGCATAAAATTCCCGTTTTATTTTAAATGTCCAGATTAAAAATTAAGTAAAAGTTACCAATTAATTTTTTTATTTGTTCTCCACTACACCTTAAAATTATTAACATTTTTTTTATTTTATTCCAAACAAAATTATGAAATGACATAATTATGTGATTTTATCAAAGATATTTGAATAATGTATCTTGCTGTCAAGTCCAAGTAATTGTTTCAATTGCAAATGGATAATATATAATGTTAAAAAGAATTATAAGTAGGTAAAACAAATTTTATGTTTAAGTCATTAAAGTTAATAATCAAAGTATTTATACAAAAAAGAAAAAAAAAAATTAGTTTTTTTTACTATATTGAGACCATTAAATTAAATTGATTATTTGTTGCTATTTTAAGTGATTGAAAATAAATATTTTACACAGCTGACCAAACACCAACACCTACAAGATTTATTAGAAGCTGTGAAGAAGTTTGTCTCTTTCAAGATTTACAAAATGATAATGATAATGACAATCCTTTTGAAGAAACATTCAGAAGAGCTGTAGAAGCTGGAAAAACAGGCCACATATTACCAGCAGCAGAGGTAACTATTTCCTAATCATAATATAATTTAGATTCATTATTACCTTACACACTTGATAATTTCAAAATTAAATATTGTTTAAAGATTGAAGAAAGTGATACATTGCACACCCCAAATGTATTTCCTCACATCTCAGAAGAATGCAGAATCACATCAGTTTCTACCAAAAATCAAATTATCAAATCTGGAATTGCAAGCCTTACAGAATCGTCGACAATCATACAAACAGTTTCTAGTAAGGAAATTATAGTAGAAGATACCAAGAAAAATGAAGTAAATAGTCAAATAAGTATTGGTACTGTATTAAATGAAAATGTGATTATTCAAGCTGCACCAGATGCATCGTCAAATAATGATCACATAGTAAACTCTGCGCAAATGTATGATTTTATATTTTATTTCTATTTCAACTAAACATATTTATTACTTTTTTTTATTCACTTAACTATTATTATTATTTTTTTTTTATATCTTAGACCCATCAATGGAGCTGAAATGCAGTTATTATTAAAAACTCAAGATGGAAAAGTATTAAAGTTGGTTGCTGCTCCAATAGTTGAAGTTACTTCAAATGATTCATTGGTAAATCAAGTGACAGCAGAACATGTAACTGACAAAAAATCCATATCAGTCAGTAATAACTATGATAAACCTGATGCAAAAAAAGTACAAGGAGCTGCCGTTAAAATGGTAAGTTATTTTTGTTTTATTAAATTAACAAATGAATCATGTGGTAAGTACACAGTAAGTATTACATGAAAGTTATTAATATGTTGTAATAAATAAGTGTATGATAAATACTTTCATCAAAATGATTTAAAATTTTGTACTAAATATTAAAAAATAACTATAAATTATTTTTAATTAACTAGTAAAAGATTTTTAAGAAATAAAGTTTTACAAAGATGAAATAATTTTTATATCACATTTTAATGTACCCTGAATCTTTTAACAGTTGTTACAATTCTTAAAATTCTATGAAAGTAACTGTAACTTTATTTTTTGATTGATTCTGAAGTTGTTAATCAATTTTAGAGAACTAAAATCTTTCAATGTACTTAATTTTTTATTTTTTTTTTTTCATTTTAGAAACTAAAACAAGTATTGGCTAAAAATGGAGTTACCGCTCCAGAAAACAAAAAAATTCCAAGCAGTCAAAATGAAAATAAACCAAAAGAGCCTTCAAAAGAGAAAATTAAGAGAAGTACAGTTAATGTAAGAAAGCAAGCAATTTTAGAAAGAAATCGAGCTAGTTCGATGCGTGCGCGAGCTAAAAAAAAGGCTTGGATAGAGCAGTTGCAAGACTCATTGAAAGCGGCGCATGATACTAATAGTAATTTACAAAATCAAGTTAAAGTTTTACATTCTCAAGTTGAAAGGTTAAAAACGCTTCTGCTGGCTCATAAGGATTGTCCGGTTACAAAAGCTATGGAAAAAGGTAAATATACTTTCTTAAATTTAAAATTAAAAAAATTTGCTTTCTTTTCGCTCGTTAAGTATCATTGATTTAACCATAGGTAAGAATAAATTATTAAATATATGAGATAAAATCTTGTTTTTTTTTTACATTGATAGAATTCTTATTAGTTTGAGCAAACAAAATTCTTGTTCATTCACCATTTCATATTTCTGTACATTCATTTTGTTGTCCCGTGAAATCGCAGAATCGCTAGAATTCATTAAGATTGAACAAAACATCTTCCAAAATTTTTCTCAAATAGATTACTGAATAATCTACTTTTTAAATACCATCAGCCTACAACTCTTTCTTGATTTCAAGTAAAGAAAATTTGTGAAAATCTTAGTGTGTGATTCAAAGATATTCTTAAGTTTTTCTATTTTCTAAGAAATATTTATTAACTTTTAATGCGTTTTTATTTTAACATTTAAACCGTCATTAAATCGTCAAACCCATTAGCGGCTTCAAAGACATTTCTATGTGTTTGTTGTACATCTATAAATTGAGTTAATTTTTTTTAAAGCAGAGTTATCACTGACGTTCAAATTAAATAAAAAATGAAAAGTTTTTAAATTAAAAAAAAATCTACGATACTATTTTTAGAAAAAAGGTGAATAGAATTCATTTATTTATTTATTTATTTATTTATTTATTTAATACAAGAAATACACAGAGGAGTATTACTACCTGCTAGCAATTAATGCTGCTTGCAGGCTTGTAAAAAAAAAAATTAACAGAGTTTTAAAATAAAAACATAGTAACAAAATAATAAAAAAAAATTTTAACTAAGTAATCAATCATATTTAACAAATATAAATACCACGAAATTTTGGAAAATTTGTACTAGAAAATTTTATTTAAGTTTTTAACTTACACATTTTAACATTTTGTAATAGAATAGAATAGATTTCATATACTACACTCAAAAACATTCAACAAATTTGTAGAATCTTAAAATTAAAATAAAATTTAAAATGGTTAGAGCAATCAAAATCGAATAATACTCTAGATTTTATTACTAATAATAAATTAAACCTTTCATGGCTAAGTTTGTTATTAACTTATTTTTAAATAAATTGTTGCAAAAACTTTACTAAAAAAACATTTTTGATATGTAAAAACTATAAAAACTAAAAATTAGGTTTAGTGACTTTAGTAATATTTTAAGAGTAACATATAATAAAAAATAATAATAACATATTTTTAAAACTTGGTTTATTTAAAGAATTTAAAATATATTTTACAATTTTCAAAAGTTGGACTAAAAACCCAAACTTCGGCAATTTAAATTCCAGTTGCTGCATTTTTTGATGAACATTAGCTATATCCGTTGTTGAGTTAGCAATTACAAATCAGTCGATAAAAAAAAGTTTTTAAACATTTACATTTACAATTTTTTGTCCCCATATTTTTAAAAGTTTTTATTATTCATTTTGTTTTATTTTTTAATTTTATTCAAATACTCAGCATAGCCCAATGAATTCATTAAAAAAAATTTTTATTTGTTTTACAGGAAACGGAATAGTAATCGGTTCCAAAGTGATGACTATAAACCCTGACGACACGGAACCATTAAAACGGCCAAACTCGGAAAAGTTGACCAGTCCGAAGAAAAAACTGCTGATCATGTCGTCGACCAAGAATCCTATGATATTGCCGAAGAGCGACCAGGTGGCAAATACGATAACTCTTCACGGGGTCGACGGGGTCAAGACGATACCGGCGGTGAGCATAGCGGCGCCCTTCGTGTCTCGCTCGGACATAGCGAACACGATTCTCATAAGGCCGGACAACGCGACGGTCTCGTTGGTGCAGGAGAACGTCGAGTTCAGGGTCATCGAAAATTTTGAGCAGAACGCTGCCGTCTCGAAGTCCACCGACGTTTGACAAATTCGCTAGAATGTCTATTTAAAAATGTGATATTGTAATTTTTTTTTCTCAAACTTCGTTGTGAGTGAGTTTTTTGTAAGTGTGTTTCTCGATACTATTGCGTTTAATGTGTATTAAAAAATTTATGAATGTGTCTAGTTTTTATGTATTCATTAGACTCTTGTTGTTATTTATGTTGTTGAAAGTTTTTATTCCATTAATTTAGTTAGTTTTTAAAACCTTTACTTAAAAATAATTTGTAGATATGACTGAGATGATAGAAAGTAATGGAAAAAGTTCATTACACTAAATTCCTTCTTTTTTTTAATTGTTTTTGTTTGAAATTTTTATTTCAGTTAGTAAACCTATTTTAAATTTAAATATTTTAAAATTAAACTTTAGCAGATAGTAGCTAATTATAAAACAATTTTTCAAACTGAATATTGCATTAAAGACTATGAGTGATTTAGTAAAGATATTGTTTTCTTTCTTTTTTTTTTTTTTTTGTAAAAAATGTAAAAACTATTGTAAAATATCAGATTTAAAGTATTTTTGTGCGTTTTTCAATGTATTCATGTAAGATTTATTATCACGTGTAAAATTAATAGAGGATACAATGATTTCTAAAAATATAAAAAATTATAATCAAATATCTTTTATTAAATTTTCTACCAAACTGTCTGTAATTTAAATATTAAAAAAAATATATTTTTTGTGATAAATAGATTAACTTAAGTTATAACTTTTATATTGTGGCATTTTAAAAATTTCGAATAGTCAGTCTCAAATATAGCTTGGAACTAGTGAAAAATCTTGTTAGAATCTCACAAGCAAATTATTTTTAAAATTCAATTAAGTATTTTTGAACAGCTCACAAGATTAACTCGCGTAGTGATAACAGTAAATGTATTTATAAATATTAAAATAATACTAATTATTCTGTACGAATTCCTTTTTTCCATGTATGCAATAATTTACTTAAATTTTTATTGTTGAAAAACTGTTTCATCACTTTAATTTTTTTAACTTAATGTGTGGTATATCGTTTTGAAGGAATATTGTTTGTACAAGGTTTGTTGCAACAAACTAATGGTTCTAAAAAATGAAATAGTATTATTTTGAATTATCATTCTAATTATTATAAAATAAATAAAAATAAACTACAATGATTTTATGTAATAAATGAATACTTTATTTAAAACAATTCAAAACATTTTAAATTATTCAGATATTTAGCACTAACTTTTATTCTTAATTTGTTAGTCTAAGTGATACATGTTAATTTTATTGGCTTATCTTTGATTCTATAACAATATAGAATCTTGGAATTTTCTCAAATTTTTAAATTTTTAAATTTTCACTTTCAAAGATACCGAACTCGTTATTAAAATAAATATTCTTGGATTTCAGCTCTTAATAAAGTTGAAATTTTTTTTTGAAGTTTCAAGTATTCACATATGTATATATCTTGAATGATTTCCAGATACAATTTTTCGCATTTTTCAAAATCAAAGTGACGAAATCGTTTTTTGCCAAAAAGATTGTGATTCCCACGTTGTGTCTGTAACCCTCTGGCCCTTATCAGTTCTCCGTCCAGTTGTTAATAAATACACTTGACAAGAGAATGATAAGGGGCTTTAGGCACGTTCTTCAATTTTATGAATTGTCCATATATAAACGTAAGCGTCGTATAACTGAAAAAATTTCAAGGTTCGTTTTCATACATGTACAATTCAAATTTTAACAAATAAATTAATATTTTGAATGGTATTTAAATCATTTTAAAAATTTTCAAATTTTTACAATTTACTAATTGACAAAAAATGTAAGGTTTTTTTTTTTTAATTATGTATTGTATATACATTTAACTAAAAAAATTCTTTTTCCCAACATAAATCAATCTAAAAAGTTGGTAGTTACATTGAGATAAAACAAAATGATCTCAAATCTTTTTTCTCAAGATTATTATAGTTTAAATTTTATCATTAAATTAATTGACATCTTCTCAAGTTGTGTCAAAAATTTGACAATCTTGGTAGTCCCTTTAACAATTTATCAAACATTCACATTTAGTAAAAAAATGTGATTTTTGAATTCTATATATTTCGTTGTATTGAGATTAATTGCTTAAATTGACGTCAAAAGTTTTTAGGTCTTACCGAGTCCGAGTATGACTTTGAATCTTAAAACTCACGTTTAGTACGTGCCGGAAGCCCTCGTTTGGTTTTCGGGTAAGATACTTCAGTGAAAGTCAAGGCTTTTTGAGGGGCTAATCATTCCGAGCACCACAGAGCTTTGCAAAAAATAAAAAAAATCTCTTTGTTTACTGCAGTTACGTGCTAACATTTTTGCCAAAATGATTTTTAAATTTATTTTATAATTGCTTTCGGGTCCTTGAGGTGAAAACTTCTAAGTAAAGTTTTAAGTAATTTTTGTAGTTTCTTATTTCGAAGCGAAAGGTATTTGGTTGAGAACTAGCATTGAAAAACATCTGTTTTATTATAAATAATGAAACAAAGACATCTGGGAAAAATAAAATAAAATATTTGCCAAAACATTTGATCGTTTAGCATTACTTAGTGCTGAATAGATTCTTTGTAAACATTATTTGCATTGACTGATTTTTTTTTTTTTTTTTTTTTTAATAAGTAACATGTAAAAATAATTAATTTTTAGATTTTAAGTTTTTATTGATATAAACAAATAAAATTAAGTAAAAAATTAACTTTGATCTAAAAAATCTTTTCAAAATATTTACCGGAAATTTTACTAATTTTAAAAAAGACAAAATTTCACATACCGATGAATCACATATGAAATCTTGGCGATATACTGGTTGGGAACAAAACAACTGATTAGATGGATAGTGAAATGATTTTTTAATTATTAATCAAATATTAAATTATGACAGCGTCCAATTTCCGATGTATTGTCCTTATATTTCTTAAATAATCCTAATTTCTGTATTTTTCTAAACCACGACTGTGCAAGATGAAATCGACAAGTACGTATTATTATAGATGGCCATATTTCTTCTAAAGTTTTACACTAAATAATGCCTGTTCAAAATCAACGACAACTATTTGCCTAGATAATAGGTTTAATCTTTAAAACAATAACCCATCCCAAATAAGCCTTCTAGATATGCGTAGATACTAGATATTTCACATTGAATCCAAAATCCCATGCCATATAACCCTTCTATGTTTACGTGTAAACAAGGTTCAACCTTCAATCCAATAATCCATGCCGAATAACCCTTCTAGATATGCGTAGATTCCCGCATATAACCCTTTTATGTTTACGTGGAAACTTGGTTTAACCTTCAACCCAAAAACCTATGCGGAATAACCCTTGTAGATTCGCCTGGATACTAGGATTAATTATGAAACCAATTAGGTATTTTCAACTATGACGTCACAAGAGCAGTTTGCATAGGCTCCAGTGAAAATGACGTCATAGTTGAAAATACCTAATAACCCTTCTCAAGTAACCCTTCTAGATATGCGTAGATACTAGTTTTCACCTTGAATCCAAAAACCTATGCCATATAACCCCTTCCTATTGTAACTTTTATTCTGCTGCTTAGACATATCCCTTATAACAGGGAAAAAGAAAAATCCTTTTTCAATTCAAATGTAATCGGGAAATAATTTTCATACGTGTTAAAATAGTACTGCTATGATTTAACCTTGAAACCAATTACCCTTCCCAAAGAGCCACCCAAGACCGTACTTTAAAAAATTTCTGCTTGTCCCCAACTATAAATGGCTGTTCCCAACCGGTATTTCCCCGAAACCTTATTTTTCTTTTACCGGTGAATGCAGCGTTCCAAAATTCTTACCAGTGCACCACAAACTTTAATGCGAACTCAGTGGCAGCTCCATGTAAATTTTTCACCTGAAACGATTAAAAACCACTTCCTGCGAGAGTTCAAACCCTCGGGTCCAAAATCCTTTACTCAGAACTGAAGTCGACTAATCACACTTCCGAGAAAACTCACGATGGTCGTCACCATGGACAGCTTGCTTCACCCCCGTGCGTCTTTCTCGGGGTCAACCAGGTCGACCTCCTTGGCACTGGCGGTCGTCGGCATTATTTATAAATCCCCCTGCAAACTCCGTTTCAGCAAGCAACCCCGGTGTGCGTATCGATGTGCGTGCCCCGCTCTCGTCTCCACACACATCGGGCAAGGGGGGGAGGGAGGGCGAGAAGTGCGCGCGCGCCGCCGCCCGCCGACCTACGGGGGTTCGGCCATGTTTGCTCTTCCACTCGGCTGCCGATGCTGCTGACGGTGCTCTACCTCTGGAACACCCGAGCTCGTCCGTCTCGACCCAGGACATCTCCACCAAAGGTACGTCTCACCACGTCTTCTTTTATCAAAATCCCCTCGCCGCGTTGACCAGCCGATCAGACATCGGGCGCCGTCGTTTTTGAATCACGTGGCGCGGGCCGCGCTCGGAGCTTTTTTACCGTTAGCCGGGGTCCCCCATCCTCGTACGAAGTAAACACTCTCGCGGTTCTCGACGAAACTAGACACGATTACACACGCGAGGACAACTCAGTGTCCAAGACACCTCGTTGGTGTCTGGAGTTATCACGAACCTTAACCAGAGAGAACTGCCGCACGACTGAAGGGGGGAAGTGCAGGCAGCGCGCCCCGCTGGCTGCTGCCGCCGCCGCCGCGCAGCTGTGGCGGCGCGGGGGGGATGATTTCAAAAGCTTTTGCAGCTTCTCTCCTCTCGCGCTTCCCCCTCCCCTCGGGTGCGTGCGACCGACCGATCTCAGCGCCGCGTCGACCGAGAGCTGTTTTTGGAGGAAAAGAGCCTGCAGCCTGCCCACCCGCCCGGCTTTTCCGTAGTTTTATTCTTCTTCCCTTGTTTCTTCTACTTCCTTTCTTCTTCGTGTCTCGATGACGATGATGATTTGCGGCGGAGGACAAGTGATCCCGAGGAATGCGCTATTGGCACGTGCGAGGTACGTACGTATCCGGTGTGATTGTTATTTGCAACCGTTGGAAGTCGGGACGCAGACTGAATCCTTTAGATATGTAATTCGTATCAGGACTTTGTACATCAGAATAAAACTTGACCTGAAACAGAGAGTTCGAATTTGAACAAAGTAAATAACGATCGAAAGATTTAAAATTAAATAGAACACAGGGTAGGAAACTGTAGAAAATTTTCGAGAAAAAGGGACCTTCTTCAACCCCTGACGGTTCATTAGGCTACAAAGGACAGAGGCTGCCGACGATACCGGTAAAAAAAACGCGCGTTCGAGGGGAAGCTTAAGTGCGAGAAGAAACACGGTTAACCTCCGGTTACGTTATCTCGAGGAGGGGAGAGACGCACATATGGGACACATTCCTCGTCGTGTGCGCGATGATCTTTTCTTTTATTCCGCCCCTCCGCTCAAGACAGTTTTTCAATGCTCGCGTGTTTGCTTGGGTTTCGGGGGATTAACCGAGCGGGGTTTTTTGGGGAGTTTTTCTGTGTCTTGCTTGGAATGATAAAATTATTTAATTTTTCGTGCTCGAGAGATTTATGATAAGATTTTATACTTTCAACGAAAACTTTCTTGTAATTCAAAGCATTGAAACTGTGATTCAAAAGTTCTATTGATGGCTTGCAATTTGATGGCTTTTAGAATAAGCGTCGCGGTTTTATTTTATGTCCGCCAGAGGGAATAGTCTATAGACTATATATGAACTCGTGGTTTTCATAAAAAACATTTACCCAGAACCAAACATTTATTGATCTTCTGGAAATACATCGAGCCGTTAAATTTGATTTAAATTGTCAAAGTTTGATACGAAACCGTACAGGATACTTGACGAGAAACTCAAAACCCCCGCGAGTGTAATACAATAGTCTCGTTGTTAGCTACACAGACGTTTACTGGCACACAATGTATTTATTGTATAAGTTACTCGATGAATCTTGGTAAATTCGTTCGATAGACATACATTTTTTTTCTTTTTCGATGAAATTTTAGTCTATTTTATCGAACGTTGGAGTTAGCGCTGATTTTGATGGGTTACGTAAACAAAATGTAATTGCGGTGGAGTGTATCGGGTCTCGCGATAATTAATGGCCAAAGTCAATGTACAAATTTGAATTTCGGTTAATTGAGCAAACATCATGGTTTGTTATAAATTATGCCTAATTTTACGCCCCGCGCAAACCATCCGAAAACATATCGTGTTGTTTCACGGATGAATTTATAATTTCGAAGCCGATATTTTGCACGCATCGTAGCTTTTCCTAAGCATTTTCCGCTTTTGTGATTCTAATATTATTCGTAGAAAAAAAAAGGGAATTTATTAACAAATTGTGAAAATTGAAGTATAAATAATAAACTGTTCAAAAAATTTCATGATCATAAAAAAGCTATTACGCGTAATAATGATAAAGGTTAAAAAAACATTAAATTTTTTTCTAATTCGTATTCATTCAAAAGTTTTCCATCAACTCAACCGGCTAAAAATAAACTTCTCTCTGCATTTTCCCTTAAACGTCTAATTCAAGTTTACACGATTGCGCATTCCCACGTGTGCCTGTGGGTGAGCCATCTGCGGTGGAAATGAAATAAAAAAAAAAGGAAGGCGCCTTAAATAAAAAAAAGTTAGTCATATTCTCGGCCGAGTTATTTTTTTCTCCGGAATCAATACGCTTTTTTTTCGGGGCCGGATAATTTCGTGTCTAATTGGATGGATCCGCGGCGGTTTTCTTAATGCGAGGGGAGGCGATGTAAATTATTGTCGCGTAATGATTACGGTAGGTTGGGGCGAGGCTGGGTGGCGTTTAATGTAAGTTATGGGGCGGAATGATTAGTTGTCATGAAATTGTTTTTTAAGGGGAGGATTTTTTAGGGGAAATACGTATTTATTGATATTTTGAGGTCTTGGAGATTATCGATAGCGCCATGTGTTTTTAATAAATTTGAAATCTTCTTTTGTGAAAGGTCTGGGCTTCAGGCATTCTCAGAATGATTCAATTTTACTAATGAAAATCTTTTTCGAAGTATATTAAAAAAAAATTGAATTAAATATTTTTGATAATATTTGTTACATTAAATTTGTTTATCCTGACCAGCATATAATTAAAATTTTTTAGTGAATAAATAACTTTGTATATTTTTTATATACTGTTAATATTATTATTAATATAATGTTTTTACCTAGTCAAAAACATTTTTTCATTCATTTGTATTTTTTTTTTTTTTTTTTTTTTTATTAACAACAGCAAACTTTCATTTCCACAAAAAAGAAGAAGGGAAAAAAAATTACCTGATTTTTTAAAGCTCCCCGTTGGCCCGATCGAATCAAACAAAAACAATCAGAGGTAGAGCCAATAGCGGTGAGAGCAGGCAGGGGCAGTGCCAACATTAGAGTGAAAAAGCTCGGCCATCGACTCTTAAACTTCCGCCGCGGGGGGGAAACGGCAGGAATTTCGCGGACGGTTCGCTCCTCAAAATACGTGTAAGCTCTCCGGCAATTTAAAGTCCGGCTCCTTTTTTTGTTCTCTGGACCGGAGTTTCCTGTAAGTAGATGCAAGAGATTAGATTTTTCCAGAGTTTTTTTTTTTTATAAAAGAAATTGCTATAGGTACATGTTTTTTGTAGATTGGTTTGGTAAATTGGAGGTAATCAAGAGACCAGCGATTAAATTTGTAACTCCAATTCGATGTCAAAATAACTTAGTTACCCCGGAGAGACTGATTTGTCGGGGTCGTGTAGGTTCGGCCTGACCCGATTAACACCTGTGTCATGGACTATATATCCCCGCGGAAGCTGTAGCCCGAGGATTACACGCGCGTTGTTACGTAATTAATGCGGTTCCACGGGCTGGTTATCCCATAACCAGATAGGCCTACTTACATCTGCGGCCGTGTATGCAATTCGGGTTTACTTGTATTAATATTTTTATTTTTTTCTCGAGTTTTGCATGTATAAAATTAGAGCGAAAGTTTATCCTAAAAATTTCTTCAAGTACGTTTTAACAGTATTCGAAACTCTTTAGAGAGCCCTACACAGCTCGCGCGCTCGTATTTATATAAAATTAATTCTATACCGGGGGCAGGAAGGGGAAAATTTTTTTACCTTCTTCTCCACCCAGTGTAAATGCGCGTGTTTGCGGTAGAGTAGAAAATATCACGTAGAGATTAATCTCAATATTTTATTAGGTTGCTGCAAGAAAGTTGGGGGAGGAAAGAATGAGCCCCATTAATCATCGACCGAAATTAAAAGCTTTTTTTCGCTCCTCTCCCCTTCTTATTGACCTGGGAAAAAGCGCGTGCGGGGGGGGGGGGCGGTTTTCCCTCACTTAGTTCATCATCTGCTGGGAGCGGTGGTAATAGTGTTATAATATTTCATTTAAAACAAATGTTACGCGGAAAGAATTTTTTTCATTACGGTTCGGTTCCCAGTATAAGTATAAATGGACAAAGTGTTGAAACATCTCGAAATTTAGCTGTATTCTTTTGGGAAAATAAATATTGTTCTTATAAGCAGAGCAAACGAAGTCTTAACCTTAAAATTTTTCGAAAAAAAGTAAACCTCGCATAGTTTTAAATAACAAAACTTCAATATTCTTCTCGAAAACCAAAACAAAGCAACAAAATATCTTCCGTTCGTCCGGAATACCTCGTTCCGCATTTTTCCAAAGCGAATACCTCCAAAACCCCCAGCGACGTTTTTATTTTCATTCTCGTTCTCCGAAAAAATTCCAAGCTACCTTATTCTTGCTGCACCCTTAGAAAGAGCATGAGCGTCTCGGATAAAAATGTAACTTCTGTCTGAGTGCGTGGTGCTCTCCCTCTGGGTAATCTGCTGCCGAGGCGGCTAATCCGCGGGATGGATCGTGCGATCGATACCAGGTGGTGCATCTATGTAAATATATGCATACGACCCTGCGAGTCATACAAGCTGCGTCTGTCGTTTTATTCGACTGAAGTTAAACATGTGTTTGGAAGTATTAAGCTAAGTTGTGATGAATAAACAAAATTTTGTATTTTAGTTGTTTATGGTTTTGATTGTACTCGTGTCATTCTGAGAAAAAACAGTCATTTAATACTGTGTATAAGTATTGTAAGTTTTGTATTATAGTAAGTCCTAACTGTTTGAACAACTGAGCTGAAGCATCTGCTGAGCTGTTATCAATACTTAAATAAATAATTTTTCACAATTTAAAAACAATTCACTTGATTCAAATTAAAGAAGTTTCATCAGCTCAATGATTTATCCTACTACTATAACATAAAAATAGTTATTATAGAGGATAATGTAATCCATATTTTATAATATATTCTTCGAGTAAAACTATCAAACAAGCAAGTCGAATTTTTTAAAGAATAAAAAAGATAATATATCGCCAACATTAGTACACCCCAACACATGTGAATCCCTCCGAGAAAAATTAGCATATATTTACACAAACCAGGAGCCTAATCGCGCATCTCGCAAGAAAACTCCACCTCGGACACGTGTCGCTGTGGGAAACACACTTCCGTTAAAGGAGCTTGCATGAAAAAGATAAACGGGGGGAGGAGCGGGGAGGAAAAAAAAAAGGTGGAAGATAAACTCTGATCGATATTCGTTGGCCTGCGCGCTTAATTTTTAGGCTTTTGATGGATGGCGTCTGTGTGACCACGAATAGATTCTTGCTTAATCATTTTTTTTTTATCTTTTTCTGTGCTTTGAGTAGGATAAATTTTTTTTTTTTACATGTGCGAGTGATAAATTTTGATAGTCTAGTACGGGTGATAATTTTTTTTTTTTTTTTTCTGTTTTACGGGGTGATTGATGCCACGGCGGTTCACTAATAATTTTTTTTATCTAAAGTTTCGAGATTGTCAGGAGAGTTCTAACCGTTTAAAAAATTTGATGAATTTGAATTGATAAATATACAAAATATACCGTTTACGTAAGTAAAATAAAAATTTCACGCGCCTGAAATTCTGCAGGCTATAATATTCGCTTTACTTTTTAAAATTTTCAACACTGCACTTCGCGAGACGGTTTTTATACCTATAACAGTTGTTTTCATAACTCGGAAACGAGTGTATAAAATTCATGAAGGCTTTCATACAATTCCTCGGTGGAAAAATTTTTTTTCAAAAAAAAACTTTAATCTCAAATACACCTCGTAAAAAGCGAGAAAAAACAAAAAAACTTTTAATATATCTCGGCAATAAAAGCCGTTGCATCGATGTTTTTACTGAAAACAAATCTCTCGCGCGTCGCATCAAACTCGAGTTTGAGTTAAAATCGTCGAAAAAGAAGAAGAAAGCGCGTAGCGTTCAAAAGTGACTTAGCGGGCGTCTTACCCAGGGGTCAAAGGTTGTCTTGCCCGGCTGACTGCCGAGCAAATGGAATTGTATGGGCCATTGTATTCGAATGCGCGCGTATCCGCGCGTCTGACGCGTTCTTTAAAGGGTGTCTTCCTCCTCTTCCTCCTCCTATGTACGTCCACGCTACCGAGGCGGTGTCATTGGCCTGAACCCTCGAAATGCAGCGCTTCTCTTTAGCCGGCACCGCGTACCTACACGCCTCTACTTTTTTTTTTAAAAAAAAATAATTATTTTTTTTATGGGGAGTTTGAGTTAAGGTAGTTTTCTACCAGAGCTAGTCAAGTTCAAGACTAAAAAAAAAATTATCTCACCAAATTAGTAAAAATTGTTTATTAAAATTTAATTTTTAACTTTTTATAGCTTTTGAAATTATTTTCTACCAAAAAAACATTGACAATCACAACAAAACATTTTTTTAAACTTTCAACCTCACCTTTGAATACCGCAGTTTTGGAGGTTATTCACGTGAAAATTATTTTTGTAAAACTATTGTAAAATTCTTAGAAGGTCAATTTTTTGCAGTTTCAAGAAATGAATTCTTCGATAGTGAAACTATATGTATGTGGTTTTTCTAAAGGATCTCTATTGTAAGAAGATAAATATCAATAATTTAGTACACTTTTTCAGCGTAGCGTCCATACGCGTAATGAAACAAAATTCAATCTTTAACTTGCTGTAACTTTTTTTATATATGGTCAATTTTGATCAGACTTCGGAAAAATGTTTATTAATATCTAATAAACACCTCCAGAAAATTTGAGCTGATTCTCTATTGTCATGCATTTGGTAGAAAACCACCTTAAGAATTGTAAGTTTGGGGGTGAATATGAGATTCTTTGTTGCCGGATGAAGATTTTGATCGTATTTTTTATGATTGGTGATACATGTACACGAAAAAATCTATTGCTGTTTATTTATACCATAAAATTCTCGATAAAATTAATAATTTACATAAATAAATTATTATTATATCACTTCATATAATTAGAAATAAACTTCATATAATTAGTCTAAAAAATTTACAGTACTTAAAAGTTATAAATTTAATTCAAAATACTATCAAAATCATTAATGAATATAAAAAACTTTTTCCTCCTTCTAACCTCAAAATCGGACCTTCACCCCTTGTTTTCGGTATCTCAGGAGGAAAAATATTTTTCAAAACATGGTCGAGAAGGGTTCTTTGGCCACCTCGTTGCACCCCTCGCCTTCGGCTCGGGTCACAAACCTCTCGGAGGCCAAATAAACCCTTCCCCGACCTGTTATGAAAAATACTATTTCTCCATCCGATGGTCGAAAGTACGTCAGCTGTGCATCGATTTCGCAGTCGAAAGTTCGACTTTGCTGCATCGATGCGATCTACTATACCGACACAATTCTTTCTGCACTGGTAAATTTCATAGGTTGCATCGGCAACGCCAGCCGCCGAGTGCATCAGCTGTACTGTACCCTGGTAGCGTCTGCCCCACCGTTTTTCCGAAATTTTTGTATAGTTGTAAATTTTATGCAAAATTTATATTGTGAGATGCCATCAAAATAAGATATTTGGCTAGTAGATCTTATCCATGGCAGTTTGTGACGAGTAATTCACTAAAACTGTAGAAGTTAGGTTAGCTCAAATTTACTTGAATTCAAGTAAAAAGTGAGTCATTAAGGTAAGGGTGGCTCACTTTTGACTACAGTTGAGTGGATTTTCGCGCAATTTCCAACTCTAATAACTTTAATAGGAATGTGTGTTTGCGGACGATGTGTGTGCTCGCGTTTGTGATGGTGCTGATGCTGATGCTGCGCATGCCGATCATATTTTGATTTTTAATTCCCATGACTCGGACAACAAATAAATTGATATGCAACAAATCATCAGAATACAATCTCGGCCAGTGGCGAGCAAGGCGTGTTTACGAAGGATCTGTATGTGCGGGATCATGTTGATGTTAATGTTGTGACTTCTGTGCTGGCTTATTTGTTTTGATTTTTTAATGGTGGGACTTTATGTTTTTACGGCTCTAAATTGTTAGACAATTTTAAATTAATCAGTTTAACTTAATTCTTGAAGGTAATGCGTGAGAGTCCTAATTTGTTTTGTTTTTGTTTTGCTGGCTGCAGCCGGCCCACAACCCTCACTTCGCTCGGGTCGCGAAGGCGGGCTGCAGCCAGCAAACAAATATGCTTCTCGCGAGTGACCGTCAGAGGGATGCAGAAAGTAAAAACATGGCCGCGGCCAGCATGATCAGCTGAAGCTTTGGTAGATTGTTTATTTAATTAGTAAACGTACTTTCGACCTCAAATGGAGAAAAATAGTATGCAACGTACGAGCAGAAAGTTGAATACTGCTCCACCGCGCTATAAAATGCCCTCGGCTTCGCCTCGGGCACATATCGCGCGATGCAGCAAAATTCAACTTTCTACTCTAGCATTGCAATATACTATAATCTACCCTTTCAAAATTCAAAAATATTCAGTAATACAAAAAACGAAATTTTTAATCATACATTATTTAAATTCAAATTGCAATAATCTGTTCAAACAACTGTTAAACTCGCCCCCAAGCCAAGCAGATAAAAATAATTTAAACACCCTTTGGTTGGTTACACGCACTCGCGAACATAAAGCGCGTAATCATCAAACTTTTTTTCCTCGGTATACATCGCTGACACGCGCGTTTATTTTAAAAAACTTCACGGGATAAGAACAAGCCGGCTCGTCGATCGCAGCTCCTCCGTTATAAATATGCATGACGGCATCGATTAACGCGCGCGACTCGCCGGGGCAAAAGAGGCATTTCGGACAGCTTGCACTCTGGAGGACCCTTCTTCCGGGGGTAGGGGGGGGGGGGCGCCGTAACCTTTGCCACCTCATTAATATACGCTGAGTTTCGATGTCATACGGGCCTTATGAATATCGCCGGCCTAATGGAGCGAGCGTCGTAGTCGTTGCGTCACCGCACCTCATGCGGGGGGATTTTTCAATGCTGTTTGGGAAAAATCGGGTCTTTCCCTTTGTAGGAGCTGTCTTTCGACTGAATTATTC
The DNA here is from genome assembly GCA_038277355.1 of Encarsia formosa. NCBI lineage: Eukaryota > Metazoa > Arthropoda > Insecta > Hymenoptera > Aphelinidae > Encarsia > Encarsia formosa. The sequence continues at coordinate 3,758,528 of CM076185.1, read as the reverse complement.
ATGCGTGTTTTTGGGAAAAATAAAGAGAATTTTTCATAAGGATTTTTTTTTGTGCCTGGGTCCTTTCAGAAGGTGCATATTTTTGCATTTCGGGCTGATGCTTATCTTGATCTTCCAAGAAATTAACTTGATTTTTACCAACAAAAGCATGGATTATTGTTTGTTCGTAAGGGTCGGCCTCTATTATAATGGCGTAGGGAAAATTAATTCTGTCATAATATTTATGATTCATGCATTTAAATTAGTTATTTAAAATTAAACTACGTGAAAAGATGTAAATTTAAATTTTTGATTCACACGAAATAACTTAATTTTATACTTCAAAATTCATGGAAAAGCTATATTGCCTCAGAAATTTTCTCATAAAGTTCAATCTAGTTTTGACTGGAAAAGATTAATTATTTTCTTTCATAAAAATTACTAACAAATTTAATTTGAATGTATTTTAAACTAAAAAAAATTATTAAAGTCCAAGTAAACAAAGAATTATTCAAATGATTTTGATTCATCATTTTAATGAAGCCTTAACTAAGCTCGAAAGCCAGAGATAAAAAACGATACAATTTAATTAATTTTTTTTAAATTAAACTACATAGAATGACTCATACTGCAAACGATGTATCATTAACAAAACATAAAAATTATTCGAATTTTAAAGAAATTCTCATCCAATCCGAGCTTTGAATTAAAAACGACTTATAAAGATCCTTGGCAAAAGTAATAAAAATACCCCATAAAGTGCGGGTAATGTGTACCAATTAAGAAGGTATCACATTGACAAGCTCGGTTGCGCAAAGAAAGGTCAATGTTTTTGGGACGGCGAGCCGGCTGGTGTACGGTGAAGGAGCCGAAGCAAGATAAATAGAGAGAGTCCGTCCGAGACGTGGATATATTGGGTTGCCATGCCAACGTCCGGAGAGCCCAAGCAATATATAGCAATTTAGTGGCCCGACACTTATACGAGGTGCAACTGAAAAATTTCTACGTACTGCACCGCTCGGACGATTGGCGCGAGAGTTACGACGCTCGACTCGGTGAATTTCGCTCCCGCGTACCTACTTACTCTTTGTTATCTCTAAGTGTACGGTTATCGGGGAATAGAGATGTACGAGGCTCGTTCAAAAATAAATATCTAGCTGGAATATAGTCATGGGTCGAACGATAATGCGTTAAGTACTTTAAATTTTTATAAGTTTTGTGCTAACTAAACTATTGTCTGAAATGGAATTAATATTTATAAAAAAGCAGACTTTTTAAACCGAACAGTAAGTTTTATTGCTTATCAGATACTTGCAATGAAAGTATCTCTTCAAAAAATTAATAATTGGTTTTTTTTTTTTTTTTTTTTTTTTTTTAATTAAACTGACAGTAAAATTCTGACTAACCTTTCAAACCAAACTTGATGCTTTAAATTTTAATTTAATTCGTTCCTTTTTTAAAAATTTCTCTATAAAACTAATAATCAAGCTATTTTTACAATTGCTACTTTAGATGAATATACTGTCGAAAAATAAATTTAAGTCCAATCAGATGGTTTATTCCAAATAAAGCAGTGTAATAAACAAAAATAAAAATAAATTTTCCTCGAAAAACTCACGGTTCCCGACTCTTCGAAAAAAAACCGTCCAAACTCTCGAATGAAAATTCCACTTAAAGCGTCAACGCCCGAGCGATAAAGTTTGACGTTTCCCAGCGCTTGATCAACCGATTTTCCCAAGACGCGGTGCACTTAATGCCCGCGCGCTCGCCCGAAATATACGAGGAGCCTCGGGTTTATATTCAGCAGCTCAACCTGCCGCGAGCTGTAGCAAGCGGGGACGACAAATGCAATTTCGGCGGCGGCTCCTAATGAAGCTCCCATTACAGGCGTAAATCCCCGCGCGCCTGTTCTGGCTGATATATTTTGAATTTATAGGTCGACTGGAAAACGATTTGGCCTGGCTCGAGCGAATTTATCGCTGATCGATACTTATATACTACGTCGCCACCGTTGATTTTAAGATCGGATTAAAAATAAATCGACGGAAAGCCGGTAAATTGGTTCGCTGAAATTTGTTAACTCCTGGGGGAGAGCTTGTATGACCTTGTTTGTTTTTAAAATTATTATTATTATTATTGGGATACATTTATGATGACAGTAGAAAATTTTAATTAAATAATTAAGGACTACTGAATTTTAATTTAATTTTTTTAACAAGTCGACACTTTCGAGCATCATTACTCGAGTAATACGTAACAAAACTATTCCATGTAAACTTGACAGTCACGTAACTACAGTCGTAAACTTGACACAAATTTTTCTCATGACGCGTCTCGCGCTTTATCGGTTGAATCTAATTGATCTGAAAAATCATCGGTATCTATATACCCACCTCCTCGCGGTTAAAAAATTCAATCGTCTCCACTAAAAGCAGATACGAGCAGTTTGAAAAACACTCGAGAGATTACGACCGAGAGAGACTGACCCCAAATCGATTGTCTGAAAACTTATGCCCAACGGGGGTTATTTGTGGCCGCGCATTCCATCTGAAGTTCGGATATTGGCTCGGGTGATTTACGCCCCGAAGTTTTCGGGAAGACGCTACCGGACCCGAATTGATGAATTTAAGGTATTTTTGAAGCTAGGAGAACTTATTAATGAGCAGAAATCTCAAAGCTCCGGGCTATCTTTTATTAATTCCCGGTGCCTTTGATACTTTATGCAGGGGTAAATTACTACAATATTTTCATCCCCGCAGCTCGAAAGATTTAATATTTTTCCAAGACTCGAATGATTGCTTCCTGCAACCGAGAACACTCAAAAATTAAATAAACAACTTGAGAGAAAACGCCCAACCGAGATGTAAAAATTACGTTTTCCCCGAAAAAAAAGCCGTAAAAAACGGCCCCAGCCGAAAAAAGAGGACTCCGGGGGAAAGAGAGTTTCGGGGCAAACATAGTACATATGAGAGCGATTTCCGGGGAGCGAGAGAGAGATAACGATAAGGACGCTGCTTCTGCAGCCTCTCGTTTTTACCTTCGACGTGCAGGCTTTAATATCCCCGGAGCTCCGCCTTTTTAATTATCTCCGCAAAGCCCTGCACTGCGAGCCTGAGCCAGGGCTTTTTCGGAGGATTCGATGAACTTTTGACTCCGAGGAGGATAATCGTTTACGGTTTTCTTGAGATTCCTAGGCTTGTGTCGACACGTGGACTTTTTCGGAACGGAGATAGTTCGAAATAAGAGATAATGTACGTTTTCTGGTAATCGCGATTGTACTCTTGAGATAGATTACGCTCTTATCTGGTAAAGCTGAAGAATCAGTTATTTTCACCTCAAAAAACAGGTCAGAAATATGAAATTTTTTTTGTCAATCAGTTTCTACCGAATAGTGTATCGATAAACCTTAGGAAAAAATTTTCTAAAAACACCTGTTTTAGCACATATTCCACTGAATTCCTTCGCTTTTGAAAAAATTTCTTTTTCTCTAAGGAAGATAAAAAAAAATTCAAACAAAAGGAGCGCACGCAATGAAACCCGCGGACTCTCGGTCTCAAACATTGACTCTGCAAGTAAGACGAGTTTCGCGTACCCGAATTTTCATCGGCCTCCCGCACTGCACATTTTCCCGGTCGTTTACCGCGGCTCGAGGTTCGTGTTTGCGGAGGTTATTAGCCAAGCGCGCGCGGGACGCGAAAAAAATTCTAATTCGCCGGGGCGGGCGCCTTTAATCGCCGGGGGAGCAGAACGGCTCTCTTCTCTTTTACGCTCATGCGACTTTTCTTTGAGGCTTCGTGTTTGCTCCGGCACGAGAAAAATTTTTTAATTTCTCGAGGACCTTTATCACACCGTGCGTTAACCGAGAATGTTTTGGGTGGGAGTAAATGTTTAATTAGGCCTTTTGCGGTTTCTGGATTATTCAGACCTGAAGTAAGATTCTAGTTGCCGTATATTTCTCGTAAGTTACTTTAAAATACGAGCTTTTGAGAAAAAAAAAGCTCAAGCAGGGCATCGCACTGTGCACTGCGGTGTGGCACTATAACAGTGCGTGGGAAGTTCGGTATCTCGTTACGCGGCTCGCGATTGATCTTGCGTGTGGTTAAGATCGAATGAAACTTTGTTTTTGATATTTTTAAACTGTTGATAAAAGTGCATTTTTTGAGTACTAAAATTTTTACGATGGAAAGTTGAGCTGAAGGCTGACTATGGTCAATTTTTTATCAGAGAGCGTGTTTTATTCGTCACGGCGAGATAGGAAACATTTTTTTCATTCAGTGGGTAATTAGTGACTCGCTACACAAATATTAAGATTAAATTTGAAAAAAAAATTTTTTTGCAGCTATAACTATTATAAAAAATTGGCGGATGGATTTAATGAAAATCACAATCGAGACCTAAATCTGAAAGACCGATAACGATGTTTAATAGTTATCTGTACCTGATATCAATTTAAAATTTTATAGAAAAAGCTTTGTGGCGATCGAGTGATGGAATTTTCCGTTCAGGCTCTATTTTGACGCAGGTACGATTCCTGCAGAGCCGAACGAAGGCTCCAACACCCGATGCCTTAATTATACCTGAAATACTTCAGTGTGATGATTCACTAAGTACTTCAGGGCCCTTTTGACCTGCGGTAACGAGCCGGCAGGCCAAGAACAAGAGTCTAGTTTTGCTCTGCGAGCTGTTCGCATCGAGCTTGTTCAAATAAATTTTCTAGTCTAAAAATATTAAACTTCGAGTTATTATTTCACCAAAACCCGGCGCACCTAACCCCACAAATTGGTGACCCCGACGTGATTAGTGTTTTGTGTTTGTGGGCATATATTTGTGCGATTTTGTTGGTGAAAAATGGTGAACGAGGACGGAATTGTCAGCGTCAACGAATCCGGCTCTGGGACTACCCAAGTCACGGATGACGCAATCAAGGCTGCCGCAGCAGCTTTGGCTGCTGCAGCCGAAGGGAGTGTAAATGGCATCGGAATGAGCGCACCACCCTTTTGGCCTGAAAATCCGAGGGGGTGGTTCAGGAGGCTTGAAGCGAATTTCAAGTCGTCGCGTGTTACTTCGGAAGCTTCGAAGTTCACGTACCTGGTTGGCGCGCTTGACCAGAAGTACTCGAGCATGATGGACGATGTGCTCGACGACCCGGTGTATGACGGAAAATATACCGAGGTGAAAAATAAAATAATTGAGAGGACATCGGATTCGACTGAGACACGGTTAGGCAAACTGCTCGAACCCGTGCAACTGGGCGACTACACTCCTGTGCAGATGCTGCGCAAGATGAAAACGTTGGCCAAAGATCTGCCAGTAACGGACGACTTACTCCGAAATTTCTGGCTAAAACGACTGCCAGTGGACACCCAACGGATCCTGGCGACAATAAAAGAGAAGTCGCTGGAGCAGCTTGCAGAAACGGCGGATTCGATCCATGTAATCGATGCAGCCCGTGGACCGAGGATAGCAGCAGTGGCACACGAACCCGCCAAGATAGCTGCAGTAAGCAAAAGTGATGGCAGCGAGCTGCAGGCGGTATTAAAGAAGTTAGACGAGGTGACTTCGCGTCTCAGTCGTCTTGAGAAACAGCAAAAGTACCGCGGCCGTTCACAATCGCGCGGCAGTTCGCGTGGGCGAAGTCCATCAGCTCCTCGAAACCCAGATCTCTGCTGGTACCACGAAAATTATGCCGAAAAGGCTACCAAGTGTCGTGATCCGTGCAAGTTTAAAAAAAACTAGTTGGGGCGTCTTTAATTGCGGCAATTAAAAACGACCCCAGTGTTCGCCGTTTGTATGTGAAAGACAATTACTCGAAAAAGACCTTTATGGTGGACACAGGTGCCGAGTTGTGTGTTTTTCCGCGAGTGTTGTTCCGTGGCCAACGCGAAAAATCAAAGTGCACGTTATTCGCGGCGAACGGTACGCCGATAAGTACATACGGTAGTGAACTTATAATGCTCGATTTTGGCCTACGACGGCAGTTCACCTGGCGATTTATTATCGCAGACGTTGAACAACCGATTATTGGCTATGATTTTCTCGCCCACTACGGATTACTTGTTGATCCACGCAATAATCGACTGATCGACAACGCGACCGAACTATGTGCTGCAGGACATGCCGTTGGTGACGACTTCCCGACAGTACGCGCAATCCACGGCGACTCACCTTACCATCGACTGCTAGCTGAGTTCCCGGACATCGTTCGCCCTGTAGCTGAGATTGGCCACGATGTAAAACACAACGTAAGGCACTACATCGAAACTACACCCGGACCACCAGTGTTCAGCCGTCCTCGTCGCTTAACCGAAGATCGGCTGAAAATCGTGAAAGCCGAATTTGAAGAAATGGAGCGACTCGGAATAGTGCGACGCGTAAAAAACAGCCAGTGGGCCTCCCCGATACACGTTGTCTTCAAGAAAGATAACGGGATACGCCCGGTCGGAGACTACAGGCACGTTAATAAACGCACTAAACCGAACCGATATCCAATGCGTCACATCGAAGATTTCACGCATAACCTCAGCGGAAAACGTGTTTTCTCGAAGATCGATTTAGTCCGAGCTTATCATCAAATCCCCGTCGCCGAGGAGGATATTCACAAGACAACAGTGACTACGCCGTTCGGACTCTTCGAGTTTTTGCGCACTCCGTTTGGTTTACGGGGCGCGGGTCAAACCTTTCAGGCATTCAGCGATGAAATAACTGAAGGTCTTGACTTTGTATTCCCTTATACGGATGATTATCTAGTCGCGAGTGAAAACGCGGAGCAACATTTGCAACATTTAAGGCTCCTGTTCGAAAGATTGAGCAAATACGGTGTGGTGATAAATCCCGCGAAGTGTGTGTTTGGTCAACCGGAAGTGGAGTACCTTGGCTACAAGGTCAACGCCGAGGGAATACGCCCGCTCGAGGAGCGTGTAGAGGCGATCAAAAAGATCCCCCTTCCGGCGACCGCGAAAGACCTGCGCAGTTTCAACGGTGCGATAAATTTTTATCGCAGATTCATCCCTCGTGCCGCTCATCTGCAACAACCGCTCAACGATCTTTTGAAAGGTAAAAGGAAGGGCAGCACGCCTATCGAGTGGACTGACGAAGACAAAAATGCATTCGAGGAAATAAAGAACGCACTCTCGAGCGCCACGCTGCTGGTTCACCCTGTCCCGGGCGCGTTACTTTCAATCACCGTCGATGCTTCGGATTTCGCTGTTGGTGGAACGTTGCAACAGTTTGTCAACAAAATTTGGCAACCATTGGCATTCTTCAACAAGGCGCTAAATCCAGCACAGCGTAAGTACAGTGCATACGATCGCGAATTGTACGGTGCATACGCAGCAGTAAAAAAGTTCAGGTGGGCCGTCGAGGGCAGATATTTTATTATCTTCACCGATCATGCCGCTTTAACTTACGCATTCGAGCAAGGCCTGGACAAAAGCACACCACGAGCAACCCGACACCTGGATTATATCGGACAATTTACGACCGATATTAGGCACATTGCAGGCAAAGACAATGTCGTCGCCGACCTCCTGTCGAGAATCGGTGAGGTAAGTTTGACAGTAAACACCGAAGAAATTGCAGCTGCACAGTCTAATGATGAAGAATTAGTGCAGATGCTGAATAACAACGACCACTCCCTGCAATTGAAGATGGTTCGATTGCCCGAGACGCAATTAGGCATCTATTGTGATGTTTCGACGAAAAACATCCGACCTTTTGTGCCAAAATCTCTTCGACGGAGAGTATTCAATAATCTTCATAATTTATCTCATCCAGGTGTACGAGCTACTCAGAAACTCATTACGCAAAGGTTCATTTGGCCGTCCATTGTGAAAGATTGTAAATCTTGGGCCAGAACTTGTTTACCGTGTCAGCGAGCAAAGACTTCAAGGCACGTACACTCTCCTCTTGGTGAATTTGAAGGTGTCAGCGAAAGATTTCTTCACGTTCACTGCGACTTGGTCGGACCGCTGGAACCGTCACGAGATTTCCGGTACATCCTGACCTGCATCGACCGATACACAAGATGGATTGAGGCCACACCACTGGTCGACATGACTGCTGAGACTGTGGCGAGAGCACTCTTGGACTGGATCTCGCGATTTGGTGTTCCACTCAAGGTCACGACGGACCAAGGACGCCAGTTCGAATCGGACCTGTTCAACGAGCTCAGAAAACTTCTTGGCATCACTCATCTCCGTACAACATCTTTTCACGCTCAAGCAAATGGTATGGTTGAGCGAGTTCATCGGCAATTAAAAGCATCAATAAAATGCCACGAGACAGTATCTTGGAGCGACGTACTTCCTATCGTACTGTTGGGCATGCGAACTGCTTTTAAAGAAGATCTGAAGTCAACACCTGCTGAACTCACGTACGGAGAATCAATTCGCTTGCCTGGAGAATTTTTCGCACCAAGTGCAACGCAAATTCACACAGATTTCGTGGCAAGACTTCGCAAAACCATCGAGAATTTAAAGCCTGTGGCAGCGACTCGCCACGGTACAACAAAGCCATTCGTTTTCAAAGATTTGGCAACATGTTCGCATGTGTTTTTACGAAACGACACTGTAAAAAGACCGCTGCAAAACCCGTATGACGGCCCTTTCGAAGTAATCGAAAGAAACGACAAAACTTTCGTTATTTTGAAAAGTGGCAAGAATACAAGAGTCACGATCGATAGACTCAAGCCTGCTTTTGTATTAAACGACACCGATGAGCAACTATCACAGGCAAACAACAATAACAACAACGAAAACAGCAGCGAGGACAACTGTCCACCAGTTAGCACTACTCCAAACAACGATGAAAATGACAACGCACGCGAGCTGACCGGCACAGCTGAAGAATCGCGGTTCAAAACGCGATCTGGCAGGCGAGTACGCTTTGCCGATCGTCTTCAGGCTGGTTTTTCATAGTGTAGTGCAGTGTTGTGATTTTTTTTAAATAAAAGTTTCAGTGACATATTGAATGCAAAATTGTATTTTGTGAAATTGTATGTTTTGAAACAACGAATGAATCGACTACCGAATATCTTCGATAAAATGTGTATGATTATTTTTTTACAAATTTTCTTTCTCAAATTTTCTTAAGCAAACGACCGAATGTCATTGAAAAATTTTTTTAATATGTAATTTGTTATAATTAATATCAATTAAATTATCATGTACTATTTTTTTTAATACTCCAATTTGTAATTATGTCATATAATTTTTTTACTTTAACGTTATCACTGGTAAGGGAGTATGTGGCGATCGAGTGATGGAATTTTCCGTTCAGGCTCTATTTTGACGCAGGTACGATTCCTGCAGAGCCGAACGAAGGCTCCAACACCCGATGCCTTAATTATACCTGAAATACTTCAGTGTGATGATTCACTAAGTACTTCAGGGCCCTTTTGACCTGCGGTAACGAGCCGGCAGGCCAAGAACAAGAGTCTAGTTTTGCTCTGCGAGCTGTTCGCATCGAGCTTGTTCAAATAAATTTTCTAGTCTAAAAATATTAAACTTCGAGTTATTATTTCACCAAAACCCGGCGCACCTAACCCCACAGCTTGTTTCTGAACTTATTGCACAGTTTAGTTATCAGCTAGTATACACTGTAACATTTATTTTTTACTGTAGGTAAGAAGTTTTGCGAGTAGGCCATCTTAAAAATCGTATCATATCCTGGGTAATCGTTTCGAAATACATCAAAAGTAATTTTATGAAGTTCTCAATGCGTCGTGTTTGTGGATGCTACGACACCGCCACAATTTTTTTTTTTTTTTTTACATGAAGAATCTTATCACTTCGGGAGATAAAGCCACGCACGCCGACGCCACCAATGAGGAATCTAGACTCCATAACGTAGCTCGACGAGGCTACAAAAATGTATCAGAAAAATTAAAAAAAAAAAAAAAACCCGATTACGAGTAGAATTTTTTTTACCAGCTGTTGAACGGTTTGGTGATAAAATATTACTCGAACCGCTCCGGCTTATTAAATTAACCGTATTGGTAGTTACGTTTACTAGCTGATTTAGAACATTGTTTTACAATTTTAAATACGAGCGACCTTGTGCGTGCTGTGTGACATAACGGCGAGAACTAAAAGACAATACTTCGGTAAATTGCCGTTAAAATTGTTGCCTGCGCAGTTTTCAGAATTTAAACTACCGTCCTTAATAAAAAAAAAGAAAAAAAATTACATAATTTTAGAATTTAAACTGAAACGACCCTTTTTTTTTTTATTCCGTTCCATGATACGCTTGATTTCTGTATGAAACAACGGAATTCGAGATTCGGTTTTGAACTACTTCGAACGAGGTCGGAATTAAAATTTTTCGAACCGATGGTGAATTCTTAATGATCGCACGCATGAAATGATAATCAACCACGAGAGTTACACATTTGTCGTGCTAAAGGTTACCACTTTGGACGAGTTTTTTTTTTTTTTTCGTCTTTATTTCTTTCTTTCGACCGATGGATGATATTGAATTAATTTGAATCACAAATTTTATTCAACAGAACGCATTTATGAGCTCCGGAAACTATGTCGATTTAAACGCTTTAACTTCGACCCGTGAAAGAATGTTTAAGTTGGAGAATGAAAAAACATTGTTGCCCCGGGTGTCGGTATCGCTTCTTCATTTAAAATTTCAACAAGCCCGGTCTACAATAAACAGCGAAACTAAAAAATCCACTGATAACCGACCATTAAAATAACATTAATAAAAAAAAATGGCATTTTAACGAGCAATCCACGATAAAAAAAAAATTCTAAACGAGTCAGACAACTCACAAACCAAGAATTTTTTCCGCCGGTCATTAAGAGCCGTCTAATTCTTCCGGGTCAGTAGCCACAAACATGATAATTTTCTAATTTAACCCCCGCAGCAGCAGCAGCAGTTTTGCTCCTTAATCTCTAATTTTCGAGCGTCATCCATCCTCTCTTTCTTTCCCTACTTTTCTCATTTCGTTTAGTCGTGTTGGTAGGCGGAAACGCTGGGCGTCGAGCGAGCGAATTATCACGCTGGCGTTTAATAAACGAGACGCTGCTGCTGCCGAGGGGGTCTGCGGACCTAATTAAAACAGAGGCTCGCGCTAAATGATTTTGTTTGAAAATGATTCGTCAACGGACTCGATCGAAAAGTTACCTTTTTTAGTTTGAGGATAAATTTAGGTATTTAAGTAAAAGTCTTAACTTGCTGCTTTTTAATTCATCGTAATTAACAAAAGTTAATAAAAAAAAAGGCGTCGTTGGGATGAGAGTTTACTGCGTCAATTAAACCCCCCCGCGCGAGCGCACTTTTTCACCCGGTTTATTAAACTCAAACTATGGATAAACTGCAAAATTACTCGGGGTCGTGCATAAATAAAATACTTTTATTCAGTGACCTACAATCTTCTTTTTTTTTTACAGTCGTTAGAAACTTTTCACAAGGAAATAATAAAATATTTATTGTTTTTCACGTTCGAATAAAAAAAAATTTCAACGGTCACGACGCTGGTTTTCCGTAATTTTCACAGAAATCGGGCGATTGATCATTTCGTGCTAGTCACGCGCGCTTCTATATGAAAATCAACAGTTTTTCTTTTGTTCGAAGGTAAGTCGTCTACGATCATCGTATAAAAAAAAAAAAAAAAAAGCTGCTCTTTCTGCGGGTCGCTGCGCCGTGCAGCATATATCGCTTACTTCCTGCTTAGCGGATCGCATTTAGAAATCTCAATGACTCCCGTGTGTGCCCCGATAATTACAGTAAGACTTCTTTGACCCGCGGCCCGATCGAACCGTTATTATAATTTAAAAATACAAATACCTCGAGAATTTTTTTTTTTTTTTTTTTTATTTAAAAACACTCACCCTGTAACTCCAGCAGCTTCTGTGCAATTGTAAAATGAGAAGAAAAAAAAAAAAAAAAGCACAGGGTATGGGGTTTCAAAGGCGCCGGAGCGACGTGGCTCGACGTCCGCGTAAAACTGCCTGCCGAGAAGATAATTCGTATCCGCGCTATCTTTCCGCTCCCTCCTCCCCACCACCACGTGACCGCGTCGCGTCGCGCACATCGCGGCCATGCGAACCCACCCTGAGTCTCCTCAACCACGCGGTCGGTCTGCTGCATGTAGAGGTTAATTTTTTTATTTGTGTCGTGCGGGATGTTGCTGCTGCCGAGGACGAGGAGATTAAAGGTACGGTTAATTAGGCTCTTTTTGGACTCGAAGCTTTTCCATCGCTTTTCACTCGAATAAGTAGGAGGAGTTGGATTGAGAGAGAGAGAGAGAGGTTTTGTGTATGTGGGATGCTGCGGTTGTGCGCGAGGATGATTTGTTTATCACTGTGCTCAAAGTGCTGCAATAAACTATTCGGTTTGGTTTGGAGGTATTTACACTGTTTTGTGGAGTGGGACGAGTGTTGAAGTTGAAAATTTTCATTCGCGCTGGTTCAAATGTTAAAATTCTGCTTTGTTTTGAGCTGTGTTGCACTGGATTGAGTCATATACTGGTCTGTTATATTTTGAAATAGCAGTTGTTTGCTGGGAAGCAACTACATAGTTTGAAATGTTTATTTATTCAAGTTTTTATCGTGAAAATGTTTTAATTATTTGGGTTATTGCTTTTGATTAAATGTTTCTTTTATGGAATGAGGAATTCATAAGTTTTATACATATACATTTTTTTTTTATTGAAATGTTGCATCAGTTAAAAACCTCGTTAAAAACTATGTTTCATTGTCAAAAAAAATTACTGATTCTAGTTCTTAATTGATTTTAATTAAAGAATCTTAAACAAGTTTTTTAATTTATTGAAATTCGAAATGTTCGACACTATTAAAAATAGATTTTGAGGGAAAAAAGTTTTTTTCAGGTATATTTATTTAATTTTGAATACTTTAATAGACTTTTGTTATTTTCCGTGCAAAAAAATTTATTCTTATTTTTATAACATTTCTTGTAAGGAAAAAAAATAAAATAAAACAAAAAAAAAAAAGATTGGCAACGTTACGCGGGGTTCCCAAGCGGTCACCCATCCAAGTACTAACCGCGCCTAATGTTGCTTAACTTCGGTGATCGGACGAGAACCGGCGGACCAACATAGTATGAACGTTGCCGTTATGTAGAGACACAAAATGCTTATTTGTATTTCAAAAATCATTAGATGACTTCAGTTTTGTTTAATATATTGTTTTTATTCAAATTAAAGAAATATTTATTAGTGGTTTTCAGAATAACTTTGTCAAAATAAAAAAAGGATTTTAATTTTGTTAGATCATAAGTAGACCGACAACAACTGATTTTTCTGGTCTCGGTTTACTTTAATTTCAAAAGTTTTTGTAAAATAATACTCTACTAATTTTGTTCCTCATCGACATCATGAAATTGATTTAGCACTTTCTATGCAATTAGCAAGAAAAAAACTTTTAAACTTTTTTTTCCTTATCTTGGAAAGTTTATTTTCTTTCGACTTCAAAAAGAATTTCGTGAATCCATTTTCTGCTTTCAAACAAAAGGTATTTTTAACAAAAAGAAATATTTTTTTAAGTGAGATAAATAAAGTAGCCAAAAAATAAATGTATTCAGAAAAAAAATCTACAGCAGAAGAATTTAAAAATATTTACCTCAAAATTTGTAAACCAACCAAACTAGAGTCAATAAAAAACTTTCTTGAAATTCATCATCGATTCCAATGCTCCAGCAATACAAACTAGTCCGGGAACTTTTTTGACAATTAGAAAAAACTCGAATACGAAAACCTACAAAAGCACACATTTTTTTTTCCATTCTTCGATCGCGCAAATACAAAAGTCCTACAAAACAATCGTCCCGTAAAGCTCGAAAATTAAGCCCGATGAACCATTGACCGGTCATAATCCCTCGCTCACAAAACAATAAATAATAAAAAAAAAAAGCGAACGAGAGAGAGAGAGAGAAGGTTCAACGACCCACGGGGGCACATTATAAAAAAAGGTAAAATCCATTCACGAAAATTCATAAATACACATTAGCGTGCGCCCCCGCAATCATAATAATTCACGCGGCTCTCTTTCATAATTAACAAAAGTGGGGTGGAGGAGTCGCGGGCGTTTAAGTACCGGCGCTTATTTCGCTGCTCCCCATATTCTTCGGGCCAAAAGTTGCACCTGGGACTCGAGAGAGAGAGCCAGGCGATATCGTTAATTATCGCGTTGGGCAGTCACCCAAGAGTAAAATAAAAAGGATCGATTTTGGCATCGCCCTTAATGATTTTTCTTGTACGTTTTTATCTAGCTTTTTTTCTACCCGGGCAATCGGAATTCGTTAAATTGACTTTAATTTATTGAGAGCAATGCGGCTCGCTCGCGATGCATGAATATTGAATGCCCCGGCGCGCGCTTTTTTAGCTTACTTATTTTGACCCCTCCCATCGATAGAGATGGTTTCTGTGTGACGGCCGCCCGTCATTTAAATTTAATGCGCGAGTGATAGTTTATTCACTTTGTTTTACGACTTTTAAAAAAATATCCCCTTTTTGATTAACTTTTAAGCTAGAAATCTTTTGTACACCAGCCGGACACCATATCGTTCCGAGGTTTGAATTAGGCGCTCGAAATATGACCGTCATCCCAAAGTTTTTGCAAAAGTGCCAACCTTTGGGTCAGCCCGTCCACCGTAGGACGGGTGAAAAATTATTTTTCATAAAGTAGGGTTGGAGAGTCGATGTCAATGATCAACGTCAGAAATAAATCAATGTTGATCATTGACATCAACTACCTAACCATACTTTTTTGTTGAATAACTATTATTACGTAATTATATAATTGTTTTTAATATTTTACTTTCATTTTGAGAGAAGGTTTTTGTAAATGGATAAAATTTTAAAAATAATTTATATTAGATTTTTTAAATACGGCACACATTCAAAACAAGTAGACCGCAGCGATCAATCATTAATTTTTTCAATAAAAAGCTTGACAAGTCTGAAATAAATCAATGTTAATCATTGACATCTACTCTCTAACCCTACTTTATGAAAAATAATTTTTTACCCGTTCCAAAGGTTGGCACTTTAGCAAAAACTTTGGGTTGACGGTCAAATTTCGAGCGCCTAATTCAAACCTCGGAACGATATGGTGTCCGGCTGGTGTACTTTGTTTCTTGTAAAAAAAGATTTGTTGTAATAATTTTGAAAAAGTATTCTAATTTTTCATACATTGATCAGGTAAAAAAATAATCATAAAATTTAATCAGTTTTTTTCTAATATAGCTCCTTGTAAGAGACATTTTCAAGTAATAAAATGAAATAAGCAGCTTTATCGTATCACAATACTTGTTCACTATTTTTCAGCAAACAATGTATGAAAAAAAAAGTTCGATTTCGTCAAATTTTCAACCAACCGTATAAAAAACATGTATCTTAATCTTCTTTCTATGAAAACAGACTTACCCGTACTTTCGTAAATCCTCCCGATCATCTGTAACGAAAAAGAAGAAAAAACCACATGAAAAAAAAGATCTTTCCCAAGAAAAAAAGCCTCCCACGCATCCCCGAAAGTAAGTTCATCGACCGGGCGTTTATCCCCTCCCCTGCTTCCCTCGGGTAACCTAAATACGAGGAGAAAAAGGCGCTAAGAACTTTGGGTCGTAATAATCCGTGTACCTGGCGTACGTATCGCTTTATTGTGGCAAATCCCCCTCGAGCAAAGCTGCTTCGAATCTGGAGCAGCTGCGGATCCCTTCTTTATTTGGTGAGGCCGCGTACACCGCGAGTTCCGCGTTTCTTTTGTCTTTAAATCGGCGAGGCGCAGGTATTAGGGGTGACTGCGGGCGCCTCGACACCCGCCGACCAGACCCGCGTCTGAGTATGATCGGTTTTAAAGTCAACGTGGGGACTCGTCTGGAGGATTATTTTTTATCAAATGGGTTAGTGGATTTTAAAGTTTAAAATTGCCTTGTCAATTCATATCGTAGTTTTAAGTATTAAATAGTTAATCGAGAAGTAATGTCTATCGCAACTCATTTTCAGGATTTTTCCAGTACTTAGTTACTTATTAGACTTCATCAGTTTTTGTCAAAACTCTAATATTCTTACTTGTAAGACCTAGTTGCAGCCAAAAGTTTAATTAAAAATTTTCCGCTGCTCCTTCCATTCTCCCTCAATTGAGAAAAATCCCACCCTTCAAGCAAAACACCTCCCTCCAAATTAAAACTCCCCCAAAAAAAAACAGAAAAAAAAATTTTTTCAAAGCGCGAAATTTGACGCAGCTCGATATCAATCCCTCGGCTCGCCCGAAATCAATCATCATATCTCTCCTCCCACCTCCCTCTAAAAAAAGAAAAAAAAAAAAAAAAAAAATCCATCTCCCTTCATAAAACACCCCGGCTCCATTAGGGTCTGAGACAGAGTCTCCCCCTCGCACACGTAGAGTTCGATCACCCCTTTCCCTCCAAACTCGGTGCTCTTTACCCGGGATCTCTCGAGTGGCTCGGAGGCTTAAAATCCGCGAGTACTTACAACCCCCTCTTTCCTTGAAATTAGTGTCTTGGTCTAAAGCCAGTGTGACGTTTTTAGCGAAATCATTATGTTAATGGGGGCTCTTTTTTGTCAGGATGGATTTCCTCCGGTAAATCTCTTGGACCCCGGGATTCGAGCGGACGTTTTTAAAGAGCTCCGCGGGGTAATTGTTCGAATCGATTCTTTTATTATCGCTTTTTGAGCTTTAATCGGCCGGGAAAGTCTTGGACCTTTTTTCTTTTAAGTGGAGTGGATGACGAAGCGAAAAGTTGCGGATTGGTTTAAAGTTTTTAAAAAAATTTTTTTTTACTGGGATATAAATTTTTATTGAATCGGCTTGTTTAATTAATTAACGTCCGATAAACTCTTTTTGAAGACAGTATTAGTTACAAAAAAAAAAAAAAAAAAAAAAAGAGCAATAATAATAAAAGTAATCTCCGTTGAAATTTATGAATAGGCACTTTAATTAAGAATCCTTTATTAAACTCGACGCTTGGATCCAGGCCAATCCAATTATGGTAAGGAAAATTTTTTATCGGGAAAATTACAAAGCTACAAAGTAAAAACCCGTCAATAGTTTATCAGATCAGAAAATCTATAGTTACAGTAAGACAATATTTGGGTCATTTCGTTACCAAAATTAATTAACTTTTTTCGAACACCCCCGCTCGATTTTTATCTCCGGTATCTGTAAATTGATCTTACAAACAAAAGTGAATTTTCGCAAAACTACAAACTTGCGATAGAATGGCATAAAATAAACATCTACTTTTTGCGCTTTGACATAATTGAATTAAAGCGTAAGTGAATCAACGATATTTGATTGGCTTGATAAAACGCCTTTTTTTTTTTTTTCAATTAATAACTATCAAACTTTGTCGGAAAAGCCCGTAACACTGATGACTTTTTATTTTTCAATCCCGACAGAATCAATTACTTTTCCCGAGGGTAAAATGTTCGTTGATTAAAAAGAAAAAAATGATTTTTTTTTTCGTAGAGTATGGCGCTTGGCTCTTACGTACGAGGTGTGATTTTTAAATCTTCTACACATCTCTCCACCTTTTTTTTTTCCTGCTCCTAGTCCTTTTGTGAGAAAAAGCTTTCTAATGGCAGCGAGAGTAGAAGGAAGAAAAAAAAAGAATGTCCCCGAGATTTCAATATGCGAATGTTTTTGCGGTGTCGCGAGTTTTTTTAGACTACGAAACAAGCAGTCCGTCATATTGTAATCGCGAAAAAGACTGCTGGAATGTACTCGTATCATTTTAAATGCGCATGTCGCGGAAAGTAGAAGAAAAAAAAAAAAAACTATGTTTTTATGGGACACATTTAAATGTAATTTTGCATTGTTCCGAGGCTTCATATCAGCGTGTTTTTTAAAAGCCCTTTTTATAATGGCAGTTTTTTTTTTTTTATTCGCGAATGGATTTTTTACTTGAAAATTACAAAGTAATTACGCGTTGCAATTAAATAAATGTTCGAAATGTTCGAAATTCAATTTGTTAAATTAATTACTTTCTTTTGAAGAGCGCGTATCATTGATCAAAATTTATATGCATTTGACCTTCAAAAATTAATGGGTATTAATAATTTAAACATTATTAGTTGGTCTGGTTCTTTTTTATTTCCGTAAAACGGCTAAGAGACTTTATAAATCTTGCATCACTTGATCAATTTTTAATTAAGATATTTGAAGATTTACTGGATATCCTTGCATTGGAAACAGTTCAGCCGTTCTTAATGCTCGTATATCTGCAGAAATTTATAATAAATCTTAAAGAAAAATTTTGAAATGCTTCGGAAAATGGGAAAAGAAGCGTGTACGATATCGGTTTTAGATATGAATAAAATATTGCCTTTTTCATTTTGCATACCCCAATAAAAAATGTTTTAATCAAATTACTTTTTAATCCAGCCGCAGCTTATTTGGATCGTGTATAACTCGATTCACATTAAATTCCACCTTTACATTCCCGAGTTGACTGATTATATACTCAAACATGTAAAACACGAATTGAATTTACAATATATCGCATTAATTAATCATTTTTTAATTAAAAAAAAACGTATCGATTTTCATTAATTGTTTTACTAATGAGCGTATGTGAAATTTTAATTTTTTAAATTGATTTTCAATGTACTTTCATGATTTTATAAAGTTAGGAGAGAAAATGACTAATCTTGTACTTTAGACCCATTATATTGATAATTATTGAATGAAAACGAAAAAAAGTTAACTAAAACAGTGTCAAAATTATAAACCGAATTATTTTTTATTCAAACCTTTTTTTAAACAAATAAAAAACAATTCTATTGCACGAGAACAAAAAGCATTCAATGCTGAAAAAAATTGCTCTAAAAAAACAACAACATCAACAACAATCGAACGTCATCAAAGCGAGAAACAGTGATTCGTCATCATTCAACGAACGGGAATTTAAAAAAAAAATCCAAAAATCAATACCCTCCTCCATCGTCCATTGAATCCCGGCATTACCTAATGGCCGTGAGATAACCCGGTAAAAACCCGTAAATCCCGCTCCCTCCCGTTGAAGTTGGTGAAAACGCTTATGCAGATTATAGCTCGTAGGTTTTCGCGTGGAGCCCGGGCGATTAACGCTTGCGCCTGCAATAACTCGAATGTGATTAGTCCGCTGTGCGTTGTGTATATGCCGGGTGGCGGGGTATAATTAATTTAGTCATTGCCGTGGGCGTGATAAGTGAAGTCGGGTGGCTCACTCGGAGACGAGTTTCATAAAGCCGCCCCTCGCACCGCCACCTGCACGATTAGCGATTAATTTATCGGCCTGGATTTGGAGGTACGCGGCCTTTGTTCGGAGTTTAGAAGCCCGCACCGAGGAATTGAGTCACGTTTTCGAGGACTGCGGTTGTACGAGCTCTGAATGATTTTCGGTCTTGGGTGGATCGGGATTTTTTATTTTTATTTTTATTTTTATTTTTTCTTGGGAATGATGATGCCGGAATTGATTTATTATTGTGCGAATGTAAATAGACTGATTTTGACAAAAAAAAATTGTCCTAACCATTTTAAAAGTGGAGGTCAAAAGTTCTGTCGTATCATAACTTTTAAAAACTATAAATCTATCTGAACTGCCGAATGTTGATGAAAATAAAAATATTAGTCCATTCTAATGTCCTGAAATGAATATTCTAAAAGCTCACTGGAGCTTTTCATTCATAATAAATAACTGACTAAAATTTTATAAGTATCGTGGCTTTATAATGAAAAAACATAAAAAGTTAAACGAGCATACAAAAACAAAAGTAAGTTTTCAAAACGAATTTAATCTCTTTCCAGTCAACCAGACATTATTACGATCAAAACTTTGTTCCCGCGTATTCAATCCGGTGTAAATTACACATTCTCTTTTGGGCTCTCTCAATACACACAAATCCATTGTTAAACTTTCATAATTATGTCGCTTAACGTTATGACAGTTTCACACTAATAATTCATGCATTATCCCCCCCTCCCCCACCCTTCACTCCCGCAACTTAATCAAGAGCTGATTCATAAAGCAGAGTTTAAAATCTGCTAAATATTCTCCACTCGTTCGCTTACATTTAATCCCTCTGGGGTGAACCGGGGCCGGCTAAAGTTGCATGCACGAGCAAATATTTAACGGTGCGGGGGAGGATGCGCCTTCGCTTTTACTGGTACAACCGGCCAAATGAATATCACTCGCGGAAGCTAAAACATCCCGATTTTTCTAAGCTGTTTTAGCTTTGAATATTAAAAACATATTTATGAATGTAGTGCTTTAAAGCTCGTTTTTTAAGCTGATTTATTTTTTTTAATCGTTGAGCGAGTTTTTCAAACCGTTTTGATGAAAGCTTGCAAGCTTTTTTTACTTTTTCGATTTTTAAAGAGCGTTAAAAATTTATAAAACGGTTATAAAAAGCTTGATTATATTTTAGAAAATCTACAAGATTATAGCAAAATTTTCAAATTAGGTTAGTGTGCGTACAAGGTTTACCCGAGTGATTAATCACCATTAGAACTTGGTAGTTCTCGTTCAGGTAAATTTGAAGATTAACGACCGTAAGTTTCGGTATTTAGATAAATGATATCTTCACCTTGAAACTTCAAATAACCTTTTTTCTTTTTTTTTTTTTTTTCAAGTCTATATAGCCTCGTTTTGTGGAATTATCTATAAACGGCTCTGCGATAGTTCTTCAAAAATCTAGTGTCCGCGCCTTCTAATTCGCGCGATTTAAAAGTCTCTTTTCGAGCTTCATATTCGCTTTTTTAGAGCCGCGCTGCGCTTTTCGAGTGGATGGCTGCTGCTCGAGAGGTTCTTCAGCCGAGATCGCGCCCGATTGCTTTGTTTGGGTGCGCTCGCGGAGCTAATGGTATTACAGGGCATAGAACTTTTTTTTTTTTTTTTCTCTCGTTCTAGTGGATTCGACAACTCCCTTCTCGTTCTCTCTTTTTTTGTTCGTTCCGGTATCGATTGATTAGTTCTGTCGAAATGTTTAATAATGTTTACGCTGGTTTTCAATTATTCGACCTATGTCAAAGTGTTGGCTGAAATTTTCAAAAAATTGGTCGATGATTAATCGACGATGGTTTTATATGCTATCCGGGTATTTGTAATCCGGTTATTTTTTGAAAATGCAAATTTAAATGAATTTTCGATAACGCGTATGAGATCGCGTAATAAAATTTAAATATTCCATTCGACAATAATAAATTAATTAAATTTTTAACAAAAAGTAAAAAAAAAGAAAAATTGTTGTGCAGGTAGTTGTTTTCAAATTCTCAGGATAGTTTTCGTTCAATATTGACTTGGGGCGATGTTAATTTAGAAAGATATTAAACTTTGAACGAAAATTGATTTTCACGGAATAAATTTGCGTTACACGCGTTGTAAAATGAAAATTCGAAGTTTGCAGCTCAAGGGAGTATATTATTAATCTCTAACAATTTTACGAGAACTTTTACTTCGTAATAATTTCAACGAAATCCTTCCATTAAAGTTCAAAATTTAGTTACATTAATAACTCGGTGGACACATTTGGGTCAGCTCATCAAATCAGGATAAAAAATGCTCTTTGATTCGGAACTAAAATTCCGAGTGAGCTGGCGGGATTAGTCGATACACGAAAAGCCCCGGTTGCAACACAACGAGCATTCGGCCAATAGTAGCTGCTGCACCGAAATCGGGCTTAGGAAGTTGGCAGAGTGAGAGAGAACATGTTCGGCATTTTAATGAGGAAGCGGGCGTTTATGCACGGCTCGATAACCGGGCGCAGGCCGGGCCAGGGTCTTTATGGCTTCAAACTTGGCTTATGCCGGGGTGTGAATTTGGATTCATCGTGTTTTTTTTTTTTTTTTTTTTTCACTGGTTGGTTTATGAATTTTAAGATTTCGGGTTTGGTAGATAAAAACAATTGGAAATTCAGTTATTAAAGCGAAACTAGATAATAGAATTTTTATTTTACTTTTTTTTTTTACGCCAGTAAAATATTGGTCGAGTATGAAAATTTAAATTTCATAAAAGCTTATTCAGTACGAAGTTAGAATATTCATACGGGCAGTTTTTTTTTTCGTCCTAGATCGTTAAAAAACCCTTTGAATAAATGTGCTTCCCTTTATAAATAACGAAAGCTCATTAGAGTTTAATAGTGCATCTACTTATAATTACTGAAAAAAAGTTCGCGTGCAGTTAGAGGATTAATTTTATGGAATTATTTATAGAAGCTCCGATACGATGGTCAATATAATCTCACACGATGTATAAAGTTCGATCGAATTATGCTGTAACTTTCTAGATGTTACTCGCAAAGCGATTATGAGTTCGGAAATTATTCACGTTACCGCAACTTTATAATACTCGTAATAATTTTTCAACCTCAATTTTAAAACAGCTTCAAAAACTTAATCAAAAAATTTTCAAAAATTCAATTTCCGGATGTTAATCTATTCAATAGAAGTTAGCCTCATCTCCAAACGGTCGATTAACCTAACAAAAGATTCAGCACGGTCGCGGCTCTCATAACTCACGGGTCTCGTATGAGACAAACCGTAATCGATTTAAAGGCTCGCCCGTCCTCCCCGAGTTATGAGGTTTCGAATGTCTAATAATGAGTTTCCCCACCACGCGCGCAGCGTTCCCCTACCAGGGAGATTAATTTTCGGTAATAGCGCGGTCACAATTAGAGGGAGCCTTCGGAGATTAGCGAGGCCCACGGACACTTGACTGCCAGCTACACTTGCGGTTCGCGAGGGATAAGTTATTCACTTTGTGAACGGATGGCGGGAAAACAAACCACTCTTCGGGTTTTCCACTTCAAATTTATTTTTTCTTGTAGTTCTTGATTTTATGAATTTTTCTATCAATAGCATTGACATAAACAACAATACTCATGACCATGAGAATTTTCTTTCATCGACATCGGCCTTCCTAATATCCACACTCCTGTCACTTAATTATTTTCCTAGTTGGTTACTCACATGATCTCGTATTGTAACGTGTTACTTTGACTGCTCCGTAATTTTTACGTTGCTATATCATTGCAAGTCTATTTTAATTATTACTATTTATATAGGCCCTGATGATGACCACTTAGTTTGGTCGAAACGTTGGCAAAAGTTTCTCAATCATTCCAAACCTTTTTTTCTATGATTTCAGATGATACTCTCCTGAAGCACCCGCGGGAACAACCGGATCAATGGAGCCCCGCAGTAGCAACCGAGCTCGCCGTCACAGAAAGGGTAACCAACGCCTCATGCGGATTTACTGCAACACTTAGTTCCAAAATTTTCAGTCGAGTCAGTCCTTTTGATATCCATCTTTTGAACAACACCCAATAAATTTGAAATGGCCGATACCAAGAACACTACTTGCTACTACTATCTACAGGGACAATGTCGATATGGGGACTCTTGCATATTCAAACACGAAAGACCTGGCGATGACGAAGCCAAAGAGGCAAAAGCACAGACTTTCAATCGGTCGGCCGAGCTCTGTCACTTCTTCCAACTGGGCTCCTGCACTTACGGCGACAGATGCAAGTTCAGTCACGTTTCGAGTATAGACCCCGAGTGGGTCAACGTACCCGAGTTCGTCCCGAAAGAACCGGATCCAAGCAGCGAAGCTTTGGAAATCGAAGCAGAAGAAACAGCTGACTTCGTTGCTCCGGTGGAAAGGAAGACCCCAGAACCAACCAGCAGCAACACCGTACTGCTGGGTGGATTTGAAATAGTGCCAGGAAGCCACACGGAAGACGTCATCAAGGAATCGGAACCTCCGAGCAGTGTGTTCACCGACGCTTACAGCTTGGGAACTCTGTCGGACTTGTTCGCGTCGCAGAGGCTCAACGATCCACTGGCCTCCTTCGACAGCTCCAGTCCACTCTGTCCCTACGCCGAAGCCAGTATCATATGCAAGAAACCCAACTGTCCCTATCTGCACGGAGACCTTTGCGACATGTGCAGCAGACCAGTGCTGCACCCGCTGAACGAGGAACTCAGAAAGAAGCACACCCAAGAGTGCCTGAAGGGGTACGAAGAGGACATGAACCACTCGTTCGCGGTAGCCAAGAGTCTGGAAGAAACTTGCGGTATCTGCTACGAGAAGGTCCTGGAGAAACCACGCGGGAAGTCCAGGTTCGGCATACTGCCCGAGTGTCTGCACTGCTTCTGCCTGGAGTGCATCAGGAGCTGGCGTCAGAAGGATGGATTCGAGAAGGAAACCAGCAGGTCCTGTCCCATATGTCGCATCGTATCGAACTACGTCATACCCAGCGAGTACTGGCTCGATACCGAGGAAGAGAAGGTCCAGCTGATCCAAAACTACAAAAGTTCCATGAGCACCATACACTGCAAATTTTTCAAGAGGGGCAAAGGAATCTGCCCGTTCAACAACAGCTGCTTCTACCTGCACGCCTTGCCGGACGGAACTTCAGCCTCCGAAATCAGAAGAATTCAAAATGCGGATGGAGTCGAGGTTGTGGTGGAGGAGAAATCTCTCTGGGACTTTGTGGTTGAAAGAAGCAACGTACTGTGAGTTGGTGTCGTCGCGCAAGAGTCTTCAATTCAATTATTATTTAGTTTACCCGATCTAGATAAAATTTAACTGACAAGTTTGTTGTTCAAATGTTCTTAATTTATTTTCGCAAGTTATATGATCAAAATCATGTGTTTTTCTTTTTTTCCTTTTTTTTAAATCATTTTACGGCGAACCACTGTATTATTGTAAATACATATAAAAAATACTATGATAGTCATGCAGCTGCATAATAAGTATTCAAAAAAATTTTCATTTAATCTTTTTTTTTTTAACAGTATGTACTAGCATACAAGCTTTAATGTAAAATATTTGAAAGATAACTTTCTAAAAATTGCTAAATAATAAGTCAATTAAATAATTTGTTAATGTACTTAAAGCTCAAATCTCAAATTTCTCGCTTTTTACGCCGAAAGATTCAAACACACTCGTGTATATTTTTATCCAACTTTTTTAATGAAATTTTCCTTGGATGTATTGTAAAAAATGTGATATAATAATAAAATAAATTAATTTTACGATTAGATTTCTATTTGAATATTACAAAAAGTTCCTTAAAATGTTTCTTTTTATCATCTAAACTTTGAGCTTTTTTACTCTTACAACTGAATGCAGCATCTGGGTTGATAATAGACGAGATCATATTGAAATCTTTCATCATTAAATTTCAGAATCCGAGGCTTTATAAATACACTCCTGAAAACGGTATCGGTTTCATACAAACTTTTTGCCTCTTACCACTGTACTTTTGCAACGGAAACAATCAGAAAACTTTTCCCCAATCTATCTCTCTTCCACTTCGGTCCGCAACATGAAAAAAAAAGAAGCGTCGGCACAATCAAGAGTCCGTCCATAAAGGAAGAAAAGAAAATTTTCTTCTTCAAAATACGCTAATTTGGAGGTCGTCCACTGGACACTCCGTCCGGTCTCCAACCAACATCCGGTCTTTTCTTAAACTCCATATTTCTCATCTCATTGTTGCTCGAAAAGATATTGCAAATTGGCAAACTTGGACCCTGCGTATATACGGATGGAACTTTTTTTGCGTACAATGAGACGCGGCGAAATAAAAAAAAAGCGCATTCGCGATCTTTCATTCGAACTTTGAAGAGAGTAATATACTGGGCGCGGTAGCGATGCCGCCGCAATTACACGGGCAACAAAGAGCATTGTTTTGAAAGAGGAAAGGGGCGCCAGGGAGGAGGGAATCGCCGCGGGGTAATAAGTCTCGGAGTTTTCAATTCTCTTTGGGGGGGTGGATTATTTGACCGACTTTTTTTTTTTTTCTCTTTCTCTGCATTAAGTTGTGTAATTGGACTGGTGGAGTATCAAGATTTTTGAGGCTTTTTTTTTTTCTTTTAATTATTCGGTGAGAAGCGTTTGATGGATGAATGAGGTGGAGCAGGCTATTGATAGGAACCTTTTTTTTTTCCACAAAAGCTTTGTACTTTTGAAAGGGTGTTTTGTGACGCTGATGAATGTATTTCAGAAAGAATAAATTTTCCTTGGAAAATACGATTGTGAGGCTGGCACGTTTTGGGGGAACCGAAAAGGCCTCAATGGACACGGATATTTTTAGATCTCAGTCGAACTGATTTTTACGTACAAATTAAAAGCACGAGCTTTCCAATAGTAAGAAGTGATTTGCATTGTGGAAAATATTTTTATAAAAATTTGGGTCACAGTCCGTTGGTGTGGACGTTTTAATGATTTTCATAAAATCTGCTGCGCCGCGAAATTTCGCGTGATTAATGAACCTGGAGGTATGTAAAATATTTTTAGAAAATTCAAAGAATTTATAGCACAAAGGGTGTGTTAACAAAAGTGTCATTAAAAAATACAGCTCGATAATTAAATTTTAAAAAACTTCATAAAAAACAAGCTTTCACTTCGCTGAGATTTAAAAAAGAATAAATATTTCCAAAACGAAACAGTATTTTCGTAACCAAATTCAATCACGAGAATATATATTTTGAAAATACTCTCACGTGCAGATTTACACAAAAAAAAGGGGGAGCTTTATGCGATTTTTCCGAAGCATATCTCAAAACAGCTCTCTCCCGCGCGCGCGGCTCTTTTATCTCGTTCAAAATTCACCTAAAAATCAGCGTATTCTCTCGGCGTGTTTCCGTGCCACCGAGTCCAGGGGAAAAAGGCCATCGAACTCCGGAGGGGGGGAAAACCCGGTGTGTGTTTCCGCGCGAGATAAGAAATACGCGTAAAAATAGGCTAAAAGCCATACGCTACACCAAAATTGGACCCTTTTAAAGCTGTAAGTTACCCCCATTACAGCAACCCTTTTTTTTCAACCGCGAATATTGCCTCTCGCTTTTTTTCAACTTTTTTTTGACGAGAGCCCAGTCGCGGCTTTTTTTTGCTGGTGGGGGTGACGTTTGACCCTGGTGGAAAAAAAAAGGAAGTGGGATGGATGGCCCGGACGAGTTTTACCTTTTTTCGAGGGCTATTAAATTGCGATTTCGAGGGGGCGCGAATTGACGGATGGACTGAGTTTTCTGCAAGAAGTAATTTTTTTTCTATTTCGTAATCGTTTTATTAATATATATATATATTTTTGGGAAAAAAAACCAATTAGTTGGATTATGATAAAGCGAGGGTCGGAATGAACCGGACGTTGATTTATACTCAATTAATTCGGGGGTATATCGTAGCCGCTTGAAAAATGAGATTTTAAATCATGTAATTTTCCAGTTTTCAAATGATTTACAGTAAAAACTAAATGTACCACGGTAAAAGATGGTAAAAAAATTTACCAACCGATTTAAATACGGATAATCTTCCACCTCTGGTTCGGCAAACGAAACACGGCACAAATCAAATTACCCGAGATAGAGAGAGAGAGAGAAAAAAAAAGAATAAAAATTCACCCCCGCGTCGTTTTGGTGAACACCGACGAATTAATACACATAATTCATCCGAGTTATCAATTTATCTCGCAAGCTGGACGCTGAGTATAATCCAGAGCGATTACCCCCCTAAAATCCCGAAACGTTCGGGAGTGCTGCGACCGGGATAAGGGAGGTCCGAAACGTCAGAAAACCGTCACCAGAGCTCACCCGATCAATTACTCATCGCACCGATTATCTCTCTTCCTTTTTTTTTTTATTGTCACGTGACGCCCGTACTCCCCTCTTCGTTTTACGACTCTATTTTAATCACATTTTCGGACGGTTAATACCCGGGGTATCAGGGTGAGATTTCCGAGGGACAAACTCTATGTACATAAAATATTTTTAACGATATTATAGTTATTGACCCGGCGAATTAAGTGGAATGATTAGTTTTTTCCATCTATACAGAGCGCCATCTGCAATGATAATGGGGTACTTTGGCCACTAGTCTTTAATTAAAATCGAGTAACTTGAAATTTTTTTTTTTTTTCTGAAGAGCTTATAAAGAGTTTATGTATGTACATGACCATTATACTTTGTGAAAATTATATTTTACGTGGAAACGCGTGTGCGTGTCCATAAAAAAAAACGTACTTTAGCACTTTTTTATAAGCTCGTTGAAATGAAGACCAGGCTTTTTTGTCACGGAAATTCTTTCAACGGGCTGACCCTTTTTATGGAAGACGTAAAAAATCAGTACTGGTATTTAAATAGCTTGGTAAAAAATGACCCTTTTTTTCAAACAAAATGGCTTATAAGTTTTTCCTTGTAAAAAATGTGAATTAGGTTATCCTTTTAATAGCCATTAAATGGCTAGTTACCGGAAAAATTCAAAAACAAGTTCAAAAGTTTTTACTAATAATCATAAATTTACAACTGACCATACTTTATTTCCAAAATAAACAGCCGGCTGTCAATTGAAGAGAAACCAAAAAAAAAAAAAGCTCGTCTCCATCAGTGAATTCAATCCCGTAATTCAAAACCCTCCTTACACCTTGGCTTTCGATATCCAGCTACTCCAAAAAAAAAAAAAAAAAGGAGCAGAAAGGAAGGAAAAGGAAAGAGAGAAACAAGAGGTTAAACACTGGATTTACGGTGCCAGGCCCTTCCTTATATTTCCGCCCTCGGACAGATAATCCCGAGGAAAGAAATAAGAAAAAAAAAAAAAAGAAGACACGGAAATCCCGGTAGAACACCCCGGAACGACCGCGCAGGGAGAAGGCAGTAAAAAGGAAACGAGTAAGACCATCGCCATATCCGCGACAAACAAGGGTGCTGGTGCAGCACTCGATGACGACAATAATCATAAATAAAAGGTACGAAAAAAAAGCCTCATACCTCGACCGAATTAATCTTAAAAGGACTGGGCTGCTCATATTCGGTGCATCGTTTTAGTCCTCGAAAAAAAAAAAAAAAAAAAAAAAAAAAAAAAAAAAAAGCAAGGAATATTAAAAGACGAAAGTTTCGGGACGTTTCCTCGGGGGGAATCTTTTATGGGGGGAGGGGAGAGAAACCATTTGTCTGGATGACCCCCCGCTGTAATTATGTAAGTGCGAGTGATAAATACTAAACTTACCGCGTTGGGCCGTACTCCTGGTTATTAGCGGGGTATGAGCGAGTATTCCGCGGCGCGTAACCGAGCGTTACTTGTCTTATTCTCGAATGGCTTCGAGTGAGATTGCAGCTCTGGGGAGGGGGATTTATTTAGCTGGTAATTTTTTTTTTTTGATGACTTGGTGTGAGTGTAACACTAAAATGATTTTAATTTTCTTGAATGCGGGTGCTTATTGGTCTTCAGTCTTTTTGGTTTTTGAAGCGAAGCTTTTTATATGAGGAGTAAATCTGTAAAAAATACATAAAATAGCGACCCCAAAAACCGACACTACTATGTATACGTATATAGATTCTATATGTATATATATAGTATCTGCTATGGCTAACTCGACTATACAACTACTTAATAATATTAATAATAAAAATAATAAAAAAGCGATCAAAAAACCGACAATCATCAGCTCATAGAGATCGTTAGTTTCGTGCACATTTGTTAAATATTTTTTTCAACGCTGGTCTATTTATTCGTAAAAAAGAAAGACATAAACTATGAACAATGAATAATTTTTTCTTGAAAGATTGCATTGAATTAATTTATTTTCTCATTAAAATTGTATCAATTGTTATTCCCTTGACCACCTTGAAAAAAAAAAAAAATTAAGGTTTCTACATGCCACAAATTCTGTAGAGAAAATCACTCAACACAGAGAATGCTCCCCTCAACTCAAAGTCTTAGTTTGAATTATGTGGTCTTACTTCTCTTTTCTTTTTTTTTCCATTGGCTTTTCACATTTCTGGACGGCAAATCATTTATATTCCCCAAGGCGTTCGGTTATTCGTGATTAATGATAAGAAAGTTCTACAATTTCTGGGTTAGATTACAGATCTGCACGATTTCCCCGCAAGAACATTAATGTATTGGAAAATAAATTATATTATGAACGATTTTACTTGTAACTTTTATGCTTGGTCCATTCTCTCCTATAGCAATGTATCATATTCAGCTGGACACTGTAGAAAAAAATTTTCTTTTAAACGTGTTGTAGCTACTTTATTGCAGTGAGAAATTTTTTTAAACAATTTTACGCTAATGAGATTTTATAAATTATAATCAATAAAGCTTTTACGTACTAGTGGTGCGGCAAGAATGACCCAATCAAATACTCCTGACACATAAGTTTTGGATTCAGTTTCTGCTGGCAGCTTAATCGATTTTAAATTCTTATGTCAGCCGAAACTTACTCAAATGAAATTATGCCACAAAAAAAAGAATAAAAAAGAATATTTTTAATGTGTAAAAGTTTTTTTTTTTTTTAGTAGTCGATGTTATACACTCCTATAGCCAACAAAATTATTTATTTTCAAATTCTATCGACGATTCGCGCCATAGAATTTTAAAAAGAGATCCCCGTCAAATAAAAATCATTGAAATTCAGTCTTTTTCAGGGCGCGTTTTCATGAAAGAAACTGTGAAAAAAAAAGGGAATCCGCACCTCTCAAGAGTCCCGACGTATCGACTTAATTTCCTCCCTGGGATGCACTGTTAAACTCGACACAAAACCTCGCGATGATCCGAAAAAAGAAAGATGGAAGGCGAGAACGAATTATAGCTGCGTCAGTCAGGGAGCTTGACAAAAATCGATGCGATCTGTCAGCTCGGCCTCCCACCCCAGTCTCTATTTACGAAGCCCAGGGTATTCAGAAGGCATAGGCACTTTTTTTTCGCGAGTATCCTCTAATTGGATGATCCTGAGATGTGTGAGATTCCATTCGGCGTGTTGCAAGCTCAATGCGATGAATTTTTTAAAGCTCCATTCTTCGTTTTATTTTCCTGCGCGCTAATTCAAAGGGAGTCGCAAAAAAAATCTTCCTTTTTTTTCTATATCGAGTGTATCGACGAAAGTTCATTGAAACAGGATGAAAGGAGAGAGAGAGCTTTTTGAAATTTTGGGAAAGTTGAGCTTGTGTTTCTAAAGCTCCGTTCGTTATGGGCCGTAGCCCGAGCTTTTATATTTTTATAATTTATATTTATAAATTATTTATGAGTACAATTTCGAAACTGTTGATGTTTTTGTTGTTATTACGTTTGCATCGAAGTACAGAGTCATGAAATTATTATTAAACCTTGCATGTATAGTTAATAAATGAACATGAATAAATTTATTTATGGAAAGTTGGAAATGCTTTTAACGTTACATTTTAAATTACGACTTTTCTTGGTTTTAACCATGTTTCCGTGATTTTCACACATTTATTTAATTTCGTTAATTCTAAATTTTAATAAGTGGACCACGAGTGGAGGCAAACGTTTGTACAATATTAAAGCTCCGTCAAAATTTCGTGTATCTGGTATATGCTAATTAAATGCTGAGCGGCACTTTGAAGCCGTGTTGGCTTTATATCTAGGTGAAATACCGCGCTCGGCTTTAGACTTAATTTAATGCAGGCCGCGATTATTTATGAGAAATTTGCTCTCGAGCCTCATCGAATGACGCTCAATTTGTGTATTTAAAAAAAAAATAATTTAATTAATTAATTAAATTAACCACGCGAAAATTT
Organism: Encarsia formosa; assembly: GCA_038277355.1. Taxonomy (NCBI): domain Eukaryota; kingdom Metazoa; phylum Arthropoda; class Insecta; order Hymenoptera; family Aphelinidae; genus Encarsia; species Encarsia formosa. Next base: position 3,727,032 of record CM076185.1, on the reverse strand, counting down.
ACCAGCTTAAAAAGTAAAGCACGCAATGAATATGCATGAAAAAACGATTTAATTAATAGTTTGCGGCGTCTCGGTATAAACTACAAATTTCTCCGTGGAGGTGACAAAAATGAATATCTTGGTAGGAAAAGAGTTTTTCACTCAATGCATAAAACATTGATTTTAAAAGCAGGGAGGTAAATTAGTGCGTCAACATATTTCGATGCTCGCCTTTTATTTCGAAATAATATTCATAAACTCCGATTCGCTTGGCCCTAATTACCCTCAGTTTACGTCTTCTTAAAAACTTTTTGAAATTTTCTTTTACGAGGCAAAAGTGTGTTGCAAGCTCAGTATAGGTAAGCAAAATTGAATTTCTCGAGGATCGAATCCTCCTCGCTCCTCCTCAAACAAAGAATGAAAAAGTCGGTACGTATAAATAACAGACTCTTATCAGGGGGGACTCCCTGCAGTCGATCGATTACCAATCGGCTTGCCCTTTTCGCCCCCGCAGATCCCCTGGATCAACGCATCCATCACGCTTGCTCTCGGTGCATCCCCGCAAGACAATCGATAATTCGACGTTACACGCACGCACTTTTAGGGACAATGGGGAGTCGTTAGCCTGACCCACGTTGTTGTGTACGGCCTACACTCTGCATAATGACGGCTACTCTCTTTTTTTATTTTTTTTTTTCGGGGCCGGAAAGCTTTCGATCTTTTATTCCCTCGCGCGACGCCGAGAGGATATTGTCGGTTGCGATTTATAGGTTTTGAATTATTTAGATATTTTTCGAGGGAAGCCCCGGCGTGTTAGTTTGGAAAAGGGAATGGAAGAATAGCGCAGACGGTTTATCAATTGATGATTCTGCGGGGATTTGCGAGCGAGCTTTTTTACCCCCCGAGTTTATTCTGCTGCGCCGGGGAAAAAGAATACGTTTGACGATGGGAAAATTTTGTTTATTCTAGTGGCAGCCCGAAAGAGACGAAAATTTTTTTTTTATTCCCGGTTTGACGATTCGGTTTCGAGTTGGAAACACAAAGAGTTTTTTTAAGTACAAGCCGCGGTGACCACCCGGAATTACACCGCGTAACCTTTAACTCATGCGCAGTAGAGTTGGGGATTTTTGAGGTTAGGAAGATTTTCTTGTGTTCTTTTTTCTTTTTTGCGAGTCTTTTTAGATTTTTTGATGAAGTTTTTCACATCTGATTGTTACACTTGTAGTGGGCAACTGATTAAATAAAAATAAGTTTAGCTTTCAAATATCATAAACAGAATGATGCCATAATAAGTTTCTCAATTTTAGTACGTACGTCAAGAACTTTTCACTTCATCATCACTGATAACTTTTCTCTCTTTTTTTTCACCTATATAAGAAACGCATAACTAAAAGTTTTATAAAAATTAAGAATTCAGAATTGGGTTTATAGACGCATTACCGGGATTCAAGCTCGTAAAAAAAGAAAAACTGTTGGAAAGATTCATAAAGTTTTAAGAAACGCTGCAGGTTTGAAATTTCAATTTCGTCGACGCTGAATGCGATCCTCGATACCCGATCAACTCCGCGTCTAGCGTAAAAAAAAAAGTCGAGAAGAGGGGCGGCTGAAACTCTTGAGATTTGTTGGGACTTAATTTATCGATACAACCGAGTAAATTATCAAATAAATGTGATGGAGTAATTTATATACATCTTCGCAGGAGCCTGGCGCCGGGCAGGGGGGAAGAGCAGGGGAACGTTGGTTTCTGATATTCTCCGGAGTATTGATACTGGAGAGAACGACCCCGAGGGTTTACGAATTATTCAGACGGATTGTAATTCCATCACATGAATAATCGATCGCTTTACACGATTGAGGAGATATCTAATAGTCGGCAACTATTTCGTACGATATCCTTGGATCGCCCGAGCCACCCGGTCAGCGAAATTTTTCAAACGAAAAAAAAAAAAAAAATTGAGGAATATTTAGAGCTTTTGGGGGTTAATTTTTACTAGCTTGCAGTGGGAATATACTTGGATTAGGGTTAAAACTTCTCGATATACCAAACTCGTTCGCTGAAATTATTTAAATAGCAGTGTGACTCTATACCAACTTTGGAAAGAAAGTTTTCGAACCTTTTTCTTTTCCATTCCTCCCCTCCTTTTTTTCCCACTGGAGTTTCACAATTTAAATGCGATGAAAAACTTTTTAATCTTGTGGAAACTATTAAAAATAACTGCGTTTGCGAATTTTTACAAGTTTTTCAAACCGAAAAAGTAATGCACTTTCTCATCGTTTTTACGATTAATTCGTACACATAAATTTAAACAACGAGATTAAACTAATTCTTCCTGTTTTAAAAAAAAAAAGAAAATTATCTATTGTTTCGCGATTTTTCAGTACACATTCGGTCTTAAACCGCAAGGGTCGGTGCTCGATAAAACTCAAACTTTCCTGCGGGGTAGTTCTCAACTCGTCCGTCTGCGAACTTCGTCTCTCTTTTTTTGTAACCCCCGCCGAAACTCACATAATAAGCACCGATTAGGTTTCGAACGTCGGTGGATCTGATTGTTTAATCAGTCTTCCATTCCAGGCCAAAATACCGAAAATACCTGGTAGTGACGCGCTGGCCTGCGAGCGGAGAGCAACGCCCGGCATTTCCCCGAGTTTGCCGAGGTGAATTCCGTTACTGGATCAGAGGGATGCTGCCATGGTTAAACCCCCCTGAGCATCGATTGATTCGCCCGGCAGTTTAGACTGATTTCAGCTCTGGCCTCTTTTTTTTCCCCCCGAGCGAGCGAGATCTAATCACTTTGAGTTTTGAGCTTGCGTTGATTTAATTGCTGCGCTGTTATGCGCGAAATCTGGATCGATACGGAGCTGAAGTTTTGAGATGCTTTGTAGATTGTTATAAACTTGTTGAAGCTTTCGTTTTGAAAAATTATGGCGATGAAAAAGAGCTTTCAATAATTCCTGCAAGCTCGCGTTCGGTTCGATTTCAAAATTTTAATTTTCAAATTGTACGAATCAAAGTGAACTTAGCAACAATCACAAAAGAATCAGAACTGCCACTGACACGACCACCAATTTGATAATATCTAGCAGCTGCAAAAAAAGTTGGGAATAAAAGTTTTTTAGATGAATTTTAAATAATTTCATCTCTCGCGTAAAACTCAATCCATAAAAAAAATTCTTCTCCTCGCAACAAAAAATCGCAACTTTCAAATTAATAAAGTTTAATTAAAAATCTTTCCGAGCCAGCAGAGAGAACTCTCAGAAAAATATTCGCATCAAAAACTCTGCGAAATAAAAAAAAAGAGAAGGGAAAAAAAAAAGCACCCGAAGTGTACACAAACAGAGTCACGAAGAAGAAGTCGGAGGGAGCAGGAGGAAGAAAAAAAGAGAATCTCTTCATTCGTCCATACCAGGGCGAAATGACAGGTGGCGTTAATGAGGCGGCGCAGCCAACATTGTTCATTAGTTAATGATACGCGGGGAGGTCAGAATCTCGATGAAAAAGCTCGCAGGGAGGAAGGGTAAAAAAAAATCCCGCGTAATTATGGCCGACGCCTCACCCACTTTTTGTTTTTTTTTTTTTTTCCATGCGAGCGCCACCCGCATTCATCCGGCGGGGAAAATGTGGGCTTTCTTTTTTAGGAATGTGGTGTGTGGATTGCTCTAATTATATCTAATTTCGCGCTATTCTCTGGAGCGGGCTATTCATACTTCGATGGTTAATTTTTAAACTATTGGAAAAACTAAGTATGTAAACATGAAATTATGTAAAAAAGTCAGTTTTTGATAAATATGCAAAATTTAGATGAAAAAATTTATTCTCGATGATATTCTTTTGTAAATTTACGAAGCTGATTTTGTACCTTGATATCACGATTCACTCGCTGGTAATGAGATGCATTTTAACAGAGAGCCAGACGAAGGAAGACTGTAAAGAAAAAAAATTGTTTTATGATTCCCCCTGCATATTTTTTTAATGCATGAGATGTTGCATTGTGAAAAATTTCGTTTTACGTTAAAATAATCTCAAAAAATAATACAAATTTTCGTTATTTATTCAGAGAGTTTTAAGTACACTGTGTCAGAGTAAAAATCATGATTTAAAATTTTTAAATAAAGTCTGAACAAGTTTTGTTATAATTTTTCAATTTTGTTCATTTTTGAAAATAAATTCAAATATTTAAACCTTCAATGAATATAGATATAGAGTTTTCACTTTTCCAGTCATCGCGGCTAAACGATAACACCGAAGATTAGCAATCAAACCAATTTCCGATCCAATAATTAAAGGCTTCGAAATTTTTTTCCCACCGATTCAGCTCACGTACCCGATTAATAAAAAATACTTTCAACAAGAAAAAAAAAATTTGTTCACCTAAAAAAGGAGTATAAAAAAAAATTGCGGAAAACTTTGAGCTTAAACTTTTCATTACATCACTCCCGATGCGCTCTTTTTTTCCACCATCGAACAATTTATCGGGTAAAACCTAAGTGAATTTTTCCAAGCCAAATACGCGGCGACTTTTTTTCACGCGTATTTTGCTCCCGATGAATTCCTTTTTTTTTTTTTTTTTATTCTCGTTCCGTGCCGATATCATCGATTTTTAACTCTTTGCGAGACCGCGGAATATATCCTTGCGAAATTCCGCATTAATTTTTCACCGAAAAAAAAGAGGCACTCCACGTTGCGGAGGGAAAAATTAATTTTCGTCATAAATCCCGTAGTCACTGGCGCAAGTGTGACCGTCTTTTTTTTTCAAGCGGTATATCATTACCAGCTCGTAAAAAATGCAATCGGCAGCGCTACTTTGAGGATTTAATACTGTCTGAATTTATTATAAGGTGCTTGGAGAGAGAAATTTTTAGTTAAAAAGCTATCAATTCACTGAAATAGGGAAGTTGCATTAGTCCGAAAATGAGTTTTTTCAAATAAATATCTAAAAAATAAAATTAGCAAAAGAATTTTTAGTTTTTATACAATATTGAAGGACATATTGACTTATGGAGTTGCACCCTTTCAATGATGTCAGTCAGGGGTAAAATTCTCAAAATTCAATAATTAATATCTTCAGTAATTTTGATGTAAAAATTATGAAAAAAATTTTAAAATTCATTAAAAATCGCAGAGAAAAAAATGTTTTTGAAAAATGTGCAACTTCTCTATTAAAAAAAGCACGAGGTCAAGCTGCAGTTTCAATAAAGTTTTACTCGAGGAATCAGCCTAATCTTTATTGTTTCAATCTCAACGAGCTTACACCCCGACTATTATTTCAGTGCATTACCACGGGATTAGTTTTCCTCCTTTTCATTACACACATATTTTTTCAAACGTTTTCAGTTACTTCCAAAGTATAAAAAGGAAAAAATTGGTTTTCACCCTTTCCCCGCACGCTCCACTTTTTTTTTCCATCCGTGCCCGCGAGAAAACTCGTGAACTGCTCGTAGAGCAATATCCCGCTTAATCCCGCCGACAGCAGCCCGAGTGCAGTTTTATACTGTCCTTTAAGTGGCCCCGTGGAGCTTCGAGCTTTTAGGGGTATAAAGCTCTCTCTCTCTCCCCCCCCCTCCCTTCCCTCGTTGGTGGTGTAAATTAGTTACGGACTTTCAACCTCTGTGTCTCTATATTTCACTCTCTCTATCTCTCGCCCTGTCCGCGTTTGCTTAATTGGACTTGCGGTGCGATCCCGTCGTTTTTTTTTGTACTCTTGGAATTTTTTTTCACTGCGGGTTCTTTCGAAAATTCAGGACCTATATTTTAGCGAGGGATGAAAGATTCAGTTCGAGAGACTATTTACGCGGGTTCGATGCCAAAGTCAGGTGGGACGAGACCCGCGGGTAATCTACCGAAAGCCATACTTTAGCCGTGCTACTTGAATGTGCAAACCACTTTTATGCCCGCACGGCCCGAGTACCCACTTTTAAAGCAAATGATTTAATCTGAATAACAAAGCCCTCTGGTTGAGTTTAAAGGGCGATTTTTTAAAAATTCAGCATCGTGAGTTACGGCTCTGCTTCCGTTTTTTTTTTTTTTTTAAACACAAAGCTTTTTCAAACAAACGATTGGTTTTTTTGAAAAGCTCAGTGAATAAATATGCTTGGGGAGGGGTGGGCGGAAGAGTAAAGTTACTTTTTATTCGTTTCAGCCCGGTGTTATCTTAACGACCTAAAAGTTAGGGAAGTAAATTGAGGAATCCAATTATGCAGAACGGCAGAGAGTTGCAAGCTAAATGTAATATTGTTAAGAGGATTGGGATTTAAATCGTTATCAAATAGTGTAAATTTTATGATTTATAAATAAAACATTCAGTTTATGTTTGATTTCTTAAGGGTGTAATTCAAGTGTAAAGTAGCCGAGGTACGCAAACCGTGAAATGCACATTATTCTACGAGGAATAATTTAAGAAAATTCGATAAAACTCATTTTACTTTCAATCTTAAGAGTGCATAAAATAAGTTTTTGTTGGAGAGCCTGGATACTCGATATGAATTTCTTAATGAAAAATTCCACTTACGATCAGCAGGAGAGATCGCATAAAGTTTAAAATGACAGTGATTGCAGAGCGAAAACTAGACATGATTTATTCAGAAATTTTCATCTCTTTTATACGGTAATTTTCATAAAAAACTTCTTCTCAATGGAATTTATAGAGCTGACTTAACGTTAAATAGCACTTTGTAGAAAATTCATGATTTTTCCAAGTGAGAAGTTAATTTTCAGTGGTGAAATTTTTTTGTTCTCATCTCATTTTTGAAAAAAAAATAGAAAATTTTGAATTTTTTCACCCAGTGTCGATTTTCAAATCGTGTTAAACAAAGATAAAAGAAAATCTGTTATCAAGCTGTCACGTTTGACAGAACAGCTTTATCCATCATTTGCCGTCAATCAAATGCAATTCCCCTGATGGAAGTCCTGCACAGGCAACCTCTTTGTAAATATATATATATAATACGAAGCCAAACCGTTTTACAACATTTTCACGAGAAGTTTTACGACTTTGAAAAAGTTACTCTCAACCGTAAATGACGAACTTTATACGGCAAAATGAAGGTGGAATGATGCAGTGCCATAAAAATTAGAGTAGTTTATCCCCCCCCCCGTCGACTCTTGAAATACATTCGAGACCCAATAAAAGTTGCATGTCACCTTTCGTCTTGGCGAACTACTCAAAGTATGAAAGATTCCGCTTATCGCCAAAGATTTTCAATTTTACGACCACTTTTGAAGTAAATTACACCACACTACGAGTTGACAAGAAAAAAAAAAAATTCCAGCGGTAATCATCCCCCTCGTTACACTTCAGACCAACAACCTTTGACCCCTAAAAAAAAAAAGCTCATCCCCACAAACGCAACAACATCAATTTAAAAACATCACTGTACTCACAGTAAGTCGGTCCTGGGAGTTCGGTTAGTCCGGCCGCGATCACAGCGCAAAAACTCAAAGCCATCGTAATTCAAAATAAATGTCCTCTAACACATTAAAACAAGATAAACAGCGAAGATGACGATGTGCTCCTGGAGTACGACGATGCGCGCGTGACGCTCCTCACGGCCGAACTGGAGCCTCCCCCCCTCGCGCCGGCCCTCATATAGGCGCCCCCACCCCCGGGGCTTAGCCTTCCCCTTCCAGATTCATCTCCGCCGCTGCTGGGGGCTCCATTGTCTCGCGCAGCAACCCCCGTGGAGGGACGAGGAGGAGGAGGAGGGCGCAAGGTAAAACGCGGCCGTATTGTCGTGCATGTGCAGCAGCATCGCACCGATGATTTCCGATATGCGGATCGACACCCGATCTCCAATCGTAAACTCGGGGGAGGGGGTTTTCCATTTTGGCTGTTTACCGGCATTTATTTGCAATCGTTGCTGGTTGAGTTGAATTCTGGAGCTTTCGGGGTTTGGAGGGTGTAACTGGAGTCAAAAATGTCGAAAAGTGGACAAGGACGCTTGATTTTGTTTAAGGGCCTTAAGAACTCGTGTAAGTAGAGATCTGCCTTACCGACCAGATATCAATTTTGTGTTTCACAACATCCAAATGTTGGTTATCATTAGTCTTGAGATCCAAGTCGAAATCCTTTAGGCGTTCTCGTCTGCTGGTGTCAGCAGCGTTTGACAAATGGTTGGCCATGACAAATTCAGATGCAGGAAGAAAATTTGAGCTGAAGCTTTGCCAAATAATATACACGGGGCTGTGGTTTAGAGAATTTAAGTTTAATGTAATTTGATACAGAATTCGCTTCATCAGTCAGCATTACACTCTATTTTAAATTAATCATGTTACACTCACAATGTGACCGCTAGGGGGCGAAGTGAATATTTTTAACAAAAGTGAAGTACTCATGGCATTGAAATATTACGAAGAGAATTATCCACAGTGGTCTACCCAAAACAATCAATGTTGCATGTTCCACGAGTCTATTTAATCGGATCAACATCGAAACGCGGCGCAATCGAATCGATAAAATTATTTAAAACGATTTGAAAAAAAAAAAGAAGAAAGGGACAGAAATTTAATTTCCGCGGGTCTCGGTCTCATCTGTACACAGCTCGGCGACTGCCTAATGGCCTGAGCGATGCGCCAATTAGCCCAATAACCCCCCTCTCCTCCCACCCCATCGTAAATTTTCCCTCTCGTTCATCGTGTTTGGATAAACGCGCCGCGCCGGGAGAAAAAAAACAATCGGCACCCTTCTCCGTCTTCCCTCTTCCGGGAGGAGGAGGATCCTTGGTGGTAGGGGATGAAAGCCGTCGATGTCCACTTTGACGCGAGAGGAGTTGATCGAGTACCGTCCAATGAGTTGGCCCTTTTTTTTCTCTCCTTCCCAGCGTTATCCAATGAATTTTCTAGTGGTCTTTTTGGTGGCTATAAAAACATTAAATAATCTCATTTTTCATCATATTTGGGGGGGGGGGCTTTAAAGCGTTATTGATTATCAATTGACCTCCTTATTGGATGCATGCGGTCGATAATTCACCATGCCCGTACGTTTACTTAATTTTCGGTAAAATAATATTGTAAATCAGGGTTGTAAATTCACCTTGTAAAACTAGGCGGTAATGCTTGGATATTTCATCTGTAATGACTTTTGGTTAACCGCGATGTATGCGTTGAATATGCTTTAAAAACAGTAAATATTTCGAATGGCTCCGCATGGAAACTGCACTCCAGATTGTAGCGGTAAACAAAACTTGTGTGGGTTTGTGACTTTATAAAATATTTCGAGTGGAAAATTTTTTTTATTTTTATTTTTTATCGAAATAAAAAATTTTTGCCTCGATTTAAATTATTGATATTATCACCTGGAACTATGGTTGACATGCACGGGTGCATCGCATACACGCACGTGCCACGGTTACATCGGTGAATTCCGATTGGCATATCTGCTTGGCATTCAGAAATACTTTCGCTGTGATATATAAACGCCGATAAGTTTTTATTTTATCAATATTTTTTTTCCAATAAAATATTTGTACGATACGAACCTGGGTAAGAACAATTATTGGCAAAAAAAATGAAATAATTCACAAACTATTTTATGATAAAGCATACTATTTTTCGTATACTGCAATGATTTGGAATTCAGAAAGTTATTCTTCAAAGACTCTTGCACCAGTTTGTCTTGGTCTCAAAATCTTACCTTTTTTTTATATCTTTCCATGTATAATAAGAGGTATATTCTATAAATTTTAAGAAACCATTGCTTTAATTGTTCTTTGCAAGACTTTAAACATTGAAAAAAGTCCCGTGAAAAGTGATCACCAAGAAGACCAGTGAAATTAACTTGGGCGAAAGCGGTGAAAATCAAGGATTTTAATGACCTCTCGACACCTTGCCGGTGTCGGAGCACCTTGGTCACACCGCCAGCACCGCGGGATGATGCCCGCTGCGGCCGCAGCAGAGCGCTGCAGGTCGTCATGACGACGAGACGGCGTGGCGGCATTGATCGCAGCCACTGCGTGCAGCAGCCCGTATATAGGTACCTACCTGGACCAAAATCGCGAGGCTGGTGCATCAAAAGCCAATGCACCGGGTGCCTGCTGCTGTGTGGGCGGTGGGGGCTGGAATTTTGGAAAAACGATCGCGCGGGTTTGATCGGATTTAGATTTTCACTATTGAAAGGAGACTGTTTTTTATCAATTAAACAGAAATTTCTTTATTTACGTTAGGGGTTGAACTACTACGAACAACCTTGGTTTAGTTAGACTTTATTGATAATTCATCTTTGTTTGATAAAAGATATTTGTTTTTATAAAACTGAGAAACTTATTTAATTTATGATGGCAGTCATCAGATACCACTGTTTAATTCTGGACATCTAGTTAGGTAATAAACTTTTCAAAAAACGAACTTCGGTTTCAAACTGAACAAAATAAATTGAATTCAAAGATCTTTTTTTTGGAATTGAAACTGTGGATTTTGAAACGGTCAAAAAATTTAAATTTTCAATTCTATTTCCTGGTGGTCATGTGATTAGATTATCTCCAGCCCAGCAGATGAAAGAATTTCCAATGCTCGAAACTGACCAAGAACTATTTTTTCAAATGTCAAGTGAACAATAACCAAGATAATTCAAACATTATTCATCGCAAAAAAAAAAAAATAAAATAAAATAAGCCCAAGATAATTACGATGTCCAGCTTCGTAACTCTGAATATATTTTTCAGATTGAAAGCTATCGTCAATATTCATTTACCACGCTCAATTTCATAAACATGATTAAACGTTCGCCAAAGCGCAACGCAGCAGAATAATCTCTGCACGGCCGCGGCGGGAGTGTGGCGGGGGGGGGAGGAGCAAATTTCCATGATGGAAACACACCTCAAACGAAACGGTTTACTCAATTTTCCCCGAGCCAGAGGGACGCCAGCGAGTGAGGATCCTCTATTTATCCAATTCATCCTACGGAAACGCGCCTAAACTGTTGCTTGCGTTTCTGCAAACTATTCGAAATATGTATAAGTACCGCGGCTGTTTGGACCCTGTAAAGTATGTCTGTCGATACGCAACCGGGCTAAATTGTTTGTGGCAAAGGGCCGCGTGCAGCCTAAATAACGTTTCGTTCTCGTTAAGATTTCTTACTTGACTTATCAATGAAGCTTGAATTTTTTATTTATAATTCGAAATATTTTTTTAGAGTATCCATTAGCAGAACGATAGCGTTTATTGAAATAAAAGCTCTTGAGGATTTTTCATTTACACATTTTCAATGTAACGCAAGCTCTTTTTTTTCTCATACTCTACGCACTTTTCCACCGTGCAAATATGTAGTGGAGCCATTTCGGTCGTTACTGCTTGCTATTGTATACGCATACGTGCGGGTAAATGGGTTATATGGTCCACGATAGATGCGCGTTATAAGGGAAATAAAACTTTATGCGCGTGCAACAGACGGGATTTACAAGCTTTACCATGAATTCTTCCCTCAAAATCTACAAATTCGTTGTAATTAAAGTGAACAATGGGTGCACGAGTCACGTTAAAATTTCAAGATCAAATGGTTGTTTATGAATTAACTGATGACTAAAGATTGTATAAGTTGTGGTATTACTGTAAGTTTGTATATTTGAAGTGATTCGAAAAGATTTATTTTATTAATATATATATATAAATTAAAATTATTTTAATTTTAGATTTTTTAAATCGAACCACTTTGTTGAAAAAGCTACTTATAAAAAAAAAAGTAATCAATAATCAGTTTCAACATACTTTTTTGTATTAGTAACAATTTACTTTGTTATTTTTATTTTAAAATTTGTTATTTATCGTAGTGTTAATAAAACTCTGTTTTGGTACTAAACAAAATGTGTTAAAAAATTGCTCTAGATGCACCTGAGCGCGCATTGCAACATTTAAATTTTTTCAAAAGCTTCCATTCAAGCTTTTTTGATTCTCCAGGCGCTTTTACGCCCTGTTGTTCATACTCAAAATTCAGGCTAAACTAACGTAAAAAATCTTCCAAAACCGTCCAAAAAAAAAAAATGTATCCAATACTCAACGATTTATCAACCTGGCCAAGCCGAAAAGCATATCTTTCAAAAACCACGCGCGCGTCAGAAGAAAAAGAGCTTTCATCAAACACCTCGACGCCGGAGTGTGCCACAATGCGCTTGTTTACCATTCGGAGGCTGGGGTGGCTCAAAGGATCCCTCATTAAGCATATAGAATTTCGGCTAGGGGTGGAGGCGCACGACGTGGAATTAATCTGGCCGATTGTGTTTAGGGGGCCAGCGCGCCACCATGTTTCAAAGATGTGTTTTTTTTCTCTCTCTCTCTCTCTCTCTCTCTTTCTTTTCAGCCAGAGTAGAGAGAAACTGGGTCGAGCTCTTTACTGCAGCGTGGAGATTGAAATTTCTTCTTTTTTTTTTTTTTTTTCCTACCTCCCCTGGGGTAAATCATTGAAGAGTCTTTTTTAATTAATTATGCGGTTAGTTTACCTTTCTTTTTTAATAAAGAATTTTTTTTTCGTTTGTTGGTAGAGCTGAAAAGTTAATGTAGGCTAGATGAAAAATAAAGTTAAATGTTGTTTAGAGGCCTCATTAAACAGGGTTATGGGTCGTTAAACAAAGTGTAAGTTACATTTCATTTCCCGATAAAATTTGTTGGGATGATTTAAGAATCAATTAAAGGCTTGATTATTCTTGGTTTTTAATTGTCTTTTGTTAATAATCTCTGTTCGAAAAATGAAAGCTATAAATTTGTCTTATGAAAATTATGATTTAACAAAACACTAGATTGAAATTATAAAAACGAACTATTGTAAGGATTAAAAAATAAATAACAATTGGTTTGTTAGTAAAGGTAGTGAGTTTTAATTTTTGTACTGTTATCATCAAGCAAAAAAATTAATTACCTTAATCCTGAAACATTTCACAGAAAATCATTCTGGATAAAAAGATAAGCATCACAGAGGAAATTAATAAAAAATACGCGAATGAAAACCGAGCACTCCCTTACCGACTGACGGCGCGCTGCAAGGTGTCCCTCACTCTTTACCGGCTCTTGATGAATGAGATTTTTCCATATATTTTGACGTGCTACAGGAAGGAAAGATGAGGCATTGTTTAATACGATCCGATGGTCAATTAATTCGTTCACAACAAAACGTTTGTATCAGTTTTTAGAATTGTACAAATCCAATTACTTTAGTTAGCAAAAAAAGCTTCAAAAATACAAAAAAAAAACTAATTTGTAATTTTTGAATAAATTCGTATGATGAATAATTTTAATGAAAATTTTCATAAACATAGTTCCACGTTAACACCCGATTGGAATTTATCCGTACAATAATCAATAAAAAACTTTTAAAATAACCCCGGAGAATTTTTCGTCCGTTCATAACGAAAAACCGCACGTGTTGTTGGATGTAATTTTTAATAAACCTGGGGGGGGGGGCGGGTTTATCGAACTCCTGGGGGGGGCCTCCCAGCCTACAGCGTCGCATTTTCCGGCGCATCTCCGGTTTCGGACGCTGGCTGCATCGTAGGAGGAAATTAACCGCGGAATGCAACTGGACCAACGGTTATTACCAAGCTGCTGCAGCCGTAAACGGCTCGTTAAATATTTTTTAATTAAGCTCAAACCCACGGTGATCGATCGTTTACACAGTTATCGGAGTTTGCTGAGAAATTCTTTTTTTTTCAGAGAGCCTGAGGGATTTGTTTTTTAATTTTCGGCGGGCTATATCTAGCGCGGAATTCGGGCTTTAATTTAATAATCAGATTGAATAATTCGTTTTTTTTTTAATCGTGAATGTCCAAAATTCATTTTAATGACGGAAAGTAACAAGAATTAGAATGAACATTAATTTAATTAATAGAATTAAAAAATATTTTTCCAAAATAGTTGAGAAAGAATATTTATTCTCTTGATAAATTATATAGTTAAAAGATGGTCCTAGTTGTAATCGAATTCGGGTCTGCTTACTACTTCTCACTGAGTTTTTGCTGAAATTATTTTCTAATATTACATAAAAAAAATTTTTTTTTCAACAGTATAAAATCTTATCCCAAACATATACAGTGGAACCCGTTGACGAAACGAACCTCAAGGTACCGAATAAAAATTTTCGTTGTAACCAGACTTCTTTAAAAAAAAAAAAAAAAAAATCTGCTACCACATACGATTCCAAATATATGAATGCTCACTTGATTAATACACACTTTAATTGAAAGATTTCAATAGAGCCAAACAAAGGGCAACGCATCCCCACCGCAAAACATCGAAACTCAAGTCCCCGATAATATCGAAAATTCAATTCCCCGCTCAATGGTAGTCTCGGAGTGAGGTGAATTAACCTAATTAGAGGTGGCTCTCGATCTCGATATCTTCTTGGCCCCCGCGAGATACACGTACCCATTGTGACGCCCTCTGCCCCCCCGAAAGACAATATGGCATTGTCACTGCGCCAAAACGTCTGCAGGCGAGCACAAGCTGGAAGGGTGCAAAAGTTATTAGCCATTGACTTAACGCACCAACCGAGCGAGCAAACACGCACGCTGTTTACCCTCCGCGGAGGTGAATGAACGATTCTTTGGCTCAATAACAAGAGGGGTTGATTGTGGTACCTCACCAGAGATAAATTCTTTCCCTAACTGGTTGAGACAGTCGCTAACGTTTTTCATACGCGCGATGATCTTTTCTATGATCACTTGAAAGAATCAGTAGAACGCAATGTTGCTGGATTTGGATATGCATTGGAACTTTTAAAAAAAAATTTAAACCTTTTATTAATAAATTGGGTTTTTTTTTTTTTCAGCAAACGGATCCCGTCAATAAATGCTGTCAACGCAAGCTCATTTTTTATTGATGAAAGCCTTGGTGAATATAATATCAAAACACGACCTGTATTTTTCTAAGAAATACACCACTACTGAGGAAATTTTTTTTTTTTACTGAATGACGAAAGTATTTCGTTCAAAAATGACACTGGTTTATAATTGTTTTAACACGGTTCTCAAATTTTTTGTTTGATTTTGGGAATAATAATTGTATACTGAATGGTACAGGCTATCCATAAATACATAGTATTGACACCATGGATGTAAAAAAAAGCAAAGCCGTGCTATTGCTCAAGTTTGAGCCTTAGGCTGAGTGCAAAATTGAAGACATTATTTGTACGCAGAAAATAATTGCACTACTCATATAGTTTCTAAAGATTTTTGAGAGTCCACAGAAATACATGCATATACTAATAAAATATAAGCACGCTCGACACTGTAATTTAATTTTGATAATTTAAATAATAATAATTACAAAATTTAAACAATTTTTATAATTTAAAAAAAAAAATGCCGTAAATATAATAAAAGTAAAACACAAAACAATAGATAGTATTTTTCAAATCAGAAACGCATAAATTATGATTTAACAAATGTAACTTCAAGGCAAAATTTTTTAATGAATGTCTTTAAAATAATTAATTGAAGTTGTATTCTTTAAAATAATATTCATCGAAATCTTATAGCAACAGTAATGAATGAACAGGTTGTTTTCATAATCTGAAAAAAATAATTGAATTAGATAAAATTAATTTTTAAATTACGTTAAATCCTTACGTTGCCGAAATTCTCAAGGTTCATATAATAAAATCCACCAGCCGTCAAAATGCAAGGCTTCGTACATCGCACCATTATTATGCAAATATCTTTTTTTGTTTTGTTTGGCATCAAATGCCAATTTATTGAATATATAAAAATTAATTAAAAAAAAAATTCATCAGTAAGTAATTGTATCATTGTACTCTTGTCTTCCTATTCTCACTTATTTATTTCAATATATATGTATTATTTATTAATTTGAATTTTTTTTAATGTATTCAATACTTATGCATATTTACAAAGCATGCTGATAAAGTAAAATGTTGCAAATAAAACTTCTATACAGAATGACCAGTCGTGTCTACACTGCAATTGAATTGCTAGTAACTAAAAAAGTTTATAATAATATATATTCAAAATTATTTTCAATTGCTTATTACTCATTCATACTACAATAAAACTCTTTAAATTGGTGGAGTCAACTTCTATTTTCATCAGTATATGCTTACTTCTGGCAATAGAGGCAAAATTAAGAATGTGAAATGAAATAAGTATTTGGAGATTTTTTCTAGTTTTGTCTGATATGGCCATAGTCCACTTATGATGTTAAGGGTTCTATTTATTTTTAAAAATGACTTCTTTAAAATAATATCTTCTTTTTCATCATTCATTTTTTTCTGTAACTTGGTAGTACCTTGAAAAAAAATTTCAACTTTTGGTTGTGGAAAAAAAAAAATAATTATAGTTGAAAAAATATGGCTTTTATTTATTTTAAAACTCAAGGTCTGTGGCAAATTTGCTTACGCAAAAAATATAATTGCTAGTTGTATGTTTCTTTTTACTCTTTTTAAAGTTTCACTATTCTAGGTGCATGGGAACACCTTAAGATTTTTATAAGCGCGTTTTTATTTTTACGTCTTTACCAGTAGTTTTGGGGCCAATCACAGAATCTCGCGTGACGTATATTTCGCATCTTAGCCAAGTAATAAGGTGAGAAGATATGACGTGTCACGACACGATCTCTGACAGTCTCGGGGCAAGAGTTTATTTTTCATGACGTAACAGTGAAGATCAAAACAAATAAATTTTTTTTTTTTTTACGATTTTTTTAAGTACCCAAACTGCTTTGGTGAACATGGCGCACTCGTGTCGAAAATACGCTATTTCGTAAAAAAAAATTATTGTATTTATTAATTTTTTGTTTGATTTTAGGTGACTGAAGGTTTATATTGAGTCATTCTTGGAGTTTTTATTACCTTTCATAGATTTGCGCTCTAATTCCTTCATTGGCTTCGACGGTCCGAATTTTTTTTTTTTCTTTTTAACTTAATTAGTAAAAATAAAAAAATAATAAATCAAAGCATACTACTTCTTTTATTTTAGTGAATAAAGAAAACTTTATTTGATATAACTAATCAAGCTTTTACTTATCTAAATTTTTTTTACAAAAGCTTTTGTGAGCTACTGAGTTGCCTTCTTATTGAATAAGGGTCCAAATTTTTCAAAAATATCTGTTGCAAGAGCACGAATAAAGTGAACAAACTCGCTTTAAATCTATGCGCACGCATCCACTGATAAGAGTTACTATAAGGTATTCCTTAGCACAAGCACGCATGATCAATGGATCACACATACATGCTTCTATTAGTCCAAGCGCTTATACGGTACAGGTCAACTGTGATATTTATGATTCTCACGTGTGTTGATAAATTCAAAGAAAGCAGTCAATATTTTCATTTATTCAAAATCAATTACCTCTAACAATTGCATTTATAAAATATGGACGCACCTGGAAGTCTAGAAGAAAACATTTCCCAGGAAGTGGATGCAGAAAAAGTTGTTTTGAAAATACGGTTAGATGATAACAGTGAAGAAGAAGTAGAAGAAGAAAATGCATACAACAATCTCGGCTGCCTAAAGGACAATCCAGTGATTAACATAAGCAAATTGCTTGATGACTTAAAATTTGGCTGCTATGTTTGTGTTAGGCAGTTAAAAGCGGGTAATCATTTGGCAGCTGCAGAGTTTAATTCTGTGAATAGGACCAAAAAATTATTTTATGATTCAAGACGTGGTTTCCATGTTAATGAAGCGAACATTCAGAACGAAAAACCGAATGATTTTGTCAATGTGAAAAAATTAATAAATGATTTGTCTCACGGATGCTACATACGTATTTATCAGTTGGTTTCGAGTTACGATTCTGCACAATCATCTGGGCTTGCATACTCACGTTTCCATACGAGATTCGGGAGAAGAGTGCGTTTTACCGAATTGTTACAAGCTGGTTTTTCTTAGTGTTTTTATTAATGTGTGGTGAAAAGTTATTATCATCAAATGAAAATTTTTGCAAAAATGTTTAAATTACGTTCAGTTCAAAAAATTTTCAAGGAACTTTTTCAAAACTTTTTACAGCATTATTATTTTTATTGAAATGCCAAAATAAGTTCGGATGGATAAACTTCTGTACTAGTGTGAAAGTTGTGATTATATTTTTTAAACCTGCTTCATCAAAAATTGTCTAGATGACTGAGAGACGGGGGCGGTTCATTTGATTAACACTTGGTGTGAGTGTCTGGGTAAGTTTATACTTTAAAGTTTTACGTGAGGAATTATTATTTGGTAAATTATTACACTCTTTATTTTACGTTTACACATTTATCGGGTATTTAAATTTTTTTTATCAAGTTTGTTACGTGAAATTTTAAAATCTTGATGAAACCCTGAAAGTTGAGAGAATAATCTATTAACCATCATTTTGCAAAATGATTGATAATTTTTAGGCAATACCAATTATTTTACATGTACGTGAAAATTTTTTACAAAAACTTCATCTAAAATTTAAAGCAACAGTAATGTACGTGCAAGTTTTCTTCATGATCTGAAAACAAGTTTTGAAGTCAAATAAATGATGAAAATTTAAGTATACGTACGTCAAAAAATCATACACTGCCGAAATTTTCAAGATTTATGGAGTAAAATCCACCCGCTGTTAAAGTACAAGGCCTGCTAGATCGAATAATCAGAATATATAACAGCTTTTGCGTTTTTACAGGCATACTGTACCAATTTATTGAGTAGCTGCAAACAATAAAAATGCTTGAAATCGTCATTATTTCATATCGATAGTGATTGTTTATTTACATAGACTGAAGTAAATTTTCAGTTTTTTCCCATATTCTCTGTCCTTGCCAACTTACAAAGAATAGATGAATTACAATACCCGATATCATATATACAGTTCTGGCAAGATCAGCAATATTATCTGATCGTTCCAAAATCTGAGATAAAATAATTGAGTTAGTAATAAATTCAAACTATTTTAATACTTATATGTTTATAAAAATGTACAAACCATTAGTACTGTAAAACTGATAATAATAACTGAGAAAAGAAACGAGAACATATTAACTGTTTCATACGCATTCTCGAAAATTTTAAAAAATCTATTAAAATTAATGGAATACTGAATCAAAAGATTATTATTAAAAAAATAAATAAACTTGCAGTCATGCGTACTTACTCTAATGCTTGCTGATGCATACGAATGGTGGATTTTATTTGTTCATAAACTTTTTTTTCACTGTTTATTTGCGAAATTTGCATTAATCTGTCTCTAAATTTATATTTTTTTATTTTTAATAATTATTTACTTTTAATTTTTTAACTGTAATTTTTCACTTACTCAACAATTGAAAAAAATCCAAAAATGTGATGCAACAAAATTATGAACGTGGAATCATTCGATAAAATAATACTTATTTGCACGAAGACAACTATGTTGTAAAATATCCAAAGTTCGTAATAATATTGGTACGAATCAAACGGATACTCTCCAAGTGAGTAAAAAATTTTTTGACGAGATTCATTTAATGGCATTAAAAAATCCATCAAGGGAGGTAAAATGGTTACTTGAGCATAAAAGATACCACCCAGGACTAGAAAAACTAAAAGATCAATTTTTAAATTAAAACTAACCATTATCAAACTTGTAAAAAATTTAAATATCTATTGCATTTTATTTTTACTTATCCAGCTTTTAATCATGAAATTCCCAGACTCTACGATTCGGTCTATGATTTCTTTCTCTTTAAAATCCAATACGAATGACAAATTTTCGAAAACCTTTCGATACATAAATTCAAACTGTAAAATTAATATTTTTCATAAACAATGTTTTTTTTGAAACTTTTTGAAACTTTTAAGTACTGCAGGATACAAGAAAAATTAATCCATACCTTGGATCCGGAGACGACTAAAATGACATATTTTGTGAAAATGTTAAAAGAATAAACTGTCCCAGCTACTAGTGAACCACATAGTTGCCAGTTTTTTCCACAATGCGATTGAATTCCTAAAAACTGAATAATAGATATATGGATTACTGAAAACCAGATCACTGAAAATCTTTTAAAAAATTTTAATTTTAAAGTTTCCTACTTACTTCTGGTAGAAGAGGCAAAACTAATAATGTTATATAGATCACACGAGTGAAAACTTTTTCTTTTTCAGACTGATAAGGCCAGAGACCAGTTATTAAGCCGAGGATCCTGTTTATCTTGAAAGGCGAATTTTTTAAAATGAGATCCATTTTTTCATTATCCATTTTAATTATATTTTTTTATTTGAAATTTTAATATTTATCGTAATGAAAATATACAAAAAAGGAAATGAAAATTGTTATAAACTGTCTGCAAAACTGGACTAAAAAAAAATGCAAGACATTTCACGTAGTTGCTTATTTATATTGAAACTAAGTATTGAGCAATGTTACGCATAAGCCAAAAATTAATTAAATTTGAAGTTTACATGAAACCCCGTACACGTATGCATAAAATAATTAAATAGGTCGTATTTTCAAAATTATTCTATTGTAGTTTTGAAATAACATCACCCGATATTTCGAACTGACTTTTCAATTTGCTAATAAAATTTTTTTTCGACGAAAAAACTACTGGTATTTTTGAATTTATACCTACTTTTAATTTATTAAAAATTCATGAAGGGTAAAAGCACTCCAGGTACGAAAATTTTTTTTTTTTTACTAAAATCGCTGAAAAAATCGGTATTTTAACATTTTTTTTTTATTTACCGTGAGTTACGAGTTAGATAAAAAATTTTAGAACATTCAGTGTCAGAGAGGAAAAAAATAGGTGATCCAACTAGAATTTTTACGTATACGAGTTTATTTTTTATTTAAGTATTAAAATACTATATTATATTTTATTTGAAATATAATATAGTATTTCAAATAAATAAATCTTCTTATTTGATAATATTATTTTAATTTTACTAACATATTTTTGTTTGGATATAAAATACAAAATTATTCATTATTTTTTATTTTTAACTTTCATTTTCAATTTTTTATTTATTTTTTTTACTATGAGATAGAAAAAAAATTATTATTTTGGGAAACTTAAACTTTTTCTCCCGCGCGCGTACCGGTCACGATGTACGTGCCCTCCCAAGGTCACTATACTATACCGAGATTTTTCTTCGAATTTTAACTCATGTGTGGCCTGCGTTGGGAGAAGTCAGTTGCGATTGATCCTCAGTCGAGTTTAGACTTAAAACGAAAAAAAAATCCGGCCGATCAACATCAGTGACTGGGTGAAAGAACTCATAAAAATTTAGACGTTCAATAGTTTTAGTGAGCTCTAAGGTAGGGGAAGTGTAGAAGTACCATTAAAAAAAATTAGTATTACGCCAGCCGTTTTATCGAACACGCGGGCTAGAACTAAAGTAGTGCTAAAACAAGAAGTTTTTGTTGTATAAAAAATTCGAAATATGAGGTGAGTGACAGTTTATGCAGTGGTTCACATACAATCTTTGAAAATTAAACTCTGGAAAGGTAAGCTACCTGAACTGGCACCCCGCCGACTCTTGTTCAGGCAGGATTAAAAGGATTAAATTATTTCAATCTCTTTAGTATGCTTCTAACCTTGAAATGGAACATTTGATGTCAGTAAATGATATTTAAGCTCAATTGTTCATACGACCAAAATTGGTTTCAAGAGTTTTGGTGAATTTTTTGTGAACAAATCTTTGTTTTTTAAAATCAAATTTTCAAAAATGGACGCATCCAGTAAACAAGAATCCAACAACAACTATTTCGTTGAAAATAAACATAAGCCAGGATTGTCTAACAATACTTTTGATCGTCTTAACACTAATGCAGACATTACAGAGTCTAAAGTAAATAAAGACATAAATAATTTTGAAATAAGCAATATTCGGAATAGAGTTGGAACTCTGCTAAAATACTGGCCAATTTTCAATTTATCAAAAAAATATGTGAAAAAATCACATGATGATTTGAAAGACAATGCTGTTGAGCGAAATGTAAAAGAAATCGAAGAAATAAAAGAAGAAGTGAAAATAAAGATAGAACAGAAAACTGAAAGTGGAATAGGAAAAGAATACAAAGAAAAAATTAGTGTTCATCAAATTAACGAGAATGGTTGTTCTGTTAATAACTTTGATCAATTACCAGGTAATTCGTCTCAAGATTGCTCTGCAGATGACTGTCTGGTAATTAATTCAAATAAATTACTGGATGACTTGATATACGGTTGCTACATAAAGCTTGAACAAATAAAAGTGAATGGTCTCGTTAGCAAAGGAATTAAATTTCGTATTAAAAGAAAATACACCAAAAATAACTTGAGATTTAAAAACACGTGTTTTCAAACAAGATCGGGTAGAAAAGTGCGTTTTACTGAACCTTTGCAGGCTGGATTCTCCTAATGTTACGATGAGATAGTGCGGTGCCCTCCGTTCTCTGAGGTTTTCGATTGAGTCAGAAAATTTTTTGCAATCCAAGCGCATAAAATTTTTGATTTCTTTTAAAATATATTTTTAATTAGGTTCAAAAAATACTTTGAGTATTAAATTACATGAATTGCACTCCAATCCATGAGCTGCCCTCAAAAGTTTATCTGTAGGCTAGACTTAAATACAGTGTGGGCCGTCGTACGGCTTGTAGAGTACAATAAAGCTGTTCACACTCCAACTCTATCGACCATTACCAAAGCTAACCTTGATCTGTAAAAATCTGCTCAGCATTTGAAACGGTCCTAATACTTATAATATTTGAAAAGTATTTGTAAAAAATATTTACATTTCTTAGTTGGCGTATTTTTGTATTTAATTATTTGTAAATAACTCTGTATTTTTAGGAATAAGTTATTGTAATTCATTAACCAGTGAAAAATGATGTGCGCTCATTTATTGTAAATATTATAAAGAACAAAAAATAAAATATTGGATGTATTTTAAAAAATTAAAACTTTTTTTTACACCCGAATCCCATTTATAAAAATTGTTTAAAAAATTTTTTGAGAATGAATAATGATCACCGATGAAAATTGTATAGTTTAAAAACAAGCAAATGTATTCCTGGCAGATTATAAATAATAAAATTTAATCTAACTTAATTTAAAAAATAGTTTTTAAATTTTTAAACTAAAAATGTAAAAAAAGAAAAAAATTTCTGTCTGTTTAAAAATAAAAACTTGAATTATTTAATCTATAAAAATTAAAAAAAATTTTTTTTGGTTTTTTCCAGAAATATATCTGTTTTTTTTGTTTGTTTGTTTTTTTTTTTTTTTTTTTTTCTTTAATTTGTCGTTTTAAATAATTAAAAAATGCAATAAAAGTGAAGTTTATCGAATTTTCTGTTTGTTAACAACATAATTTGTTTTCAATTACAATTTTGCATGACTAACAGTGTAAAATTTTCGATAAAAATATAAACGTCATTTCGAGGGTCTATCCAGAATCACTGATGATTCTTTTGATTCTTTAGTGATTCTTTTGGCAAATTTAAACTGTCTAGAGCCTTGGAATGAATTTCAATTGATATTTCGTTAATTATAATATTTTTCGATGATTTTTACTTGATATGAAATTGATATTTTATTGATCATATTAATTTTTATGTGTGATTCTTTTAGTGATTCTGGAGTGCGTAGCCCCTCGCGTCATTTATTTCCAATGCGTGTACTTCGCACTGAATTTCTGATCTCGCGTGGTTGAAAGGTAACGAGTTCAAATGCTCATAGACTGCACGAATGAATATACGGGAGCAAACGGGGAGTAAACCTAAATCGAGCCCTCGCATACACCGTACGCAGCTCGTGCAGTTTCGCATTGTTCGATATATACAAAACAGACCGGCTTGCTGCATGCAGGAGGGGAGGTTTTGAGTGAAATGAGAGAAAAAAAAAAAAAAAGGAAGAAGGGAAAGATGAAAGAGGGAAATAATATGCTAGGTCAGCTGAAGCCCATTGTCTGCCGGAGCTAATCAAAACCCTCTCCTTCTCTATCTCTCTTTGTTAGCTTTCCTCTCGCGAGTAGTGCGACTCCGCGAGCGCTCAGACTTTCACGGGGCCTTACGTCTCGCTTCTCTACTCTGACTTTCGCCAGACAATGCATCCCTGCGGTTTTCTGGGGTTTTTTTTTTTTTTTTTACTTCTACGTACTTTCAAAAATGAATGATTCTAAAAAATTTTTTATCGATTTTCACATCATATTTATTCGGTGACTGAATAAAATAAATTTTTTTTTCTTTACAGTTTTACTCCTTAAATTTATGATTGTTGTTATGAGTGTAATTGTTGTTCCTTGTACAGTAATGTTGATTAAATCTCCAGGCGACGGAAAGCTATTAGTGATGCGTACATTTTGTCACGATTGTAGGACAGTTATTCCAAACCAATTTTTCCAAAGCCGTTTTTCCCAAAGTCCATTTTTCCCAATTCCGTTTTTCCCAAAATCCAAATTTCCCAATTTTAAGGTTTCCCAAAACAATAAAGTCATGTATTTTTTATTAAAAATTTTTTTTTTTATTTAACAAAACGTTTAATATAGAGAAAAAAGTAGTATAAAAAATGTATAATGTTTTGTATAAGCACATATTCCAAGAATTTTCTAACATTTGATCAAAACTTTACATAGTAACCTACTGTTTTTAGATAAGAAAAAATATCATTATTTGCTACATATTCATGATATCGGTCTACTACGTTCCTGATTAGTTCTTCTCGCTCTCTTCTTGACTTTTCAACGCCTTTTCTTATTCTTTGTCCTAATTGCAGTTGCCTTAACATGATTTCTGTATCTGCTTGCTCTTTTTTGAGTTCATCAAAAAATGCATACAGGCTTGGATGGTGTTTTCCAACAACCAGCTGGAAACGGTTGTGCCAACCCTCGGAAATGTTGTTAGTTCTGGCAGAACCACTCAAGACCGCGTTGTATTGATTCCATAATTCAGGGGGGAATCTCGGAGGATGGTAGACCATTCGTATTCCGGCGGTACCTCGACGGCGCTTTATTTTCAACCTACGAATGTAATTTAGTTCAAAATAATCAACAACACCATCCAATTCGTCAGGCAACTCATCTCGTATTGTTCGAAAGTTTTACGAATACTTTACAAACCAAAATAAGAAAAGAAGGGATGTGAAAAATTTTGTGCAAGTTCTAACAAAAAATTTTAACATCTCTAAGTTTTTGAAACAATTGCCGTCAAATTCTAACTGTGTCGATTAATTATTGCATAATTTTTTTAAAAACTTTGAAATAAAATAAAGAAATTTATATCACCATCAAATTAAACATAAAATACATGACTATATTTTTTTGGAAAATTTGGATTTTGGGAAAAACGGCATAGGAAAAAATGGACTTTGGGAAAAACGGCCTTGGGAAAAATGTTTTGGAATAACTGTCCCCCTACCTTTGTCACGTAGGCAAGCTTAGAAACTATAGTTTTAATTATAGCCCAGGTATGAGCTTGCTAAATTAAAACTATAGTTTTACTTTAATACTCAAAATTATTCGTTACTGCATTGCTTTGAGAACCATCAAAATTAAAAATTTCCAATTTTTCACCCGAAATCGAGATAATAAAAGCTCGTTGCGTTGGTACGGACAGAAATAAAAGAAAAGTTCCCTCCTCCTTTAACTCTTATATATAGGATCTAGAGAAGGTGCTGCTGCTGCTGATTCCGTATATATCAGGCCAGAGACGTTGCGCTGCTGCTGCAGCGGCCAATATATCAATTACCGAATCTCAGGGGAGGAGAGGCATGAGGGATTGTCACCCATAGCAGTCTATCTTGGTTATGACTGCAGGCTGCTTGAGTACAAATAAAGCCGCCGCGACCGCGATTCCACATTTGTTGTGATCGGACCTATTAGACGCCTTTGCGAGGGGCTGGAACAATTTTTTCCTCCAACTGGATCCATTGATTTATCCTGTTTTTTCATCCTTTTTAAATTATTTGACTTAACGTAAATATTCGAGTAAAAAATTTTAAAGAAAGTTAATTTTTTTGATAGCACAGAAATTTTTTTTATTGCAATCTCAATGTTTTTTAAGCATTAGTCGACGGTTGTAAAGACTTATTTTTTACTAGTTTTAAAGCGTGCACAACCGTTTCTAAAAAATAAATTTATATCCAGTGATTGTCGCATGCATATAATACCATAATCAGAAAACATTTATGTCGTTACAAGGTCAAGATCGTAAGGCTAGAATTTATTGGTAAACACCATGCCTCGAGACACTTTGTACGAGACGGTCATTTTTTCAAATGAGCTCCGCGCGCAAAAAAAAGTAAACGAAATAATGTATAAGTAAAAAAGAATATGAATATAAATAATTTTCCATCTAAGTTAAAAAAAAAAAAAAAAGTTTTTCCTTAAAACATATATTAGTTTGGGAAAAAAGTAAGGATATCACGGATGCAGCCCCATATACGTCAAAATTACAGGGAAAACTCCGCTCGGGCCAAGTTTGATGTATTCTTTCAGGCGCTCAGTCCTGGCTCTACAATATTTTTCTCTCTTACCCGGGGAGTTTATTAAATTACGGTTATGGTTCCCCCACCCCCCATTACGTATGTATGCGAGCTCGCTCGTGGGATAAGTTACGTCGATAAGTGTGGCGGAGGGCCCTGAGTACTCGCGGACGGCTGATTTATGGAGATTGCTCGGGGGGAGGGAGGGAGGGATCGTCGCGATGAACTTTATTCGGGAGTTTAACATGTTTACTTCCTCTTGCTTACCCCTGTTTTCTTACTTATTGGATTTGGCCCAGTGATGGTATGCATACCTTTTTTTTTTTTTTTTTTTTTTTTTTTTTTTATCTAGTTTTGAGATTATTGATCACTCAAAACCAGTTGAGACTAACCAAGGTTATCAGACGTGGATCTTGAGACTTTTTAATAAATAATTCAGATATTGTGTCACCCTATAGTCAATTTAATATCTCAATTTTAAGATTTATGTCGATCAGTGGACGGCAAATGGAGAATAATTCACTGATCGACATAAATCTTGAAATTGACAGCTATTTTTACACTGAGAGAAGGATTTGGTTCAAGGAACCAAATATATTTGGTTGAAAAGAAATCGGATAATTTGGTTGTGGGAACCAAATGTTTGGTTCACACTCCACGCGTAAAAATCGAGCTTTTATTTTTTATTTTAAAAACAAATTTTATTTATTATTGTATTATTTTATTGTTTATTGTTGTAATAATTTGCTTAAATCAGTTACCTTTATTCTTGTTAAATGTATAAGAATATATTTTAATTTCAAATTGCAGCAATAAATTTCGAAGAATTAATTAAGTTTATTTAAATATGAGTTCTCTCTTGACAACAAAATTATTTTTCTCTACGAAGTTAAATCAAATTACCAATCGTCTTCAATCTAATATAGCAGCGATCATTTTAATAAATTTTTCGTGAGTTCGTAATTTTCTGAATTACCGCAAAAAATTTTTTGAGGTTATAACAGCGCACTGTTTAACATGACTGTGATCTATACAATTGGTTCCTGTAACCAAATCATTGGTCGCATGAACCAAAGCTTGGGAGAAACCAAAAATAACCAAATCCTTCTCTCAGTGTAGTAAAAGTATTGATTCTTGGAATGGTCATCAGTACATATGATTCTTAAATATTCATTTTCAGTAAAATTTTCTTTAGAATTAAATTTTCCACACTTATTCATTTTCATTACCTTTTGATGATTTGTTCCAGTTATAGTCGATCAATAACTTTCTGATAAAGTTAAGTAATCGCTGATAAAAACAGACATAAAAAGAAACCGTAACAACTCATACTAGTCATTATTAGGCACCAGTACAGTCATAATACTCTGTAAAAATTTGGTTTTCGCAGTTTAAAGTTAAACTTGAACCCAGCAGTCGTTCAAATTAGGTCTCTCAATCGATGAACGCACCCGTCAATAGGGTTAAACCGCAAACAAGCTCCGGAAATTAATCACGCAAAGGCAGTCGTAGATCATCCGTGAATTCCAAGAACAAACGCCTCGCCGAAATTCTCGTAGCTATACGCACCGCATGAATCCTTGATAAATTAAGGAAGGCCGCTCGAACGTGAAGAGGTGTACCGCGGGCGTCCGGCTTAATATCCTCGCGGGCTGACGCTGCAGGCGTGGTCAAAGCAGTATAAACGTCATCGGCAGCCCGAGCCTCCACTAGACGTCACCCGCAGCTTACAGAATTTGCATCCCCGGCGAGCTTTATAATGCCCGCACTGTTCCTGCACGCCCTCGTAATACACCCGCACCGAGTGCTTTTCGCGGGTGTAATGTGTGTCAAGAAGTGCAACGAAAATTTTTACGGTGTGATTTTTTTGGTCATGAATGAGGTTTTTTCGACACTGGCGCGTAAAAAACTAACTTTGAAATGATTTTACGCGCTCGGGTAAAGAAATATATTTCGAAACTGGTGCGCATCTTCACCAGGGCTAAAAATGTACTATTTTTTGGCAGCAGCGGTAGATTGTAAATTATTGTGTTTAAGGGTAAATTTAGATCATGGTGTAATAAATAGAAGACAAATTGTTTTTTTTTTTTGACTGAATTTTTTCAAAAGCTTACTTGAAATGACAGTTTCTTCAGTGCAGTAATCAAAAAATCCCAAATGTTAATAATTTTTTGATCATGTAAAAAAAAAAAAAAAAAAAAAAAAAGATTTTGAAGAAGTTTATGTCCATCTTAGAGATCTAATAATTTTGATTTTGGGTGATATGTCACTTTTTTACAAAATTGGGTAGTTTCAAATGATTCATATATACAAAATTTCATTTACAAAAAATTTTAATTATATTTTTGAAATCTTGAAAATTATGATTAGTGTAATAGAATCATCTTCACCTTAAAGGAATCGATTAATTAAGTAGTATAGCAGAGAATAATTGTAGGAAAAGTATTATGTTGCTACCTTGCAATGAAACTAGTCCAAATCATTCATAAACGGTAATTTTAATCTGGTGCGATTTTAATGTTACTCAAATGCATATTTTCACTTAAATTTAATATTGTAAATAAGTAATGCTCAGCACATACTAACTAGTTCATTCAACAATCGATCTCAAAACTCTGTTTCTAAAAATTATTTGTTAAACAGAAGATTTTTTTCTTGTTTTCAGCAGCCTGATTGTTTACTGCATCGGTCGTTGTAGAAAAAGAAAGAAAAGAAAAACAACAACAAAAAAAAAAGAAAAGCCTCACAACAACAATTAACGTTTGAGCTGAAAAGTTTTATCCCGCTGCACCTCCATTATTCCAAGCCAACAACAGAGTCATCAACGACCCTCTGATCATCAGCGTAAGTTTAATCGTCATTGGCTTCGTTCGAGCACAAACAATCCCTCAATGACTACGAAAAAAAAACCCCCGATCTCCCCTACCCTCTAAAATCGAATATCTTCCTTTTATTCAGGTGCAGTCGTAATTTAGAGCGATCCCGAAAAAAAAAAAAAGTAAAATCGGCGCGCAAGTGCCCCTCCCTATTCCCCCCGCCATTGTTTAGTCGCGGAAGTCACCGAGACTTTTTAATATCCAGGGATGATCTCTGCTGCCTCGTCAGCTCTCCCGACTGTCATTGTTATCGTACAATGACAATTTTTTTTTTTTTTTTTTTGCTCTGTGCGAGGACTTTTATTTCCTCCTTTTTTTTTTCTTCTTCCACGGTGAATATTTCTCGTCGAGGATGTGCGATATTTGTAAACGCTCTCGTTGTTAGCAAAACTGCTGGCGTCTACGTTACCAAGAAGAATAAGACGCTCGGAGAGGACTTTTTTTTTTTTTTTCCGGATGTGATTTTGGACGATCGAGTTGGAAATCTTTCTCTCTTTTAGGGAGCATTCGTACGGCTATGTATATCTTTCCACCTTTTGTCCGAACGTAAAACTTAATTTTGATAAAAAAAATTATGGTGAATGAATATTTTAAAAGTTTAAAAATTATCAACAAATATTTTAAATTAAAACTATTTGAAATTTTTGGTTATTTAAAGTTTATAGTTTAAAGTTGAACAACTTTAATTGATTAATTTTTTTGAAAGATCGAAAGTTAAGTTTTTTAATTGGTCGGATTTTTATTTAAGCTAAAGAAAAGTTTTGAAATATTTAAACGCTTGTCAACTATTAATTATATCTTAATTCTAAAGAGGTGTCAAGTATTACAAACAAAGTTCCCCCTTCTGAAACCTACTTGAACCGAAAAGTTTCAAGATAAAATAATTCCACGTTCTATGTATTCATAATATTATAGAAATTTTTTTGTCATTTTTTTATTGAAATAGGGAAGATGCATAAAAAAAATTATTTAGTTTGTTTGACTTTATCCGATAGTGTATCGGAAAATAATCGACACGTATTTTTCCTTTTTGAAAAAAAATGAAAATTGAAGGAGTTATAGACTTTGTACCTGTACCTAGTGTGGCCCCCCTAAGCAAGAATCGACGTTGTGGCGAATCAAATCAATATTTTGACGTGTACGGTCTCATTTTAAAGGTTAACTCAAAGCTTTAAAATGAGACCTAACGCGTTCGATTTTGATCAATGAGTTTGAAATGCCAGAGGATTTACCAAAACACGTTTTTTTAAGACACCAAAAATTTGGGTACCTAATATGGCCCCCTTGAAGTTATTTATTAATTGCGATTTGTTCCTATTTTTTAAATCAATCAGGATATAAGATTTAAAAAACTTCAAAATTTTCATTATTTTAAAAATTATTTATTTAAAAATTAAGCCTTTTTTACAATTTTTTTGAAAGCTTTGCAACCAGTAGAAAAATTTCAACTTTAAATTTTTATCAAAGTTTGTTTTTTGAGCTAGAATGTTTTTTTAGTTATAAAATGAAAAAAAGCTTTGAAATAATTAAATTTATTTTTCTTAAAAAACATTAGGATAGGATTTTCTAAAAAGTAAATATGAAAATCATCAGCATCTTGTTATGAAATATCGGTATTTCTACTAATTCGCGGGGGGCCATATTAGGTACACTGCAGTATAAAAAGTTATTTAAGAATAAAACCCGTTAAAAAACGAGTTGAACAAAAACTAAAATCGCATTTTAAAGCTGAATCTATAACGAATCGAAGCTACTTATGAAAATTTTGGTCAGGTGTGTCTAAATATTTTGGCAGACCATTTAATCACAACGTAAAATAATAACAAAGGTATACGAAACGAGTTTTAGCACAAGGCGTGCGCAAAAATAATTTTCAAATGTTCTAAACAACTCAAAACTTCATAATTCAGTGTTTTTGACTTCTTCCTACCTTGTAGAGATACCGCATATCGAGCATATTCAAAATAACAGGGGGAGGGGGCATATTAGGCACAGGGCCATATTAGGTACACCTACCTTATATAGATATACTTTCAATGTAAAATGGTACTGATGACGTCACGAGTACCAATTTTAAAGAAATCATATCTGGTAATTTTGATATAAAAATTATGAAAAAAATCTTAAAATTCATTAAAAATCGAGAACTTTCTAATAAAAATATAATTAGAAAGTGTGCATCTTCCCTATTGAAAAAACTTTTAGTATTAGAAAAATCTTGATTACGCCAATATTAGTTTCTTGTTGAAATTTTTTTACCACCGTCATTAGTAAATATTTTGGAAAAAAATCAATATTCAAAAACTTTGAAAAGGCGAAACAATAACGCATTATTATTCAAACTTTCATCCCAACAAAGCTCGGGCTCGTCAAAAAGAAAAAAGCCAAAAATGTACAACAAACAGTCAGCGATTCCAATCATCCACTCGACGAAGTAAAAAGGACGTCGGGGGGGGGGGGTGGAACAAAGCCCGAAGTACTACTCATCAGTGTCGGTGATCAGTACAATGTAAAAGCGAGAGAGAGAGAAAGGTAGATAGAGACATAACCGGGTACGGAAATGTCCAGCGAGATAGCCACTCCTCACAATGGTATCCTACGCGCGCTTTCCGATTCGCGGGCCCCGCAAAGTCGAACTCCGACGTTTGTCTCTGCCCTCCCCTCCCCCCCCTTATTTTTACCACGGCGGCAAGCAACCCCTTTTATGCACGTAGAGCCATTCTCGGGTAGCGATAGTAGGTATCGTCGGCCAAGTGAGCGACTTCCGGTCTGCTCGGGGAAGCACAATGGATCCCCAAATTCAAAAGTACCTGCGAAAAATGCTTTCAGCCCAGAGGCCTTTTCTCCGAGAAGTCTGAGAGTTTTCTCTCTCTCTCTCTCTCTCTTTCTTTCTTTTTACCGAATTGTTTATTCCTACTCCGAATCGAGTATTGATTTTTCAAGATCTGGAATACGAGATATTTTTGTAAAAATAATCAGAGTGAAAAAAAAGAGAGAGAGAGAGAGAAATCGAGCCAAGAAAGCAAGAAAGGGTAGAATGTCGTCGGGTCGGTAGAAGTAAATGAAACGAGGCAAAGGGGAGACGCGGTACGGGTCTGTCAGCGACAGCCAATTGATAATGATTTATAGGAAAGTGATATCGGGCTCGGATAGTGCAGTGGTCCGTTTTTTTTTCCCGGATGTTTTGTGATTCGGAAAAACTCGTTGGCGGAGCAGTCCGTATACAAGAGCCACGGGACAGGATCGATTAGCTCTGCTTATGTTCAGAGGGTTTTCCGACTTATTTTAAGTGATCTTGTTTGCTGTAATCACTTTGGATACTATTCCATTAAAGATTAAAAGGGTGTACATAAAAATAATTTTTGTGATTTAACATTATTTATTAATTAGATAAATCTTTATATTGACTGTCCTACTCGAGGAGCTACGCACTCCAGAATCACAAAAAGAATCAGACATAAAAATCAAAATAATCAATAAAATATCGATTTCATTTCAAGTAAAAATCTTCAAAAAATAATATTTTTAACAAAATATTAATTGAAATTGGATCAAAGACTCTCAACACTTCAAATTTGCCAAAAGAATCACGAAAGAATCGAAAAGAATCAAAAGAATCATCAGTGATTCTGGAGTGCGTAGCCCCTCGGTCCTACAACAAATAATCACAAAATATTTATATCGATGATTATAAGTAAGGATCATCTAATGATCCGCATATGTCGACGGTCCCAGCGAAGAAAAACCTTAGCAGAAAATCTAGAGATTTTAAATGACCAATGAGAGGCTGAATTGAATTAAAAAATTGAAAAAAAAGTTAAAAAATCTTATTTATTGAGTAATGATTTATTGAGATTCCTGATTCAAAAAAAATTTTTAATTCATTTTAGCCTCTCATTGGTCATTTAATATCTCCAGATTTTCTGCTAAGGTTTTTCTTCGCTGGGACCGTCGATGTGGTTAGACTGTAAGACCGATATAAATATTATGTGATTATTATTTATTATACTAACTATTAATTTTGTGAACTTTCAAACAAATTGTAGATTGGTTTATTTTAACATAACCTTATAAAGGAATTTCGAAGTAAAACTTACCTCTAACTGCTAGTATGTGAAAAATGTTTGAATATAAATAAAGTGCAGGTAAATTCTGAGAGTACAGCAAAGCAACAGAAACAGTATTACTTATTAACAAACAAGTACGCAACCCAGGAGAAATAAACTTGCACGAATTCGTGAAAATCAAGCCTGAATAAAACAGCTCGAGGCTTGAAGCATCTGAAAGGTTTCGGCTAAAAGAGGGAAAATACCTAGGGCCGGGTGGCATGGCGCGCACCTCACGCACCCGCGTCTTCGCAGCTGGCGCGGCACTAGTAAGTTGAAAAGCTCGTTAAGCCCGTCGGCCCTTAAGTGATCTCGTATACAACGAGATTTTATGGAAAGTGCATCTGGTCGACGCCAGCGCCTACGAATCGAGCCCTAAGTGCTGCGAGCACCGATTAACGACTGATAAAAACTGCACTCTTTTTTTTTTTTTTTTTTTTTCTCACAGGGAAAGATTTTTAATTCAAGGTTTTCCACTTTTGACTATACAGTCTAGACTTAAATCCGCCATTAAAATCATCGATTTATGAGAGACTTGATTAAGTTTCCCTCTGATAATAAGCACGTTACTTGCGCTCCTTATTTGCGTGTGATTGTCTCTGAAATATTCAGAGCAATCCAACTTGAGGACCCCCTTAGTCCTGCGTCTTCAGACGGAAGTGTTAATTCCTGCCTTAATTATATATGCCTATTACAGTCAGGGCCCAGACAGTAAGGACTTAGTTGGTGATTAGTTTGCATTTGTTAGTTTCTCAGAGAAATTTCATTATACCATATATATTGTTAAAAATACACATAATTTTGTTGTTTGCATCGTCTTACCTGGCTAATTTATCAATTGATTAAATATTTGAAGAGAAAAAGGATATTTTATTTGAAGAAACAGGAGTATAAAAAAAAAAAGAGTAGTAGGCGCTCGGGAGGGAAAAATTCGAGAGGTGACGGAGCTCTTTTCCATCGTACCGGAATCCAATAAGTCGGGTCTGGGTTACGTCGTAAAACAGAGGGCAAACAAATTTCGGGTGCGCAGGCCGTTTATGTATATACAGTCGCAGCCATGCCGAAGTAAGGCTCTATTGGTCCTGACACACGGATACGTGCGTTCACCCCATTCCGCAGGGCTCTGGAACAACAACGGGAAAAAGAACGAGGAAGAGGAACTAGATGACGAAACGAGCTTTTTTTTTATCCTTGTTTGTCCAACGCTGCGTTCTATTATTTAATTTATTCTCTTTCTTGTTTTACGTATACTATCAAAACGGTATTTTGACGTTTTTAATTAAATTTGTCGTTGCGGAAAATTTATTTTAGTAGAAGGAGCAAATAATAGAAAAAGAATTGATTTATTAAGATATTATGCCAGCGACTTGAAACTTTTTAACGATTTTGTCTTATGTGTGCTTGTTTATAATCAAAGATTAAAATGTTTAATGTTGGTACAATATGTACGTATTAAAGTCGATAAAATTTTTTTGTAAATTTATTGAAAAAGCTCTATTCCATAAAGGTAGTGGAATTTAGTCATGCATTATAGAGTTAAAAGAACAACCTATAATTTAATCAAAACTATTCTAAAAGATTTTTTTGGCAATTAAAAATCTTAAAAATAATTATTTGAGATTGTTTTTCAGCCATTTTTTTTAGCGCTTTTGGAAAAGAATTAAAATTCCTTGTTCACTACTTTTCTAACATTTGATATTTTTGTACTTACGCGCCAATTAAAGGCTGTTATCGAAATTCTGCTAGAAATTGAAAAACTTCAAACAGTATAAAACAGCGTAAAACTCAATTTTGAACCAAAATTTTTTGTTCTTAATCGTTTAAGAAAATAAATTTTGGAAAAAGCTCTACTCTTTAAAAGCTTAGTAACTCAAATACTCATAATTTATTATAGAAAAACTGAATATTTTAAAACTCCATTAAAAGTTTTTTCAGCTGTCTTTGTTCTAAAAATGCTTAAAAAAAACTTTTTTTTGTACGACTTATTATTGAGTAATCGAATTTATTAATTTTCTCGTAATTTATCAATAATTTACATACTTTGATCCAATTCAATTACCAACTTTGTAGTTCCCAAACCCTGCCAAAAATTGAAAGCTCCCGTCCGCGAGAATAAGAAAGAACAATAATGATCAAAGCCGTCTTTTTTCCCGGTCACGTAGGAAAACATCCCATCCCCCGTCGGGCTCCTAAGCCTCGTGGTTTAACTCTGGCACCTGGTGCACCCGTTTCTTAATACCAGCGACGCTGTGGCCTTACCAATCTTACGTCCCTTCTCCTTACATCTCTTTTTAAACGAGTCTTCTCCTCTTCCTCTTCTTCGTTCTCCAAGAAGATACTTGTTGTCGGGATAAACGAAAAGTTTCGTCTGAATTTTTTCCGCGCTTATTACCGGGGGGATTACAACGTTTATTGATTCTTTTTACGTAATTATCATTTGGGTGGGAATCGGGAAAAAACTTTTTAAATTTTTTCCTTGCCATAAATTAAGTTTAACTGGATGCCAGGCGATTAAAAGTTGTGAATTATGGGGCGTCAATTTAATTAAATGGGATGAAACTTTTTTGAAAATCTTTGCATAGAAATTATCTAAAAAAAACTTACAACGTCAATGACTAAGACCTTACAATGTTAAGTATTGGGTAACTTTTCGTGACTACTCAAGTTTTGGTTACACTATATTTTTTCAGAAAATATTTTTACGAAAGTTTTGTACGTAAAGATAAACTAAGATTAATTTGTTTATATATTGAAGAAATCGTTTTTTCTAGTAGATTTTAGATCAATTTCTTTTTAAATACTAATAATTAATACTTTTATATTTAATAGTCCTTTTGATTACAAAGACCTGAAAATTTTTTTAAAGTAGTAGTTCAATACTTTTGAATAATTCAGAATAACCTAACTTTATACAAAATCTAGATCATCAGAATTCGGTAACCCGATTACAGATTACAATTAAAACCTTATACGTATAAAATGATCCACGTGTCGCTGTCACGAAATACTTCTTAACACCTGGGTTCACCTTTCTAGATTTATGACCTGTCTCTCGCGGATGTATTTTTTTTTTTTTTTTTTTACGGAAGATCGCGCGTGTGCAAGCCTCTCACTCTCGAAATCCTCTGGAGAACCTTTGGCAATTCCGGGCACGTTGCACCGGTATTCCTTGGAGGCGCGTCGATGATTAAAATTACGATGAGATTTGTTCCGAAAGCCGACCTTCCTTTTAGACAGTTTGGAAAATGGATTTCCGGCTGGTTTTAGTACCACAAGGCGTTCTTATGAATGGTTTGAGTAATTTAAAAAGCTGGGAAGCATTTTTGTATAGATGATTGTTATTTTGCTTTAAATTATCTTTAGTTTTATACATATATATAATTCCTACCGAAATCCATTTTCGGCTTATGTGGCATTTTAAGTATTTACGTCAGTCAATTATGAAAAAATTATCTTTAAGAAAAATATTAAAACAAAACTTCCACAGTCGAGTCCGAAGACTATGAGACTAAAGAGAAATTTTTGTACTATTGCAGACATTGTATTCCTCTGACTTGGAGTCCTCGAACTCTTGAGTCTGGAAGTCAGAGTCCGAACAACTTTAATTCTGGACTCAACTCTTTACTCTGAACTCCAAGTTTTTGCCCAGCCCTCTTATATCAAAAATATACAACCATCTACAACCCAATATGAAAAAAAAGTTTTCAACTTATAAAAAAATATGGATTTTATAAAAATTATTGATTTTTTCTAGAAAATTATTACTAAAAAAATTGGTGACACAAATAAAGAATGGTTCTTATTATTTTTTATTCAATTTAATATCTTTTCAATTATGCTGATATAAAATTCGTATATAAAAAGAATCGGCATAAGTTGGGGCGGGAATTGAACCTGAAGCCACCATATTAACAATCGTGAGCTCTGATTACATCGTCATGATAATTAATAAGATTTGAATAAAAAGTCTTTACGTTATTTAAAACTGAAATAGATCTATTTTTTGTTATAAAAGAAAAGTACCAGATATTCAGCTTTTTAATCAAATTGAAAGTATTCTAACTTCAAGATTCTCTGTATTTTACCCAAATCACCAAAAAAAAATTTCAATTTCCCAAAAATCACTCGGAAAGTTTCAAGGCGTTACTTATCTTCTGCGCCAGAATCTTCATTTTTATGGACCAGTTAAGTCGCATTACATTTTACGAGGATCACGTTGTAGAGAAACTACTCCATCGAACGGCCACTGAAACTTTTATGCCGCCATAACTCAAATGCAACGGATCAAAATAACTTTTTACCCTTCCTCCCCGGTACCCCCCGAAAAAAAACCTATAAACCACGAAAAAAAATTTTTTTTCGAAAACCGAAAATCCATCTCTGCATAAAAAGGAATAATAGGAAACCCCGAGCCCCGCCCTGGAAAAAGCTGAAATAATAAAACAGTCGGGCTCACCGATGTACTCTTTTTTTTTTTTTTTTTTTCTTTTTTTGCACAACAAAAGCCCGACCAATGGGGCACGAGGGGGTGGAGCCGGTCGCGCCGGCGCAGGTGAGCCGACGCGCAGGTAAGCCCGCCCCGGCTGCAAGCTCCCATTCGACGAGCCCTTTTTTTTCGGCAGACTTACTTTTTGAAGAGGAAGCTGGTTATTCGAGGGCTTTTTTAATGCGCAAGATGCCGCCGATTAGCTGGAACTTTCGGATGGACGAGCTTTACTGATTTTTTTAAAAGTAATTTTCACGAGAGTAGTTGTAAGTTTCAAAAGGGAGAAGGCTGCAACTGTTCCTCACTGTCTGAAAAATTCATGAAAATATGAGTTTTTTTTTTAAAAATAGGTTTCTATAAAAATTTCTATGGAAAGCAAGAGTTGGCATTTAACTTTTAAATTTGCAGAAAATCGCGAAGCTGTGTTTTGAACAGCACCAACACTGCAACCGCTTCGGTAATAAAAAAAAAAGTTTCTAAAAATTCATGACCATTCATTATTTTCCGTAAGGCCAACGTTTAAATCCTCCTTTTTTTTTTTAACGCTGACGGTGAACCGCAAAGTAGTAGTAAATAGCAGCGGTTAAGTGCATCCGAACCGATGATACCATCTAAAATTTAAGGAAAGCCATTCTTGGCCGGGTAGTGGCTTCTGTAACGTAGATCTTCCGTTAAAGTATACGTGCAGCGTTAACCTTAACTGCTATTGCCTACATAACACTTATCGGTCTTATTAATTGCTATCGCTTCGCGTTAATATTACTGGTTGATTCTGCTGAAAATTCGGTGCTTCCATTGAATATTATTTTCAAATTTATTCAGTGTTTTAGCGACTTTGTCCTCGGAGGTAATCAGCGTAGACCCATGATTTCAAATATGATTCTCTTGTCTGAATAACAAAGAATTTTTTCTTCTCTTAACGATGCAAACTTTTTCACCGTTACTGTCATCAATACAATTAGGCGCTCTTTGTCACACCACAATCAGTCTAAAACAAATGAAAAGATTCTTTCACTGTGAACTCCACAATGAGAAAAAAATTACCCAACAACACGTACCTTCGAATACCTCATTACAAAAAAGCTCGATAACAACCAATGAAACTTTCCATTAACAGCCGATGAGCCAAAACTTTTCTCGCAAGAGACAAAAGAATGACGAAAGAAAGGAAAACTTTGGGATAAAAAAATATGAAAGAAAATATCAAACGTCAAGTCTCGGGGGTACAATGAGCCAGGACAATTAAGCTCGACGGATATCGGGAATATCGGGGAGGGTCGGCAGTGACGAGTGCGTTAATAAGGTAAAACGCGAGAGAGCGCGAGAGTTGACGTGAATTGTTAATGAAGTAGGCCAGAGCCACTGAACTACATAACGCGGAAACGAGTGCAACTTTTTTCTTTTTCAATGCCGTTGTGTGACGGACCTTTCATGCGACTTGATTTGTGCGCGTGATTGAATTTTTTGTCCGGGGGGGGCTTTGTGAAGAAATCTCTGGGGGTAAAAAATTTTTTGACCTGAAGAGAAGATTCATTGAGATTATGCACTGATCGTTTTAATTTCTTTCATTCATTATTCTTTGAATTAAGAGACGGCTTGAGCGAAAAAGAGTGTTGGGCTTGAAAGCAGCAAAGATAAAAAAAATACCTGTTTGAAGTTCACTTGTTTTCAAAAATTATGAATTTTAGCTCGAAATTTCTTTTAAAAGTGATGTTTTTTTTAAATAGTTTGAATCGTACAGATAAGTTAGTTTTTATTTGTTATACAGACATGAAAATGAAAAAAATTTTATTTACACAAATCTCCTACTATATTATTAATCAAGATTCAGATTTATTTATGCAACTATCTAATTTATTAAATTATTAAAAAAAAGATTGTAGTACTAATTTTTTATTTTTTATTTTCACATTTTTCAGTTTTCATCTCATTGTATAGTTTGTATGTACTATAAATTGGGTAATTTTATAATTCATTAGTCATTGATCCTTTGCTGGTAAAAGTGTCATGAAATGACATCATTTTTTGGTAAATGAACCAGTCAGACATGGTAAATTCTCACAATTAGGATTACGATGAGTATATTCCATTAATCATAAATTTTCAATCATAAAAACAAAAAAAAAAATTACAGTACAGCAGATAAATGTTTGATTAACGGGTAAGAGAAGTTTAGGATTAACAGCAAAAAGCTGAAAAGAAAATTTTTGAAACCTCTGTTTTTTATTTGCAGAGGAAGACTTTCAGAAACAATACGAAATCCCAGCTGAGTAGTTAAAAATGTTATAGTTTCTCGACTGCATAGTTCTTAAAAACATTCCTCTTTCCTTTTCAAAGCCCTTCCAGTATCATTGTAAATACTTAATAAACTACAACCAATTGCGAAGCGTATAGCAAATCAGTAAAAGTAAACTCCTAGCGTTTCATGCGCCAAAAAAAGCTTTAATTTAGCATTTCCGGTAGCCAAACAAGTAATTAATAACTAAAAATGAAGTAGTCGAAAAGGTCGGAAGTTTTCGGTGCACATTCCGGGCACGCATTGCAAAAGAAACGGGGCACGTAGAGCCGTATATTTAAACCCTCCTCCCAGCTCCGGACCGGTATTTACGGCCCGCCCGTACCGCGTCTCTGTGGGCGGAGCTTGCAACCGACGCCGAGAAAGGCTTGCAAGTTTCATGCGACTGCCGACGCGCCGCTACCTCACCTGCAGACTTTGATGACGACTCCTTCGCACCGTGTTAAGGTGCTGACTTTTTCAAGTTTTTTTATTTTCAGGATCATTTTTCTGGTTTAGGATTATAATCGAATCTGTAATTAATAATGAGCTTTGTTGGATTTACTTGGGTGCATTTATTTTTCTGGTATTACAATCCAACTTTCTAAATGACCAATTTGATCAACTTGCTTTCCAAGAATTAATTGTAAAGAGAAACTGTGAGAATTTTTTTTTAAACAATGATAAATTGTTTAACATTATAATCGATTTTATTTAATACTCGAGTTATAGGAAAAATTTAGTTTGAGCAATAATCAATTAGTTTTCTGTGAAAAAAAAAAAAAAAAATTATAATCTTCCGAAAATTTCAAATTTCCAGACTAAAACCCATTGAGATATTAGCTAAATAATTCATCTCTTGGAAAGTACGCTATAATTGGCAATTAAGCTTCAAGTTGTAAGTATAAATTGCATTTTGAAAAAGACCGTGAAGCTCCGAACGATAGATAACAAGTAGGTATTTCTTGCACCTGCGGTCACTTTCAAAAGTTGTTGCAAGCTTAAAATTTTTAAAAATTGTCTTTTTTATTGATTCTTACTGAAGATAAAAGAAAACTACTTATAAAAATTTTCAAATTCTGTTTGTTTTTTTTTTTTAATTTTTCATATAATTAATGTAAATGAATTTTACCAAATCAAAAAAGAAAATTAAAGACGTTAATGTGTTGGGAAATTTTTTTAGAGAATTCTCTTCACCGAAACAATACGGATTTATAGATGAGATTTATGTCCAAAATACGAAATATCTTAGCTTCTGCTAGAAAGTAAGAGTTCATGCAGCCTCCAGAGTGCGGTATATCTTCATCCGGGCATAAATGTTATTCATGCGGTCACAAAACAAGAGTAATTCAAATTTTTATCAAATATTTACGACTCGGATCCCCATTACTTGAAAAAAAATTTTATCCCGAAAAACTTTCTTCTCACTTCAATCTACGCGCGCAAATATCAAAGAGTGAAAAATTATCAAGTATAAAAAAAAAAAAAAAAAAAAATGTTCTCTGTGTCATACGCGCGCACACGTGACGCGGCTTTCATTTAAAAATTTTTCCTCCCTTTCTCTTTCTCCGAGGACTCAGACCATTTGTAGACGCAGACCACAAAGCGCACTTCGAAAATTTAAAAGCTCTTCTTTGTATCTTTCATTTTTTTTCTTTGTGCGTGTACTTATACACTCCCCCGTCTACTTCTCTTTATCATTATCAAAGTCCCGCAAAAGTGCTTTTGATGATTCTTTAGAGTAAAATACGGAGACTGGGCCTTTGTCAGGTGCACGATTAAACAAAAACATTGTTTTTTTAAATAAATAAACAAATTTACATAGCTTAAAAAAATTGTTTAAAACATTGTTAACAAATATCAGTTGTTTATATTACAAAATCTATGGACAATAAAATGTTTGAAAACTTATTTTGACCCCCTGATTATTGAAAGGCAACAGTTCTGTTTAACTTTGCAAACAAAACTGACGCTAAGTAGGTATTTAAAGTCTCATCCGCAGGACAGAAAAACTTACGATGTCATAAAATTTGTGGTGGGATTAATTAAGCTACCGCGCACCGTAAAGCATTCTCAACCCTTAAGTAAAACACCCGCCCTTCTATATACATCTCGTACTAATAACTTGTACATTAAAATACTTAAGTACGCAATAAGTACGTCACCTCGACAGAAAGTTGGAAGGATTGCTTTGAAGGCTTAAAACGTCCTAAGTTTTGAGATTTATCGATGATAAGTTGTGCTTTGCTCCTTTTTTTAAGTTTAAAAAATATATTTTTTTATCCTAGCTAAAATGATCTGGAATATATAACTGATAAAAATTGTTTAAATGTTTCATCACAAATAAAAATCCTGAATATTTAATTTTAATCTAGTCTTTTTCGGATGTCCAAGCCCCGACGTTTGGTATAACTTATAGAGGGCGCTCTATAAGTTATATCAAAATCCTATCTTTTGCACGAGTGCGAGAAAGACAGTTTCTGTAAGTTATACCAAATTTCACGTGTAATTTGTATATCTATAGCTAATCCTTGGATGTCCGAATTTGTTTCTCTTTCATAAAAAAAAAAAAAAAAAAAAAAACTCTTCGAACATAAAATAATAAAGTTTAATCTACAAAGGTCAAAAACTGTTTA
This sequence comes from Encarsia formosa, assembly GCA_038277355.1. Taxonomy (NCBI): domain Eukaryota; kingdom Metazoa; phylum Arthropoda; class Insecta; order Hymenoptera; family Aphelinidae; genus Encarsia; species Encarsia formosa. The sequence goes on along the minus strand of CM076185.1, from coordinate 3,684,341 downwards.
TTTGTAAAAGGACGGTACAAGTCAAAATATTCTTGAAAATAGCGTTTTGTACCCACATGCACACACGCGAAGAACAAAGTCAAATTAACGCGGACGTTTTTACTCTCTCCCCTCGTCTTTTCCCGCCCGACAATCGCATTACGCACTCGAGTGAGCACGCGTGTTGTACACAACAACGGTCAGCCTCTTTTTTTCTTCTTCTCCTTCTTCTCTTACCCGCTTCCCCTTCCCCATATGGTATTACTTTCCAGCGAAGCCTTCTTTTCTTTCTTATGATGATTTGAATTTTTCCGGGGTAGTTGTGCAGCCATAATGCGTTAAAAAAGGTAAATGTACCGTATATGAAATTTTCTTGTTATATTACCAAACAGCTCAGTCGTACAAATGGTTTCACAAGGCTTGAACTAAGTAAAAATCATTATGTCATAGTTTTAATGCCACACAAAATATTTCACATTAATATTTATTGACATCAATGTCAAGAAGGAAAAGAGTGAATTTAATAATTCTTAAACACGCAGAATTTTCGAGAGTACCCGGGAGGTAAGCAGCATTCGTTCAATATTAATAAGCCTCCACTCCTCGCGTATCCTCCGACGTTGACTCGCACTACTTGCAGCCACTCAACCGACTCAGCGTTCTTATTCCATTGTGCATTTAAAAAAATAAAAACGCCCCCGGGTTGAACGAGATTTTGCATGTCGTGACGACTGAATGAGGATTCGTTCGATGGCTGGGACTGATACGAACCTCGATGGCGCGATAAGCCGCGCCGGGATTGAGATATGCATCTTAAGGGTCTTTTATCGGGCTTCTAATTAATCTTCTGAGTGACTTGTTTGTGAAATAGAAATAATTAGGGGGAGGCTTTGATTCATAAAGCTAATGGTAGAAGTTTATCTTTATGATTTTTAGCATCTTTATAACAAATGATTGTTTGACGAAGCTTTTTTTAAATTGATAGTGTTAGGAATACTGGATCTAAAATATTTCATTCGGAAAAACGAATGCCAAATTCTTCTTTTCTAAATTTTTTGTGCGAATCATGATTTTTACAAGGTAAAAGCAATCAATAAAGACTCCATCATTAAGGAAACTGTATTATCGGTTTCAATAAATTCGCCAAAAAATTTTGTTTAAATAAAATTTATTATCTTTCTAAGTTGAAATAAAAAATTCGATTTTGCTAAATAATAATATAAGCTGAGCTTTTCAATTCAAAACCTCTTTTTTTTTTTAAAAACCAGGCGTACAATGAATCTTGTATTTTTATCGTTTTTACGCATGTCCGTTCGCCATTAAGATCCCCAAAAGCTTTCATAAAAATTTAAGCCCCGTACGCGGAGAGGAAATGCTCTCGCACTCTAATCGCTCCCGTTATCGTCTCATTGAAGTTTCCCGGCGGCATTTAAAAACACAAAAAATACGTCGTTATCTTTTCGAAACCCACCCCCGTCGGACAATTTTTACCCGTCCCCCGCAATTAACTCGTAATTACGCAATCGCGGAAAAGTCTCTGGGGCACGTAATCGGAGAGGAGTTGCAAAAAAGCCCGCAGAAAAAGTATATTCTCGGGTTGGTATTTTGTAAAAGCGGAGCGAGCGAGAGAGAGAAACGATAAGAAACAATGAGCGCGAGTTATCTGTAATGGAATAAGTTGGCAACAATGGAGCATTGTCGACGCGTTGACGGACACTATCGCCGCGGCTTGGCGCTTCCGCTTTTGCCCCCGGCCTGCCTGCCAGCCCGCTCGGGGGCGCGTGTGTGACAGAAGACGCTGGAATATATGCCAGAGGGTAAATAACCGCGACGAGAGAGACTCGACTGCATTCAGCCGACTATCATCGAACTACTCGAGGCCCTGTCATCCCTACTTACTTCTCTCCGTACCTCCCTACTGTGCGAAATTTTAAATCCGGACGAATTTTCAATTTTGTGGAAATGTGATGCTTCTTCTTTTTTTTTTTTAAGTTTGTCATTTTTTCAATGGTTTATCAGCTTGTAAAACGCATAAAGTAATTGATTTACGCAGAAAATTATTCGTCTATTTATGAGTAAAAAATGAGATTGATTTTTTTATCACACAAGTTTTGAAAATACTTAAATTTCAGATTTATTTTAATTTTTGATTAAAAAAAAAAAAAAAAAAAACCAAAAACAATATAAATGTTGATAATTTCAATTTTTATTTTAATTTTTTTCTGCAAGCATTCAAATTATTATTAAATATTATAATATACCTTTTGAACCAAATAAAAATGCCAAAGATTTGAACTACAGTCATAATCAAAATCCGGAATCTTTCTATAATTTTCAAATTGAAAAAAAATGTTTTTAATAATTTAAATTCAAGGAAGATTCTCATATCCAATGAAATTAAATCTTTGTTTTGTTCATTTAATGAACTATGTTCTAAAATTGTTAAAATCACAAACCCGTTGAATGAATAAAAAAAAAAAAACATAGCACCCTTTTCAATACATCAACCCACCAAAAATTTTCATATTTACCGAAGAAAAAAGAAAAAAAAAGGTAGAAAATAGTAATATCGCAACGCTTTTAAGACAATGCCCCGTCGAGAAGACACGGCCGTAAGCGCACCTAAGACGATGAGGGGGACGGAAGAAGAAGAATTTAAGCCTCCCCTCTTCCCGTGAATGTGTAATTCAGCGACATTCATCCCGCGCGCGTCTTGGATTTGTCCCTCAAGGCGGCAGTAATACTGTCAAACAGACACCCGGAGATTAAATCAGCGAGCGTTTTCTTCTTTCGACCGCGCACCCGAACCTTGGGGTGCGTTCTTATTTACTTAATCCATTCGACAAACTTGATTAACTGACGGCTGTGCCTAAAATATCTTTAAACTCATGTTTCCCGCTCGAGAATGATAAATATTAATTTCATGTTTCGTGGATGAGAAATTCATTAAGTTGGGTCCTGCTGGAACCATTAATTAAATGTGATTGATTAAGTAAGAAATATTTGTACAATTTTTTTGGATTATTGTGATGAAAAATTCAAATTATTTTTTCATTCAGCATCGAGTGGACAGGTTTGATATTCTGTGCTGCCGATGCCCTAAACATTGAAAATAAAAAATACTTCAACTCAATAATGTTTTTTACCCATGATGTCCAGAGTGTTACATAATATTTTTCAAAATCTAGCTTGCACTGTTAAATCTTTTTTCTATGAATGAAAAACTGAGCTGAAAACAAAACTTCCATTTCCACGAAGACCAAGTTTTTGTTTTCACATTTTCCCAAAAATTTTGAATAAAAAAATATTTTAAAAACATACAATGAAAAATTTTTTTTTAAATCTCACGAAGGAGCACAGTGCGCATTCCCGAAAAATTTCACGCAAATAAAGATTCATTTTCCACAAAGCACTCGACTAAGAATAAATCTCAAGAGCACTTTCGCCCGTGTCAAGGCTGTTGTTCTGCACGACAATAAAAATTTACTTTCAAAGAAGAAAAAAAAAAGAGAGAAGGAGAAGCCCAAAAGTGACGAGCGGATTATAATGCTAGAGTTAAAAGTATTTAAATCGCGATGTTCCTTTCGTCACGCGCACACATCGACACGTCCCGCAGGCGAGAGACTCACACAAAGAAGACGTGGATTTAAAGTTGGAGTGGTGCACGTCAAAGTGCACCTAGATGAAAGCGCGGGCTTCGAGGCGTACATTTTCACCCGGGAATGAGACGAAAAATAAAGGAAAGTCACGAAATCTTTGGTGCTTCCGATTGCGAGATTTTTTTCTATCTCGGGGGTTTTTTTTTTTTTTTTTTACCGAACGTGCACTCTCGCGCTACGGAATTAAAATTATTGAAGTTTTGAGGGATGTTTGTGAAGATAAAAATTGAACCGGGGATGGATTTTTTTTACTTCATTTTTTTTTTGAAATGTAAAAAAAAGTTTGCTTCCACTCAGACTGCTTTTGACTATGGTTCTAGTGAAAAAAGACAAAAAAATTAAAATGTCATTTTGTATAGAAGAGATTGCACTTGACATATGAAGACATAGAAGTGTTTTTAAGTAAAAAATATCCCTGTAAAAATGTAAAATTTTAGTTGTACTCAAAATCCTTTCTACTTTACAAATATTATATTAGGACTAGCATATTGTTCAAAGATATTTATTAAGAGACATTTAAGCAAATATTTATCAATTTTTTAATATATTTGTTCCATGTTCCAGCCAATAGAACTTTTACTTTTATAATCAAAGTTGTCTTGTTTACATTGGTAAACATGGGTAAACGCAACAATAAATAAAAAAATTTGTTAAAGATTTCCCAATAATTTGAAGACATTAAACTCTCAGAAAATGTAAGTGTTCCCGCTTATTACGAACTTTATTATTTCCAGGTTCCTCACAAAGCAAAGTTTTCTCCATCCCCATTCATTGTCTCAATACCGCAAACTTGCTGACCTTTTCTCCTCCCCCGAAAAACAGCTCGCAGCAATATGGTCTCGGTAACACTGGGTTCAGAAATTAAAAGAGACGCGAGACAAGAGACTCATCGGGGGGAAAGAGAGAGAGAGTCGGGAATTAAGCATCTCGCCTGAAGAGAGACGAATCACTTCAGCTACATGCCAGCCGCGACTACAAGGATTAAAATCTCTGATGCTGCTGTGGAAGTCCCGCTCGTCATCCACCCTCGCGGTATTAAACGGATGTTTCCATGTCACGGTGCGTTTATAGACATCGAGGCTCCCGATAAGTTATAATTAGGTGCCTGAGCGATCGTAAAGCTACGTTATTTTTATTTTTTAAATTCTTTTTTTTTTTTTTTTTCTTTTTTTGAAGAAACGTTGAAAACTTGGTTTTTGATTTAATGTGCAGAATATTTAAAATTTTTAGATTAATCTTCCATCTTTATTTTGTTTGAATTTCAAAGCAACCACAACGTAAGACCTTGTTGACTCTGCCAAGTGTAAAAATTATTAGATAAAAAAAATTGAAGATTTCAATAATCATAATAAAAGTTTCAATCTTTCGAAGTATCAGCTTTTTCATTCCTGCAAGCCTGTTACCAATTTATTGAGTATCTGTATCAGAAACAAATTTTTGGTATTTTCCCACCAATATTTATTGGGATATCTTTCTGATATTGATCGAAATAGTCTTCAATTTGATCAATCATTAATTATTCCAGCAAAATTATTCAGTTGTAAAAAATTTTTACCACTGAAAAGTATTTTGTATTAATTTACAAATTATTCAAATTATTTAAATTTCACAGTCAATTTTTATTTCAATAAGTTAACTATCGATAAATTATATTATTTCGAAATGTATCTATACACAGTTATAAAAGAAATTATTATTTAATTTTTAAATTTTTTTGTAATAAAAGATCCTCTTAACAATGCAAATAAAAATTTCATTCAAAAACGTTGCTTTGTTTCTGTTCCTTGTTAAATGTAGAAATTTGAAGTATTAAAAAATATATTTTTAAATCGTTCTTGACTTATAACTATCCAAGTCAAGTGCAAGTAATTAACAACTAGACCTAGATTCGAAGCAAAAGTTCAAAGCACAAAAAGAAACAAGGTTAAAACACTTTTTTTGAGGTAAATTCAAGGCACTTGAAAAAACTTTAAAAACCATCAGATCGCAACGCAAGATTATTATAAATAAAATTCATTCATTGGAACTTAATATAGTATCATATAGACCAATGAAATAATTTTTTGTAAATACTCAGTCTCGCGTTCAATTTGAACGCGCGCGTTGATAAAATTTTGGCGTTGAAAAAATCGGTCCACGACGATTTATCCGAGGATAACTCTCCCTCAGCTCGGGTCTTTTTTTTACTTCTGTAATTCAGGAACGGTTAGCTAAGCTCCGTGCGTACACCTAGCAAGCGCGCTAAACGAGAAAAAACGAGCGCGCGATATCCGGGGTATCCAATACCATTAGGAGTTTCCGGCCCCGATAAGATCGAAGGAAGACGGAGCGCCGAAATTTTCGTCCGAAGGCGATGCTCCCCCCTCCCCTCCCAAGTTATGTGGGGTGGGATCACCATAAGGTGGGATACCCCCCCGACCCCGGGGGAATTTTCGGGATTTTTTCCGTCTGCGCGAAATTATTTTGAGTTGGCGGGATCGGAAGTGGCGAGATATCTGTCGCGCCCGAGCGAGAGTTTTATTACCCCCCCGGCTTCTTTGTGGGTACACGGAGTGAAATTTTATGAGGGATTTCGAGCTGTTGTAAATTGGAAATTTTTCTTCTTCTTTTTTTTTTCTCTTTCTTTTCTTGAGGTTTGAATGTTTGACGAAGAAGAGGTGCGTAAAAATGCAATGGGATTGGGACCTGATGGAAAAATATAGGTGGCTTGATTTGAAAATCATGATTGGCACACCAAATGCAGATTAATCCGATAAACTTCGTACAATTTTCGTAAACAATGTAAATTTTTCTTGGTTATCGTAATAATTTTAACTATTTTACTGAAAAATAAATTTTAGTCTATAAGAATCATCTCCAAGAATCCTAACCTAATCCACCTTAGCTGAATCTTCTTTGAAACTTTAGCTAAGTCTTAAATTTTTAGCTATTTCTCAGCTTATATTCAGTGAAGATTCTTACCAGAGTAATTTAAGACTTAATTTCATTGGACCTAACTATCAAGACAAATGTTGGAGTTTTTCTGGAAATGACCAGTCAGATTTATGAATCGCTGTCAACTTTGATACATGGGCCTGCTATGGTCACTCTAAACAACTATTGCCGGTCAATTGTCTGTGATTTGAAGTGTTGAATCATGAACTTTTGCAAGAAATTAGTCAAAGTAACGTCAGTTAACGGAGTGTTTTATATTCAAAACTTTTATTCTTGAATTATCATTATTGAAACTCAATCAAAAACTCGGACTCTCAAGTCCTAGCTCTGCCAAAAAGTGTTCAATATTCTTCAATGTAAGATCCAAAAAATTAAAAATATTTTTTTATGGGAGTACGTACCCAGTCTCTGAAAACAAGTTTTCTTCACAATCTGATAATATACAGTTCACCAACTCGAACCGAAATCCGCAATAAATTCAAATCTCCTTACATCCGAAAAACTTATGTGGCTCGGCACTCTCCGCGGTACCGCGAGCGGTTTTCAAACTCGCATGCAAGCTAAAAATAAGAAGCCGCCCAGAGGTAAAAAAAAAAAAGAGGAGAAGTAGAAAAAAAGGGATGTGGAGAAATACGATAAGCACTTAGCCGAAGGTATCTATCAAACCGGCGTGTATGGCCCCGAGGGATCCTCGAATTTATACACGCCCGCCCACCGGTGGTCCATCACTTATTCATGCGGATGCGTGCGTGCGTGCGAGTGTAAAGAAGTGCTCCCATAAACGTTTAGACCGTCTTCTTCTTCGGTTCTGGCTGGATTGATTAATTACGGGGCTGCCTTTAGTTTAATTAGACCGAGAAGGGATTGATTACGGATATGCCGGGGTGTTGATGATGTGGGCTTCGTTTAGAAATCATCGAATTTCTAGGGTTTTGTTGAATTTAATACTTATGAGTACCGAGAAGTATTTTTTAAACTTAGGAATACAGTTCTTTTTGATCTGAAGAATGAAGTTTTCATCCCCAAATTATGCATTGTTTTAAAGAAGTAAAGAATTGCATCGCGAAACGTTTAGTTTTCTTTCCTGCAATAAAATCGTGTTACGTTATGACCTAATGAAAAATCTATCCTCAAACTAATAAATTTTAAGTGAAATTGAGAGAAAAATATTTATAAATATAAGATTTAAAAATTTGAGGTGAGTTTCGAATTTATTTTTCTTTAAAACTTCATATAAGATGTAAAAAATGGGAGGTTCTGCACCTCTGTATGATTTATAGTTTGTGGGTACAATTTTTTTTTAAAATCAGCTAAAAATTTTTTTTTTCCAATGTATGCTGTATGGCGTCTGAAGGCACACAAGCATTATGGTGTTTTCTTCTAACTTAAAGTACATACATGAGAACGATTCCTAAAGTTTCGTTAAGATCGGCTTTGCAAAGGGCGTGACCGTAGTTTAATATGAGTCATCAGCTGTTTTTAACGTTTAAAGAAAAAAATATTATGATGAAAAAAATTTTGTATGAAAAATTTACGTCTTACTTGTCTCACACTTTTCCAATATATTTCCGATATTAAAGCCGAAAAATTGCTCTGACCGTTCACATTTTACAAAAAATAATACTGATAAAGTTTAAGGGCGCCTCCCGAGCACACTCTTGAGACATCTAGGGCCCATAATCCCCAATATTTTCTGTAAAAAAATCTCAAGGATTTCCGCAACGTCCACACATTCGGCCCTGACCCATGCCCCCTAACAAAAATATATGACCTTCTCCTCGAGTACTCAAGATCTAAGTCGCAGTAAACTTCGTTCGCTAAACATTGATAAGTTAATCAAAGTTTGGTGTCCCTTCCATTCATTTGCAGTCGGGAAACTAACGACCCCATTACACGCGTTCGCGAAAGGCCTGACCGCGTTTAACATCCCCTCGGTTGGCTGCGGTTCGATCGACTTGGTTCATAAATAATCGATTGACTCCGACGTTCCACGCACGGACGTCTAGGTAGTACGCTTTCGGCTTTTAGCCTCTCGAGTCGAGAGCTATCGAGCTGGATGATGCTCCGAGCCGGGGGATGAAAAAAAATAGGGGGAAGGAGTTTTCCGCAAAATGGACTCTCGCGAGTGTTTTACCCGTCATTTGAATTCTACCAGTTTTACATGTGTTTGTTTTTTATATTTTTGAGAATTGAAAGTATTCGTTGTGGTTACGATTAAAATTTTGGTTGTGATGAAGATAAATTTAAAGCTCGATACACTTTATTGTTAATTGTAAGCTGTTGCGTAAGGTCAATGAATTTTTTTTTTTTTTTTTGGGGAGGGGGGAATGAAAAGTATATTAGAATTCTGGCTCTCAATGAATAGTAATCTGTTAACTTGAATAAATATGTAGTATTCATTGGAAAATATTTATAAGATTTGAAGAAAGGTAAAGTAAAATTTTCATCCTAAAAATAAAAGTGTGTTTCTCGATTTTTTAAAATAAAATAAGTATAGCCAAATTATTTATTACTTATTTAAAACAATACAGTTCCAACAAAATTTTTAACAAAAAAGTGATCCGAACTTTAAAAAAAATTTAAAAAAATATCGTTTAACTACTGTTTGAGCATAAAATACATATCGTAATAATCCCATTTTTTCTGACTAATCAAGTGTAAATTCCGAATTATTTCCACTGTTTTTTGTTTAAATTTTCAATTTTATTTAAAAATATAAAAACACTAGTAATGGTAAGAAAAAAAATAAAAAATAACAAAATTCTGCTTGTTCTAAGTTTCCTAGTTTTTGATAAAGCGAAGGTTGCGCAAACTTGAATCAACATCAACACATTTACACAAAAAATCTTACGATCACAATAGTTTTTCCTTAACGTTTCCGTAACCGAATGCTCTCGGCAATTTCAACCAAAAAAACTGCCACTTCATCCTCTCAAAGCATACCCCGGTACTCGAGCTGTCGTAGCATCTACTAAAAATTAAAAAAGCGAGTCAGGAGATAATGCACGTCCTCAATGGTACAAGCCTCAACAAAAGAGTTAACTCGACGAATAATCCCGAGGATGATTACGCGAGGTAGAAAAAAAAAAGCCCCGAGATTTTTTATAATTACCAGCCGTCGAAGAAGAGGGGCCCATCTGCAAATTACAACTCGCACAAACAACAGAAAGAAGGAAAAAAAAAAAAAGCGAGAGGAGTCAAGGGAGCGAAAACGCAAGCACAAAAGACCGGTGGCATCTGCGGCCGGGAGGACGATTAGGGGAGGGGGCGAGCTGATATTATGCGAGCTCACCCTCCCGCGAATCGAGAGCCGCTCTGTTTCAATTAGAAAACATCCGCCCACTCGTTGTTCGCTTAACCTTGGCTTCACGCGAAAATCATTGTTGTTCTTTTGCGCTGACCGTGATTCGTTATGACCTCGGCGTTTAAATGCTTTAGGATTGCGATGAAATCAGGGTGTTTCGTATTGAGATACTTGCATCAAGATTTCTTCCATAAAACATGTCGATGACCCCAGCGAAGAAAAACCTTAGCCCAAAATCTGCCACGAATAAACGTTACAATGGAAGTACTTTTTCCGACTAAAATGTCTCCAAAAGACTTTGTTTAGCTTGCGAAAAAAATGTTTGCTACCTATATTCGTTGATAAATTATGAAAAAAAAAAATTTTTCAACATATCAGCCATGAATAAAATGACTCTAAGTTTTCAGTTTATAAAAATCGCAAGAGTCATTTTATTCGCGGCTGGTGTGTCGATTAACATTTTTTGTATATCAAAGGACTGTTAGCAAATGTCACTTTCTTCATATCTACGAAAGGTAAAATCATAAACAGATTATTTTAGAGACATTTTAGTAATCGAAAGTCGCTTCTTTGTAACTTTCTTCATGGCAGATTATGAACTAAGGTTTTCTTCGCTGGGACAATCGATGTATTTTCCACTTATTTTATTAAGTGAGGAATAAACTTATTTTTATTTTAATGCTACCGACTCTTATTACTACTAGATAATTTATTTAAAAATCATACCGAGCGACAATCAAAGTAATGGTGTTTAAATTATTATTATTTCAAGCTCTATGACTCTTAAACAATCAAGATTTATTATTTTCTTTTCCAAGATTTAATTTTTTTGTTAAATTCATGGTAATAATATAAATATTTATTGTTTTGAATATATCAAGAAACAAATGCACAAAGGGTATAGCCTGTTAAGGGGGGGTAAAGTGCCCCCAGAGCAAACCCCTACAATATACATATCATTCGAAAGGTCTTAAAAAAAGAAAATTTTTGACGCCAACTAGAAATTTTTATCTCATATACTGCGCATGCGCGGTTAAAAATAGTGCTTTTTCAACTTTTATTTATATCTCCAAACCTATATAAGATAAAAAAACGAGGTCGGCGGTAAAATTTTGTTTGAAAAAAATGTAGTTCGAAAAATTTTTTTTTTTTATTTTAGGTCAAAAAACAGAATTTTTACGGCGATTTTAAAACTTAAAATGCCCATTTATAAAAACCTGTAATGGCTGCAGTGCTAAAAAAAATTTTTTTACACGTATTTTGTTGAAATTTTTTCACTTGAATTTTTTCAGATTTTTTCAGAGGGTGGAAAGCACTTAAAAAATTAAAAAACCGATTTTTTAAACGCTTTTTCGCTTTTTAATTGGTTTAAATCAAGTTATAAATTATAAAACTATTACAACTTCTTTTGTTTTACAAATTTACATATCACAGTACCATAGGTTATATTAAATTATCATTTAGAGCCTTAAAAAGGGCAAAAAAGCGATTTTTTAAACGCTTTTTCGCTTTTTTGTTACCATAAATTGAATTTAAAATTATAAAACCGATACAAAAACTTATTTTTTGTTAAATTACATACTAATTTACAGTTAAAAAAATTAAAACATTATTTTTAACTTAAAAAAGCCCGAAAAATCGATTTTTTCAACACTTTTTCGCTTTCTCGATACCTTAACTTAAATTTAAAATTATAAAACTGATACAAAAACTTATTTTTTGTTAAATTACATACTAATTTACAGTTAAAAAAATTAAAACATTTGTTTGGGCTAAAAAAAGGTCGAAAAAGCGATTTTTTGAACACTTTTTGGCTATTACGAAATAACCAATCGGTCATAACAACTTAGAAAATTTTATAAGAGTCACGTTTTACAATAATATAAACTAAGCAGCCATAAAAATAATTATAGCACATCTATGTGCCTTATAAAGGTCGAAAAAGTGATTTTTCGAACACTTTTGGACAGTTCTGAGCTTAAAAATTACTATTATACAATTTAAACTTATCTAAAGTCTACTTGTTTACAATAATACAGGAAAATAAGTTGTTACAACAGTTATCTCACACTTATTTGCCTTAAAAAAGCCAAAAATCATTTTTTGGGTGTTTTTTTAACAATATGAACTTACATACTGTTCACACGCACTCAAAAATTATTTTAAAACTACTATTTTATGCTAATAAGAGTTAAGAAGTTACGCGAATAATTATTGCATAGCCCTGCTATTTTAAAAAGACAAAAAAGTTACTTTCTGACAATTTCAAACTCAAAAATTATTTAAAAGCTACTATTTCACAATGATACAAGCTTGTAACAAAGTTGTTACAATAGTTATCAGTACATGCCTTACTGTCTTAAAAATACAAGAAGGTAACTTTTTGGACAAAAATTAACTTGAAAAATTATTTGAGCCTTTTAAAATATGTATGTATCTCTCAGTCAAAGCAGTCTAAATAAATACATAATTTTTCTTGATAACCCGCCCAGATAAAACATTTTTTTTAAAACCAATTTGCGTTTTTTTTCTTCTGTTACCAAAGGATTTTAATTTTCTGTTCAGCGAGTTCAAAGCAAGAACAAGTGTTTCTTCTAGTAGGTTGATGATACAGCTAAGTAGACTGAAGTCAATTTTCACAAGTTGTAGTTTTTTGCATTGATTCAAAATTTTACCTATTAAAAATAAAAAAAATTTATTTTAATTATCCTTATAAAAAATATTGTAAATGAAAAAAATTTAATTAGCAAAGAATTAATCATTCAAGATGGAGTTATTTTTTTGAAGCTTCCAAGGTCAGGTGCAGTTCGCATATCAGGTGTAAAGATATTTTATTGAATCGCATTCCAGAATGTAAGTCCAAAACCTAAAAATGTGTAAAAAAGAGACTGTAAAAAAGGTACTTGTTTACTTTTTAAAGTTTAAAATTTTTTTATTCAATTGATGAAATTGTGTGTATGGGTTAAAGTTTAATTTTTCAAAACTAGTTTACTGTTTATACTTTACCTTCAAATATAAATGTGATGGATATAAGAGTAAGTATCAGCAAAAAAGATTGAGGCCAGTTTTGAAATAAAGTAGGTTTTTTGAAGCTTCCAATGTGCCAGGTGCTGCTCGCATGTTGTAAAAGTATTTTAGTAAACTTTGACCATCACATTGTACAATATAACTTCAAATATAAAAATATTTTTTTTTTCAAGCATTTGATACCAAAAAATTTGGCACTATTTTAATTTTTTAAGCTCGAAAATCTTGAATTTTATTGATGAAATTAATGGATTAAATTAATAATAATAATTAATAATAATTAATTAATGTATGTGTTAAACTACAATTTTTCAATAAGTTTCCGTATTTTTAACTAGGAATTTTATGTACTTTAAGTTAATTTTAATCACAACAACATAATTTTTATAGTCACGATAGGTTATGTTTTCATATGCTTCATTTTGATAATCTTAAATACTGTACACAATAATTTCCTCTTTGTTCAACTAGTGCTGTTTTTGCTGTCTTCAGTATTTATGATAATACATACTGTGGTAGAAAAAATAAAAAAAGCTAATGATAAAACAACGACGACCACTTTTAATTATTTTAAAAAATGACTTACGACTTACGAGTTTTAAAAACTCATGTTTCTGGCTTCTGCTCCAGACGGTTTTATCTCTCAAATCTTATCTCACCTTACTTCATCTGTTAAAAATCTTATACGATTATAAACTTACTAACGATTAGGAAAAATAATTTTTTGTCAATTTTTAACTTATATTTAAGTATTTTTCAAGAAACCAACTGAAAATATATGTGTTGCCTGAACATGTGTACGTCCGAAAGATCTTACGAATAAATTAATTTTTTTATCAATTATTTTAAAAATTAGCTCATTACAATTTTTTTTTTTTTCAGTAATCAATGAAAAAATTATAAAAAGTTCAGAATTAAAATTAAATTTTAAACCTAAGAGTTCAGTTTTCTACCGTTAGTTAGCGCAAAGGTACTAACACCGTAGCCACCTGCCACACTCAGCCACAGCTTTATTCCCTCGAATGTCGTCGTTTTCGGGAGTTGGGACTCGGACGACTGCTGATTTTTTTTATGTTTTTGCTGAGTTTTTTTAAAAATAACGATTAAGTCAGAGTTAGTACTTATTGTGATTTGATACGCGTTATTTGTACATACACGTACATACGTTTACTCGGACACGAGTTTTTTAAAATAAAATTAAACTGTTTTTGTTCTTGGTTCGTGCTGCAATTAAAGAGTCTGTTGCTGGTAAAAATGTATAGTTAGGCTTGAATTCTGAAGGTGTAGGTACACTAAGTTTGGTTTTTTTTATTACTTCAATCTTTAACATTTGTAATTCTTGAAATGATTCAAAAACTTTGTTTGAGATAGTTATAGAAGTATTGAAATAAGCCTGAAAGTTGTGTGTACAGATCAAATAAGTTTTTAATTTTATTTATGTAAAAATTGTGAAAATAAACAGCCAAGGAAAGTCTATGACGTGTGGAAGGCAATATGTACCAAACTGTTTTTTCATAGAACTTTATCTTAGAGTAAAATTGAACAAGAATCTAAGAAGTTGAAGATATTATTAAAAATAAGTGAAAAAGAAGGTTGTTTGAGTAGTCAGGATTACTGGTGAATGAATTCTAGGTCAATTTTTAATAAAAACTATGTTTGATATAAAAAAAATAGTGCTGGAAAGTTAATATTAAGTGATTGGTTGATTGTGGTTAAAAATATCTCTATTTATGATCCAAATCATAAGTCACTTAAGGATGGTATAGTTTGAAACTTATGAATATTGAGCAAAGCATTATCATTTAAGATGAGATTACATAACCCAGAGTTTGGTACGATTTTCCCTCCACATGTCACTTAGACTTTCCTTGAAAATTTTTCATTACTACCATAGCACAATTATTTGGAATTTCTGTTTATTTGTATCAACTGCTGGAATTATTATATTTTATAAAATGAAATGAAAGTTTTACAAAAACTTTCCAATACTCATTGCAGTTGTGTGAAGCATAAACTTTTTTGGTTGAGTTATTTTTGAAATTATTTTATAGATTGAAACATGATATGCAAAAAATGATAGCTTATAATCATTAAAGATCATAATTCAGGTTCTTGAAAACAGCTTTTATCGCTGTGCAAATAATTTAATATAATCATTATGATATCATATGTTATTTAGTTTATTAAAAAGTTAAATTTTTCTGAATTTATTTGAAAAAGTTTTCATAACTTAATAAAACTAAAAATCAAAATTATGGTTTTTTGTTCAAAATTAAATTGTGTTTAAAATAATGAATTTTTAACCGCATACTTATTTTAAAATATGTAATACGCTTTGGCATAATTTTTTATACTATTATTTATTTATTTTTTTTTTGTAATATCTGAATTTATTTTTAAAAAACCCACATTAATAAAAATTTTATATCCGCAGCTATGCATGTTATGAAAACATGATACAGAGATGTCTGAGCTAATTCATATTGAAACTGTTTTTGTGGCAGCATCTGAACTCTGATTTTCTGAAACTGACGCAATCTGGATAATTTTAAAAAGCAGCTTAAGTCAACAAACTTATTATTTCTCATAGGTTACTAAAATTAAAAATTTTTAAACAAATTTTTTTTAATTATTGCTTTACTTAATATTTATTTTAATAGGTCTGAATATAAAGATTTCTTCAAAAAATTGAAAATATGGATTTAGAAGAGCAGAAACAGGAACAAGAAGAACTTAAACAGGATGATTCAAGATGTTTGAAATGTAATATAAATGAGCGTAAATTAAGAGCAAATGAAAAAAAAATTATCAATACACAAGAAGAAGCAGCTGAAATTACTGATTGGTTGTATGAAACAGTAGAAATAGGTGAATTCGTATTTAGAGTTGGAACCGTTGGTTGTTTTTTGTGTTTGAAGTGCTCTTCTAAACTGAGACTATATAAAACTAACAAAAAACCTAAGCTGGAAGAACAGCCACAATTTTCGCAAAGTCTCAACGATGCAGTTTCAGCCTTAACTGAAATTTTTTCACAAACAACTTCAGAGTCTCAATCGTCCCAGTCATCGCTGGATCCACCAGTGCAGTTCGAACCTGAACGAGAAAAGCCCGAAACAGTAGAAATGCCGATCAACAGAACTGTTGCCACTCACAAGTACTGCTGCCTTTGTGGTTGTACAGCCAACAATTTAGTTACAATTTCTTTCCATGCTCGCTCTCAAGCCTACTGTAAAACGCAAATATTCATTCCAAAAGGTACCCTAGATTATTTTTTAACTTATTGTATGTGCTTGAAGATAAGCCGCATTCGAATACAACCCCAACTTTTGACCTTTAAAAAAAGTAAAAAAGGCTTACCTTCAAATATATACGGTAGCAATCATTTTTAAATTTTTAAAATCATTTATAATTTTTAAAATATTTACAGGCAATCGAACTTGCAAGTCCCATTTAAGTGTCAAAAAACTTTTTTATGAAGATGAGCTCAGGCACTTACGTATTCATTTTAACTCTAGTGTAATAGAAGTTTCTGAACTAAAAAAACTACTGGAAAATTTTTCTGCACGAGTTGATAGAGATATTTTTTATCGAGTTTCTGACTTTTCAATGCCTGAAAAAAGCTTAATTGTGTTTACTGGTCTTAACTGGGAGCAGTTAATTCAACTTCGTGGAATGCTGACAGGCATGAGAGCCTCACACAATAGAGATGTTACTCAGGCGTTAGTAGTGTTTTTACTAAAATTAAGAAGTGGTAATTCGAATAGCATGATAGCAGCCATTCTAGGGATTCAGTGGTCGCAACAAATTTCTAATTTTGTGGAATCTGTTATTCAGTCGTTTAAAGTTGATGTCTTACCCAGTAGATTTGGTATCAATTCACTAACTAGACAAGAGCTCGTTACAAATCATATCACATCCATCGCTAAGAAATTGCATGATTTAAATGATAATCAGTTAATGATAATTGGTGATGGTACTTACCTTCGGCATCAAAAAAGCGCAAACAACGATTATCAAAGAAAATCTTATACAGGACAAAAAAAATGTCATTTAGCAAAGCCTTTTACAATCTGTATGCCAGATGGTCATGTCATTGATGTTCTAGGTCCTTTTGAAGCACATATGAATGATGCGCAGATTTTAAAACACTTACTAGAGACAAACCAAGAATTTTCGGATTTGTTACAAGAAAACGACGTTTTTGTTCTTGATAGAGGATTTCGTGATGTAGTTCAGTACCTACAGGATAAAGGTTACAAAGTTTTGATGCCTTCTCTTAAAGGTAAAAGAAACCAGCTGACTCGAGAAGAGGCTAATCATTCAAGGTTTGTAACAAAAATCCGATGGTCAGTGGAAGCGATACATGGAGTAATTGGTCAAAAATATAAACTTCTTCATCACCAATTTGATAATAAATCTTTACACAATGCAAAGCACTTTGTTAGAATAGCATGCTTTTTGAACAACTTTTTTGGGAAGCGATTTCACTCTGATGTTGGCATGACCGATGAAATTGTTGATTGTATGAAACTTCAATCTCAAATAGAAAATACATTACATCAAGAAGCAGAAAATGGAGGCTGGAGCAGAAAGAAAGTTACCTTCAGCGATCTAACATCAACTGACTTAAGTGATTTTCCAGAAATGACCGAAAAAGATCTGAAAATCTTTTTTACTGGTGGATATCAATTAAAACAAGCTGTTTCCTATTTGGCAGAGATGCTTGATATAAATGGTGTTCTTCATTTGAAATATCTCAAAGAATCTGAAAAAATCATCAGAATACAAGTACAGTCCAGACACATAAAATCGAAGACTTACAATTGTTACATAGAGTACAGTCCTGAAACAGTTGGTTGCGCAGGGATCAAACGGTGGTGCTGCGAGTGTGCTAATGGGCTACGAACAATTGGATGTTGTTCACACGTCGCCGCAGTAATTTACTATTTGTCCTGTGGAAGATTCAAGTCGAAACAGCTGAGTCCATCACAAATATTATCAGAACTTTTCGTCGAAGACGACACGATGCCTATTATAGATGAAGATAGTGATGATGATGATTGAATAAATTTAGTTAGATTGTTTTTGATTTTAATTTGATTTAATTGATTTTTAACTTGTATTACTATAAAATAGTAGTTTTAAAATAATTTTTGAGTGCGTGTGAACAGTATGTAAGTTCATATTGTTAAAAAAACACCCAAAAAATGATTTTTGGCTTTTTTAAGGCAAATAAGTGTGAGATAACTGTTGTAACAACTTATTTTCCTGTATTATTGTAAACAAGTAGACTTTAGATAAGTTTAAATTGTATAATAGTAATTTTTAAGCTCAGAACTGTCCAAAAGTGTTCGAAAAATCACTTTTTCGACCTTTATAAGGCACATAGATGTGCTATAATTATTTTTATGGCTGCTTAGTTTATATTATTGTAAAACGTGACTCTTATAAAATTTTCTAAGTTGTTATGACCGATTGGTTATTTCGTAATAGCCAAAAAGTGTTCAAAAAATCGCTTTTTCGACCTTTTTTTAGCCCAAACAAATGTTTTAATTTTTTTAACTGTAAATTAGTATGTAATTTAACAAAAAATAAGTTTTTGTATCAGTTTTATAATTTTAAATTTAAGTTAAGGTATCGAGAAAGCGAAAAAGTGTTGAAAAAATCGATTTTTCGGGCTTTTTTAAGTTAAAAATAATGTTTTAATTTTTTTAACTGTAAATTAGTATGTAATTTAACAAAAAATAAGTTTTTGTATCGGTTTTATAATTTTAAATTCAATTTATGGTAACAAAAAAGCGAAAAAGCGTTTAAAAAATCGCTTTTTTGCCCTTTTTAAGGCTCTAAATGATAATTTAATATAACCTATGGTACTGTGATATGTAAATTTGTAAAACAAAAGAAGTTGTAATAGTTTTATAATTTATAACTTGATTTAAACCAATTAAAAAGCGAAAAAGCGTTTAAAAAATCGGTTTTTTAATTTTTTAAGTGCTTTCCACCCTCTGAAAAAATCTGAAAAAATTCAAGTGAAAAAATTTCAACAAAATACGTGTAAAAAAATTTTTTTTAGCACTGCAGCCATTACAGGTTTTTATTAATGGGCATTTTAAGTTTTAAAATCGCCGTAAAAATTCCGTTTTTTGACCTAAAATTAAAAAAAAATTTTTTTCGAACTACATTTTTTTCAAACAAAATTTTACCACTGACCTCGTTTTTTTATCTTATATAGGTTTGGAGATATAAATAAAAGTTGAAAAAGCACTATTTTTAACCGCGCATGCGCAGTATATGAGATAAAAATTTCTAGTTGGCGTCAAAAATTTTCTTTTTTTAAGACCTTTCGAATGATATATATATTGTAGGGGTTTGCTCTGGGGGCACTTTACCCCCCCTTAACAGGCTATACCCTTTAACTTATAGATTCCCAAAACAGTAAAGTGCAAAGTGAAAAGCGTCGGCGTCGGCTGCACAGGTAGTTACGAAATTAACTTTCAAACAAATTGTGAATTCCAAGCTTTAAAGTGTCTATAAATTTCTTAATTAAATCGCAGTTAGCGAGTGGTTCAAGTGTAGTTTCTCGGCTGCCACGTTTTACCCAAGCAACAGGTTAACGGTTCTTCTGACAAATTCAAACGTAAATTCCCATTTACGTCCTGCAATTTTTTTCATTCTATAATTTCATGCTGAAAATAACGAAAATTAAGGCATGATAGAGTCGTTTGAAAATCATCCTCCGGTGTCATTCGATACCTAACCAAAAAAAGTCGAAAAAAATGACGCAGCGACGAGTTTCCGCTTTGATATCGAGAGGCAAAGTAACATCCAGCTAATTTTTTCTCCTTCCAAATCCCCCTCTCTATTGTCCTTTATTTCTCTCCTTTTTTTTTTTGTCATCCTGCACTCGTTCTTATTTTAGTTGCTCCCTCTATTTTTAATAACCTAATGGCTCTCCTTTCGAACGGATACGCTCGCTCCCTTTTACATACAAAATGACAAAATTACCCGAACGTTTTTCCTGCTTCTGAAAATTTACTCTTTTATTTACGTGCGGGAGTATAAAAGAGGAGAAAATTTTCGGTCGCGTGGCGCGCATTAAAGGATGAGAGTATTTTTGTGGTGTATAAAAGAGTCCTTGAGTAATCGCGATTTTTAACGGAGAAAAATATGCCTGTGTTCGGGATATCCTCTCCCACTCTCTCTCTCTCTCTGTTTCGTCGTTTTATGTATGTACACTTAGGTTATTGAGCTCCTTTTATAAGCTATTTGAATATACGTCTTCTTTTCTATTTATTTTCTCTACGACTTCCGATGAAAATTTTTTGACAACGTGTGCACACTTGCAATTTTTTTTTATTACCTGTTTTAAAAATAGTTTTTACGTTTTATGAAATTAATTAACATTTACAATCGATAACAATTTCAAGAACATCCAATGTTTTCTTTTTTTTTTTTTTTTTTAAATCAATTTTGTGACAATTTAATTTTATATAACCTGAAATAATTTTTCGTTCAATTTTGTTGCTTATAGTAATTTATTACTTTGAAAAATAAGTTTAATAATATCCTGTATTCCAAACATTCGCGCAAGAAAATAATTTTCAAATATTGAAATTTTATTTTTGACCTCAAATAATCTTTCAATGTCATCAATGCTAAAATAATACTAATTAATTCAAATAAAAAAAAAAAATTATTAGCGATGGTTTGAGACTCTCAAAACATTCATTTTAAAATGCTGAGGCTACGGTTTTGAAATTTGCTTATTGTTACGCTTAATTTAAGAGTTAATAATCATCTATACATATTTCATTGTTTAAAATTGGAAATAGTAAATTTTAAAGTTTAAATTCAAAGAAATAAAATTTTTTGAATAACTTTACGGTGAATTCTTACAAAAGAATTGTATTGCATAGTTGAAAATCTAAAAGAAAATTTTCTCAAACGAAGATATAATTGAGCTTTCAAGTGTAAAAAGAAAAAAATATCTAAATAAAGAGAATGGTTCTTGAAAAAATGAAACGTGAAAGGGTTGAATAAAAAGGAATTTGCGACCGGCTATAATGCTGAGTCCAAAAATATCCGTATTTCAGTCTCTTTTACCCTTTTTTACGATCGGGCGTTTTTAATTTCCCTTAGAGCACCAGTCCAATAGGGGTAAATGCAAATTATTTCTGGAAAAGTTACGTGCTTTTTATAATTAATAACTTCGAGCATCTTGCCCTTTAATGGTTCTTTGTATAAATACTACAAAGTCATATATTCGGGTACGTCTGAAAATTTTCCAGCCATTCGGGTGAAAGTGAAAATTAATTAAACGAAGCAATTAATACCTGCTTTACAATAATCCTTAAATACAAAAAAATATTATAGAAATAACTAATATTTCTAACTTAAAATTTATCGAGTAGATTTAATTAAAATTAAACCAAAGAGTAAATGTAACTTTTTATAGGAGAGTAAAAAATTTTGAAATTTTTACACCTACGAGTTGATTAACTGTACAAGAAAATTATAAGTATTGAACAATAATCAAAGGCGTAAAATTTATCACGTCATTTTAAAGCAATTAAAAAGTTTTCAATTTGGCGCGTGTCGCGAAACAATTTAATTATCAGCATTAATTATTACGTTTATGATTTAATTTATGATTACTTTAAGTATCATTAATGATTTAAAAGAAAATTTCACTAATTTCATCTTAAAATAAATAAAAATGCAGTTTTTTAAATAAAATTTTGTAATAATAATAATAAATATAAAATAAAAATTAAGATGAGAAAGTATTGTATTTACGACCATCCCAGCTTTGACAATTTATCGCTGATTACATTCTGCTGCTATATAATACCAAAAAGGCCAATTAACATAGTCATAACTACTTTTGCTCGATCATTTTTACTCAAAATTTGTTATTAAAAATTGTTGTCTTTGTTAAAACTATGACAATAATCTCAAATATGCAATATAAGTCGGATACACGACAAGTCGGCCCCGATAATTCATTTAATTGAAATTTCATAAAATTCATAAAAGAAGCGTAATGTCATACAGAAAATTCTTGATCATTCAACTCGCAACCCTTGAATATCTTCTTTTTTTTTTTTTTTTCAGAAGAAAGGGAAAATGTCAAGGATCTCGGTGATCATCTGCCTGCTAGCGGTGACGCAGCTCTCGAGTCCCTCAGCCGCGCGAAGATCCTGCAATCACGTAAGTCACACTTTCAACTCAGACGCTTCCCCACCCCAACCCTATCCTCTTGAAAAAAAAAAAGAAGAAGAATAAGGTAAAGAATGAATGAAAGAAAGAAATAAAAAGTAAAGAAGTAGTTGGAGGTAAAAAGTCGCCGATTCCAATCACCCGGTGACGTCCTTTCAGGTATTTGATTATTTCACTATCTCCCTCCCTCCCTCTCTCTCTTATATATAAAAATCCAGAAGCAGGCTTTTCCGGTTTGGCTCTCTCTTATCTCGCGGGCGTTCATTTTTTTTTCCTTCTTCTTCTTCTTCTTCTTCCTCCCCTTCTTTTCAGCAGTGCTACCACCAACTGCAGATGACAAAATGACAAAGGACTTGGCGGTGCGGTCGCCCGCGGCCGGCGATATTACCGTTTCCGTTTTCGAACTATGCGGCGCGCCGCGGCCGATACCATATATATATATAAAGCAGCCGAACCGACGACTGCTACCCTTCGAGACGCGGCCTTCTCTCTTTTTGAAAACCGCAAGACTCTCGCCCCCCCCCTCCACTCACACGCTTACCTACTGGCGAGCGTGCGTGCGGGTTCCCTTCGCCCTTGATTGATTATGCAGGTCGCAATTTCGGCGCGCCGATTGATTTTCCGAAGATGGGGAGGGGCGAGAGCGGCTGTCGCACGAATTTTACGAGCGGTTCCTTTGCCTTTTTTTTTTCTTTTTTTTGCTTTTTTAAGGGAGATTTTTTTGATCTGGGGGCTGTCTTTTGCAGCGAGGGGACGTGTGGGGATTTCGTTTGCATAAGATGAATTCGGGACGATTGGTGAAGGATTTTTCTCATTTATAATTTTTTAGTGACAAGGATGGAAATTAAACAATTTTAATGGTAACGTGAGTCAAATTCGCATTAGATTGATTTGAAGTTGAGTTGCACGTATAAACCACTAAAAATAATTGCTGGATAATTAAACGCTGTCTTGGAACAAAAGCTTTTGACTGAATTTCATGGTAAATGCTAGAATTTTTGTAAAGTATTTTTTCAGTGTACAGACTTTTTTTGCAAACATCTGTCAAAACTGAAAAAAAATGCATCAAGCATAACCAAATGTAGAAGATTTATGTTCAAAATTTTTTGTGGATTTAAATATATTGAATATTAATGTGTTTTAGGTAATATTAGTTCACTTTGGGAAGAAGAAAAATCAATAAATGTCTTTTCATCTTATATTATATGATCTGTACTGAAAATAAAAGAAAATAATTTTTTCTATCACATTAAATAAAATTATTTTAGCTAAAAAATACGATACAGTTTACTTCGACCAAAGGTAGTTCCAAAAAATCAGCTTAAATTCAAAAGCGACAAAAGTAAAATCAATCAATCTTGATAATAAACTAACATTAGCGATGCCACAAAGGGTTTCTACTAGTCAAAACAAAGTTCCAAATCCCTCAAATTTTCCAACTCTCGCGCCCTTCTCACAAGAAGCCACGCGTACTCACCCATTACCCTAACAAAAAAAAAAGGGTCAAGAGTTAAACGCTCGCCAAATACCGACCGTAATTGGATACAGCAGGGGAGGGAGCCGCGGTGCTCTTTTCTTCGTCCGTCAGCACCCTTTTCCCCCGGCTGGGAGAAAGCGCAGCACGCAGGAAATGAGATGCAGATTGCCGGGGGCCACTTCAGCCCCGTGCAGGAGGAGTGAATTTTTAATAACACCGCGCGCGCACCGCGAGTGATATTGTCTCCCGCATTGTCTTCCCCGAGAGCTCCATTATTATAACCGAGGGGCGAGGGTAATTTTCCTCCAACCGCAAGCGGGCCCTGCCCTTCTTTTCGCTTTGTTTCGCGCTGATTTCTACTTTTTTTCCTGTTGCTTTATACGCAAAGTAATTTTTAGAATTGTTGGGAATCGGAAGATAAGTTACGTCAATTAGGATAATAACTTGAAACTCCGACGATGGGTGTGGATGTCCAAACGATGGTAGAATCCGAAAAAAAAATTTTCTAGAATAAATATTACAGCGTTTATTTCATGCATTGTCTTGATATTATCTCAAAGAGATAAGAGATTTTACTTCTTGAAGAGATTAATTTTTACTGTAAACTTCCAAGAGACTTTTTCTTTTTTTTGCTATAAGACTATAATTTATAGGGAGGAAAAAGGTGCGATCGACTTATGAGATTTCTTCAAAGTGTCTTGGACTCCCGGGATGATTTAACTTGGATTGATCAGAAAGCTGCCGAGATGCGTTCCAAAGATTCATACTCTGAGTATAAACTGACACATGCAGCTATGTTTAATATTTTGTTTAGTTTCATTTGACGTTCTGATATCCTTTCAGCCCTCCTCTTCAAGACAAGATAAATGCTATGTTTCTAATTAAAACCGAAGATAAAGACCAGATTCGTCCAAAGAGGCAATCTAATAACTCAGAAAGTTTGAAACAAAAATTTAAGGCTAGTAAAAAGAAAAGTACTATGACAAACGAAGATTCTTTGGAAAAACTTCTCAGGTCAATTAACGTGTTTCCAGTGGAGAACGAAACTATTTCCTACGACAACGAGACAAATCACTTTAGCATTGGAAGAAGTTTAAAATCAATTTCATTGGGTAATGATTTGTTACTCAAATAGTGTGTCTAATTAAATAATATGACATTCAATTAATGTCCAAAGTTATACTCTTACATCTCGAGTTGCCGAGGCTGTCGCCAGTACATAAGCGCGCTCCGAGTGCCTCGAGTATCAACAACTCATGATGTAAATGTACAACTTTTCACAAACTAATTGAGTAAGACATTAATCTTAAAAATCTACCTCGAACTATATTTGACAATGATTTTTTTTTTATCATTTAAAGATAATTACCGCACGAGAACTAACATGAACCGAGCAATTTTCGGTGACTTGGCTAAAGAAATTGTTGATGAAGTTTTGAACCATGTATGTTCTATAGATAATATTAGTTATATGATAACTTGATGAACAATAATGATGTATTGTTATACATGGGAGGCAAGCGCCACATTGACGTCGAGAGAGAAATTTTCAGCTTGCGCGCGCACCTCCACCTCGTGCCGCTAGCCGAATATTCCTCTCTCGACGTCAATGTGGCGCTTGCCTCCCATGTATAACAATATATCATTTAATGAAGCTTTTTATGAAAAATTTTTTAGGTGAAAAATAAAGAAAGAAATTTAGGTAGCGTATCCGAAGCCTTAATACACAGACCTTTACAGTCATTCGTAGCAGAAAGTTTTTATGAAAATGAACAAAATTTTGAAAAAGTAAAAACTTGTCATGAGATTTAAAAAAGCTATTATTAGTTTTTTGTAAACACTTTTAGGGTAAAGATTCTATGTCAATAACACAAAAACTCCTAGAGTTGTGCAGAGAGTTGATTGCCGAAGAAGTTGAAAAGAGATCATGTGTTACATTGCCAACGGATTTGCGTAGATTTTTGGTGTTTTTACTTTACCCAGGGGTAAGCGTACTTCTATCTTGTCTTCATATTTTAGTATTTTTATTGTCTTCAAATTTTTATTGAACTTCAGAAAAGTGACCCAATGGCTAAAGTTCAAGTCAAAAAGTCAGCTGAATATAATACGAGCATGGATCATTGGTACCGTATAAATGAAATTTTAAATGATCTTTTGGATGAATACGACGTTCTAACAAAAAAAGAGAAAAAAAAAGTCCAAGCAATCTACGAATATTTGGTATTATTTTTTAAGTTGATCACAATTGATTTATTTCGACCAAATAAATTTATTTATTTCAGGCCAGCCGTCACAGTTTCGTTAAATCTTCCATCGAAGCTTTCGAATCTCGCAAGATGCCTGTGCCAGTCTAAATAGTCTAAATGAAAATTATATCGATTTTTATTAAATTTAGTTTTAACTCAAAGTTGAAAAAGTAAATTTATTTTCTATATACTTAACAGCCACGTTAGCGAATAGTTTATTTTTAGCGATGTCGTATATATTCTTAATTAAAAACTATAAATAAAACCTGACTGGAAACCTTGAAATAAATTTTTTTTTGCTTATAAAATTCCAAAAAACTGTTTTATATCTTTATGTTTAGTACTGAGCGAGCTCGTTTGTGACCTTAAGTCATTTAAAAATTTTAGGACAAAATGAGATCAAAAAAGTTGTGAAGGATATTACTAAAAAAAGAACACCTTTTTGAGGAGCCCCAAAATGCAAAGATTATCTCAAAATCTATTAATACTTTATACGATTTTATAACTTAAGATACTGAAAAATTTGATTTTGAACGTTTATTTAACTGCTGAATTCGATGTCTTTTTTGAAACTTTTTAAAATACTTTCCGGGCTAAAGAAATTTTTTCCACCAAAAAAATGATATAAAATTAACTCATTATTTAAACTGTTTCTGTATTAATTTCAAAGAATCGATGATTTATTTTCACAAGGTATGGCAGCAAAAACATTAATTTCACCAAAAAATTCTGTTGCCAACACATTCTACATTGAAGCAATTGAAAAAAAAAAAAAAAAAAAAAAAAAAAAAAAATCAATCGTCAAGTTCAAAAAAATTTTCATATTTTGTAAATTCTAATAAGAAAATTTATAAAAACTTCCATCTCGTTAATAAAATTTTGATGAAATTTCAAAAATATCGGTTTAAAAAGTCACGTGAACATTATCAATTTTCCCGTTGAAGACAAACTTTTCGGATACAAACTCTCTCTCTTCTTTCTCGGTCGACCGAGATATTTAAATATTCCGGGTAACATTCTGCAGCTGGGTTCCTTGCCCGCTTCTATCGTGCAAAAACACTTGGTGCTCCATTAATATAACCGAGAGCCGGAAGAAGATGCCTGAGGTATTTTTACATAACATTAAGCTCTGAGGGGTTGGTTGGCGCTCGGAGGGTGACCACTTTGTTACCAGGTTGTCACAACGATGAGACTGCACTAATGGAGGTTAAAATGCCTTTCGCACACCCTTGAGTTTGAGTTTGCTTTTCACCCTTTCAAGCTTCAACTTTTTGATACAACTTCGCTTTTTTACCAATTATGCGCAGCTATAAGTAGGCCTCAACTTTAACGATTCAATCGTTAAAATTGATACCGCTACTAGATTTGCGCAGTTAAAAAAATATTAATGAATGAAAAAACTTTTTTTTTCTCATGCAAACAGCCTATAATACATATAATTTAAATTAGTTTTAAAATGAAAAAAAAAAATTGACTATAGTTTATGTTGATTTTAAGCTGGGACACCAAAATTAATTATTAATTAACGATTCTATACTTTTCTAAAAAATTAAAAGCTGTATTAATTTTTACTTTTCGCTCACAAGAAAAAAATTTTTAACTAATATTTGAAAATAAATGAACTTATTTCCTTAAATTTATAGTAAAATTGATTCATTTTATCAATTGATGTTTTTGTCATATAATATTGAGATCAAAGTGTGAAGAGTTCCTTGAGAACTTGTTCATTTAATAAAATAACTTAAAATGGCTTAATGGATGTTTGAAATGTAAGAAGTGACTTGATAAAGTCTAAACTAATTAAAAATTTACTGTTCTGTGTTGCGAGTTTTTTAATAATTAAATTAGAATCAAACTGTTTTTACTTGATTGAATATTAATAACGTGAAACAAGATTTAACAATCAAACAGCTTTCAATTTGTTCGAAATCATAAGTAACTCATAAAAAAGTCTTATCAACTAGCGCATACGTAATCATATTCGGCCATTATATGCAATCAACTGCTCTGTAAATTATCAGTTCTTTCTTGGCAGTTGCCAAGCTTTAGCACTTTAACCATGAAGTTTCACAAAATTTATATAATCGCATGCCTAGTATTAGTTAGTGGAACTCAAGCCAGTATCCTTAAAAAGGGGAGTAAAGATGATGGTAAGTAATTTAAAAATAAAAACTTGATACATATCATCACACCTATTTTATGTTTTGAGAAATATTTTCAGCTCCTACGTTAGATCATGATAAACCGTATTAACTAACTAAATTAATAATAACGCAAAACATATCACAAAGTTTAGAAAATATATTTTATCAAAATAGTATGAAATTTTTGATAAAAACAAGTTTCTTTGAAAAATTTTAAATAATTGGCTTTTTTCATGAAAAGTGAATTTCAGTTCCTTAAGACTATATTACATTCGAAATTTCAATCAAACTTTTAAACAGTTTTAAGATTTGCAAAACTAAAGATGAAGTTCTCGTTTACTTCTAAATTTTCATATTTTAATTTTTCATACATTTTGATCTCATCAATTTTTTTTAGATACTAGATACTTTTGTCGGACAACTAAGATACTGAAGCTATTCGTGTATATAGATCCTAAATATATAAGATTTTTTCAATTTTTATTAAAAACAATTTTAATTTTATTTATAAACGATTAAACTAGTAAAAAGAGGTTGATTACTTCGTTACTTAGTTAAGGACTTCTCACTTTTTTATAATTTTGTTATTTTATTTTTTATTTTTTTGACTAATAAATATAATGTTATGAATTTACAATATTCAAAAAAGGGAAGAACCCGTAGGTTTTCTTACTTTTAATAATGTAAAAATCCAAATTTTAGAATTTTTTACGTGTCTATAATAACTGCTGTACTTAGTTTTATGAGTTTTTTATTAATAATAATAATAATTAATAATTTAATAATAATAATTATTATTATTATTATCATAAAAAGAAATATTTATTTTTTAATTTGATCATTTAAATAAGTCACGTATTTTACAAGTAAAAGCAGACAAAGTAAAATTAAAAAAAAATAATAATAATAACTGTAAACTTCAGACTCAAAGAACAAACACCCGAGTTTGCTTGAAAAGAAAAAATCTTTTCGCAAGAAATTCCTTACAACGGCAAAATTGAAAGCTTCCGGAACAAAAACAATATTTTTTGTCAACGTTAGAGAATAAAACTGTGAAATAAACCAATGAAAAATTTTCTTATCTTAAAAGGCTTTGACTGATTAACTAATGCTTCAAGTATTAAATGCGTAATATTATGAATAATATTATGTCAACTTGCCAAACAGTAAAAACATCTGTAAAAAAGCACTTCTTGCAATAATAAAAAAAAATTCTGAAAAAATATTAATATAACCAACAAATAGAACAATAGGTTTTAATTATTTCGTGTTTTTATTAGATGCAGCTAAACCAGAAGAAGTAGCTGAGCGCTGGTTTAAAGATGAAGATGCGAGAAAAAGATTAGAACATGAAACATCTGATAAAAAAAGACGGTTATTAGAAGAAGAGGAAGATCGAAAAAGAAGGCTTGCGGACGAAGAAATGGAGAGAGAGCAACGAATTAGAGATGAAGAAGCAGATTTTGCTCAAAGAAGAAAACTTGAAGATGAAGAAAGAACACAACGACTTTTGGAGTTAGAAGAGGAAATAAAAAGACGATGGGATGTAGAAAATAAGAAAATAAAGATGCGTAATCTAGAGGAAGAAAAAAAAAGACAAACGCGAATTGAAGACCTAAACGTAGCTCTAGGAGCTGAAGAAGCGAAGCTCAAGGATTTACTTGCTCACCAAGAAGAATTACAAGAACAAATTGTGCAACGAGCTGAAGAAGAGCGAAGTAATCAGCGAAAAATAGAAGAAGAAGATAAGGTGAAGAGAAGACAAAAAGATGACGAAGAACGTACTAGACGACGACAAAAAGAAGAAGAAGAAAGGAAAGAGCGTCGTAAAACCGAAGAAGAAGAAAGAAGAGCTAGATTTTTGAAAGAAGCAGCTGAGAAAGAAGAACGGAGGAAGGAAGAAGAAGAAGAATTGAAGGCAATAAATGAAACAGAAGATCTAGAAAGGCAGATTCGTATGAAAAAAGAAGAGGAACAGAGAGAACAGCGTAGACGAGATGAAGAAACCGATGCCATTAAAAAAAGAATGAAGCTTGAAGAAGAGTTAGAGCGGAAGCGCAAAGACGTTGATAAAGAAATCGAAGCTAAATTAAAAGATGTGGACGAAAAAATAGAGATCAGATTTAAAAAAGAAAAAGAAGAAAAAGATTATCGAATAAAACTAGATGAAGAAGAAAGGGATAGAAGACAGAAAAAACGAGAAACAGATGAACAGCAAAGATTGCACATCGAGCTTTCTGAAAGAGCAGAAAGATTGAAAAAAGAAGAAATGGAGAGAGCTGAGAGAGATGCAAACGAAAAACGTGACAGAGAAATTCGACTAAGATTAGAAGAAAATGAAAGAAATAAGAGGGCTGAAATCGAAACTAGAGAAAGAGAAGAACGCGTAAAGCACGACATCGAAGCACGAGAACTAAAATTAGCTCAAGAAAATAGGGACAGGGAGATAAGGTTAAGTAAGGAAAATAGAGAAAGGCAAGAACGAGCGAGTAAAGAAGAACAGGATAGAGAAGAAAGAATGAGAATCGAAGAGGAAGATAGAAAACGACGATTTGAAAAAGAAGAACAAGAGAGAATATTGCGAAAAGAAGAAGAAGAGAAAGCTAGATTAGAAAGAATGAAACAAGAAGTTAAAGAGAGAGCAGAAAGAAATAAGAAAGAAACCGCAGAAAGAGATGTAAGAATGAAGAAAGAACAAGAAATTCGGGACCGTAATCAAAAAGTAGCAGAAGAAAAACGAAAACACCACTGGCAATCTCGTCTTAAGGAATTGGAAAGACAAAGAGTAATTGTGGATACAGAAGCCAAACGTAAACTAAGTGAAGTTGAAGAAGCAACCAGAGAGCTTGAGTTAAAACGAGAAGAATACGATCATGAAAGATATTTCGGTATGATTAATTATATTTTATTTTGAACATAATTTTAACAGCTAAACAAACTTTTATTTTATTAATTAAGCATTACATTCATATATAGTAAAAAATCTCATCCTATAATAATCTGTTTCATTGCTTAACTTTGTTTTTCATTTTTTTAGTATAAATAAATTTATTGATATTTCTTTCTTTTTTTCTCAGGTCGATTCCCAATTCTCAGACTTCCTGGAAAATTAGTATGCTATAGCCAGCAACCAGGATTGCTTTCAGAATATGTAGAAGAAACCCCTCAACAAGAAGCCCCTCAAGACGACAAACGTTCTTTTGAATATTTTGATTATAGTGAGATTTTAAATATAACTGATGACTCTTTATTCTCTCAACTTAATTAAATTAATAAATACTTGAAATTTTTATTATAAATTGTTGTAGTTTCATTTTAAGAGTGAAAAACGGTAATCATGCATTTGAATTCAATTAATCACAAAATTAGTTGAAATTTTATATGAAAACTAATTTTTCCATCTAATCGGAATCGAATTCAAAAGATTTGGAATTCTGCCTAAAGTAGAGGCGAGGGTACCGTAAGTATTAAATGGGTTACAAATGCTGAATTCGAGTAGTTACAAAAAAAGAAGGTATAAAACAATTAAAATGAAATCTTTAATTACAAATCAGTCAAAAATCAAAATTATTTAATTATCAAAGATCATTGTAACTGCTATAAAATAATATACATGGATGTACAGTAAGGTAAAGTCGTTAGAATAGCTTACTCTTATTTTAATAGTTCAACTGAATATGACGAAAAAAAATAGTAGCGATATTTATAAAGTCAATATAATCAGTAAGTTCATTAAATAATAAGGTGATTCCAGCAACAAGCGAGTGGTACACTTTATTTTTAACGTAGATGTTTTTCATGAAAGCTCTTGCTATTGTTTCTCAGTTTTCTGGGCGGCACATAAAATTCCAATTTTTCAAGAAGTTTGCTGCAGTCGGCTTCACTTTTAATTTTAATTAAGTTAAAACTTGATTCCAAAGATTGCTAGAGCTATCCGTCTGGTAACTGGTTGATTTAAACGTAGAAATGTTTAATTGGTGTTGAATGTTCAAGTTAAAGATCCACTCGCCGTTAAAGGGCTATCGCCGTTTAGGATCGTGGGAGTCATATCGCATTGGTGATCCTAACTTAAAACATATCTCAGATATTTGTGATTAAGTTTCTTGATGCTATAGGTTTGATAGCCAGTTATTGTATCTCAAATGTCTAAAGAGTTCATCAATACAAGATAAATGTATAAGAAGTATACGATAAGTCTTTGCTACTTTGAATTTGAAAGAGAATCATTTCATAAAATTTATTTTTCTAACTGTGTGGGCAGAAACGTATTCAATGTGTGGGTTCAACGTTAGTTGAGAGTGTATAATAATGCCAAGATCCTTCTGTATAATTTACAAAATTTCGACGGTCCCAACGAAGAAAAACCTTAGCCGAACAGCTACAGATTTAAAATTACCAATAAGAGGCTAAAATAAATAAATAAATCAGAAAAAAATTAAGAATCTTAATAAGTCTGCACCCAATTAATCCGACTTTTATATCGTCTTAGATTTTTTAAATCTTTTCAACCTCTCATTGTTGATTTTAAATCTGCAAATTTTCAGATAAGGTCTTTCTTCGCTGGGACCGCCGATTTAAATTAGAATCGCCTAACCGATAAAAGAAATCATTTTATTTCATTGAAATTTTTTTTTTGTCTTTTTAAGAACTCAATTTATGCAATATTCTGCTCTATCAAAACAATAACTTTAAGTGGACACATTTTTTTTTCTTTTTTTTGAAGTGGTTTTCTAAGCACTCAAAATCAAAATTATGAAAACTCTTTGGGATAACCTGTGATCTGAAGAATCAAATAAACCACAGCAATGACAAGAATATTTCGTCGCCTTGGAATAGAAAGGTACTATCTCAGAAATGTTCATAGAAAGATACTATATCTTTCTATAAAAATTTTATAGAGATAGTATCTTTCGATAAAAATTTCTGAGATAGTACCTTTCTATTCCAAAGCGACGATTTTATGTCTTGTACGATTTCTCTTATAATAGATTTTTTTTATTTTTATGTTAATTTCCTTATTTCATGACGAACGTGTCTAAAAAATATTTTTCAGATAAAAATATAAAATGCAAAAATTTATTAAGATCAAACTTCTATTATATGCGGGAGGAAGTGTAGCAATTGACTGTACTCAACTAATTTTCTTGAAGTATAAAAGTGGTTTGATACAATGTAGCTAAATAAAAAGTCTTGGTGCTTATTATTGAAAATGTTTTACCAATCAAATCAGAATCCATTTACTACTGTAGATTTAATTAAATTGTATTTTTTGGCAAATCATTAACCAATACGATGAAATTTTAATTTATCCCAACTCATAAAAAAATTGTAACAATCTTATCATGTAACTCCGTTGAAAAATATAATTTTGATTGGACATTAAATGCAATCAACATTTAAATTATAGAACTGCTGTATGAGTTATTAGTTCTCTGTCCGAGCTCAACAAGCCTGAGTATTTTCACGATGAAGTTTTATAAAATTTATCTTTTTTTGTATTTGATTTTATTGCTGGGGAGTCAAATAAATGAAATTATGGGCCAACAAAGTATGTAATTAAAATTTATTAAGCATTTATTATATTGAGATTGTTAGTTATTTTCTATAATTTACCGTCGTCTTTTTTGTATAGATAAAATTGACTTGGGTGTCTCAGTGTTGTTGAAAAAAGATATAAATAAAAAATAATGTATGGGGGTTTTGGATGATAAAAAATTAGGCTCAGAATTAAATTTTTTATCAAATTCTTGTCAAAATAAATATAGTGCGGTATTTGAAGGTTTTAATTACAATTTTTGTTAAAACTTTTTTTCAAAAGATGTCGATTGTGTAAACTTAGAATTTAAATTCCATTTTTTAATTTTTCAAATAATTTAATTTCAAATAAAATATTTATAGACTGTCTATTTTTTTATCCTTTTTAAAATATAAATTTTAATTTGATTCAATACTTTGTTAAATTAAAATTAAAAATTTTTTCAAGTTAAAATTTGAAAAAATTCTAAATAAATTCTGATCTTGCCATAGCGCACCGGAATATAGAAGCTAGTTAATTATTAAATTGATCCAACATTTATTTCATAAACAAAATAATTATACTGTAGATTTATATTTAAAGAAAAGAATGTAAAATTTTTGTTAAATACAGTAATAAAATGATTATTTCAGAAAAAGAGAAAGAAGGTTGAAATAATACATTTATATAAATTCAATAAGCATTCAAAATTTTAATAGGTACATTTTTCATATTTTTTTAATTTTCAATTTATGTAAAAAAAATTTTTCAAATTATTTCAAGGAATAAAATTGAGTAGTAGTTGTTTTATACCTTTAATATTATTTTTTTTCGTAAAAAAATCATTCTTCTTTTTATTTTTTTTGAAAATTTTTGTTATTTTACGAATAGTTACTTTTTTATGGATTGAATAAGCACAGCTCAGTTCAGATAATTGAATAATTACAAGAAATTTAAAAATGAATAAAATAATGAAAATTAATAAATTGTTACTTATATAAAAATACATTTAAACATTTTTCTATTTTAAAAATTGCGGCATTACTGAATCTTGGACGGATGAATATTAATAAGGAGGATTTTCACAGGATAAATCACAACACAAACACAATAGTATATACACTTAATTGAACTCAGGCGCGCTTGCTATACCGATATTACAGGGAGCTGTCGACAAAGCCAACATTCTAACACTCCCTCCCTTTGTCGACAACGACCTTACATTAATTTATCTAAAAAATAATAATCATATTCATGTCTTATAATTTAATACAAAAATGATTCTCTTGGTGTCGGGTATAGAGCTGCTGCCTGGGTTAATTCTGGTTTCCTGTGAACAGATAAAAAATAAAGTTTAGTTAATCAAGCTCAAAGTAGTTTACATTTATTCTCTAAATTAAACTTTATATTCTCTAAATCTTAAGTTTTTAAAGCCTTCTGACACTTTTGCTTTTATTCTCTAACTCATATTACTTATGATGTCTCTAAATTTTTTATGTGTATTGAACTCTAAAGGTTTGGTCATGATATCAGCGATATTCTCTTTAGTATCAATCTTTAGAACTCTTACGTAGCCTCTCTGAACGCATTGTTTTATGAAATCTCCATGAGTTTCAGCCATATGTGTTGTGATGCCAGTGGCTTCTCTCTCCCGCAAATTTCTCTTGATCTTTTCTAGGTTATCATCAAATATTTTCAGTTTGTGACTGCCATCCATCTTGGTGCAATCTCTTGCTGCTTTATTGTCGCACCAAACAGTCACTGGGTAAAATGTTTTACCCTTGATATACCTGAGAGATTTGTCAAGTGAAATCAGTTCTTGACAGGCATCACTCATGGCTAAGTATTCTGCGAAGCAGGTTGATAGTGACACATATTGTTTTTCTTCTCCACGCAATCGCATCACCAAATGATCTTATCACATAACCACTTAATTTTTTAAAGTTTATTTTCAATTAAAAATTTTCTCAAAATAAAAAAACTTTAAAAATTCTCTAAAATTTCACAGTTCTCTAACAAAATTTATATCTTACGGTTATTCAGTTGATTATCAGACACCTCTTCATCTGCCAGGTGTCGGCTGTGCATGTAATCAGCCCAATCGAAGTTGTTAAATACGCCTTCCATATTTTTCTCAAAATGTGTAATCAACTGATCTGGGTTTTTGAAATAAAGATTCTTTATTAAAAAAATTTTCTTTCTAAAAAGATTTAATCAACTCAAATTTCTCTAAAGTAATCAGGCATTTCTGTTTGTCCCATTAAAGAATACTTTTATTTCATACTTCTAAATCAAAACAAATGTAGTACTACTCATTTTGATTTCAAACGAGATATTAAGATTATTTGCAATGCTACCACGCATGTATACATTACTCTCCAACCAAAGACTCCAAGACACAACTGTGAAATCGATTGGATTTGGGTTGCGCAAGTATACAACACGGGAACATCCACAAACTCTCAAAATTTCTCTAGTCAATAATAAGACTACATTGCATAGCAGTTTCATCTAAAATCATTGACCCCAGAACCATCAGAAACCCCTAGTTTTTATTGAAAATCTCAAGCAAGAGGGTAATCAAACTTTCTCAAAATAGAAATAAAAAAAATCAACACTAATACATTCTCAATAAGTATTAAAAATTGTTACATGTAATTTTATGCTCAATCAACTCTAACATCCATGTTTTACAAATTTTGTTTAATTTCTCTAAAATTTACTCAATAAAATTTAATCAATGCACAGTCGCATACGTACAAGTCACCGCGTTACACCAGCATAAAGAAAGAAAAAGAGACACTGATGTCGAGGACAACAAATATTGGGCGCTGTATGTATTGCGAACTGGCGCGAGAAATTCAAGCGTCACAAGATGTACTTGTGCGGGCGCAAGCACTCGACTTGCGTCCTCGCGAAGGATAGGCGTTGTTGCTGTGCACTGCAGTAGCGAGAAAAGCCACTGCGCGCACGGGTAGATTCGAGGCACGTCAGAGTGAAGAAAAACTCAGGACGCGCGCGAGGACCTGCGTTTGAATGCAGTATACGGAGAATGCACGAGTCTCTTGGGTGCTCCGGCAACACCGCGCGTATACCCGAAATTCGAAAAATCGATCTAAAAATCACGCTTTCACTGTGTTAGTAAATCCTCCCCTGCGAAGAAGAAGAAGAGTATTCGGGGCCCGGAGCAACACGTGTGCGCCAGCTGATACCGGCCAGCACTGGCCCGTTCAGAGAAATCGTAAACATTCGACTGTTTATGTGTCCTTCGAATTGCCCTGCAACTAGCCTCTTCCTCAACACTTGAAAACTCGTTAATGACGTCACTTAGCGTCGTTTTAGTTTTTCTTTCAAATAAAGAAAATTCATTCTCACCATGCAATAATTGAAATTATATTTCTCTAAATTTTTCAGCTATTAACAGAATAATAAACAATTCCATCACCTCTAATTTAATCATTCAATTATAAAAGAAAGTTACCTATTCTCTTATAGTAAACTATTCACTCTTTGTTTCTCTATACGTGCACTACTCAACAGAATTTTCAAAAAATTCTCTCAATTCTCTGACTTTTCTTTAAGTGCACTAATTTTAAAACTTCTTACCTCAAATAAACTTCTCGAAAGACTCTTTTGCGTGTTGGTTGATCAATGTTGATTATTCCTGGAATTGATTTTATAGCGCGCAGTTGAAGCGTGCACTGGAGCCCGTAACCTCTTGGATGGATGAATATTAATAAGGAGGTTTTTCACAGGATAAATCACAACACAAACACAATAGTATATACTCTTAATTGAACACTTTATTTATTCTCTAGAAAAAGGTTCTCTCAAATGCTTAAAAAGCTAAACGCAGTGCGTAGGTTTAGATGCGTGCAGGAGCTAGGATGCTGCACAAGTGAAGTGCAGCATTCAAAGTCCTGCACCCTCAGGCGCGCTTGCTATACCGATGTTACAGGGAGCTGTAGGCAAAGTCAACATTCTAACAGTGAATCAACTAGTTAAATTTTTATGCAAAAACAGAGTAGAATAATTTTTATTAGTTAAGCTTTTTTAATTAAAAATTTTTTTTTTTTTTTAAATCCGCTAGTACTCTAATTGGTTAACCCTTAAATGACACACCCAAATCCAGAACTGCCACACTGACAGTTATGTGGGGTCTTTTGGACCCCGTGTGGCCTTTAAGGGTTAAAAATGTTTATGATATGAACTTACATTTTATGATAAGTACTTTAATAATTATAAGTCAAAAATATAAATAACGTGAATGTATAACAAAAAGCAGAGTAATAGCCGATATTCCTCTGTATAAAGCTTTTTAATAAGCAGACGATTTTCTATATGCCGGTAAATATAAATTGTCTTTTATATGCTGGTAATAACAATTTATAAATTTTCGGTAAAAACGAAAAAATAGTTGAAAATTTTTGTTTTTGAATGAATCTTGAAAATCATAAAATTCAATAATCTCGGTAAAAATAAATGAAGAGAAGTTTTAAAGTCGAAATGAAACGCATAACTTTTTTTTGATATTAAGTGGAGAGTCCAACAAAGATTTTGATATCGGCTCGAGAGTAAGAACCAAAAGAACTTTTCTTCAATAAAGTAGTCAGATTTACACAATATTTAATAAGTTTTGAAAATAATAAATACATCGAGTAACGAGTTTAAAAGTTCAGAAAATAATATAGAAATATGAAATGACATTTTGAGTGTCCCCTGCTAAATAGAGATCATCTGCCGTGTTAAAAAGCCTTATTTGTCGCTGCGATGAACAATAAATAATTTGAGTGAAAATCATTTAGCGAGTAATAAATTATTGAATGAAAGAATTGTTCATGAAATCAGTAAATTTAGAAATGATTTTTATTAGTCAAATGAATATTTTTTTTTAATTTCTTTCTTTTTACAGATGACGAAATAACTGAAGCACCAAAAAAGGTTCCAAAAAAACGCAAAATTACCAACTTATCCGTGAATTTGGCGCCTCTGGAAAAACTTGATTTGTCAGCTTTTAAGAGTATTACATTTGCACCTTTCAATGAATCAGGTGACCCAGACTTCCAATACCTTGATTATAGCGAGGTAGATACAAAAAATCTAGATATCAATAAATACTGATTGTTTCTATATTTATACATGACTATTTTTATTAACTTCCTTAAAAATATACAAAAAAAAGTAACATTTGAACTTTTAATGTTGACTGCATTTATTTAAACATATTTTATTTGTAAACTGTAATAAAATTCACCGTCTTGAAATACCCATACTATAAGAAAGTTGTCGTAATTTTATTTTGACAATTTTATTTTTATTTTATTTTTACTTATCGTTCGATGTTGTCTAAATGTAAAAAATCTGCGTACATGTCTTTTTTATCGTTATAATGCTACTATGCAAAATTTTTAGACGGATTTTCCAAGTGTGCGTATCACATCATTTTTTATTTTGCCTATGCTCTAGGTTATACGGTAGGATAGGTAAAGGTAAATTTGAAAGTTTTTTGGTTTACCGAAATCACGTGGGAAGATTC
The DNA here is from genome assembly GCA_038277355.1 of Encarsia formosa. Taxonomy (NCBI): domain Eukaryota; kingdom Metazoa; phylum Arthropoda; class Insecta; order Hymenoptera; family Aphelinidae; genus Encarsia; species Encarsia formosa. The sequence continues at coordinate 3,645,301 of CM076185.1, read as the reverse complement.
TCGGGTGCGAACCTGACAATATTTTTATTTGACTTTCGTTCAAGGCGCAAAGAGAGTGTAAATCTAGCTTTTACTTTTTTTATCTATCAGCGTCTTTGGTACAGCACGATTGAATTTTAGCGATCATAATTAATTGAACTTGAGGAATTCAAATAGTTTACCAATATTTTTATTAAAACTATTGACGTAAATGAACATAAATTTATACACTAGTCGACTTCAGTTTACCATGAATAAAGTTATAAAATTGAGCTAGGCACGGTAAACTTATTCAATAGGTTGCTGAATGATATAAATCAAAGTATCAGATCTGCCACTTCTCGAGGATTACAATTTCATGATCAATTGTTAAATGTATAATTTTTTTTACTGCTTTTTAAACAATTTTATAAGTAATTTTTCTTTTGCATTTTTGAGAATTGCTTGGTTCTCAAAGTACAAAATTTCTCAGGGTACAAAAAGTATTTCCTACCGGAAGTACTCGATATATACTTTGGGAAAATGGACGCCCCCGTTTTGAAGGATCTCTACACAGCTAATTTGTAATTTTTGCATGGAGAATTTTAGTTCGAGTCCACACCACCATTGTCCTTGAGGTCTCTTCCATAGAACTGCATGCACTCCCAACCGCTTCCTCCGTGCAAGACGTCAATACTGTAGGAATATGTGATGGTGGTATGGGTGGAGCGAGGAAGCCCCTTTTCTCAGGTAGCCACTTTCCTCATGGTCCACGGTATGAAACCGATATCTGTCATGGCTCAATGGCCGGAGAATATTTCCCTGAAATTTCTGCAATTCGTTCAGGTATACTGAACCAAAGGAAAAGTTTAATTGCTTTTTTTCGTGACAATTTATTTTCCATTTAATACAGGTACATTTACTTTTTAATGTATCGATTACAACTGAAACCGTAATTCTCTAGTCTCTACTTATGCATAAGTACCTTATGCATAAGTACCGCTCGCGGTACTTATAAATGCATTAAAATCTTAAAACTCTGTTCCTCTCGTAATTTGAGACGCGCCCTAATTTCTACGGTCGAACTCCTCATTTAACCAATTTCAGTTACACAGTGTACGTTTGGGTCTTTAGTCACCGCCCAAGACTGCCAGGTAACGGTCAGCTTAGAACGCTCTTTGAAAACGTTGCATTCGTAAGGTTCTCGTTGCTTATAAAAATTGATTTTTTGTGCATTAAGAAGTTTTTTTGAAAATGTGCGAATACGATCAAAAATTAGAGAATGGCTGGTCTATTTTTGGTCAAATAAGTGAAGATACATTTTATGAAGGACCATTGAAACGTCAAAGCAGTGTTTGTTTTGAATGTTCAGATGGAAATGTAGATCCCAATAAAAAAAAGAATGCACATCACGTGGATGAAGAAAATATGTATCCTAAAAAGTTGAAACATTGGTTGACTTCACATCAAAGCCACAAATATTCTAAGGTTATGAAAATTATTTCTGAAGATTTAAGAAGTATGAAAGTTGATAATTATATTGAAAATACCACTGCGAATGGAGAAGAAGAGGAAGAAGAAGAAGATGTTGAAATTGAATTGAGATTAGAAAGTGACAATGAAGAAGAAAAAGAAGACATCGTTGAGAATATTAACCTTAAACAAAACTATGGCACGAATACAAAACTAAACAATAACAACGTCTATGGTTCAACAAAAATTTGTCTAAATAGTAAATCAAATGTTTCCGTCGAAAAGAAAGATCTTGTGAAAAACAAGTGTAGAATTAGACTCACTAGACTAAAGTCTCAAAAAATTTCACGACTTATTAGTGATAAGAAAAAACAAAAAATATTCAACGAGCAGAAGCGGTTGAATGATTTTAAGTACGGGTGTTACGTGCTGCTTGAACCAGTAAACTTTTAGTAAAAGTGCCTAGTGCAGATTGGACTAACAATTGAACGTGTTTTTTTTCTCAAAAATTCACGAAAGTTTTGACGGCTCGATTCAGCGAGTGAGGTGAGATCCAGTATAAAAAGAAGATTAAGTCTTGTTTGAATTGTTAGTTCTTATTACTGTATGTGTAATTATTACTAATTATTTAAAGAATTATCAATTCATATCGCTTGTTTTTGCTGTATGGGCCTTACGTCGAGTAGGCATTACATAGTATTAAGATTTATCTCATTGTTTAAAAAAATTATTTCTAAAAAATTTGTATCTTGTAGAAATAAATACATTGTTGAATGATTAAAATTAAAATTCGATCATACGCAAAGTTTATTTCCCTCTTGTACATACATGCATGCATATTATAATTTCCGGCTTTATTGCTTAATAAGGCAGTTACAAGGGTAATTTTTTTTTTTTTACAATCTACTTGTGACTATGGTTTTTTTTACAAATTGTTTCATTAGAAAAAAAAACCATATCAAATAATAATAATATTTTTTGCCGAAGCTTGACCCTTGGTCAACTCGATACAGTTAAATGCTCATGGTGGCACCCCACCACGCTCAATTATTTATGAACAGTCACGTAATTTCATTGCTTCCAGTTTTATAACCTCTTTTTTTTTTTAACCTTAAAACTCAACATCGCTACCCTTTGAACGACAATTTTTTTCTATTTCTACACTTTTTTATCAACAATAAAAAAAATTTAGAAATTACTCTGCTCGATGACTTAGTAATATGCTTAGGGAGGAAATAAAACTAATTTAAAATTTTTTTCAATATTATGAATAAAATTGATTTTTAATAATAATTTTATAAAATAGTATTTTCTGTCTATAATATTATTCTGATCTTAAAATAAGTACCAGGATATTACCACTAAAAAATGATTCATTTGAAATAAATCAAGTCCGGTGAGCTTTTTCGGTCGGGCGTTAAGAAAAATTGTAAAAACACGGAGAGAAAAATTCTCAACCGAAGTAAAGATAGTTTGACCTGGCTCCCCAATACGTCTCGATATCTCTTGTCTAAGTGTATTAGACTCGCGTTTCAGGATCGCCCTTTCCCTCGAAAGAAGAGGTAGGTAGAAAGAAAGAAAAAAAAAAAAAAAAAAAAAAGGCGAGACAAAGAGAGAGCGAAAGCGACTCCTCCGCTGCGAGGAAGTTGGAATGGAAGACTCCTCGACGTCGTCGTACACCCCGCTAATGGCACCCTGGGGGTAACAGCTACGCCTAGGATGAACTCCGTTTCTTCCCCCCTTCGCTCGTATTTATTATTTAGCGAAAGGAGGACGCACGCAAAGGAAAGGAAGGAGTAAGAAACCCCCCCCGGCCGACCGAGTGCGTATATATGTGTGGTTGGTGCGAACCCTCGAGGATTTATCCGCGGGAGTCGTGGTATCGCATTCGGTACCGAACACAAGAAGAAGATGATGAAGAAGAAGAAGCGAACGAAGATTAAAATATAAAGGATCGTGCCAGCCTTTTCTTTTTTATTTTACTTTATTGGTTTTATTATTTTAAAAATATGATTGTAAAAATGTAAATACATGGACAAATCTATTTTAAATTCAAGCAACTTGAGCTCGATTCTTGTATGATCTTTAGTTTTAAAAATTAAGTTCAAAAGCAATTCTAAAAACACTAAAATAACTACTATTTACCATCTGCAGTCCTGCAAAATGAATAAAAAAACTTTTTTTTCAATGAATAATGATAAATAAACAGTTAGAAATTCAATAATCAATCAATATGTAATAAAAACTGTAAATTCAGCAAGGAAAATAAGGGTAGTTCTCTGCGGAGCTCACAAAAAAATCTGTGGAATCAATACTTTCGATTAATGCCGAAAATGCCGGCAAAGTCTGGGTAACAATAACAACAATAATTTTGGCCAGCTAGGCAAATGCATGCTCGAGTGGTAACAGCTGCGAAGCGTTATTGATACTACATTTATTCCGATTTGACGAATGGCCAGGCGGTGGTGGTGGTCCAGGCCTAATGGTCCGCGAATTTTGTGGTGCTCAAGGTATCGAAATAAAGAAACAGAGTAAGGAACCCACGCTAATGTAATGCATCAGCAACATGATACTTGTGTTTTTATATAGTAACTAGAAAATTTCCTGATAATTGGTTGTTACTGTTTTTAATAATATTGTGAAAATGATTCGATTAATATTCAATATCAAATACTTAATCATTTTTTCAAATATGTGTTTCAAAAAACAAACAAAAATTTAATTTGTAATGGAGTAGCTTAAATTTAAATTATTAAAGAAAATTTACAATTACACTTTAATAAGTTTTTGAAAGTTGTTCTTCATAGCTTGTAACAGACCTTATTCTAAGGAAGGTTTTGTAACTACCAAAATTTCATTCGAGCTAAAAAAAAAAAAAAGGTCATCTGCATGTAAAAAAAATATTATATTAATTTTATTATTTATTTAATCATTTTCGTATTACATTATATCCTAAAGCCCAATCGGGCTTTAACGGCGATTTGGTTTTTTTTAAACCGACTGCCGTGAAAGCCTGCAGGGCTTTATATACTTTGATTTTTGGTTTTAGGTTAGGACGCTTCAAAGAAAAACTATTTTAGGATGATTATTTCATTTATATTATACATCCCGCGCGTAGCTGATGATCCCCTGAGTAATTAAAAAAAAAAATTAACCCGAACAAAGCCCGCATTGAAAAGTTATGAACGTTTCATTTTTCGAAACGCTGATTCCCTTTGGTCAGGGGAATTCGATTTCAGTTTCGAGCATCCGGTCTCTCTGCCTGCGCTCTCTGTAGACTTAACCGGACGTGACGTATGCGGTGGGCGTGTCTATTTTTGCTGTCTCACTCTTACTGCTTACCTACAGCGGCAGACGGGGGCATGTAGGCCCGAGCCTGTAGCCATGAGGCGACTGGTGGCGCTGTATCAATTAGCAGCTCCCTACAGCTGACTCGTGAGCTGACTCAAGCTGACTACAGCTGACTGCGGAGCCGCTGAGCCGAGCAGCTTGTAATGTGTTATGAGCAATAACTTTTTTATAAATAATTGATTGTCATAGAAAAAACAGTACTGAAGACCCTTATTTTCATTATATATTAAATAAGTGGTAGAATTTACAATTATTAATTTGTTTAATTTCAATAAAAGAGTATGAAATAAATAATCTCTACAGTCTTTCTATGATCATCATCATCAAAGATTTTTCAATTATTGTGGTGTGCCCTATGAGTTGATAATAATTGTGCTGTGGTTGTGTTGGGAACCTGATGGCTGGAGGTGCATATTGGCAATATTAAAAATAAAGTTTTTTCTGAATGTGTGTGTGTGTGTGTGTCAGGTTGAACTTGCAAATTACTTTTTTATAATCCACCCAACTTGCAAATTGCAAAAGGTGCAATTGCAGCACATAATGTCATTGTCATACGCATTATCGCTTAATTTCATAGAATCATCATAGAAATGTATATGCTCTGAGCCAATACACTTGAACTGTTAAAGTTTTGTAATCCTACCCTTTTTCAAAAATAAACTTGATGTCTGAAAGTTTTGTAATCCCACTTTTTTTCTAAAATAAACTTGATGTCTGACAATGAATTTTAATTTTGATTGTAACTGTTACATTCACTCAGGGTGTTAATGATAAATATATTTAAGTCAACATGAATCAATTATTAAAATTTTTTATCTTTTTTGTTGCCTGTATGCAAGCTTAATTAGATAGTTTTGGGTCTAGGTATCCAGTGGACCAGAAATTATGAATTCTATTTGGCATGGATTTTTAAAGTACGGATGAGCATTTGCTCCATTATTTTCAAAGTGGATTTAGTTTGTCCATCAATTATGTATGCAAAATGAATTCAAAAGTACTTCATAACAGTAAATTATGTCTATGATTTTTATGTGTTCTGACTAATGATAAAATTTATATAAAAGAAATTTAAACCTAAAGAACTAGATGTATCCAAGTTAACATGAATCAATTATTAAAAATTTTTATCTTTTTTGTTTTCTGTAAGCAAGCTTAAGTTATGCGGCCAAAGTGATTTTAAATTTTAAAATTGGTTACTTTTTTTTACAAGAATTAAAAAGTACAATAGAAATAGATAGTTTTGGGTCTAAGTATCCAGTGGACCAGAAATTATGAATTCTATTTGGCATGGATTTTTAAAGTACGGATGAGCATTTGCTCCATTATTTTCAAAGTGGATTTAGTTTGTTCATCAATTATGTATGCAAAATGAATTCAAAAGTACTTCATAACAGTAAATTATGTCTATGATTTTTATGTGTTCTGGCTAATGATAAAATTATATGAAAGAAATTTAAACCTATAGAACTAGATATATCCAAGTCAACATGAATCAATTATTAAAAATTTTTATCTTTTTTGTTTTCTGTAAGCAAGCTTAAGTTATGCGGCCAAAGTGATTTTAAATTTTAAAATTGGTTACTTTTTTTTACAAGAATTAAAAAGTACAATAGAAATAGATAGTTTTGGGTCTAAGTATCCAGTGGACCAGAAATTATGAATTCTATTTGGCATGGATTTTTAAAGTACGGATGAGCATTTGCTCCATTATTTTCAAAGTGGATTTAGTTTGTTCATCAATTATGTATGCAAAATGAATTCAAAAGTACTTCATAACAGTAAATTATGTCTATGATTTTTATGTGTTCTGGCTAATGATAAAATTATATGAAAGAAATTTAAACCTATAGAACTAGATATATCCAAGTCAACATGAATCAATTATTAAAAATTTTTATCTTTTTTGTTTTCTGTAAGCAAGCTTAAGTTATGAGGCCAAAGTGATTTTAAATTTTAAAATTGGTTAATTTTTTTTTTACAAGAATTAAAAAGTACAAAAGAAATAGATAGTTTTGGGTCTAGGTATCCAGTGGACCAAAAATTATGAATTCTATTTGGCATGGATTTTTAAAGTACGGATGAGCATTTGCTCCATTATTTTTAGAGTGGATTTAGTTTGTCCATCTATTATGTATGCAAAACGAATTCAAAAGTAGTTCATAACAATAAATTATGTCTATGATTTTTATGTGTTCTGGCTAATGATAAAATTATATGAAAGAAATTTTAAACAGAAGAACTAGATTTATCTAAGTTAACATGAACCAATCATTGAAAATTTTAATCTTTTTTTTAATCATTTTATGGTTACAAATGAGTATTTGCTACATTTCAATGTAAATTTACATTAAAATAAAGTTATGCAATGTACATTTAAAAAATAGGTAAATACTAAATTGAATTTTTTTTTTTTACATATGAAATTGATTTACCAAGGACTTTTATGGGTTCTGGTTTATGTCGTGGTTTTACATCAGAATAATTGAATATATCTTAGTTATTGTTAAATTATTTAGAATTTGTTAAGATCGTGAAATCATTTATTAAGACATATTTCAACAATATTAATGATGTATTTATAGAGTTTGGTTTTTTTGAACTTGTGGACAAAAAGGAAATACATTTAAATATTTACCGAATTTACGCAATAAAATCTTTAAAAAATACTTTTAAAAAAGTAATGTTTACGGCGATTGGTTTTTTAAAAAGGAATCTAAATAAAAAATTATACGCTAAGTATGATCTTTAAAAAATACTTTTAAAAAAGTAATATTTACGGCGATTGGTTTTTTTAAAAGGAGTCTAAATAAAAAGTTTTACGCTAAATATAATAATCTTTTTTTGAAAATGAATTAATGAAAGAAGTGAAATCAAAAAATTTATTACGGACGACTTGAGGCCGAATTACTTATTATTTAAAAATAATTTTCTCTTCTAAAAGATGATTATATTATGTTGAATCACCTTCAATATACGTAAAGTTAACATTTTTCAATTATAGCACATACATGGGAAAACACATGCAAATTGCACACAACTCAAACACTTTTTAAAATTAAAAATTAAAATATGTTGTTAAGAAGCACACTGAGCATTCAAAATATAATTTAAAAAACACAGGTATCAATGCTTTTTTTCGAGATAATTTAGTTCAAAGAATATTAAATTTTTACAGGTCAAGTATAGACATACATTGTGATTTAGTTGATTTCTAACTCAATTACAACATGTTTTAATTTTAAAAAGTGTTTGAGTTGTGTGCAATTTGCATGTGTTTTCCCATGTATGTGCTATAATTGAAAAATGTTAACTTTACGTATATTGAAGGTGATTCAACATAATATAATCATCTTTTAGAAGAGAAAATTATTTTTAATAAAACATTACGTCATATTACATTATATTACATTATATTACATTAGCGGTGCTGTCGTTGATTCCTTTGGTTTAGCTGGATTTTTTAACCACTTTATCAAGTGATTATTGGCTTCAGATTCTTTTAAAGAGTCTAATTTTATAAAATTGAACGAAGTTGAAAAAAATAAAATAAAATCTAAAATTTAGTTAAATGCAAACTACATTTTAAATTACTTACACTTTAAATTCTGCACTGCCCACTCTACAATAGGTAAGCGTCGAGGTGGGCGTCTCCTTTTTTCTTAATGAATTTACCTTATTCCGTAATAAAATTAGTTAAGTAAGTTAATCTTCTGTTCAAGTTTATTTTCAATTTAAATTTTAGCTTTAATTTAAGGTAAATGTCCGGGATTACTGGACAGTAACGGTATTGTCCACTACAGTGGCACCCCCTCTCATTTATTATAAAATCACACTTTAGACCCTGTAAAAATATTCTAAATTTAGTTTAACCACTAAACTTTACTGTAGTATAAAAAAAACTTCGATTATAACCTTAAAACTAGCTTAAAAATCACTTCCAAGTGAGCCCTTCAAAACCTCCAAAAGTTGTTTGGCACCCCCAGGAAAATCTCGAATTATCATCAAAAGATGCACTTTTGTTTTATCGATCGCAAAGAGTACAATTGATTAAAAAACTTAAAAACTTTTTTTTCTATTACTCAAGACCTTAAACATAATATTTAACTCAATTTTCACCGTGAATTTATCTTTATTCATTATTTATCGAGGGGGTGCCGCTCAGGGGGACATTCGAGACTACTTGTCCCCTCAGTGGCACCCGGACAAGCTCAAGTTTAACGTTTGTCCCCTAGGTGGCACCTTTTTTATTTACAGTTTTTTGGTGTTTACCTTGATAATTTCACCGGTGTTTATGCATAAAAATGCTTGAATATCATCTTTACGCAGTTTAAAAAAAGTTTTGTGAGTTGAAACATGCAGAATATTGATATTGGAGCTTTCAAAATTAACGTAGTTTTTTACGAAAAACCACTCGACGCCCGGACCTGTGAAGATAACCTCAGTTGAGTTTTTCGTTTACGATCTTCTGCTGAGGAGCTGATGTTGAGGGTAGTATTTAGGGATATTAAATTAAAATTTTAAATTAAAGTGATTTTAACCATCCACATCGGTAAAAAAGTGATTTTGATCAATTTTCAATCAAAGTTAGTGAGTTTAATGCGAAAAATATGCGTAAATTGCGAAATTTAGGGGTGCCATTCTGGGGGACGGTTCGGGGGGACACTTCTGAAAATTCTTTTTTGGGTGGTGCCAACTTCGTGGACATGACTTTTGTGATAGTTTATGGTAAATTAAACAGTTTTATGATGAACAATTAATGAAAAAAATTATTGAACACTATTCCTGACTTATTTTTTCATCATCCTGTGAAAAAATTATAGATTTTCATGCAGTTTTAGTGTAATAATCTAGCGTAAACCAAAAATCCCCCTTTGAAAAGTGTCCAATAATCCCGGACATTTACCTTATGTTCGAAAATTTTTTTTGGTAACTACCGGAAATGAGCATTTGTAACGACCGGTTTGAGTTTTGTAACTACCGATTTGATACTTTCGGTACCCTTAGAATAAGGTCTGATAAATTTTCAATGATGATTACCTGGAATTCAATAATATAAAATGCTAACAAAAAATTTTATATAGTCATTTAATTGTTTGAGAGAATTTATACTTCGTCATTTTTATCAACTCAAATGTTTATTATGGCTTTTGTATGACTTACTGTGTTCCCATATAATAAAAAATATAATATAAAAATAAAATAGTTTTTATTTTTCATTAGCTTTAGAGAGGCAAAAGTTTTTTGGCAGGTTTTAGAAAAAACTAAAGTAAACCAATTGAATCATGTTGAAATAGATACGATGCTCCAAAATAAATCGAAAAACTAATTACCGATTTGGGAAATTTCTATATATTAAATAATTTGGAATCAGTATTATGTCTTTTTTTTATTTCTAAATTTTCATTGTTTTTCTATATAAATTGAAAATTTTTGTAGGCCTTCAAAAATATACTGCCAGTTCCATCTTCAATTTTTCAGAGGAACCGACGATTACCTTGTGAGCCAACGAATTCATGCCATCGGTAAAGAAGATTACTGCATGATAATTTTTAAGGTAAGCTTAGTTTAAATCTTTATAAAAAGTTGCACTTTTTTAACATTATTAAAAAAGAACATATTCGCAATAATTCTTTTATTAATAATTACTAACACTTGATTCAGTTTAATAAATTTAAACAAATAATTAAAACAAGAACGAACAATTTTTTTATTTTTTCCTCAAAAATTAAAAAATTAATTTCTTGACTAAAAATTTTTAATATCATATTACTATTATATTTCATTTATTTCATTTTAATTTAAATTTATTAATTCTTTTAAAACATCAAAATTGGCTTGCAAAAATACATTATTTGAAAACCATTCATGAATCACATTAAGGGGCAGTGAAAGTAGATAATTTTTTATTCCTTGTTTATTAATTTTTTCCATAACTTATTTATCAATATGAAAAAAATAAAAAATAAAATCGGTACCAGCAAAGTTTCTTACACTTGATCAACATAATATGAATCATTCTGCAAAATTTTGAAATCGAAGTTTTAATTATTTTCGGTTTACCATTGTCAGTCATTTTTACAAAACACTGTTTTTCAAGCAAAATTTCGATAAAATACGGCTGACAAGGTTTTTTCAAATGTAATCAAAATTTTGATTTGAAATTTGGCAGAAAGTTACATTACTTGTATATCTAGTGCAAGTATCTCTTCATTTTCAATAATATTGTTTACTGTTTAAGTTTGAGATCAATATTTAAGTTATTTTAGTTCTTCTTTAACACAATATCTTTGATCTGATTTTGATAGTTCTTATATATTATTATTTTTTTTAAAAACCAAATTATATTATTGAAAATGAAGAGATACTTGCACTAGATATACAAGTTATGGAATTTTCTGCCAAATTTCAAATCAAAATTTTGATTACATTTGGAAAAACCTTGTCAGCCGTATTTTATCGAAATTTTGCTTGAAAAACAGTGTTTTGTGAAAATGACTGACAATGGTAAACCAAAAATAATTAAAACTTCGATTTAAAAATTTTGCAGAATGATTCATATTATGTTGATCAAGTGCAAGAAACTTTGCTGGTACCGATTTTATTTTTTATTTTTTTTATATTGATAAATAAGTTATGGAAAAAATTAATAAACAAGGAATAAAAAATTATCCACTTTCGCTGGCCCTTAAATGATAGATTTTAGAAACTAAAAGAAAGAAAGAATTTGTCTCTATGAAAAAAGATGAGAAAAATTATATCTGTATCATGAATTATCTATAGGTAGCTGGTCGACGTTTTATGGTACTTGAATTTAATAAAAAAAAATCTTTGAAATAAGGTAAGTGTATATTTATTCGGCCGGTCCTGGCATTTTTCCTCTCTGCAGGCTAAGAAAAGGTTAAAAAACATCAAATTATAGAGTTTCGAGTTATTTAGGACATTCAAAAATTATTATCGTACTCGTCCCATAGAAAAAAGTTGTTTTTACATTTATACGCCGACAGATAAGAGCAGCTATGTCAAAATAGACTAAAAACGCTGCTATTCGCCTAAAAATTTACCAGGCAGTTGTAGATAGGTGCGGAAGAATGTTGGGGCCAAAAGATTTTTTTTTGACTCATAATGCCGAGCACATACCCCAGACTTGAAATGTATATTGTAATCAATTACAATATTGGCCTCATAAAAATAAAATTTAAATAATTAATAACATTGTATATGCTATAGTCACCAAGGATAACAATTATTTAAAAATATTGTTAGTATTTTTTTTTTTTTAATTTATCTTTCTATAATAATTATTCAAATTTTTTATTTCAAACAAAAACTATTGTTTGTTAGAATTGCAAATTGTAAAAAAAAATTAAAGGAAGTCTATAAGGGAAAGTGCCGTGAGCCGCGTACCCTGCGCGCTCAAGTTCGGAAGTGCGCTGTGTGTGGCACGATAGAACTATATAAGTAATTTCAAATCTATTCAATGTTATATTTTCACAAGTAAAAAACCAAAACTAAAACAAAATTTTTTTACGATTACCATTATTTTATTTGTTTATTTTTATTTTGAGAACGGGAAAAAATAAAATAAATATGAAAATCATTGTTCCTTTCGATGTTTGAAATTAATTATTAAATGAAGTGAAAATTCTCATGCTAGAGAAACCAGTCACGTATAAAAAAAAAAAAGCTGATTTTTTTATGTTGCAGGAATAAAATTATTTCAATACGATACAAGATGGAAAAATTTACTTTAAAAAAAAATTCGAAAGAGAGACTTTTATTGCTCAATTTAAAATATCCCCGAAAACCTGTTAACATCAAAATATCAAGTTCCTAGAGCTCATCGCGGAGAAAAAAAAAAAAAAAGATCTCTTAATAAGAATATAAGTGATGGCATGCACCCCAAAAAATCCATCGGTGCACACGCAGTGAGAAAAAATTTTCCAAACGATCTCCGAGAATCATCGATCGCTTCCCGTTCGAAAAGCCCGCGGTCATCCCCATAAATCATCCCCGCGCACACACAGAGAGACTTTTTCAAAGCGAGAAGTCGCATTAGAAAAAAGACCGAGAGAGAGCTCATATTCGTCCCTCCCCCATTCGTGAAGAAAAAGGTTCCCGGGTATGTGTGCGTGCGTGCGAGCGCAATAAAATACCCAAGCCCCCGTGTGCGGGTCTATTGAATACGTGGCGAGGGTTTTTTCTTTTCTCGAAGAGCCGAGCCCACGACATTACTGGCCTTTTTCTCGAGGAGCTCGGAGCCAGATCAAGCGGCAATTTTTCGCCTTTTTTTCTCGTTGTTATGCCTTTTAGGTTCATGGTTACTGAAAGAAGTAAGGGATGAGAAATTTCTTCTTCTCTCTTTTTTTTTCTTCCTTTCTTTCTTTCTTTCACCGAGATTTGGATGTCGGCTTAGGACTTGGATTCTTCATGGTGCATCAAAATGCTATACGAGATAAATCTCGCTATTTTTTTTTTTTTTTTTTTTTTTTTGGCTGTTTGGACCTATACCAGTAAAACTGTTTATGTGATAGAAATACGTTCTCATTTAGGATCGAGCTAATATGAAAATTGATCTATCTTGTTAAAGAGAAGATGTTCAAGAATCGTTGACACAACAAAATATTTTAAACAGTTTAACAATTGAGTATAAAAATATTTAATAATTGTTAATGTGGACTACTTAAAATTAATAAAAAAAGTTATAATTTCTATGGTACCATCATATAGCTCTTTTTATTTGTGAGAAAATGTATAATTTTGTGTAATTATATATGTACATACAAATATTAATTTTATGGTTATATATTATTTTAGTGTTTGTACTCGTGTTTGTATGTATGTATGTATAATGTTATCATCAAAGTTGTTTAATCAAGATATCTTCTAATAATTACTAAAATATCTTTTGCTCTGTTACAAAAATTCAAAAATAGACTAAAAAATGAGTTGAAATATGCACTCGTATGATTATTTAATAATACGAGCTGTGATCCTCATCCGGTTCCGATGCACCCGCATCGTCTTATAAATCAACAGGTGATCAACACAACGCTCGCTTTCTTCTGTAATTATCCAAGTGTTTACCCATGTGTAACAACATTATTTTTTTTTTCTCTCTCCTCAGTTCCAACATAGAGAGCAACGCAACTTTCCAGTGCATGTACGCGCCAAATCTTTTATATTCCATAGTCACGCACGCTAGGTATTTTTTTTTTTTTTTTCTCTCTTGTTTTCTCTCCATTTTTTTCTTCCTTTCTTCCCTTTCAGCCTCACTTATTACGTGAATGTGCTGAGTCTTTTTCTGTTAGGCGTATTGAAGCCGACGAGATCTTGTCGAATCCTGTGCAATTACCAACATTCCGACAAGTTTGGATAAAAAAGGATGCCTCCTTTGATTTTTTTTTCTTTGCCTTTACTTTCAATTTTCAATGCAGAAATTTTAGATTTTGGGATTTGTTTCAAGAATCTTGGATCAAACCTTTTTACCCTTTTACCGCTTCTGTCGAGAAGATTTTTGAATAAAAGTTAGAGTTTAGAATGGTAAAGTCATATTCTAAATTTTTGAATCGACTGTTAAACATTGATTTAATGGCAAGCACTTCCAATATTAAAAATCAGTAATATTATTATTATTATTATTTTTTTTTTTTTAAACTGTAGTATCTCGAATACCATACTTTTGTAATCTATAAAATAATATTAAAAAGCAGTAATATTATTATTTTTTTTAAATTGTAGTATCTTGAATAACATATTTTTGTAAATATTTTTAAATTTATCAAAGAAAAAATTAAATAGTCTAGTATTTTTGGAAAACTTTTTTTTTTACAAAAAATGTAACAAAAAATTTGTGCAATTTTATTTAAAGTTGATAAAGTTTTATTAATTCCTGAAATTTTAATTAATATATATTTTATTTGATAATATTGAAATTCATACATTTGCATTAAAATTCAACTTTACAGGATACTTTTACTGTTTTCGTCTTTTTAAAATTACTCAAGCATCAATTTCGTTTGTTTGTTTTTATTTTTTTTAAATTTATTTCTTGGCTTGAAATCATTTTTTGACGCAGACTGAGTCAAAAATTGAATTTATAATTCCTTGAAAAAAGTAATAAATCGTGTTACAGAAAAAAAATACGTTTGAAAATTATCAACTATTGTTAAAATTAATTAATCAGTGTTTGGTTTTTATAACTCATAAACGGAAATCAAACCGTTTGACGACCGCAAGTGTTTAAAATTAGCGCAGTAATACTTAGACGTAGTTAAAATACATTTTTTAAAATGTATTTTATAAGTTTAGCTGTCACAACAGCATTAATAGGATTAACTTATGGGGTAATCTTGAATCATCAATCATTTATTTTATCAAGTATCATCAAAAATTAAGTTATTTAATGTTACCTAATTTTGTTAATTAAATTTTTTTTTTTTAATCATTAATTAATATTTTAAATTAATCAGTAAGAAATTGTAATAAATTTACATTTTAATTCACTCAGAGCCCTTAATTAACATTCAGTAAACTCTTTTCACTCTATCTTAAAATGTTAAATCCAAAATAAACCATTCTTAGCAACTATACTCTGGGGTAGCTGAAGCACAGTATGGAGTAACGGAGGAAGAATGTCAAAAAATACATTTTGTTTATTCAGAATTCGGATGTCACAAAGTCTTTGCGCCGGTCCAACCCTTAACCTGGGCCCAAGCACGAAAAATGTGTCAGAAGCTTAAGACTGATTTGGCAGTTCTCGAGTCCGAGGATGAATTAGTTGTAAGTCATTGGATTTTATTTATTTTTAAACTGTCAAGCGGTAAATTTCAAATTTACATTCAACTGAGTATTTTATTATTTTACATCAAGTATCTTGCGGACATCATGAATAAACGCAACTCAATGACATACGCATGGCTCGGCGTACACGCAAAAAATGGCGAATGGATGACTGTTCATGGTAGATCCATAAACCAGACTGGTTTCAATCCATGGAAAAATCAACATTGGAATTACTGGAGACCACGAGAATCAGACTGTACAATTTTGGTCAATATCCTCTCTTTGGGACAATCAATGACACGACAGTTGTGTGATTTGACTGTTAAAGGATACATCTGTCAAAAAAGATAAATTTTTTTTTTTAACTTAACATTGTAAGGTTCAATTTTTTTGCTCATAGAATTGTAAAAAAAAAAAAAAAAGGAAAAAAAAAGAAAAATAATAAAAACAATATTTTATTTATTTGGTTGCATGATCAGTATATTTTACCACTTCGGTGGCCGCTAAATCCAAGATTTTTTGTCGATTTATCCGAGATGTTTCGCAATTAATTTTGTCATTAAAGCTTTTTCACGTAACGCCTTGAAGCTTGAATTTTTGAAAAATACCTAGCCTACTCAATTTTTGACTATACGCAATTAAGATTTATAAAAAGGACTACTTAGCGTTTTTTACCGTTTTAGTAATTTCGCGATCAAAATTCTAATAATCGGACCTAAAAATATATTTACCTGAACATTTATTTAAAAAAAAAAGAGAGCGGAGGTTCTAACTGACCCTGTAATAAAGTTCAAGCACGATTTTTTTTTTTTTAGATTAGTTGAAAAAATATTTTTTTATGGCAAAAAAGTCCCATAAATATTTGAGGTTTATCATATTTTGGGATAACGATTTTCAAAGTTTATAGTTAAGATTGCTCTTTACAGTTTTCGTCTAGCGTACCTTACCCGAAGATATATATTGAAAATAAATTTGAGTCTCCGAAAATGCTAGCTGTAGCAATGACCATTAAATAAATCAAACTTCGAGAGGCAATTTGGTTTAGATTTTTGACGAATCATCTCCTGGCGACTCTGTCCAATGTTCATTAGTGGCTCCGGTAATCAAAAAATTCAATTAACTTTGTTTCAAAAAATTCCAAAGAGACCATTGATTTTGAAAAATGAATGAGCATGATTAGATTTATTTTTTCAAGCTTCCTGTCTATTTTTTTAATCACTCTTATGGATTTTTCGACCCAGACTATCTATCAAATCCGAACACAATTTCTCACGATACAAATTCATCGGCTGTTTTCAGTTACCGATCCACTGAAGTTAAAAAACCGGTAGTAAAAATCGTTTTCATCTTTACCACCCCAGACAAACCTTTACTTACCCATCCACCAACAATAAACCTAAACAACCTCCCTCAATCGTCATCCCTATCGCGAAGCCCAAAAAATACAATCCGAGCACCATAAAAATTCCCCGCTCGCAAAAGAATATTTTCCTGACTCACATCCCCCCCCCCCCCCGGGCACTCTCGAATTCTCGATTTTTCCCAATTACCCAGCGTCCATAATTCCATAAAGCTGCTGCAGTGCCGCTGGGGCCCTTCTCGCTGGGTCCCAGAAGCAACGTGCGGGGAAGAAAGAAAGAGGAGACGCGGCGCGGGGCGTCGGTGGCGGGGGGAGAAAGGCCAGGCTAAGCAGCCGATGGGCATTCCGATCCAGTGCCAGTGAGTCCGGAGCGAAGGTGGAGGACAACACGCCGCCGCCGCTCGTTCCGCGTTCTAAGCCTGCAACCAACAGCTGCAGCAGCCACCGCCGCGTCTCTCTTTCATTTTCTCTCTGTTGCTGCTTTGCTGCTCTCCGCGTGTGTACGGTGAAGCGCCATTTATACGTTTGTGCCTTGTGAAGTGACCACGGACCGAGAAGAAGGAGGAAGTTTCACTTGGTTTTCGGTACGCTTAACAGTTATGAATTCCAACGGGTGGCTGGGTGGGAGGAGAAAGGGGAAACATTTGCAAACAAAAAAAAAAAAGTAATCCCTTTCTTTTTCGGGGTACCATTGAGAAACCGATTGGCTCGTGAAGTGCGCATAAAGTCACGTCTGGTACCGGTCATTGTCTCATTGACGTAGTGTCGGGTTAGATCAATTGCGTGCTCGTTATCCACTCACGAACCCATCGATCCACAACTCCACCCCGACGACGTTATTTGGTTCCGTCTACTCATACCCCCACTTTCGTCCAACGTGTTTCAGATTATGCTGTGAAGAAAAAATCGGCAGGAGGATGCAGCCCGGTAACCGCCACCAGCAGTACTACGAGATAAGCCCGAGCCCGGTGGACTCGCTCCAGCAGCAGCAGAGCCCCGTCAACGGCCCGGATGCGGGACAACCGACGCCGCACCTCCACCCGATCGGGCTGTGCGCGATACCCGCGGGGGAGATCATCCCCGGGAGCGTCTTCGGCGACCCGAGCATGGGGCACCTGCACTACCACATTTACCCCAGCAGAAGGGCACTGGAGCCCCGGGGACACTACCAGAGGCCCGAGGTCAAGGAGCGCTCGATGCTCGAGATGCACGATTCGCAGGTGCGTGAGAAAAGATCTCGGTAGTCGATGAAAAGCTAGCTGGACGGAGATGTGATCGCGTCTTGTCATCATGTAAATCACATCAAACGATACCGACGCGCCTTATTATAGCTTATGGGAAAAGGGGGAGGAGAGGAAGAGAGAGAGAGAGAGACAGATCTTTCACCTCTCGCTGGAGCAGGAACAACTGTTGTGTTTTTCTTTCTTTTCGGGGTACCATTACGAACCCCGTAATTGTTGTAATTTTGAAGTTATTTTTTGAATATCTCGGGATACGATCTCGAAGGGTGGCTTAAGAAATTTTTTTGTTAAAAACTTTTGGTGACACGGATTGTCAAAGTCTAAGCCGATTAACCACGGACATTCCAGCGAGGCTTATTTAGGTTCAATTTCGGTCCAGAAATACTTCTCTCAATCAACGAAAAACTAAACTCGATTATTCAATTAAACTATCCGAGCTTATCTTAATTGATCTTGAAAAGCCTGATTTATTGGTAATACGAAATACCGTGGTCTACGATAGAATTGATTGATTCTTAAAGTATAGAAACACAAGTTTATAAAAATATTAAAGATTGTCAAAGTAACTAAAAATCAACGTTTATTCCAGAACTCGAAGAACAAATGCCAGTGCCAGCAGCATCTCCACCACCATCAGCAGCAGCAGCAGCAGCAGACTCTGCGGGTAAAGCGGGACCTGGAGAACGGAGCTGACGACGAGTCGGGACAGCGACTGCAGCCACCCGCGCTACCGCCGAGGCCGCCCCCGAGACCCGCGGGTCGACGATACGAGGTAGCTTCAACCTCGTCCACCGAACGAAGTGAGTACCATAACAAGCACAATGGATCGTCATTGTCAATTCTTGTACAACGAGGCTTGTACAACAGAGGCGTTAATTGAGTTAGTGAGAATTTAATTCTTACGAAACGGAAACCGTGTGAGAAAATTTCGGGTTTATTGGTGGACTATGGTTTAATAGGTCGGACAATTAGCGAGTCGAGTTTTACAAAAGGGCTTTATTCGGCTTGACGGGTACCTTTGAGGTATTACTCGAGAGTCTGTTACCGTACCGAGCGGAGTACTTACTTTTTGACGATTGTTAGCCAAAGGGTGGAGAGACTGTAGCATATTACAAAGGTGGACAATTTTGGGTTTTTTATTCGATGTTACAGTTTCGAAGAAAATTTCTTTTTCATGTAAATCTTTTCGTTGGACTGTTAAAAAACATTTTGCTGTAAATATAGTTTTGAATATTTATTGTAATTAATCTTACAGCAGATTCGATTTCGTCCACAGACAGTGTCTGATGTTCTTTAAAATTCACGCCAATGAAAAAAAAAAATTTGTAAACCAATTGCCAAACTCCAAACGGAAAAACAACAACTAGTTTATTAGACTAAAAACTCCGACTGGTCTGCCAACCTACCCCAACCAAAACATCCCCCGCGCCGAAATAAACACCCTAGTCGACAAATCCCGGGGTTAATAATCCCCGCAGCGTCCCCTAAAATCAAATAAAGCCCCGATAAATTCAAACATCTCGCAGCGTCACACCGCGCGCTCGTTCGCCGGGTCGATAGCCCGTATCAGGGAAGCTGCTGCGGTGGGGGGGTGGGCGCATGTGCTCCACCGGATTTATTGACCTGACGGGGGAGGCGCGCGCAGGGGATGCTGCGTCCCGCCAGTGGAGTCTCAATACTCGTCGCGAGCTCGGCGTCGTTGGCTCGGGCGCCTTGTTATCGTTAAAAAAATTCGAGTTTAACACCGCCGAGGGAGGAGATGAAGCAGGGTGCTGGTGAGTAGACCTTGGAGCCGCTCGATAACAATGGAGCTGATTTTTCATCGACGGAGGTACGAGACACTCCACCGCGCTCTTCTCCCGGGCGTGAACAAAAAAAGAGGCGAGACTCGAAGGTAATCGCTGGACCTACGTCCTCGCAGCTACACGTGAAAGAGCACCCTATCGATTGGTGGCGGGAGGCGCGTGCAAGGCCGCCGGCGCCCGCTGCAGTCCTTCGGGGATGACGATGCTGCTCTCCTAGACCCGAACTTTCGGCCGTGACTCACCTGCTGCTGCTGGCAGGGAATACTACAAATCGCCGATGAGCGACGACCATTCAGCCTTGAGCACCCCGTCTTGTTTGCAGGATTGAGGTTTTTTTTTCTTATTCTTCTTCTTGTTCTTGTTTACGGGGGGGCTGGGAAACATTGTGCGCTAAACTGTTTTCACTTTTTTTGTTTTTTTTCTTTCTTTTTTTCTCGAAAATGTGGGTCAGAGAGGAAGATTAGAATCTCTTGTTTGAGGAAGCACGGGGAAGGGGGGAGGTTTTAGTGCTGCGATTATTGCAGTCTACGTGGGAGGCTCATTTTTTACCTTAAAAAATTCAGAAACATCGTGAGTCAGACGTTCTTATCGAGCTTTGAAGTATTTTTTTTTTTCTTCTTCTGACAGTGCGATTCTTCAAGTTTATAGACGTTTACGTCGGTTCTTGAAAAATTTTAACGAAAAAAAAAGACCCACATTTTCGGTAGAAGAGTCAATTTTCACTCAAAACTTTGCTCATAAATAATCATTTTGAAAATTGAATGTTACGAGAACCCGCATGCGGGTGTCCATTCTGTAAAAAAAAAAAAAATTTACGTTATTGGAAAAGAAAAATCAAAAGTTGTCTGCATGCACCACTGAACAGCGCACAATTCCCAACCCCCCCACTCCTACAGTTCAATCATCGCAGATGGACCGCGGATTTCCGATACTGCACCTGGTGCGGTGCCGGTTCGGCAACCAAGGGGCCGTTCAACCCGGTCAGCCAGGAGTCAACCCGGAGCTCGCCTACGGCGACGCCTTCGGGATGGGTCCGCCGCCCCCTCACCTGCCCGGACCCCCAACGGGCGGGCCTTACTTCTCGCACCACCATCACCTGCAGGCTGCCGCCGCGGCCGCTCACCACATCGCCAATCACAACTTCATGCAGCGCATGAATAGGTGCTCGCACGCTTGCGGTAGGTCCCGAGTTGTTGTGACCTTGTCTGTTTTTGTTTCGTTCAGCTGACATTGTATCTGTCCATTTTCGTCATGATAAACTAAAATTAACTCAATACTATTTCTTCCCACATGGGCAATCGTGTAAAGCCAGAATAAACCAATTTCTGAAAATCGACAGATATGATACGTCCGTACTATTTTTCTATTATTTCGTAGAGTTGAATTTTTTTGTTCTCATTGTTACACTTTCTTTTGGTTTTCAAATTTTATTTTGTTACAGGAACCGAAACGTAAAATCAACCGTAATTCTCAAATACTAAATAGCGGGGTATAATATCAGACACAATGCGGAACAGTGTCCACCCATCTGATCCGGTATTTATTCGTTTCTTCAGAACTGGAGAACGGCCCCCCCCCCCTTTCAGTCGAATTCGTGAAAGGATGACTTACGAACGGGGGGTTCGCGTTTTGGCATAATTTTAGTGTCCCATGCGGTTAATCGATACAAAACAGCCGTGGATGCAGCCGGGTGACAAAACGTTTTGTTTGGTGAAATGATCTCAAACGGAAGTCGGTTCGGGGTCACAATGCCCGTCATTGTGTCACATGACCGACTGGCTGGAGCGTAAACTTTCGATGCTCTTCTTCCCCTTGACTCCGTCCCGTAACCCACTGCAGCCAAAAATATCAATTTAGAATAATCCAGGTTACGCACAGGAAGAGGCTAATGTTCCTCCTCCTCCTCCAGGAACACCTGTTCCTGGTTGGACCATAAATCACACACGCAAAATTTCCTCCTCTTTCCCACACGAAGCGCAACAACCTGCCGATATTCCCAGGCTTTTCCAATTCAAAAATTCCCTCTCTCTTTTTTTTTTTTTTTTTATTTTCGAGAAAAATCGTGTTGGAGTTTTTGAAAAAAGGCCTCCCGCTTTTTCGGACAATGGCAGCAAGGGGCCCGGGTAAGAAAAAGGCAGCCCACAGAGTTTCGACACACACAAAGCCACGGGTGGCATCGTTCTCCGGTACAATGAAGCTGCACAAGAGAAGAAGGAGGACTCGGGGGTTGGGAGAGGGGTGTATAATGGTCCATTGCACCACGCGTACCCATTTTGTCTCGATTTCCTCACGCGCTTTTGTCGCTTCCCCGAATCGTTCTCCTCCGTGTGTGGACGGGTCTTTGTCGAAGTCAGAGATTTTTTTTTTTTTTTTTTTTTCGAGGAGGTGGTATGGCTGAGGCAACCTGTTTGAGTTACGTTTGATCCGTAATTTTTATCTCGACGAGGACGATTTGTTCTAACGAGCCGGGGGACATAAATCGAGGGACACGATGAGCGTTTACGATAAGGCCTCACTAATTTATGTTACTTTAGGGAAAATTTAGTTCTGCCACGTCAATGTTTAGGTTTTTTTTTTTTTTTTTCCTCGGGTAGCTGTAAATCCGTAAAACTTCTCAAAACACCGCGTCTTTCAAAATAGAGTTACAACCGAGTTGCACACAAAGAGCTCGCGTTGGCAGATGTAACAGTCGTACGTCAGTCGGACAAAAATTATTTCAACCATCGGCAGACGGGAAAAGTCAACTTTGGGGGTATTTTTAACTGTTCTGTAGGTAAAACGTTTTCGGATATACATTGAAAACACTTAGCACTCACTCAGCTCTGAGCCAGTATCTAAAATAACTCCCGCGGAGCGAACTAGAAATTACCTGCATAAACAATGCAATCGTTGAAAATCAAATTAACCGCGATTCTGTATAAAAAAGTAGAAAATATACTTTATTGTTGAAAAACAATGCAAAAAAAAGAAATGGTTTAAAAATATGTTTCGGATAAATGTATAATTATTTTATTTTATCCTACTCCTCATCCCTCCGAACTTTCCCAAGGCGATAATAATCTTTAGAATTTTCCAAGAAAATAAACTAAAGCCGTGTACGTAATTTTAATTCCAGGACACGTGGGCGGCGGTCAGGGTAGCCCCGGCAACTGCTGCAAGAAGTACGTGGTCCTGTGCTGTCTATGCGGAGGTCTCAGCGCCGCGGTTGGCGCCCTTTTCCTCGCCGTGCACGCGGTGCTCTCCGCTCACACGGCCAGCCTTCGGCTCTTCGAGACGGTGCCGTCCTACATTCCCGGCACCATGGTAAGCTGAATCACTAATTTTACCTTTTCTCAGGGTGCATGGGGGTGGTACCACTTTCTCCGGGGGGAGATTTTTTAATGGTACGCGGGAGAATGCAGGAGGATGGCCGGGGAAAGGGAAGTCAAGGCTGGTGTGAATGAAGAAAAAAGTAAAGATGTTTTAATTTAACTCTCGGAATGAAAATTTTTAGTTTCGTAGTTGGTAGTTGGATGGAATCATAAATTTGAATGTTCAAAAAAATATTTTTCTGTCAATAATTGATTTTGATATTCAACAAAGTATAAAAACAATGAATTTAGTCTACTATATATTTGACGTATGTACAATCTAGGATTGAACATGACATATCAATTTTCTTTTCGCTAAAAGGTTGACGTGTTCGCGATATTTTTCATGACCGGTTATTCGGTCCGCAAGTTTCTATTTTTATCTCCGCGCGCACAGTGAGCTTACACTTTTGTGTCGTCCGATAGGATCGAACAAAATAGGGCATTTCGTAATTCCCGCGAAAGATTTATATTTTCCTGCAATTTATTCTGAAAAGCAGAAGTTAAACGTAAATTTCAAATCAATAATTTCAATAAATTGATTTTGCAGCGGTAAATTATTAAACTCGTATCACAAAAATCAATATTATATTAAGCAATGAAAAGTAGCTTACTGGTTATGAATGTAGTTGGGTAAATAAATTGAGATGAATTTCATTTTTAAAATGAAAACAAATACATAAATAAATTCACTTATTGTCATTTTATTAATTAATTCTTCATTTTATTAAATTTGTATAATTTGTGTGTATCAAGAAAACTATTAAATCTATCTTATTTTGTTCAAAATTTTTCAAACGTGAAGATGCTTGTTTTCGACACTTGTGTCAGTTTAAAACTGTAGACAATATTTTTTATCATTAAAATTCACTCAAAATTCAAACATTTGCAAGTAATACAAACTTTTTCACTCTTATTTATAATCGGAGTGTTCTTCTAATTGGAAAGTCAGCTCCAAAACAAAAACCAAAGCGGCCACAGTAGCTCCGATCCCAAAAATAATCAGCTGATCGGTAATGTCATTCTTAGTCTCAAGTTTGAGATCCTGATCGTTCGGCTCGTCAGATTTAAAATACTTTTTAGCATGCACGATCGAATCTTGTATCCCCGATTCGAATATCTGTTGGAACTTGTTATCAAATTTTTTGATATACGGCGAGCCCTTTGGAAAAATGTGTACAAAGTAGTCACCAAAGAGCATGGGCTCAGCTATTTTCATGGCCGGCGAGTTGTCCCGATTGGTGTACTTCTTCATCATGTACTTTGCGTAAATCGCCGAATTGAAAATGAAGCGATCTTTCTGGACAGCTAATTTCCGATAACAGTCCTCCGCTACGTCGATCAATCTTGAATGCGCCTTTAAATTACGAATGACTTCGTCGTCGTAATACACCTGGCTTCGAAAATGAGTTTTTCCGATGTAAATTGGAAACCTGGGCTGTTCAACTTCCCGCAAGGCGTTGAATAAAATCTCGTCCTTTTCCGTGATTTCGTCGTCGGTGATTACTGCAAATATGTCGCTGGAATACTGTATGGACAATACGGCTATGCACATGTACATGATCTTCTCAGAGTTTTTGTTCGGCTTCTTGAGCGCGTTTATTCCGAACAGCAATTGAAAGACGTAAAGCGGCGTCCACACAGTTGCTGTGAATCTGAAGATTCTAATGACCACCAATTGAATCAGTATGATCAGGGTTGTGATACACGTTGGAGTTATGAACTTCAAGTAGATTTTGGGCTTGTCAGAGTAGAGAATGGGAACGACCAGGCTCATCTCGGCCTCCCTCACGATTCTTCCAACCAGGACTGTTCTTCTTTTGCTGTAGTTTTCTATCTGCAACCCCAGACCGTGAGCCATGATTGATACGTCAATTTCGTTCTTTTCAACTTTTTTGAATATGAAATCATCCGGCAAATCGGTTTTGTATATTTCAACGTAGTCGAACGTGAAATTTAGAGCTTCGGAAGTGAGCTTCAGAAATCCATAGTTCACGCCATTTATCAATCTTTCGTGTGTTTTGTTTGTAAACTCTATGTGCGGAGGTTTGTTGTACAAAAGAGTTTTTATTTTGTATCCGTTCATGTTGTTTAGTTTGTCAGGGAAAAATTGTTTCAAAGACCTATTGTTCTTGCTATGAATTTTGAAAAAAGGATTATAATTTATGATGGCAGAATTACCAATGTGGTCTGTAATCAATATGGAAAAATCTAAAAACTTTGAAGCCCAAGCATCGATGAGTAAATTATCAAAATTATACGATGATCTGGATTCTGTGTCAATTAAAATGATTAAACATTTCGCTCTTGGTGAAAAACTTGATTTTACAATAAAATTCAAGGTATTTTTTATTTTTTCATCCTTGAAATTGTGTAAATTTTCGATGATTACGTATAGATCCGAGTTTAAAACGTTATGGGTGGATTCCTTTCTTTGACTACCGTTAAAAAATTCTGTATCATTAATATCCACAACGAAATTTGGAATCTTATTTGTAATTTTTTCGAAAACCATATCTATTTGGGTGGAATTTGATGAATTTGCTTTGGTCCTAAAAATACAAATTTGGCGCAGATTTTGATTGAAAATTTTGTTCATATCTTGATAAAAAGAACCAATTTTTAGTAAACTTTCAGATTCCACAGCGAAAATTATAAAAATCATTGTTTTAAGAATTAAAAACATTGTATTACTCAGCACGAATTCTTGACTGTTGTGATGAGTGTCACCATGCTAGCAACGTTTTATTTTTCAATCGAAAACTCAATAAATATTTATGTATTTATTTAAAGAAAAAATGTTTGTAAAAAATCACTGAGTCACGAGATCTAATGAACATTGGATAAAACATTTTACGTTCAGTTTCCAATACAATAAAGTCATCAGTTTATTATTTTACGATGAAGTTAAATCAATAAAATTGACAAAATAAATTTTTTTCGACGGGCTTACAACTTACAGTTAACTCTTAATTTTTGAGTTGAAAAAAAAAAAAAAAAAAAAATTTCCAGCCGAAATGTTTCAAATTGCTCTTATAAATATACCGATTTTATTGTAACGACAGAAGCTACGCCTTTCCGTAAAGGCTCCCGGGAAGCCATAAATTTCATTAATTTAAAGAGCCGTAAAATACACAAAAAAAACCCGATTTTTCTGAAAAAAAAGGGGACGACCGGAGATACAGATCTTGAAAAATCCGTCGCACAGAGAACAATACGCGTGCACGTATACATTGGGTCCAAACATTCATCCCCCTCTAACGAAAACCCTCTTTTTTTTTTTTGTTTCCAGCTCATATTCATGGGCCTCTTCACGATGCTTCTGGCGAGACGAAAGTACCGATACGGTTTTCTGGTTAGTACAGCTTTTATTTTCTCTCTCTTTCTCTTGAGTGCAGCAGCACACAAAGAAGGCCAAAACACACATGTTTTCTTTTATTACAGATGAAGGTCTGCGGCTCGGTTAGCGTCGTTTGCGCTCTGGTCTGCGTGCTCGTCACCGTGACCACGACCGTCGTCCACATGTCCAGACTGCAGGGCCTAAGAGAATGCGTCTACACTGCAAGAGCCAAGTAAGTTACGATTAATTGCCCCTGAATTTCATGAACAAGCACCTGGAGAAATCATTTTTTATTTTTTACCTAATTAAGAAACAAAAAATCCAGCAAGCGAGCGCAGTACTCGTAAAGTTTATGCGCGTTGTATACTCGCGAGGGTAAAAATAAGCATCTAACGGTCACTAGATCCCGAGGCCAACAGCTTATCTATATATATGCAGCGGTGCTTCCGGAAACCCTTGGGATTTACTTAAAAATGACTCCTATTTCGAAAAGATGGCGTGAAACCCGACGCGAAGATGTACGTAAGCTGATTTGGACCGAGAGATTTACCGTATGGTTCTCGAGTGTTATCCAGCATTTTTTTTTCCCTCGTTTTCTGGATTATTTTTCTTTTTTTTATCGAGTTATTGAATCTTTTAACCGCTTCGAAAAATCTATTCAAATTCGGGTGATAAAAAATGTTTACTACTTACTGGGACATAAATTTTACTTTTCATCGCGTATAATGTATAATGAGTCTTTTATAAAACCTCTGTCGCGTCGTACATATTCATGAGCTTATTCTGTCAGAAATTAAAAGTGAAGTGATCACTCAAAAATAAAACAGAGTTTATTGCTCAATGCCACCACATTCCCCTGTAATTAAAAAGTTCTAAGCTACTTCCTCGGAATAATGATATCACATTACACGAGAGACATTCAATTCATGAAGCACTCGTGAATTTAACTCATTTTAATGGCTCTTTTTCATTTATTAACTTTTTTTAAATAAAAAAATTACTTCATTTTAATTAAATTTTAAATAAAAAGTAGCTTGAGAGCCTTTTTTTTTTTTTTTTGACTTGAAAAAAAAAGATTCACTTCATGAAAAAATATGTTACCTAACATCTTGTAGACCTCTAAAAAGTGTCTCATTACCGTAGGCGACATCTGGTAAATTCCACCCTTAAAAAAACCTCCATTTTTAAAAAACCAAAAAAATCGTCATCTGACTAACCCCCATAAATGACATTTCAGATCCTGCACGTGTTACGGAGTTCCCCAGATCCGGGCCTCGGACCCCGGTGTCCTGTTCGAAGGCACGCCTAACTGCGAGGCCGTCCACGGTGCCCTGTACGCCTGCCTGAGGGCCCTATTCGGGGTCTCGGTGGCCGGGATCCTGGCCTGCATATTCTCGTGCATGCTCGTCTACCAGCTGCTCAGCCACGAGAAGAAGAAGATGTACTGGGAGCAGCTCGAGCTCAGGTGCCGGTCCCTCTACGGCCAGGGTGCCGGAGCCGGTCTGGTAAACTCCCGGCCTCCCGGCACCTGCGGCTGCTGCAACGACTGCGGCGGCATCGGGCCATGGTGGGCCCAGTCGCCCGGAAATCTCTACACGCCCAACCCGGACATGACCCCGGCTAGGTGATTATGTGTTTTAAATTTGGAAATAACTTTTTCCCCGGGGGCGCAGAAATTTTTCAAAAAACGTGATGAAATCGGTGTTTTGAGGGAGTTTCCTTGGGAAAGCAGCGCTATTTGTTTTGAAAGAAAATGTTGTTTCAGCTTGGCCCAGCGGGCTCGATGATTAGTTCCAGGAAGAATTTTGTAGAGAAATATTCGAGGGGCTGTAAAAAACAAGGACTCTCATTTATCAACTTACTTGTTTTTTTCCAAATTGCCCGAGTTCATTAATTCAAACGGTTTCGGGAATTTTTTTTACTCGAATTCGAACCGAAAAAAAGTAATTGCACCGCGTGATAAATCACACACGGCAAAAAGCCACTTTCCGACCTACAGCGAAGACGGACCTGTTGAAAATTGCATAAATCTGTCACACCTACAGCGAAGAACACAAAAAAAAAATCCGCAACAGTAGCTCCTCCCTCCCGAAAAGTGTGTCACGCCGTAATAGTAAAACAACGACCCTGACACGCTTTCCACACTATCAAAGATCAAAGGAAGCCGACGAGACTAAACAGTTCTTTTTCTTTTCGCAGGCGTTGGCGATTGCCATGGACCCGCAGCAGGGGTCCAGCCCCGAGCCCCGCCGACACGAGCTACGGCTTCCACCACCAGAGCAACAACCCCCAGAACGACGGTCTCGTGGAGATGCCGAACGGCAGCCTCGTGCCCTACGGCATCGCCCTGCACCACTCCCAGGCGAATGCCGGTACCTACTCGGTTCTCCAGGCTGCCGCCCGGGACGACCCTTATGGGCAGAACAGCGCCGCCGGGTACAGCGTTCTGGACGCGGCGGTACCACTCTGGGGACCTCCGCCGCCCTACAGCGACCCCAACAGTCCTGCCAGGAGGCCAGTGATCGCCTTCCCCGGTACCGAGAGGCCTAGGATGGGCAAAAGGATCGACAGTTTTCCCCTGAGAGAAGGTTTGTGTTTACACGGGGTAGTTTGGCAAGACAGTTTCTACTTTACCGACTAAATTTCCATTTTTTTTTTTTTTTCGTTTATATATTTTATTCGAATAAATTTTCAAAACTAATTCAATCAAATAACTTTTTTTTCATAAATAATAGTGAAATAAGTAAAATATGTAATAACCAACATTTTTTTTTTTTTTCAGCTGTTGAGTATGGAAGATCAACAGAAATCAAGCGACCAAGCGCTAATTACGAAAATGCCGAGCAAATCTCCAACGAAACCGAATCGGATCCCAGTGAAAGTAACGATGTTAGAGCTTCGCGGAATAACAAACACAAAAAGATGCTCAAGGGTGTGGAAAACGCGGCCTTCAACCCCAACGAACCGAATCAAAAGCCTCAGTCCGAAAGCGAACTTTATTTCGGCGACGTTTCATCTTGTTGCGGACCGGAAAGCAGCCTCTACGATGTCGCCACGGATAAAGAAGGTAAAAATGCAACAAGTTTAACAAAAAACCTGTCAAAGCGGAAGTTGGCTATTAAGTGTGATTGGAAGCTAATGCGTGTGTAATTGCATCCTTCGAGTACGGATTTTAACGAACTGCGAGAGCTCAAGTGTATTATGATGAATCTTGATAGTTTTAATTTCTTTTTTTCTTTCTCATTACATAGAAAGTGCTAAATCAATTTCATGATGTCAATGAGGAATTAAATCAGTAGTATATTATTTTACCAAAAGTTTTGAAATTAAAGTAAACCGTGACCAGAAAAATCGGTTGTTTTTCGCCTATTTGTGATCCAACAAAAGTAAAATCCTTTTTCATTTTGACAAAGTTATTTTAAAATTCACTAATAAAAGAAAATATTAGACAGAACTGTATTCATCTAATGATTTTTGAAATACAAATGAGTATTTTGTGTCCCATACTGACGGCAACGTTCATACTATGTTGGTCCACCGGTTCTCGTCCGATCACCGAAGTTAAGCAACATTAGGCGCGGTTAGTACTTGGATGGGTGACCGCTTGGGAACCCCGCGTAACGTTGCCAATCTTTTTTTTTTTTTTTTTTTTTTATAGAAATTATAAAAAAATAAAAGGAAACTTTTTTTTTTAATTTTAGTTCAACACTTTTTTAGTGTATGAAATTTTATTTCATTAATTACATATTAGCACTTAGAAATAAATTGACTTTGTGCTGGCATCCAGGCATTGTATTCAATATAGAAGCACAGTTTCCATAAAAATTTTATTAAGAATCAAATTAAAAGTTAATTCAATCGAGAAAAATTATAGTTGAGAAAGAAAAAAATTTGGATCACCCCATTCAGGAATCGAACCGCGGTCGGTGCACGTTAGTACACTATAGATTACCTATAAATGATCCTTGAGCATTTGAGAAAAATTGTTTGCATATTAAAATATTATAATTAATTAGCAAAGCCAAGCAATTCTCAATCATCAGTTCGAAAACTAACGCTGCAATTTTAAATTTCAGCCACTCCGGAAAGTCATCACCAGTCGGAGGCAGGCACGAGTAGGCACCTCTCCCGGGAGTCTCACTTCCCCAAGCGTCTGTCCAGCAGACGATCCCGTCGGGTCCAGCACCACCACCAGCCCGAGCTCGAGCTGATCGACATGCCCGCGGCGGCCAACAACACCAGCGGTAGCAGCAGCAGCAGCCACTCGTCGAACGACGACCAGCTGAACAACAAGCCCGTCGTCTACACGAGCGCCGAGGTCGACTACGAGGTCATCAGGCAGTCGCGGTACGGCTCACCCGAGCACGAGCGCTTCCCCGACAAGGCCCAGCCCCAGCTCGAGCAGGCCCTGGTCGAGAGGAGAAACGACTCCGACGAGGAGGAGGACCAGGAGGTCCGGAAGACCCTCGAGACCGAGGAGGAGGAGAGGAAGCGGAAGATGTACGAGGACGAAGTCAGGCCGGTCAACGTTTGAGCGACCGAGTTCAACTAAAGATCAAATATTTTTTCACTATCTTTGTAGGGAAAAAGATAAACGTAGATTATGCCAGTGAGAAGAACTGTTTGCTTGGGTGGGTGAGTGCGTTAAGGCTGTTTATATAGTTTGTTGTGAAAGATGAAGATTGTTTGATACACATTCGACTGATTTTTTTTTTTTTTTTTTTTTTTTAGTTCTGTTTAGTTTTTTCTTGTAAAATGCGTCTCATTTTTAAGATTATTTTTAGTACGGTAAGGTTTTTTTTTTTAAGGAGAGAGTGCGGGCTTTAGTTTTTTTTTTTATAAATGGCGTAGTTTATAATTACAAAGGAGAAAATTAAATTTGCAAAATGAGTTTATAAAAAAAAAAAATATTAGATATGTTGTATCGATAAGGAATAACTTTTGTTTTTATTCCTTCAAGGAACGGTATGAAGTTACTTATGGCTCAATTTGTAATCAATATTTTTTTATTGATCTTTCATTAAAATACATATTTATCAATAATTTATGAAGTATAGTGTATAATTGTAAGACAATCTCGCTTTTCCTTTCAATTCATAAGACTTTATTTATTTTAAACAGTTAAAAATAATTTAGATAGATTTATGTGAATCATTGTTGAAACAAGTTAAACTTATCAAAGTAATAGTTAAATGAATTTGGCATTTGATGTTTTAATGAATTTAAGTTTTTAAAAGTATAAATTACGTCGTTGATGCATGTTTGCTTGGTGAAACCCATATGTTATCGCAAGTAGGACTATGACATAAAGTTTGAAATAAATATGAAAATTACTCAAACATTCAAGTGTAGATAATAATAATCTCAATCACATTTAAATTTTGAAAAAAGCAAGAGATGAAAATTTCCATCGGATGATGATATTCTTGACTTAAAATTTTTGAGTAACTATCTTAGAAAGTTAGATAGACATAAATTTTTGTAGCTGAAAAAAAGTATATTTCTAAAAAAAGAAATTTTTCACGAATTTAAAATTCGTGCAAGTACAAGAATGCACTCACAAAAATCGAGCGATAGATAAAAATAAAATGTTATAAATAATAGAATAAAGTAGAAAGTAAAATTAAAAAAAAAAAAGAAGTACACGCGTAGTCTTCTAATTATTTTCAGTTCTTTAGAAGAATAGTTCAATCATCGTTAAGTAAACACTCGTTGAAAATCACCACATGGACCAAGGACAATATGAAATAATTATATAATGCAAAATCGTCGATTATCTGTTTGATTGTTAACAACTAACATATATTTCCAAAAAAAACTTTTTTTATTTATTAATTTAACTTATTTAAAATAGGAGAACAATTATGTGCACGTAGAAGCAGTGACTTTAGGAAAATGTGTATGCGGCGTGCGAGGAGACAATGATTGTTTTTTACCGATGAAGCGATAAAAGTATTTAATTTTACGTGTAATTATAAACATTATATTATTTATATATAAAAAGGTACCTGCTCTAGTAGTCAGTCAGTATTTTCAAAATATGCCATGGCTTATGAATGTGTAGAACTTTCTTTCGATATATAAAAACTGTTCTATATCTTTCTTCAATTTGTCATCTTTCAAAAAAAAGATTTGTTTTTTTAATTTATGCATCATGAACAAAGTTTAACTTCACTTGCTGGAAAAAGGTCTTGCCAAAACTTATAAACTTATAAAAATGAGCTAAAACTAATGTTTTTAAGCGTATTTACAAGTCTAGTTGTAAGGAACTTTTTGAAATATTTTAAGTTTGAAAAACTGATGTACAAATTAGACGATCATAAAATTTATGCGTTATGAACCTTTTGTAAGCTGTAATTTTCATGGATAGGTGTAAGATGTCGATAGGTTATTATGTAATGAGTTGTCTTTAATCATTGGAGTGAATAACGCTAATGTGCGCTTTATCTCTAGACTTACTGTTGCCAATATGTTTGTTAAATTGCCGAATATTTCTTTTTTTCTGTACTTGTAATACAATAAACTTGTTTTTATGCAGAAATTTACATTTTTTGTTCATTAAAGAGTGTTCCAATAAAAAAACTTTTTTAAACAATTTGTTCCAAAAATTGTTTTAAAATTTATTTGAATTACGGATAAAACTGAATAATTTTTATTTTAATGTTAACAAATATTTTTTTAAATAAATTCAATGCATTACGAATTTAAACTTTTAATATATTTTGTCAGCGCTTTTTCACTTAACGAATATAATATATTTAAAAAACGTAGACGTTGTGCTTTTTCATTTAGATGAGTGTGAGCCATTCTCAGCTCTAATCCATTCATATGAATTACCAGAAAAGAACTCGGTTTTATTTTAAAAGCTCATGTAGCCCTTACGTAAGTGATAAATTTTACCAAGAACGGCAGAAGTGTCAGATAAAACCTTTCACACGGAAATAGTTCTGTCTCATACCAGTTTTTAAACGCTTAACTAATTGCATAGAAATTTTTACTTTCATTTTAAATTTAAAATATTTGAATAATACTTAAAATTTTGTTTAATTTATTAGAAACAATTACAGCCGAATTTTTCAATTTGAATTCCGACACTTCGTACTCATACACAATTTTTTTGAACAACATTAAAGTGGTTCGAAAGACTTTGATTTAAGATGTCTTTGGTATTATAAATATTTGATGATTAAAATAATTTTAATTTCAACATTCGTTTGGACAGTTGATTTTGACAATAAAATTTTAGTCACGGGCAAGGCCAAACTTTGACACTAATAATGAAAAAATTAATAGTAAAAATACAATAAATTTATCTTTAATTTGAATGTAAAAATCGACAAATTGTATTTTCTTAATTATTTATTGCATTTAGGTCGAGAAACTTTACGTAGGAAGTACGATATTGAATGCCGTCTGCAGCAAGCATCTAAACTTTTTTAACGGGATCCGTCAAGTATTTTATTCGTTGCATACTTATCGTGAGTTCAAGTGTATAATATGCTCGTGTGTTTCGACTCCAGAAAATCAACGCATTGATGGATGGATCAATTACTCAAAGTACATACTTACGTTCAACGTGAGAAATTGAGGTCCCGGGTTTCATTCCCGTTTGCTAACTATCCCACGGCAAGTAAGTTTCTTTTCATCAATGATTTAAATTTCACTGAAATAGAAACTGATATTAAAAAAAAAAAAAAAAATTTGACATCTTGGTTATGAGATAAGAAATAATTTTTTTTTTTTTTTTGTCTGAATTTAATGAAAAATTTTGTTTAAAAAAAAAAAAAAATGATGATTATTGATGAAAATGATTATTCACAAGTATCGGAAGTATTTTTTTGGTAGTCCGAATCTTATGGCATTTTTTTGTAAGAAAAAAAGTACTAAAACAAAAGTCAAAAAAATTTCAAAACTAAATTCTGATATAAATAATAAATAAATTTCGTTAAAAAGGAATAACTGATTCATTTTACGTATCACTTTCATTAGTTTTCAAAAATGGACTGTTGAAATTCTCTTAACGTTAGTGACTCAATATCATCAAATAATAAATACATTCTTAAAATGAATGTCATAAAGATCACTTAACTCAATTCTTCGACTGATTTGCTGTCACAAGCTCTCGCAAAAAACATGATTCGACAGACTGCCTAAAACTACCAGTGTAAGACAAATTGATTTTCTAGAAGGCTACTATGATTCTACAAAATTCTTACTTTTTTCGGATTTTGTAAAATATGATGGAAATCATTAAAAAAATTTCATAATACAGTGTGTCTAATTTTTTTTTTTTTTTTTTTTTTTTTTTTTTCTTATCAAACAAAAATAGTTTATAATTGTTTATTTGACGTTTAATTAAATTTTTATACTCATGATAAAATATGTGGAATTATTCAAAGATCAAAATGTAGTGTCTTTGAAATGGTAAACACTTGAACTATCGTATGATAGAATCAGTCGAGTCCTTTTTCAAAAATAAAAAGCAATAAAATTTATAAATTATCCATTTTTTTTAAACAGCTAAGACTTTCATTTTTTACATGAATTATTTTTTAGTTAACTATGTAGAGAAGTTGGAAAAATATAATTGAACAATAGTTACATTTAAATTTTTTGAACAATTTATCTTTAATTTATTGTCTGAGAATACTTTTTTATGTACTCTGAAAAATTAACTTATAAATAGTTTAATTTTTACAGTTACAAATATTTAATCCTTGATTCAAACGCTAGTTTAAAAAAATAAACTCATTTTAAAGAATAAAATAAAATGTTTTTATCACTGCATAAATTAATCTAAACCAATGATGTCACTCAAGCTCGATTTTTCCACCTAAACAAGTAGACTTACTTATTTTTAGTTTTCAAATCTGATTAATCGAGTATCCCGAATCGTGATTGAAAGAACGCATGCGTCAGGAGATTTAAATGTCCTTTGTGTCAAATCCGTTATAGTGCATCGGCTCGCGCGCCGGCGACGCGGCAGATGTACGAGGCGAAAGGAACGCCGCGCGTGCCAACGGTCGTCCTGGACGAGCAGCTGCACACACGCGGGTAAATATATAGGTATGCAGAGTCCCGCGCGCCTTTAAATGCCCCCCGGAACAGATGCCCGGTGCGTATTTTTCGGCATGATTCTTATATATACATCGAGCGACGGAATTTCGGGGCTTTTTTGGAGAATGAATGAAAATTGGGCGGTTTTTAAAAGGACGGTTAGAGATGGAAATTTTGATTTTTTTTTTTTTTTTTTTTTAACAGATTTGAGGAGTGCGATGATTTTGCGATTAGCCTAAACATGTGCTTCGGTAACACACGTGAAGATCATTCACTCTGAAATATGTATTCTTCATCCAAAGTAAACTGATGGAGTATTTAGTACTTTTGATCCTCACTTGAATTTTAAACTCTCTAAATAAAACGTTAATTTAAAAAGGTCTATACAGATATTAATAAAGTAAAATAAAATTCTCAGGGATAAAAAAAAACCGAGTGTCAAATTTCATAAAATCCTTTGTAAGATAACAATTGGCGATTTCTCTCATTATGCTATGATTCATTCAACCCATTCAATTTCAAAAAATGACTCACGATTCAAAATTATTAACTCGCGAGTTCTATCATCTCTATACCGCGACTGTCAAAATAACTAAAATCAATTTTGTGAGTCCGCAGTCCAAAGAATAATCTCCTTCATCCGATAAAACAAACATCGAGCGGCATAATTGAAAAAACTAAGAGAGCGAGTTCCCCCGCCAGAAAAGACCGTTAAAATGTATAAAAGTATATAACTCGCGCGCACCCCCCCGTGCCACCACTTGCCCCTCCCCTCCATTCCAGTACCCGGTGCTTTAAATCGCCTCAACGAGTTCGCCTACGATTTTGCCTTTTCTTTTTATTTTCGCTGGACTCTCTTTCTTTTGCAGGCTGACTGCTGCGAGACTGTTATTCATCGACTTTTCCTTTGTTTGGAACCTTTTTTTTTTTTTTGCATACAAAGAGGTTTTCGAACCCAAAAATAAAAATCAAGATTTATTTGAATTAAAATAATCAATATTTTTACCGATTTTTAAAAAATATTTATAATTCATAATTTTATAAAACAATTATGTGTGGGATGAAAATCATACGATTTATCAAAAAATAATCTCAAATTGAATTAAAAAAAAAAAAAAAAAAGAATAGAACAATAAAATAATTTCCACCAGCTCGAAGTTTAAAAACAATGTACCCGTTGTCGCACAAAAGGTCAATTAAAAACCCGTCTTCTTCTTCCTCCTCCTTACTCGCCGCATTCCAAAACACGGAACTTTCTCCATTCGAGTTTTTCACGTCCGCGGCGCGCATCCTGCGAGCGTGCGAGAGAGAGAGACAGGCCGAAGGGGCTGACGCGCTCCCCTCAAAAACATCTGCCCGTGCAGCCCGCAGCGCAACAACCCAACGTACCCGCGGCAGTTACGAGAAAACCGCCGGCGCGACTCGTTCCCTTCTCCCGTGGCCGCGGCCTTGACACTCGCGCTCCTCATTTTTCCTTCCCGGAGGAAATTCCACTGGCGCGTCTTATCGGACGAACAAACAGATTTTCAAGAATTTTATTGGTTCCATCAGTGTCGTTTAAATGGTGTTCAGTTCAGTGTGTCATAAAAAACCGTTAAAATGTGCAAGCGGGTGAACGAGAAAAGAGTGAGCGTCAGGGAAATTGGATTCGTGCCGGCCCTTAACGAGGAGGCGACACCCCGGACCGTTGTTTTTTCCGCGGAGCACTATCAGCCAAGGACCTACGTGAGCAGCGTCACGATAATCCTCATCGGGTAGACCGAGAAGTTGATTAAGGAAAAATGCTTTACCAAAGAGACGAGAGTGCCGAGATGATGGCCAAGAGGCAGGAGCACTGCTACACGAACCCGTCCTTCTGCCAGCAGTCGGAGTACATACCGGAGGACCGATCCTCCAGCGATGCCAGCGACCTGCCACCCCCACCCCAGTTCCAGGTAGGTTTATTGCGTTAACGAGAGCTTTTTCCGAGATTGGTATGATGTTTGCCATCATGGTCCTCTGCGAGGCGAACTCGTAAAATGGTTTTTCTTTGAGTTTGTTTGGACGTTTTTTGATGATTACGTTTTAAGATGCATTGATTGTTGCTTTCAAACTGACAAAAACATCACTAATTACCTCTAAAAACGAATAATTGAGAGACCTTTCACAATCAAAATTCTTGCATGAGACCGAAAAAAGTACTATTTTCTTCTGTTGGTTCCGGATAAACAGATACCTACCAGCTTCCGTCCGATAAGAAAGGATAGTTTCGATCTGTTTATTTACTCGAATTAAATCCTCTCGACTTTAGATGGACGATCTGCCGCCCCCGCCGGCGATCCTGGCTCCCCAGCCCCAGTACGGACAGAGCAACCCGGGTTTCACGGGTAGCCCCGAGACCGAGCTGCAGCAGCGTCCTCCGGTCCATCACAGGAGCATAGCCAGCAACCTCAACAGGACGACCGCCGACCGGTACTGCTACATCGACGACCCGGCCGACCAGGAGCCCTCGCCGCCCCCGGTGATATCCCACAAGCGGTACGGGAGCCTGCCCATGGGCCGACAAGCACCCTACAGGCTCAACCGGTACGAGTACATCCAGGACGCCCCCGTTCACCAGGGCAGGTACGAGTACCTGGAGCACCAGCAGCTGCAGCAGAGAGCGGCACCGACCCCCGGTCCGCCACCACCACCCCTACCCCAACAGCAACAGCAGCAGCAACAGGTGGTGATGATGAGCCCAGCCAGGACCTCGTACAGAAGCTCCGACACCCACTACACCAGCCTGGGTAACGAGGGCGTCGACGTCAACCAGAGTCACTGGGTTGAGCAGGAGGTCTACAACAGGAGGCAGATCAGCACTCCCAAAGGTGAGTTTAACCATCGTTTAATATGGAATCGATAAAAATGCTCGAGTGAAAAATTAAAATATTTGAAAATTCAAAATAAATTTTCAACCCGGTGAGAATTATACTTAAAAATTCCTGTGTCTCGAGCAAAGACAAAGACTCCTTCGAGAAATCCCTCGAGCGAAAAAAAAAGTATTAAAATAACCTTTCGAGCACAGGCCGTTACACGAGCGTGCCGATGCAGGAAGATTACGGCCCACCGAGCCTACCGGAGCGTAACGACGCGGGCTTTCAGCAGCAGCAGCAGCAGCAAAGAGTGAACCAAGCGACCCAGAAGCTCCACGAGATCCTGACGACACCCAGGAAGCCGAGAAAGCGGACCCAGAGCGAGGCCCTGTCGCCGATAAAGAGCCCCCAGATGCAGCCGATGTTGCACGGTGTTCAAAGAAACGCGTACACGCCGACCCACTCACCGTCGTCTAATGCCGGTGAGTTTTTGAGCCTTTGTTTATTAGGTGATTGTACAGTTGAACATTGCAAATTCTGTAAATTTATTTAATTTATCATATCAGTAAAATGTGAGCAAACTTATATTCAACGACAAATAATAAGTACTTGACTCTTACACTGTAACTCTGTAAGACTAAAAGTCGTCTGAATACTTGTCTGCGATTCACTCAAGGTCACAATAAAATTGTCATTAAATAAAAGCCTCAGGCTCGTGAAAATATTTATTCAGATCAGGTTTTCGAAAACTCGTTTGCAAATTCTCAAAACAAGCGGTCGCGATTCCACAAGTTTTAATTAAATAAATATGCATCCGCAGGTCACAGAATGGCAGCCCACTCGCCGATGCAGCAGCTGAGCCCGCAGCGGAGCGCCCTTTCGCCCTCGCGGAGCATCAAGGGACCCACGACCTCGACCCCGAACAAAGAGCCGTTGAGCCCTCATCAGCAGCAGCAACTCCAGCAGCCGTCGGCCAGGCGATGCCTTCCCCTCAACGAGTCCGGTACTCCGATGATTCGAAGACACATCGAGGACACTCAGACCTACGGTCGGTCGCCCCGGGCCTACAGCGTCGCCGAGGAGGCCATGTACGTCGAGAGAAAAAAGCATCAGTTTTACAACTCGGGCGTCGAGGAGGCCTTCATAGCTCGCACAGCGGTAGTGAGTCCTAGCATTTATTTAAAAAAAAAAAAAAAAACGTCCGGGATGTGAGAAATGATTCTAATGAAATTTTTATATCCCAGGTGCCGCCGCTTTCTCCGCCAATGAGCGAAGCCAACACTACCTTGGTCAGCGGTACCTACAAGTCGGACAGAAAGTACGCGCCCGTCCTGGTCGTACTGGTCGGAGTTCTCACTTGCGGCTTGGCTGTTTATTTTTCAACGCAAGGTCGAAAGTAAGTTTTTTAGACACATTAGTTCAATTATATCCGTAAGATAAGATATTCAATTTTTTTTTTTTTTTCATCGTCCAGGTACTACTACGACAGCGCGTTCATTTGCGGCTCTCTGTGCGCCCTGGCCGGAGCCAGCAGAAGTCTACGCCGCACGTGGACGAGCCTTAGTTTGGCTGGACTGTCGGCCCTGAGCTGCGCTGGTCTGCTGCTCCTGGCTGGCGTATCGCCACCTCCTGGTGCTCCCCTGCACGACATGACCGCCGGAGCACTCTGCGGGGTCTCGATGCTCGGGGCCGTCCTCGCCTTCCTCGCCCTGGTCTCTCCGAGGTGCCCCTTCGGACGGCATCACAGGGTGCACTCCTGGATACCCGCGTTCGCTCCTTGATTCAATGACCGAGAGTTTTGAGAGGATAACGGAAAAAACACTCTTGGGTGGCTTAAACGTTGACGGCCACGAGGTAATGATTCGAACACTCGTATTCGCACTGCACGATTTGTTGTCTCCTGGAAAAGGTTTAAGCCACCGAAAGACTTTTTTTAATTGCTTTTTACTCAATGTGCATTTGATTAAGATTTGTCGTTTGATGTCATCGTGAGATTTGGCTACTTTATTTTAATGCAATCGTGTACATATTTATTATGATTATTTTTGAGTTAGAATTTTTTTAGAACCAAAGACCATCACTTTGAGCGAAAAATAATTTTTTTTTTTCCTTTATCTTCTCATCAGAGTTGTTGGATGCGAGCAAGTTGTATTTGCATAAAAAATTGGACTGAAGTTTAAAAAAAAAAAAAAAAAACAAAGTTTTTTTTTTGAATGAAAACTATAAAAAGAGGTGAAGAATTTTTTAAACTGTTTGAAAAATATAAACCAGTTTGATGAGATACATTAATAAGTGTTTAAAATATTTTCATGAATTAAAATTTAAATATCCATGATTGTTCATTGAAAGCAACATTTGTCAAAATACAAAACAAATTTATGTTGTGAAAAATAAAACCCGCTGAACATTGTAAAACAATAAAATGTACCATTAAACAAAAATTAAGTTCTTGACAAGTGTTATTAAGCTATTTTTGACAAATGTTTTATTAAGATAATAAAAAAAGGGCATAAAATTTTATTTTAACTATCTAAAAATTTCACAATCATTGGTTAAATCTCTGAAAATGCAAAGCTGAATGATAATTTTCTTAAATTCCGAATCAATGTTTTTGTATTCACTCAATAATTAATTACTTTACAATATTATAATTTTTCAATAATAGTTTTCGATGATTGCAAAATATTCTAGGGTCTTATTTTGAATTTTTTTTAAAATTCAATAATTTTAGTTGAAATTATAAATGTACATAATTAGAATTGTAATTAAGTTTCAATGACCCTCCAACAGGATTCATAATTCAGTTAAATTTAATATAAGGGAAAAATATTTAAATTTTATAAACTTTACTACGTAACTAATAGATAATCTCTTTTCTGAATGAAATTCAACAAAATTTACGATCAAAATATTAAATATTGTTTCAATATTAATTTTTAAACCAAATTACTAACAATTAATTTTATGAGCTTATAGTAAATATTTAACTTTAAAATACAAACAATATTGATTGAAATAATTATTCAAAAAAAAACTCTAAATTTTTGATTTGTGATTTAACTTTGTGATGTTTGTTTTACTGGAATAATACAAACATCAATTTAATCTAATCAAATTTTTAGACTAATCTTATTTATATGTAAATTAATGTAACGGAATGACTTCTATGCATTTAATACATATTATTCTCAAAAATGAGCTTGCTTTTTAAGTTAAAATTTAACCTAGAATATTTTGGAAATTTCAGAATTTTTTTACCATAATTTTTTAATAATTTACATCCGCTTGTAATAGAATATAATTCAATCTTATTTTTATAATCTTAAGAAAAAATAACTATTTATATCTGAATGTACAGTTTATTTATATATTATTATAATTGTATTAATAAATTTGATAAAGTTTTTATTAAAATATTAAAATATAAACACAAAACAAAATAAATTGAATTTTTAAAATGTATATGACTATGCTTATTATTTTTTATACTTTACCAATCTTAAATTCAATTAATTGGTTTCACAAATTACTTTTGCATGAAATCTTTTTCAATAAATTTTCAAAACATATCAACACACATAGTATGCAAAATAAATCTCAAATTCTCAAATGAAAATTGTTACTATAAAAAATTTTGAAATGTAAACTAGCTAAACAAATGATATTTTTTTTCTTGAACCTTTTCAAAAAATATTTTAAGTTGAATAAAATCAATTACAGAAAATAATATACACCCATTTCGCACGTAAATTAGAATAAACATGAGCATCTCAAAGTTAGCATCTTTTTTTTCTTTTTTTTAATTAAATTATATTCAAAAAATTACTAGTATTAGTAAAAGGGGTAGTGGCTAAGCGACCTTAAAATCGGTTTATTTCAATGAAAATTAACTTTATCGGTACATTTTTTATGCTCAATCGAAAGATAATTTGACTAGCAATTAGCATCTTTTGGTTTCACGAAGCTAGCACAATTATTTTTTAAGATACATAATAATTAATTTTACGCTACAAACGAGGCAGTAGGACGACCGTGCGCAAGCGCAATGCCCGCTCCATGTTTCAATTCGGAATTCCATTACATTCCCCTACTGCTCGGGGACTCACAGAGAAAAAACTGTTTCTACCGAGATGTTAGTATGGACCTCGTTTTTCAGGGGCTATTTTCGCTGTTTCTTCTTAAAAATTTTCTTGTAAATTAAAGAAATAAATGAATCAATTAATAGTTTGAGTATTTTCATAAATTTATTATTTTTATCGATCAGTTTATACAAGTCTTACTAATTGATTTTACTATTAATTAATATTAGGCAGATACACTCGCTCGTGCCACAAAAATTTTTTCACTGAATTTTTTACCTTTTGTTTTGTTTTGTTTTTTTTCCTCGAATCGTATGATTGAAGTAGAAATAAATAATCATTAGTGTTTTTTAAGCAAAAATTTACATCGATTATAAAAAAATGTAATTTTTAAAGTAGACCTATCTTAGTTCAAATTTAAAAACTATAATGTTAAATACATATTCAGCGGCTTCGAAAGCAACCATTTACATAGAGAACAGTAAAATTACCACAAAAATTTTTTAAAGCAAATGTTAACTGCGTAATCAGGGCGCTTCGAACCCCCCATTAATCGAATATCCTCTATTATAATAACAAGCAGATCACAGCATTTAGTATATATCATTTTTTTATTTGACTTGATGGAACCCTCAAGTGAAAGTTCACCGCACGGTTAAAATAATCGTAATAATTTAAACATTTTAAAGTAGTGAAAGCAGTAAAAAAATTATGAAAAATTCGTCAGTTAGAATTTTTTTTTTTTTAACCTAATTAAGATTTTGCATTATCCAACTGAGAAGTTGTTTAAAGTGATGTTCAGAAAAAAACTGTAAAAATTTTTTATAAAAAAATAAAATAAAAAACTGTAAATATTTAATGTTTTGGAAATTTTTAAAAATTTTCAGCTTTAATAGTTTGAAAATTTTTAATCATTATATGTGAAATGACTTCTTTGTAAATAAATTCCTAAATTTTAAGACAAGGCGATTATTTTAGACAAGGCTTCAAATTTCACTGGGAGTCTCCTCAAAGCAAGTCTAATTTGACTTTGATATAGTACTCATTAAAAGTCAAATTAAAAAATGGATACTAAATTCGTGATCTGCTTCTTAATATAATAGAGGTGTACTGAGCTTGTGAATGATTCGCGCTTTGACAGTCGTCGCCCTATAGTCTTTCCGAGGGGTCAGGCACTTCTAGAAATTTTTGGGAAAAACCGGGATAAACTGGGAAAACCGAGATACCAAGGTATTAGGCCCAATTCTTGGAATTTTACAACATAAATGATATAAAAAATTAAAATAATGGACTTTTAAAAAACTTTTTAGGTTTTGGCAATAAAAAACTTAAAGCGAAATTTATTTTTCGACCTTATTTTCGTCTTTGGCTGCGATGCGATTATATATCTTAAAGTTTTTTGGCCACCATTTCGTTTAAAAAAATCGCTACACAAAAATTCAAATAGTTTTGAAAACTTCAAAATTTTTTTTACTGTTCATCATATTTTTAAACATGTGAAAAAATTTTCCCCACTTTAATTTTTAATAAAAATTATTCCAGGGCTAGGAATGAATCTATTGAACAAAATAAAAATCACAGATGAGGAAGTAGCCACATTAGGCAAACTTATTTCAAAGTATGGCCATATTAGGCACACCTACCTTATATTGTTTTTGAATTCTATTTATCAGTTCTTTTTAGCTTGTTTAGTTCAAAATTTCAAAACTAAAAATAAGATAATGAATTAAATTAAATTAAAATCAATTGGGATAAACTGGGATAAACTGGGATTATTTTGGGATAACTAGAGTGCCTGACCCCTCGAGTCTTTCTCAGTTTTGTCTTTCCTGACCCTTTCGATAAAAAAAAAATTTTTTTTTTCTTTTATTAGATAACCTATAATATTTCCTTTTACCATTTCTATTTCTTTTCTGCCATCATTCTTATTTAACTTTTTAACGTAAAGGTAAAACACCTCTATACTACGACGCGTGTAGGGTTGTCCGGTCGAATCGCAAAGTCGACTGTTATCGGT
The DNA here is from genome assembly GCA_038277355.1 of Encarsia formosa. NCBI lineage: Eukaryota > Metazoa > Arthropoda > Insecta > Hymenoptera > Aphelinidae > Encarsia > Encarsia formosa. The sequence goes on along the minus strand of CM076185.1, from coordinate 3,600,654 downwards.
GCCAATATTTCGAAATAGAAAAAGAGCTTGGTAATGAACTCAAATTTTGAACAAAAGAGAGGGTGATTCTAAAAAAACAAAGAACGAAATATTATTGCGATTACTAGAGATCTCAGAACTGAAAAGATGCACAACACTCCAAGACAAAGAGACAATCCATTAGGATCTTTGACGAAACCATCAATCAGGGAACACAGCGCCATGAGAGCAAGAGAGATAGTAGTCCAGTGGCTAAAAGGGGTTCCGTAGGACTTACGGAATCGACTACTCCACCCAAGTATTTTTAGTACATCTTGATACCCTGAAATGAACCAATCAGGGTGGAGTTGAAAAAAAATTATTTATAAGCATTATTTACAAATTAATAACAAAAAATCATGTTTTTAATGCAAAAAAGATTTTTTTATATTTTTCAGCTCAAAACAAATCGAAAATATACTTGAACTTTTTTTCTTAAATTCTATAGTTTTCGAGTAAAAAGTCATGAAAGTTTGAAAAACACGATACTGATCGTTATATGATTGGACCCGATTTTTATATGTTTAGATTATTTTTAGTATAATAATATATACAGGGTGGCGTAAATTAATCGAAGCTTTGTGAAAAAAAGTTTTCTAGATAAAAGTTGTTTAGTTTGGAGGTGGAAACGAAATGGTGGCTTCGAGTTTGGGCCCGGAGCCTTATGTTGGGCCCTACGGACCCAAAGTCTGGTTTTTTAAATGAGAACCCCTATTTTTTTTAACAAATTCGGAAAGAGCGGAAAATTTTACAATTCTTAGGCATTTTTTGAAATTTTTTTTGGGCCTTGTAGAGGCCGCGTAGGGCCCGTTTCTTTTTACTCTGCTTAAAAATCCGAAAAAACGCCTTTTTTGTATGGCACATGTTATGTAAAAGTTTTTTAGTTTTAAATTTCCAATAAAATGGGGCCAAAAAAAATTGGGCTCGGGATCGCATATTGGGCCCTACGGACCCAAAGTCCGGTTTTTGGGAACCCCTATTTTTTTTACAAAATTCGGAAAGAGCGGAAAATTTTACCATTTTTAGGTTGTTTTTGAAATTTTTTTTGGGCCCTAATGAGGCCTAGCGAGCTCCGAAAAATCACATTTATCATTGACAGCGTTATTTTCGAGAAAAAGTATTTTTTGTGAAATACATGCACAAAGTTTTTTAGTTTAAGATTTTCAATATGATTGGCCCAAAAAAATTGGGCCGGGGCCTCTTATTGGGCCTTACGGACATAAACCCAATTTTTTTCAGCAGATTCTGAAAGAGCGGACAATTTCAAGATTTTATATTATTTTGAAAAAATTTTTTCGACCCTTTCTAGGTCCAGCAAGCCCCAACTTGGTGGAAAAATTAAAAGTAAAAATAAACAACAAACAAAAATTATTATTTTCTATAATATGAAAGCCTGCGAACTGCACACGATACACAAGTAAAATAATTTTTTTGATAAATAAATAAATAAATAAATAAATAAATAAATAAATAAATAAATAAATAAATAAATAAATAAATAAATAAATAAATAAATAAATAAATAAATAAATAAATAAATAAATAAATAAAGCAATTAATAAATTTTATTAAATGGACCATTTTATCGGAAATTTAAAACTAAAAAACTTTTACATTAACATGTGCCATACAAAAAAGGCGTTTTTTCGGATTTAAGCATAGTAAAAGATAAACGGGTCCTAAGCAGTCTCCACAAGACCCAAAAAAAATTTCAAAAAATACCTAAAAATCGTAAAATTTTCCGCTCTTTCCGAATTTGTTAAAAAAAATAGGGGTTCCTATTTAAAAAACCGGACTTTGGGTCCATAGGGCCCAACATAAGGCTTAATTTTAAGGATTCATTTTTTTTTTTTTTTTTTTTTTTCAACTAACTTAGTTACAAAACCCATTTTGTATTTGTAAAAATATTTAAAAAATATATATTATTCTTTAAATGTATGATAAACTTAATATGTACTTACGTGATTAATACTTATCTCCTATTTCCTTTTTTTGTTTCAGAGCTCGAAGGCGTCTCAGTTTTGTCGAGGGCGAGGAGTAATTTTATGTGTATTAATAAAATGTAATGTGTATTAATAATTTAATGTATTCTATTATAATTTATGTGTATTAATAAAATTTAATGCTATTAAAAATATTTCATACAATTTTTTATTGTCATCCGAAATAAAATAAATTAATCATCTAATTAATCAATTAAATATTTCATTAATAAAAAATAAGAAAAAATTTTCTGACTGAGATTTTGGAGCAGGATCCGGGCTGAGATATCAACGGAGATATCAGTTGAGATCTCAACTGACCATTCGCGCGAGGGTTAGAATGTAAATCAATTGAAAATTTAAACCACGATCTGTAGGTGTAAATGGTAAGTACAAACGAAATCATTTTTACTCGGACCTAAGAATTAGTGAACTATCTACGTAGCCGCTCCACCTCCACCCGGGACCGAGACGCCATCTTCTGGTCTTTGGCCGGCCGCCGCGCAGTCAGTAAATTTAATTGCCGCGACCGTTGTTATCTAAATCTAACCTTCCACCTCCGCAGCCCCCGCCGATAATGTTAGTACCGCGTAATAAAATTAAATCTCAATGGATGATAAACGAGAGTAACACCCACCCCAACCGAAGCATCTCGGACATTTTCTTTTAGAGCAGTAGCCTGCAGAAGATGTGAGCTCAGTCAGTCGGCTCTGCACCGCACGCTCGATCGCTTCGTTCCGTAAGTTAACCTCATCACCGCAATCATTCTGGATCACCATGAGTTGACGTCCGGTTGATAGAGCCCTGGTTCGACGGGTTCGGTGTTTTTTTTTCCTCGTGTCAGTGTTCTTGTTTATATGTTTTTTTCCGAAATAAGAATAAGGAGAACTGTGAAAATTTAAAGTGAAACTACGATGTCGTCGTGTCAGTGTTGGTGAACACTTTGGACTTTTTTTTTCTATTGTTTTTGTTTTTAATAAGTGGAGGTGGTTGTTTGAGAAGAAACCAAGATGGCACAAGAAAACGATGACATCAATCTCACTCCCCAGGAGTTGCAGATACTGTCGGAGCTGGATAGGTGAGGATGGATTTTTTTTCAATATTCTGTGTTGAGCTTGCTTGTTGTCACTTTTTACATGGTAGCCTACTGACATATTTCCCCACTTTTTATTTGAGATATAATTTATGGATAGAGATATTGGTTTTTTTAAGGATTGATAAATAGTTTTGATTAGTGTGAACGGGAATTTTTATCACTTTTAGGTTACAAAGTTTGTTTACATGGTAGCCTATTGACATATTTCCCAACTTTTCACTTCTGATATGATTTTTGGATTGAGATATTAGTTTTTTTAAAGGTTGATGAATAGTTTTGATTAATTTGGTAGTTAATTTTTTATTACTGATAGGCTATATAGTTTGTTTACATTGTGAGGGTAGATGGACACCCAAAGTGTTTGGCTTGTTATTGATCTTAATCTATTCAAAAAATGTATTTAAAAAATTTATATCATTCACTTATAATTGTTTTGATTAAACTTTCACAATTTTAAATTACCAAAATAAACCAGAAATTTTTTTTCAAAAACATTTAATAACCTCTACAAATAATAGATAAAATTCTGTTAGCAATTTATTAAGATCTGCTTTATTTTTCCATTTACTACTATCACTCACAAGTTAAATTAAATTTGAATGTGTAAATTTTCAGCCGACAGTATGGTTTCCTGAAGTTAAACTCTCCAGAACAAGCCAAAAAGAAAGCTTTAGTGGTACGTGCAATTAAATATTTGGAAAGAATGCTTGTGCAGGCACAATCTGAAAAACAACAAAGAAAAGCTGATAGTACAAAATCTAATTTAGAAGATACTAAGGAAGATGAAGAGGAGGAAGATAAAGGGATCAGCATTGATCCAAAAACATATTGCAAATTGGGACACTTTCACTTATTACTCGAGGACTATACTAAAGGTGAGACCAAAATTGTGTATTTTTATTTTTTAATACATAATTATTTTATCATAGTGGAAATTAATTTTTGTATATATATTATCTGTAGCAATGTCTGCTTATCAAAAATTCCAAGAGCTCAAGGGTGATTATTGGAAGGATGCTAATTTTCTTTATGGCCAAGGACTCGTCTATTTTCATTTCAATGCATATCAATGGTGAGTCAATAAATTCTCAAAATATATTATTACAGTTTTTAAAAAATTCAACTAACTGAAACAACAGTTAGAATAAACTTTAACTGCATTTATTATTATGTAAAATTATAATGAGTCTTTAACTAGCGAAAAATCAATTTCTTTTTTTATCATTGTACATAAGTATGAAGTATAAAATACTTTGTGCAAAATTATGCTCTCAGCTATCTCGAGGGCATAAAGGGTAGAGCGAGTCGTCCGCATCCTCCGGAAAAATGCCTGCCCGGCAGGAGAGAGTCGCTCACCTTGAGAAGGGGGCGTCGGCCCTTGGGTTCGTTCTCCCCGAGAGTTGTTTCTTTTTCCTATTTTCCTCCATGGCTGTTGCTTTTTTTAATTTGTTTTTTTTTCTTATACTTTCTTTTGATTTGGCCGGGCTCGGTAGGTAAGGTCGCACGACGTACCGACCGAGAGAAGTAGTTCTAAGTTCGAACGCCAGATGGCGGGAGTTGGTATTTTTGAGAGTGGCTGGAACTTGGAAGGGTTTATTGATCCTTTGGGCGAAGGGAGGAAAACTTTTCGGCTCGTTGGGTTGTAAGGGATTTTGATTTTCGGGAAAGCTTGGGGCTATGTAGAGCAAATAATTTTGAATTATGTAAAAAAAATTTTTTTACGATGAAAATTGCAGTTTAACGCTTGTCGAAAATGTGAATGATAATATTTGAATTTTACTTCTTTCCCGCGGTGGAAGTATGAAAAAAGCTCTGTATGATTCAAATAGATACTCGAAACCTTTTTTAATGAATATTTTTATCCTGTTACGAGGTAATTTAATATCTTGGGCGCGTCTTGAATTTTTTTCTATATAATCTATATCGAAGCAAAAAATTGTTGCAACCGTGTAGACATTGTTGCTTAGTATTTCATATTCGTACAATTAAGTTAATCATCACCGTGGGGTAAAAAATTTAACGATAGAAAAAAATTAAAAATGTAAAACACGTGACGGTTAATCTTGTCGTCGTGTACGAAAAAAAAACTCATTAAAAGAATGGGGTTGAATTAATTAAGTCGGATGTCCAGAGTAAAAAATTCGCGAGCCCTCGTATAATTACACCGCCGGAGTCTTGTATGTACATCAGCTGTCCAGACTATCAAGTTATAATACAGGAGTCAAAAAAATATGCGGGCCTTGCAGCTTCCATGCATACTTATAATGCATGATTCATGATATTTTATATGTATAAAATGTCATTTTTAATTTGAATTTTAAAAAACTTTCAACTTTTTCGATTCTGACTCATTTTTTTTAAATTTATTTATTTATTAATATTTTTTTAAGTAAATTTGTATGAATTAAAGTTTAGACTGACTATAGAAAATAACACTATTTTTAAAATATTTAAATTTAAAGATGCAAATGTATTAACAATTTTATAAAATTATACAAGTGTATGAAGCTTAAAGTAATTTCAGTTAGCAGTTGTAAATCTTTAATAAAACTTTCAAAAAATAATTATTGCATTAGATAATTATAAATGATCTATGCGTATTTAAAATATTATGCTGCATAAAATGTCCATTACAGTTTTGCTGATTATGCTTTGCAGCCACCTTCTTTTAAATTCAACCCCTCAATCATAATCTTCGAACCACCAAAATAACTCAGAGTGCAGTTACTGTTAAATTGTCTTTCATGATTTAAAAAATTATCCTACCCAAAGTGTCAATCATATACTATATATACCTACTTTAATCACTTTAATTTAAAATTAAACCTCTCAATCATAATCTTGGAAACACCAAAAGCGCATCAAACTTCCATTTCCCCTTAAAAAAAACAAGAGTTAAATTTATTTTTAGAACCAACCGAAAAAAGTCTGGTATCTGTATGTAACAGAGAGAAATCTACCGGCGGTGCATGCAGTGTGTAGCTATATAGTTACGCGAGCTTACGTGCCTGGCATCGGCTGCCACATGGCCGCCGCGCTTCTGTTGCTGGGGGACGCGCCGGGGGTGCAGTCTGCACCTCCTCGCGCACGCGCACTAACCCGAGCACGTGCTCAGAGTGTTTTTTTTTCTGTATTTTGTAGGGCTGGTGCAGAAGAAAATTAAATTTTTTCGGGTAACAGCGAATCGGGTCAGAAATATTTGTCGGAATTTGGAAATTGATGAGCAAAGCTGAAAATTTGGATGGATTTGTGTGAATGAATAATATAGTGGTTTAATATTAGCCGAGAGAGCTACTTCTGAATACTTTCATTAAAATTTATTCTGAAAACTTTGGTCGCTCTATTTGTCAAGTTTTGAATAAAATATCAATCAATTTGTGGTTCCGAGCAGTCAACTATACTTAACTGTTATCAAACTCTAGTTATAAAACAAGTTTGAACCAACTGCTCTACTAATTTATTCATCCTATCATTTTTTCGCTAATGTTATTTATACTTTTTATTTATTCATCATTACTAAAAATAAAGTGGAGTAGTGACATTATTTAAATTGTACTGTAAGAGATAAATTTAGTTATCTCAATACATCATTCCATAGACAATTTTTGTTCAAAAATGTTCACCAATAATTTAAACACCAAATTATTGAAAATATTATCAAAATATCTTGGACTATGGGTATTATGCATACAAATTGATCGACAATAACATAAAATTTAAGTGCTGTGAGAAATCATTTGATAATTAAAAAATTATTTAAAACAGCACAAGAATATCTTGGACCTAAATCAATAAATAAAATAAAACATATGGTAAAAAATGATTAAACCATAATTAAGCTAAAAATGACATATTTTAATCAGTAAATCTCAAAATTTTTTGTATTTTTTTTTTAAAGAAAAAGAGTAAGAAGATTCCCACGCACAATTTTAAACTTCCCAATACAATTTCGAGTTAATAAAAAAAACACCACGGATATTAAAAATATAAAAAGACGTACATGTCTCACGCACGCATCACGCGACTTTTCCCTCTTCGGCGGATGAAAAAAATATCGATTTCCGGTGCAGCAGCCCTCCTCGTTGACCCAGATGCAGCCGCGGGGGTAAAAGAACGGAAGGAGAGAGTCTCTCCCTCCCTCCCTCTCTTTTGAGAAGTGCATGCACCTCCTCCTCATTACTCTCCTCTTCTCTTTCGTACTTCTTCTCGAGTTCTTTGTCCCGAATCGCTGTTTTTTAGGGCGTTACATTTCGCGCCAAAACGTGCTCTGCTTCTTAATTGGTCGTGTGCTTTTCCTTAATTTGCCCACCCTGGATTTAGCGATTATCGTGGTACATGCTGATTTAAATTATTCAAATTTTTAAAATTAGGTTTTTTATATATTATTTTGAGATATACTTGTATGTAACTAGTCTCTGATTTCAGAGTGAAAATTTTTCAATACTTTATCGAATGATTAAAAATAAATGAATAAAAAATTTTGTTTTCACTTTTACTTTCATTCGATTGAATTAAAAAAATTTCGTCGAAGAGTTCTAAAATTTTCCTCGAAATTTTCAGTTGAAAAATTTTGTTATTATGGGTTAGTAAAAACGGTCGGTTAAATTAAATCTTTGAACAATATATTTTCCATAAAAATTTTAAAATTCAAATTTTGAATTTTGTTCTCTAAGCAATTCGCGAATAAAATGCTGACATTCTTTTTGGATTCTCATTTTTACATATCTGGAAAGAAATTGAAAATCCATGTACAAATACGAATATTCAAATAACCGGAAAATCTGGATATAACTTTTGTCAGTTTGAAAATATGAATATCAAAATTCAAATTATTCAGTAATTGAATCTCAATTACGAATATCGAATGATTGTTTTGAATCGTACTATTATGATGAAGTTCAACAAATAAAATATTTTTCGTACACAAAAAATGTATTAAGTAACAATGGAAAATTCAAACATTCAAAGTATCCTAATTATAGTTCAAAATTTGAATTCAAAATTCTACAATTGAAGCTGTCACAGTATTTTCTGTTGGCTGCACTGTACCATTACTCAAGAATAACGAGAGAAGCAATGAAATTAGTTGCAATAAACAAGTCAAAGGGAGGAGGCGCATTATTTTTCCCTGTGTAGTGTCCCGTTACAAAGGGTCGATCGTAGCGAGTTTCCAGACTTCCTTCCTCCTCGAGTCTAGTCTTACTCAACACCAGGTATAGGGTTGACGAGCAAAAGAGAAAAAAAAAGTCTTTGTTTGGGGTCCGAAGAACCCTTACAAGTAGGTATTATTATCCTCTTTAGAATTCATTGTCCTTTGAGATCGGTTACAATCGATCATCTCTAATTAAATTCTTCTCGCGAGACGAAAGCGACGGTTGGGTAACCCGATTTTTACCTTGGCAGCTGGGACCGGAGAAGTTTGTTAGCAAACAGTAATCGCGAAGCAGGAGGAGAGAAGAGAAACTGGAGCAGGTGGCTCGATACACTCTTCCTTGAGTGTCTGGGGAAAAAATAAGAAAGAAACCGATCGCTTTGCCAGACCTCGTACTTGTACTTATCCGTGAATACAAATAAAAATAATGCAGTACTGCGGAAGTAAAAATGAAATGAAGAGAGTGGAAAGATATGGTTGATTATTGACAGAAAAAAAAATGGTTCTCTGCTTGTAGTTTTTTATGCAATTTTAAATTTTTGTTTATTAATTTACTGCTTCAACTGACGTGTCAGCATTATTTTATTCTTTTGTCAAAACTTGTAACTAGTTTTGCAGAGAGATTTTTTTGAATTATTAGCAGTTTTTTCTTGAATGATTTAAGAGTTGATTTTCTAAAAATACTTTTACTAAACGAGAATTATTTTAAGATAATTTTATTTCAAATTAAGGATGCTATTTTCGTGTTTAGTTTTTCTAATTTAATGTTTAAACGATTTTAAAAAATAGCGTATTATCATAGTCAAAAATATTTAAAAGTTTATTTAAAAGTACTAATTAATTGATAGTTTGGCTACTAAAAATTAACATTATAAGAAAAATAATATTTTTTTTTTGTTAGACTCTGTCAATTTTTTATAAGTAAAAAATATCAACATTTCAGTAATAATCGTAATAATCGAGTATAAGTTTATATTTTTTAATTTTAAAGACAGAAATAGTGTTTTTTTTTTTTTAAGGTTATCTATTACCCGACTTCAACTTAAAATTATTTTAGTGGTACCAAAACACTTTAAAAAATTCAGTATTTATTAACTTTCCAAGCTATATTCATTATAAACATTATAATAAAAAGAGCGTATTTATAGGTACTTAATACCAGACTCTAGCCTAAAAATTTTTTATGCAAATAAATATTTATCAGAAAAAAAAAAAAAAAAATCATTTGTATCGTTTAATTGCTTAACCTCTTAAGAATGACTTATGTAATTAGAATAAGACAATTAAATATGAAAATCAATTTTATTTAAAAATTTATTGTTTGTATACGTGGATAAACCAAACTCTTTAAAAACAAAAACTCTGATTTACCAATGTGTAAAACTCCATTCACTCGGGTGCAAAATAAAAGCTCCACAATAAACTCTACCATTAACTTAGGAACGATTAGTAAAAATAATAAACCTGGGACAGGTCAGTGTAAAACGCGCCCCCCGCGGAGCTCACGTGCCGGCTGCAAGCTGCAAGCGTCGGAGTTCTATGACCCAGATCCACCAATCGATACTCCGTGGCCCAGATATGACTCTGTTTTCTCGGATTCGCGCGCCGACTTTTATTTTTTATTTTGAGTTTTTTTTTTTAATCAGTGATGATACGTGCTTATCGATGTTAAACCTGGTTTCACTGACGAAAGGCTGCGTTTTTCATTGGCTGGAGCTTTTAACTGTAATTGTGGTTTAAAGTAATTACTTTTTATGAAGAATTTTTTTTTTTCTAATTCGTTGGATAATAATCAAGGGATAACTTTTATCTGCTAGTGAAATAGTCGGTAGAAGTCTATATTTATATCATTTCTTGGTAATTTAATGGTTTTATAAAAATAAAATTACCAGAAAATACTGAAAAAATTTTAATGAACATCTTGCAAACCCAATATTGTCTACTTTATTCAAAACAACTTCGTTTTAAAAACTTCTAAATTTTTTTAAATACTCGAACTAATAAGTACAGAGAAAAAGAAAATTTTAAAAAGTTTTTTTGTGTTTTTTTGAATCGGTTGACAAAAATTGATCTCCCGTGATCTATATCGGAGCGACGACGGTCTATGTCAAGGCCGCGTGACACATAACCGAGTTAACAAACTCTCCTGCACCTACACTTCATAGGAAGCAAGGACACTGAGCAAAAAAAAAAAAATTCCATATTATCACAAACTTCGGTACAGACACACTATTATTGTTGTTGTTTATATTCATGTTTTTAAAAAACCAGGCTAATGCAGAAGATAAATTTTTTCATTACCTCAATGTTACTTCGAAAACGATAATTTTTCTCCTCAACCTCTTCCACAATCTTATCAAGCACGATTTTCTAATCTGAGGTTCACGTTCGTAGTGCAGTCGCACTCTTTAAATTTTTTTCGTCCAAACTCAAAAATTTTGTTCTTTGAACTTGGAAAAATAAATTTAAAAACTAAGCTTTACAGCCCAAGTTTGGTCTCGGACACCCAAAAATACTCCGTCCAGGGTTTATTTTCCAATCGTCATCGTAATTACAGCTTACCTGCAAAAAAATTCCGAGAAAAGTATTGCTGAGGTTCGCTACTTTTGAACATTGTTCAAGACAACAAAAGAAAAACCAATTCTATTTTTCAAAGCTCAATCTTTGTTTGTTAAAAAATGCGGACGCAGTCGTTACACTTACGGTAAAAAAATAGCATCGCGAATTCCCGATAATGATACAGAAAACAGACTTGAATCAAGCTCGATCTCACGTTAAGGTCACGTTCGACGCGTAATAATAACCGGCTACCGTAATTCCGCAGCGCGCGGAAGGAAAGAAGAAAGAAGAAAAAAAAAATGAGGCAGGAGGAGAAAATTATGGGAATTACATATCGGACGACCTCGCGAGCGATTCTCATCCTGGATGTAATGGCCATCTGGGAATCGCTAGCTTGGAAGTTGAATTTACATTTGGATGAGATAAAAGAGAAATTTGTGTTTACGGGGGTGGAAAAATAACAATTTTGAGGTAAACAAAGAAACGTCGCAATTAGGGCTCGCGTGGCTGTAATTTTATTAAAAACGTGATTTTTTTTTTTCTTTGGGGAAGGGGATTGTGAGTAACCAGATTGCTTGTTTTACGTTTTACAGGGTTTCTGGGAATTATTTCTGTCAGCGGATTTTATTGATATTCTTCAAAGTAATAAAAGACACAATGAGAATCGATTTAATTCAGTTAAATCAGATCTGATATTCGATCTGGTACAATACTTAAAGTAGACGTAATAATAAATATTAATGAAATCTTTAGTAAATTAAACTAAAAAAAAATTCTGATGTATTATTTAAAGTATTGAAATTGAAAAAAAATGATGATAATTACAGTGGAAGCTAACAATTAATTTGGTGGGAACACTTAAAATAAAAAAAAAAAAAAAAATAAGATAGTTTTGTATAACAATCAATCTGGATGATTTGAACAGACAACACTAATTAGTATAAAAAATGAAGTGTATGATGGCTCAAACGTTACATCGTCGACTCGCAACCAAAAGGTCTCGGGTTCAAATCTGAATCACCCACTTAATTGTCTTTGAGCCAAATATCGAAAACACAATTTGATATTTAAATGAGAAAAAAAAAAAAAAAATTCTGGATAATTCTTAGCGTAATTTTTTTGTCAGTGAAAATTAAATTTAATCCACAGTTGACAAGAAATCCGTAAATTGATTTAACTCTTTTCTAAGAATCAGTAGGGTTGAAAGATTACTTTCGGGTTCACTCCAAGATGTCATCAGAAAAATCTCAAAATGTCCATTCTTCTTTTATCACACATTCCTCCAGTCACACGAAAACCTGTCCAAGAATCATCAATCTTATCGTGGTTTAAAAAATGATCCTCGTATCTCAACCAAACGATTTCCGTCCAAGACTGTGCACTCAAAAATCGTATTTGTGTAAATCAAATTATTATGAATTTTATTTGACTCATGAATGTTAGCAAGTTTTTTTGTTTTTCTGTATAATAAAGTCCCGTTATTAAGAGTTATTGAAACAGTCTTACGAAATATTCACTGTTGTGACCCTTGAATCATCATACAATCTTTAAATAATTATATTTTAAATCAATATTTTAGAAATCTGTCGTTTTTAATTTACGAAACTAATCAATCTCATTTTTTGATACTTTTTTACATTTCTGTATTCAAAGTAAGCCATAGATCGATTTGCAAACACATTACTCGATAATTTTATATTATTTAAAAACTTCCCAAGTAATTTTTTCATCGAGTGTACAGCCCATCATTCAAAAAAAAAAAAAAGAACTTTTCTTCGGGCTGGTGCAACGTCAGTAAGGCGACGTCTAAAACGGTTAGGAGAACAAGAAGCAGTGACGTCACCCGGCTTACACCCGAAATGCGTAGCAGCAGCAGCGGCAGCGGCGAGTCTCGTGCTCGGAGGAGGAGGAGGAGGAAAGTTTAACGACCCCGCGATCCGAGTTCAATACACCGCGAGAGGGAGAGAAGAAAATACTTAGGTGGACGCGGGACGATCGCCCCAGGATCGGGTTGACTCGGACCGGTGACGGGACAAATTAATTTTTCATTGGGATGGAAATAGTTTTATTAACTGGGTTTTTTATTTTGTCAGTTGGTAGGATTGACAACCAGACGAAAAATTTCTGGGTTTGTCAAAATTTTGTGGATGTCACTTTGCTTTTCACAATTAGACTGACAGTGTGAATATTGAAAGAAAAGGTATTTTCAGTGTTATCGAGTCTGTCTGTGAAAAATTAATCTTGGTATTTTCGTTCCCAGATGTCGCTTTATTTTCCACAATTAAAGTGACAGCGTGAATATTTTGTAACGAACCTATTTTTACGATCATTTATGCTTTATACAAAAAATTCATTTTAGTGTTTTAACTCATAGATGTCGCTTTACTTTACACAAATAAAGTATCATTTTTACAGTCTGAACCAAACCTACTTAGAAAAACTATTCTTGTGACAGTTTTAATAAATTTAATACCGAATCGTTATTTTGTATCATAGATGTTGCTTCATCTTCATAGATTGATAAAGTCTTGCTTTTTATAATTTTTATTATACAATCAAATAAATATTTCCAGTGCTTTAAGCAAGCCTCACGTTTCAAAATATTTTTCTTCTGTACAATTTCGTACTGCGTTTATAAAAATTTTTTTATTTTGGTTCATAGATGTCGCTTTACTTTCCACAAACCAAAATTACACCTTCAATATTTAAACCAAATCTATCTTACTCAACTGCGGTCTTTCACTGTGCGTGTCTAAAAATTCTCCAGGAGCTCACTAAAAAACATTTCGTATTCAGGCATGAAATAAAGATTAGAAACTCTCCTGGCTGCGTCTGGTCTACATCAGGACTCGTTTCAGTTTTGGGTAGGCAGGGGAACTTTTTTTATTCTATCCGGCTGGTTCTCTTCCATTTAAACCCGCGGCACGCACCAATTTTCTGGTCCTGCCTCCTCCTTCGTTCTTCCGTAGCAATTTTTTTTTGTTTTCACGGTGGCCATGTTTTTTTCTTGATTGACGAATTTTCTTGGTACTTTTACAGTTAAACAAACGAGAATTTGACAAAAGCGTGGCCAATCGATAAGCAAGCTATATTTAATCTTCGGGTTGCTATCGTTGTCTCTGTCTTTTGATGTTTGACTTCGAGAACATCAAAGGTTGTCGTAAACGCGATGAAGACGTTAACTTTTTTTGTAGCCTTGCGTGTGTTGAACCACCGCTAGGATCTGATAAGAATTCTTTTGCTTGTTTACCTTTACAAAGTTGAATTTTGACAGAAGCACAAATTTAAGAAAAAGTTATAGAATGTTCATTTTTTTTTTTTTTTTTTTTTTTTATCGTCATCGTAATGATTGATAGTATTCTGGAATTAGAAAACTCGACTTCCGATAAAACTTTCTCGTGATAATCTAAGATAAGAATCACGCAACAGATGGGATTTCCTTCGTTCATGAAAATTACCCAACTGAGTAAAACGTCGTTGCTCAAGTGCGATTTGGAGGAAGAAGCGAGAATCGTGGGCGCGACGACGATGCTGCAGCTGGTTTATAAATGTAACGCACGGAAATCGGTCAACGCCTTCGAAACCGAGCCGTAACTTCGATTAGTTTGCGCAACGGAGAAAGTGTCAAGGACGCCTATGGTATTCTATTTATTTTTCACAATGAAAAACCTTTGATTTGGAATTGTTGAAAAATTTACTTACCTAAAAAAAAAAAATATATTATTTTATTTCAAACAACAAATTAATGAGAATCAACCTATTCAAAAAATCGAGTTTTCTATATTTTTATCAAATTTTTATTGATTACGCCTTCGAACTTTGAAAGAGTATTTTTGTAAAATAATAAAAAAAATTCGGAATTTATGATTAGATTCTATGTTTTATTTATTTTTTTAAAAATGATTGTTAAATAATAAAAAAACTACGAGATTTACATGATCTAATAATTTTGTTTGCCAAACTTTTTATTCCTGCCCACAGGTGTCGCTTCACCTTAACCTCGAATCCACATTCAATCAAAAATCTCTATGACTTTATTTCTTCTCTTTTTTGGTGCAAAAAATTTTAGTTTATTGTGCATAAAATTGTATTCGACCGCACTTTCAGTTTCCCAATACCACTTCAAGACTCTTGTAAAACTGTTAAGAAACACAAATTTTCCAGTCAGCCAAAAATATTTATTAAAATGCAAATCGCGCGGAAAGAGCCCGCAAAAAAAAAAAAAACATTTTTTTTCCATGTATACGCGTAACCATAAAATATCAATGCACGGAGACGACCGCAGAACGCAGGAACCCACCAAAAAGAAATTCGGCTCTTTGTGTGTGGGTAAACGTCTCCGGGGCGTGCATAATAAAATCACGTTTTCTTATTTTATTCATCGCTGCGCGCTCGGCGGGCACTCCGCTCGAGCAATTTTGTACCGTTACAGTAGTAGAAGAGGGTTTTTCCTTTTTTCCGCGCCCAAGATTGAATTCGTCCGCCCTATAACGGAGAAATGAGAAAACGTCGGAGCTTGTTTTTTTCAAGTATGGAAGGGTTAACCGCAAGATTCGTTTATAGTCGCTGTGTGCGAGTTATTAAAAATCACTTCGGTCGTGGCAGGAAAAAGAATGAAATAAAACTTAGAAAGCAACTTGTTGCGCTCACCTTGTGTCGCGAGCTACTAATGACACAGTGCAGTTGGTTGTACCTAATGAAGGATCTCGGTTTTCTTGCGTAACCTTTGAAAAATATGTAACCTCAAAATTGCATCATTTTAAAACTTTTTCTGACCGGAGTGGCATGTTGAATTTTAGTTACGGACTTAGAGAACTCGAAAAATTAAATTTTTGTTGAATTTCAAAACTAACCTGAGTTTACTAGGGATTCAGGTAGATCTTGATCTGACTTCCAAGCTTAAAGTATTATATTGAAAACACATTAAATGATGAGAAAGTGTAAAATTAAGTCTAAATTTAATTAAAACATTTTTTTAAGTTTTGAGGTTATGTTTACTCTAGTTTCGAAACCTCTATTAGAATTTAATTTTGGTCTAACTTCAAAACTTATATTCTAAAACTTCGAATTCAAATTAGATTTTTTACACTGTTTTTAGCTTTTTTAACATTATCTAAATGTAAGTAATATAGTAAAAACTTGGCTAAATTTAAAGTTAAATTTAAAACCAAATATTCACTTCAAAATTTTGTTTCCAACTCGTAACATCCGACCCAGGAAGCGACATTAACCCCACAAAAGAGAGAAGGGTTGAAAGAGACTATATAAAAAACTCGCTCTCCCTGCCCCCCTCCTGCCCGGAATTTTAGAGAGCCATTCTTTGATCGACGCGGCGGCGCGCTCCGAAACCGGAATGAGAAATGATTTTTCAAGAGTTTATCCCGGTGCATCATTGTCCGGGTGCACCTGACTCGAATTGTGTCGGGCCTCAGGCATGCGTGTCGGCCGATCGGAATTAATTACCCCTCGGGTGCTGAAAACGAAACTTCAAATTCACCCACACCTCGAGCTGTCATTAATCAGCTGTCCTTCCCGGTTATGGATTGAAATGAATAAACGGTAGCAGTGAAAATATCGAAGCAGGTAACTCGTTTCTCACGCGGCTATCGTAACATTACTTAATCTCCGTAAGTACACGCGAACAGTATTTATCGGCGCAGCGCACTCGCTTGCCCCGGCACATTGTCTTTCTCGCTCCGTCGATAGATTTTTAGGTGTGTTGGTTGGTTGCCCACCCCCCCTCCTCCAGTCTAATAACTTTGTCCTTGTCTATCCCACGGTTCTCTCGCGGTCGGATCGAGCCCCCGCTTCGACGACGTGCCGCGCGCCGTGCGTTCTCCCCTCTTTCGGCTCTAAAAGCCGTGTGTTTATACGTAGAGTGCATACCGAGCATTCCGTGTTTTATCAATTATACACAAATCTGGAAATTGAAATTTGGTTTTTAAACCTGGCCCGATTTTGAGGTTATGTTCAACTGGTTTTTATTATACCTCTCTAATTGCAATCTGACACTTTTTGAGTATTTTGAATTCAAAGTTTTGAATCTTACCGAATTTACTATAAAAAAATCGTTAGAAAACAGAAAGCATGATGGCGTACTTAAAAATGTACACCTTATTTTTTTAGGTTAGGATAAGTAACAAAAACTGTACTGCCGAACTAGATTGATTAATTTTTTAAAGTTAATCTAAATTTTTAAATCTTTTGAATTATATATATCGATATTAGATCTTATGATTACTTAAAAATTTTAATACTAAACCTAATGTCGACTTTGAACCTAACCTTAAACCTTGACACAAATGAAGAAGTTGAATTTTGAAATAACTTTAAATTTTGAAATCATATTCTTAATTATTTTGTTTACTCACGCGAAAAAATAAAATTTATATTTAAAAAAATTTTTTAAGTTTAGGTTTCAAAAAATTTCAGGTTAGGTTCAACAGTTATTTTAAAAAATTTCCTTGTCAAATAAAATCTACCTCATTTTTAATTCAACCAAATATTTAAATCCCAGACTTGTGCATAATCTGGAATTTTACCTTATTTAAGAGCCTGTTATTTAAAAAAAAATTAATCGAAATTCCGAATTGAAAAAACCTGACTAAACTTCAAAACCAAAACTAAATCAAGTGAGAAATTTTGCAATTCTAACCTATATTAATCCAACCCCAATCAAAAAAAAAATTCCCAAAAAAAAATCCAATTTTTTTTTAACTCGAAAAAAATGTAAAGCTCCATGTATAATTTACGGTGCAACCGGCGGCGTGCGCGCGCGGCGGCTGTTTCTCCTTCCCCTGCACCGCTGCTCTCTCTCTCGGGTCGCCGTCGACCCTACGCGCCCTACTGCGCTCGCGTCAGTCGCGCGAGAGCCTTCTCTGGGGGAGGAGCCCTCGCTCTCTCGATCAATTAAATACACTGCCCAGTACGTTTATTTATTGACAAAACCTGCCACCTTTTCGAAGATTACCCGAGTGCGCGATTTCTTCAACTCCTCCCCTGTTAATCGTCACTGCCAAGTGCTTAGATATATATAATAATAATATTCAAAATTTAATCTTGTGTGTGTGTGTTTGTGTGGGTGTTACAAGCTGTTTGTGTTATGTAGACAGTATTACTACTACCTGCAGTGCTTCGACCGAAGATCATCATAAGTGTGTTATATATATATGTATATCTCCTCGTCTGTGTGCATGTGTGCTCAAGTGTGTTCAGGTTTTTTGAGATAATTCCGAAAGTGCAGCAGGAAGCGAAGATATATTTACACAATACACCGACGCCCCTGGGTTCGCGTGCGCGAAGAGCTTTGCACTTTAAATTCCACGCTGCCGACCGATGACAGAGGAGATTTAAATGGTGAGTTCGGCTTGCTTGCTTGCGTGCGCGTTTGTGTGAGTGAGTGTTGTCATTTTGTGCCGCTCTTCTTCGTTCCCTCGTGCGTGTTTTTTTTTTTTCTTTCGAAAACTTCGCTAGGCTTATCTTAGCACGGATACGTATTTTTCGCACGAAAACTGCAAAGGGAGATAATACGGTTGAAACTTTTTTTTTATCTACTCGACGCACGTGCGACGGGGGGTTATGGGGGAGAGGACCGCGTACCTTCCTACAAACGCCCCGCCTTTCTCCTCGATCGTCGTGCAAGCAGCCAGCGGTCGTTGCTCTCCGGCGGCGCGGTGCTGCACAGGTGAATCCTCGAGGTGAGCGAGTCCGACCTCCGAATAACACACGCCGGATAACGGACCGCCCGAGTGGACCTATACCGGAGATGTGTTAGCCCGAGATGTTTGGAATTAATGATTTCTTCGCGGGTTGATAATGAAAATTGGAAAGAAAGTTTGGTGGATTTTTTTTTTAAAAGGAAAAGTTTTTTGAAATTCTTGTGGCTGATTGGTGGAAAATTTCGGAAACATTTAAAAAATTGAGTGATTTTTAATGTTTGAAGTTCAAAGATATAAAAGATTGATAATGATAAATGTCTTTAAGACAAGTTCAATGTTAAGATTAAATTTTAAAGTACCATTAAAAAAAAAAAAGAATTATGAATGACTTATTAATCTTTAACTGGTTTTTGAAATCTGTACTTGAATTGGACGTAACCTCAAAGTTTATAAACTTATCATTGAAGCCTTTGAAGTCAACTTTTTTTTTCTTGATTGTTAAATTATGTTCCATCTACCTATACAGCTGTTTAGTATGAACTCAAGTGGAACATAACCTCAAAATCAGACCATATCAAATCCCAAAGGAATTTATTTAAACTAAACTCAAACTACTCGAGAAACTTGCGAAAAAAGAAGCTGGCCTCCAAATTACAGCTCCACCTCAAATTTCATCTAAAATTTGCATGTTTAAAATCCCAGAATCCTCCTAAAAAACAGGATATTTAAAATACATCTTTGGAAAGAAAAAAAAAAAATCCCGGCTCTCGATCTACGTCGCTCATCTGAATTCCAAATAACCCAAGCGATTAGTCTTCCAAATTCGGCTGGCAATTTGTACGTCTAGACTTCCCTTTTTCTCCGGTCTTAGAATCAACAACGCGTGAGCGATGATTAAAGGTCGATGCAGGAGTCGGCGTCAGCCTCGCGACTTGTTGCATTGACCGACTGCACCGAACCTTCGCTTCGAAACAAAATAAAAAAAAAAAGTAAAATCGCGCTTCTCTTTCGCTCGAATAGATTCGATTGGCATTATCGTCTGTAATTAAAAATAATCAAAACTTTGTGTCTAAAAATAAACTCTGGGTTTATCGAACGGAAGTGTCAATGAACTCCGAAAAACGAAGAATTGAAAAAGAAAAAAAAAAAAAAAAAAAAAGTGGGTCACGTGCGTGAGTAGAGGGGACTAATTATGAACCATAATTATCCGAAGAACGAAAATAGAAACTAATTGTCCTCCTTCTAGACTGTGTCCCTCGCCGACTTCCAAAGCCGAGTCGCGGGTAACTTTTTCTTTAAATTCTGCCTTTTGAAGCTTCAGGTTTTTCAAGAATTTTCATCCTAATATACATAGCACTTCATTTACAAACTTAATGTTTTTTAACTATTTTGGATAGTATTTGAAGTCGTTTAATTATCATTTTTTAATCGTTTATTAATACATTACAGTGGTTTCATGAATATTCAGTTAAAGTAATTAAAGAAAAATTTATTTTAAACTCTAGTCGTATAATATTAAGTTTTCGAACAAACACTAAATTTCCAGTTTATTTCAGTCACTAGTAATTTAGTCCTCTTTTACACCATAATATTAATTAAATTGTCGACAATAATAACCCCATGTCGTGACATTTTAATGACACTACAAGATTAAAATCTCTTATTCTCACAAAAATTCCAAAAATTCTTTCGTCTCTCGAGTTCTGATAAAACGCAACAAAGTATTCTCGCCAATTGACTTATCTCGGCTCTTTATATTTCCGGTTTACAAGTCGCGTGTTTATTTTCAGTTTAGTGTTTTAATATTGTCATGCATTTGCGAAACTCTATACTAATGACAGCGAGCTTTAATTACTTATCTGGTTTACGAAACCCACGTGAATTCAACCGCTACCGTTGCGAAACTTTATCTTCTAATTTTTTTTTAATTTCGATTAAAAAATTTTCAATTAATTTAAACAGGTGTGCATGTCACCTTGAGTTTTTCTCGAGTTCTTTATCAATTTAAATGCCCGTCGATTATTCTTATCGCGCTTGATTTATCTTTGTTTCGAGGTGAGTAAACGTTCCAAAAAAATGAAGAAGAAGAGCGCTTCTGATAAGCATCTGATTAACAATGATTATTATTTTATTTCGAGTCTGCCGCACCTGTACAAACTCATCGGTCTTCCTGGCTCTTGATTTCACGAACCATTAATTTTTTTTTTTAAGTTTAGTCAATTTTTCAAACTCGGGGTGCTGGTTCGTAGAAAAAAATTTTTCACCAACATTGTAAGTGTAAATTATTTTCCAACGTTGTACGAGTAGATTGAATAACGGTACATCGCTGCTGCAAAATGAGTTTTTCTCATTTTTTTTTGCTTTTATTTGACTCTACGCCGCCCACATCAATTCCGCAATCATCCTTCCATCCGAGGTAATAACTCCGGGCTTGAAATTTCGATCCAACCCGCGCCTTTCAATTTCCTCGGTGCAACTGCCTCTCGCCGTGGGAGGCGTAAATACAAACTTGCACGCGAGCGATTTTGGAATTTCGCGAAAATTTCGCGCTTCTTTTTTTTCGGTTGGATTATTTAGATTTATTCGAGAGTGGAGACTTTGAAATTCACTTTCTCTTTTATGTCGGATATTTTCCGGATTGCTTACTTGAAACTGTAATGAGTCGGAAAATTTAGACACGAAATTGAAGGAATAATCGTAACTTTTGGGTCTGAAAGACTAGATTTTCTGACCAGTTAGTCTTAAATTTTTTTTTTTACATCAACTAGCCCTTAAAATTAAATCCAGAAGATTAAAAATTTATTGAAAATCCAGATTTAAAATTAAAGCTCTTTAAAGGAGATCAGCGATTAATCTTTCCATTAAAAACATTTCTTTTTTTTAAATTCATAAACACGCACTCGAGCACGCACTCGTTGGTCACTCCAGTAACGCTAAACAAATCAACCGCGATCAATTCGATCCGACACCTGTCACCTCCCCTCCCCTCTTTTTTCCATCGATTTTCCCCGCATTCACGTATCCATTGTTTCATAATCTCCAGCTGGAATCCGTTTAACCTGAATTCAACCCAACGACAAGAGTTCTTATCTACCATCCAGCTGTAAAAATCCACCCATCTCTTTTCAACAACAATCGTCGCGAATGCAAAAAAAAAGCGGCTATACGGTTTCAATTCCTAATCTCTTATCGGTAGAGAATAAATAGCATGAGAGCCGCGATAAGAGCCCGGGCTCACCTTGTGTACGTGATTTGCATGTTTCTCGACGTAAGTCTGCGACCTTGAGAGTATCATAATATTTCGGTAACGATTCCCTAGGGCGCGTGGATCCCCTCGCAAATAAATCGTTCCTCTGCCTAATTAGCCGTTGTATGGAGAAGTCTACCTAATAAAGCCGTAAAAACTAATTGGGATGAATTAGGAATAAACAGGACTCTATTCCTCCTCCTCCACGCTCGAGAAATAAAGAAACTGCACGGGTCAGACCGAGAGAGAAGGGAAGAAAGGACGTTGAACTCATCCGCCGTCGCACTCACTGCATACCTTCGCGTCGCAGGAGCTCCGGGGATATTATTCAGCCGATGTTTTGGGATTTGAAATTAGCCGGGGATCTCTCGAAGGGGAAAAATCTAACTGAGTTTTTCTCGAGATGGACAAATTACCCAGACAACCCACCGTGCAGTGTGTGAGCTTCTTCTTACGAGGGCTAATTTATCGCCTGCCTTTTTTTCTGGTTGGGGTTTGAAAAATCGACATCGTTTGGGAACGTCGGGAATAACAAATTCGATCGACCGGGAAAAATGATCGAAAAATAACTCTTTTTTTTGTTTCTCGAGATAAGACGAGACTGTCTATTAGCCAAAAAAAAAAGACAGACCAGACTGGAGATGAGAGAGAGCAAAAAAAAAATTGCATCTAATTCGTTGGCTGGCCTCCAGTCGAGATTTCAAGGCCGTCGATGTTTCTCGCAGGCGATTATTTTTTTTCTTCTTCGAGCTTCCCTTTCTACGACTATACTGAATCCAAAAGAAGGGGGCAGTAGAGTTTAGAAATAGCTTACCAGGTGAGGATTTCGGGCATTGTTTGGGAGAGAAGGAAGTTGATTAAACTATCGCACGTGAGCGTATATCACTGTGTCGGAGATTTAAATTCTAAATTTGGTATGAATCATCGTTTTAGGAGGCTTGTTTGGGAGGTTTATTAAACTGTGGTACGTGAGACTATTCCGAAACTACGGCTCTGATACTTTTTTTGTATGCTTCTAACCGAGCTTCTAACCGAGCTTCTAACACTGCTTAGTGCTATGAGTAGGATTTTTGAGCTTAACGTTTGTAAATTTTGGATCATTTAACGTTACTGTTGTCAGTTCGTAAAATCCATTGTTCAAACCAACATACGTGAGGTTATTTCAAAACATTTTTAATATACTTTTTTCAAGAAATAGTAAAGTTGTAGTTAGACTTTTGAGTTTTGTATTTCTAAGTCGTTCGTATGAACCATAGCTTATAAAACTTTTCCCAATGTTGATTAAACATTGGTTCATAATGTTATTTAGAGCACATCTGTTTAGTGCAGTTTCTTCATGCAGTTCTAAATTTGCAGTAATTTTAAATGTTCCTAAGGTTTATTTGAATGCTTATCAAACTTTTCCAACTAACAGTGTTTTAAAAATACACATCCAGTACTTTTTTTGTTAACTTCTAAGTCTTCAAAACAACAGGGACTTTAACTTACAAGTCTCATAAATACTCATGGTACCAAATAATTAAGAAACATGTTTTAAAAACAGGCTCACCGTCGTACAAAAAAATGCATTTTAAAATTCATCCCATCCCCCCGAAAGAATCAAATTAAACCGGGAACTCCTAAAAAAAAGAGGCTCGCGAAAGTTTGATAAAGACGGGAGAATGCTTAAACGGACAGATTGAAAGTCGCTCCCGGTGCACCTTACAGCGTGGTTTAAAAAAGAATAAGAATAGAGGGCTTAGGCGTGAGCGAAAGAAAGGTGCAGGAGTGACCCTGAAAGTTCAACGCTCGCTCGGACGCACACAAAGAGGATTTTTTGGGTTGATGCATTTTCGTAGCTGGGATGATTTTTCTTACTTTTTGTATCGGCGGGGCCCTCTCCGTTGACGTGGATCTGGGCTCCTTCGAGACTTTTTTTTTTATGCCTTTGATTTATGCCCGAGGGCAGGTTTCGATACGATTTTTTTTTGGGAGGAGATCGGTAGAGCTGAATTTGAATTTTGTTTTTGACAGAGTTTAGAGAAGAGGTTTTTGACGAATTTTTTGCTTGGTATCGGGGAGAAAAAATTTATAGTTTCTTAGTGTTTTTAAGGTAGTTTAACTTTTTTACGCACGCGTCGTAAACGTAAATCTCCCGGGATTGAACTTTTTCAAAGCGCATTTTTCCACATTTTAAAATAATTATACGTACGTAAAATATTACTTTTTTTTTTCTCTCCACTAACATAATTAGCTTGACGCATTATCGTCTCGCGCTATTTTTTACTGCCAAGTTTTCTGTTTGGAAAATAAAACAAACCCGTTAACAATAACATGTGTCAACATCGAGCTCAAAACATCAATTTCAAAACTAGGCTAATAACTGTTTATCGAGTTCAATGATAGTCCGAGTCACACCGAGCAGTGATAACACTCAGGCTTATCGGGACTTTGCACAACTCCTCGCTCGAACTTTCGCCTCCGTTTCATCAATCCTGAACGGAGACGTTTTACGAAGCGAGGTAGATGAAAAACAACGGCTCCACAGTCGCCTTGCACTTGCAACGAGCGACCACTAAGCTTGTCGAACAACAGACTCTTGATCCACTTGATTAAAAAAAAAAAAAAATAAAAGTTAGCTTAATGCAACCGCATCCTTAATCGGCTGTTTCCGGTTCTCTCCTTCCTGCTTCTTCATCCCCGCCCCCGCGTCTCTTGTTCTTCTCAGTTGGCGTAGAAAGATACGTGGAGAATGCTCAGGTGTATGAGTGATTGAGAAACGGCGACCAAGTGGATAAGTCTGAAATCAATAAGGGGTTGTGACTCGTTGTGGGTAATTTACTAGGTTATAGCGTATCTTGCGGTGTCAGTGTTTCCGAGAATTTTTTACAAATAACGAAAAGAAACGCTCGCGTCCAGACGAAACTGTTATTAAATTCCCCTCTTGGAATAAAAAAAAAAAAACGAAAGAAAGAAGGAACGTGGAGAGGTATAAAACGGTGCTCCCATCAAATTTAATAAATTGTCTTGAAGTACTAATTAAGATACAACAACTTTGTAAAGACAGGTACGAATGAGACCTGCAGAACGAAGAAAGAGAGAGGAAGAAAAAAAAAAAAAAAAGCGTATCGAGACGAGGAAGGTTTTATTACGGTGGGCAGCGAAATTGTACCAGACTTCTTCCTCCTCTTCTTGTTCTTATTCTCTCGAAGAGTGTGTGTATAAAACAGCGTGCGACACGTAATCACCAGCCGGTGCTTACGTCAGGGGCTACCGTGAAAATAAGAGATGCTGCTGCTGCTGCACCAAGCTGTGAATCAAGACTTTTTTTCCAAAGACCGCGAATAATGGCTCTTGAAATCGAGGGCTTCCGTTTTTGAGCGTTGCTGGTTGAAGGATTTTGGGGCGTGGGTGACGTCTTTAAAATGTTGAATGGGTTTTTTAAGGCATGGAACCAAAATATTAATACAGAATTGATCGTATTGAGAAAAGAGGGTAGAATTTTTTGGGGTTTAAAAAGTTTTGAAAATAAAATGTAATCTCAGTGTCTTGAATCAATTAATAGTGAACGTTCATACTCTTAGAATTGGTATTTTCTAAGTTTTTAAAATGAATATTGAAGTTTGAATTGGTTAAAATGCTTCAATCATCAAATTTGGGGGTTTTGAGAGTTCTAGAAGAAAAAATAAATAAATTTTTCGAGCAATTTTTAAAGGGTCTAAACTTTTCAAAATTATCCAGGTTTCTCTTAAATGATTTACAAAAAGATGTTAAATATTTCAAAACATAATCTGATGATATCTGATCGTATCTTCCATAAATCTCATAAACAATTAACCCTGAAGATTCACTTACAAGCCCATCCTCCAATCAAAATAATCCGTGAAAATAAACAGTCTACAGTGTCCTCGTCGCGCTGCAATTACCCCTGCGCGTTCGTGATTGCGTGTCACGCATGCCGCCCCTCGGCCGGAAACCGGATCCGTATCGCCTAAAAGGGCCCGTAACCCGGTCTGAAGAAGAGGCGAAAAACTTCTTCCCCCCGCGGTTTATTATTCGCCAAGGGGTTTAAACCCCCTTCCCCTTCCCCTTGGTCGGCATCGCTCTAGCTTCCGGCTTGAGGACTTCCGCGTATTGAATTCTCTACCGTAACGTACCTACGACCCCCCCTTGTCGGCTCTTTCTTTCATTTTTTTTCATACCTGTACGCGTTGATTTAATCGGTTATAATTCTTCAATGTTAGAGTTTAAATCTTCTCTCATATTTTTAGTTAAGCGTCCTGAATTTTAATATTAGTTTATCCGTCTTAACAGTTAAACAACTTAAAAAATATACCAAAATATACGAAAATTTCATAGGTCATTTTACACGATACCGATTAACAGCTAAGACGGATGTCTTAACGGTTAAATCAGACTTTTCTGTGTGTAATCTATGCATGCTGAATTTTAATATTAGTCAAAAATAGTAGAGTTTGAACTACTTGTATGTAATTAAAGTTTGAAATTTTTTAAGTCTTCTCGCAAAAATAATAGTTTTAATTTATCTACACTGAGCTTGAAAATTATTCTAGATCTTAGATACTACGCTGCTGAACAAGCAAACTCGGGGTCGATAAGGCACGTAGTTCTAAACTCCGCGATTTTTCCCATCCGCTTGTACATAGCAATTTTTTTTCAACAAGGCCACCAAACTCAAAAAAAAAAATTCGAAAAAGCTAATAAACTAGTCGCAAAAAAAGGGAGAGAGGCTTCAAGGGTAACGACGTGGCGTCGCGTAAACAATAATCGCTCTCCGCGGACTCTCTCGCGGTGCAGGCGAAAATTGCTCCCTGCTTACTTGGAAGCGATTTCCGTGCAATTCCCTTCTTTCTCTCCCTCTTCTTTTTTTTTTGCGCTCCGGGGAATCGATTATGCTCGCGAAGAACACCCGTTGTTTTAGGATAAACAATATATATATATATATTTTTTGAATATCAATCTCACTCGGGAATATTATGATTTCTATTGTGCGTTTCGTAAAATAAATATGGGACTTTTTACAGAATCTTTTCTTATACGCGTCGCCCCATTTATTTTTCTCTCCCTTCTATTGTGTTCGCCTACACGTGGACTTTGCGGAAGAGGTTACAGGCTAGAAAACTGGTTAGTCCGGGACCCAAGCCAGTTTCGTGTGACTTGACCTAATAAGCCAGAAGCTTGGGAAATTCTCTTTCTTTTGTCAAACTACTTATTGAAACTTGTTTCTTCATGCGTAAGTGTCCTTTTTACATAATTTTAATAATATAATTTTACTGAAAAAAAAAAACAGTAATAAAAACAACAGTATAAAATGGAATATAACTATAGTCAAGGTACTAAACCGAAAGTAGTGTAAATATTTAGAAGTATTCCAAACTCTTTTAAGTCTAATAACGTTTTCATTAAAATTTTGGAAACAAGTAATAAATCATGTTACATATGCAGCGAATTGACGTACTCCAAATTTGTAATTGTGTTTATTAGTACGCACAGTATTTTTAGTTTTATTTGAAATTAGTCTCGTAAACACGTTCATTTTACTCTTCGTAAACCCGAAAAGAAACACTGGTAGCAGTCTGCTTCCCCTGTCAGAGATTAACATCTCCCTCGCGCGCTCGTTCTCTGAAAGATCCTTATCCCCGCAAAAATATTCTCCCCCGTAAAGCCTCTCCATCAACGTTGCAACAATAATCAAATCCTCTATGCAAAAAAGGTCTGGTCCAGCCACCCCCGAGCCCCCAACAAAGGATCGTATTCAATTTCCGACCGAGGAGGTGAGCCCGAAGGGGTGAATAACTTCTGGTCCGCGCGTAGAGTTCTTCAACTTATCGATGGACGGTTTGAGGTTATGCCGCTTTTGGTAAACACGTCGTTAAAAAACACAAAAGAGCCCAGGAACCGGTAAATTCAAAGGGCAGGGAGAGAACAAGATGAAAGAGGAAGTTTCTCGCGTGTGAGTAACGCGCGTAATCGGTCTTCGATTCTCCCTACGAAGTCAGTCATCTCCTCTTTGTTTGGCTCTTGAGTTGCGTTTAATGCTTCCGTTGGTCTTTAATCATCGTTTTGCACATCGTAATCAAATTTCCGATCCAAAAAAAAATAATCTTCCGCATATCCTGGGTGTAATTTATCGTATCAATCACCAACTTCCTAACGACCGAAAATATTAAATACCAATTCGCTGCCCCTCCACACCCCCTTTTATTCTCGGATTATCTCCAGACTATTTTTCGCCCGGTCTTCTAACTCCCTTCTACCCGCGTGGCATCTGGCCCGAAAGATTGCTATAAAAAAGAGAGAGAGGAAGGAAGGGGTTGCGAGTAAGGGTGCACCGAAGGGGATTTTTTTTTTTTTCTACACCCATCCACCCCCGTCTGGCGACACAAAAGATTTCATTTACGAGGTTCCTTGTGTGCGACTGTTAAAAACTCTCTTTCACTCGTCACGTGCAAATACAAATGTCTAATGTTTTCCTCTTTCTTTATGTTTCAGGTAAGTGAACTCCCACAAAGTGTATACGTCAGTTCGCAAGTAAGACTCTGTCTTTTTTTTAAGTTATTCATGGGTCGCGGTCGATCGAACGTGCGTGACCTGGCTTCATTTTCAGAGCCATGAAAATTTCATGGAAAATCGGGGAAGGATGTTTTTGACTCGAGGGCACGGACGAACGACCAGACGGCCGTGAGAATATCGAAGGAATTCCACACAGCTGTTTTGTACTAAAAATCGGTTGATAATTTTTCGATTGAGTATCGACTTACTTCTGGAAGACAAAACCGAGGACAAAACATCTGCTGGCATTTGATAATCGCAAGGCATATACCCTTCCCTGAAAGAGTCTTTTTCGCACGCGTGCCTTGAATATCAAAGTTCGCGGGACAATGGGGAGGCTCCTTCTTTTGTAACGGACCCTTGCGCGTTGTTACATCCGCGGCTTGGATCAATCGTCGCGTGATCTCCGTAGAATAGCATGCTAAACTCCATTCGTTGGTTCTGTGTTTCTGTGTTCTGGGAAAATTGGCTGTTGCAGCCTGATTGACGGTTCGTTGTAGGTGGAAGTTGGAGATCCTGCAGCTTTGCGGAATTATTGCCTAGGGACTGGTTCGTCATTAGCAGTGTACTTGCTCATGCATGAGCTTGATAATGAATTGATGACGAAGGCGAGGAATTGGGTTACCATCAAGGGTATACAACTCCGCACTCAGGTAAGAGTTCCAAAGAGTTCCAAAGAGTTTCGCTTCGGAAGAGTCACAGCGAGTGACGATGAGTCACGAAGAGTTCCAAAGAGTTCCTATAGCGGTAAGAGAGAGACAGCGGCAGCCACGCGCGGTCGGAGCCTATGCGTATATAAATATATATAATTTTCCTACGAAATACATAACTATAAAACGATTTTTAAACATCTTCCCATCGAGCTAGGAGGGTGAAATTTTCAGGAAAGGTTTATCTTTGAAAAAGATGCAATATTCAAAAATAATTTTCGTAAAAGTTACAAATTCAAGATTTATATTTTTTTTGTGTGGATTGTTCAAATTTCAAATGAATCATCGTGTTTACAAAAGTAGCTGCAGCGGTGGTGCGACAGCCTTGGCTTTGGGGGTGGAGCAGGATTAAAGCGCTCTCTTTTATTTTATCATTATTTTTCGTTCTTTGAATACCTACCTTGTAATATACCGAGGGGCGGCCGACTTGATTTAAAGATTTAACGATTTAAAGCGATTTAAATGTGATTTAAATCATTAAATCACAAATTCTATTTTTTATATTTTTAAGCTAATTAAACTTTAAATAGTCCTGGGTGACCTTCCAAAAGATTATCCTGATGTTTAGCGTACCTGATGTGGTGCCGAGGTTGACCTGGTGGACACGGGTGCACCAGGTCGACAAAACTTAGCTAGTACATCGTCTCCAGGGAGAATCACAAAAAATCGAAACTTAGTGAAGGAAAAAGCGTACCTGATGTGGTGCCGAGGTTGACCTGGTGGACACGAATTAAAGTAATTCTAAACAGCTTGTGAAAGTCAGAGAACTATTCAAGTGCGATTCAGATGCGATTCAGATGCGATTTAAATGCGATTCAAGCGTGATTTAACTGTGATTTAAACCTGATTTAAATCGCTACGTGTAGCTCTAACTTGAACGAATACTTTTTGAACAGATGAAATTTTTTTAAGTTTAAAAAAAAAAAAAAAAATATTAATTTTTGACTTTAATCAAGATAATAAACCTTTTTTTTGTTCAACGAATATTTTTTCTACTGTTGAAGTAATTTCAAAGAGCTTCTGAAAAGGTTAGAGAACGATTTAAGTGCGATTGAGATGCGATTTAAATGCGATTTAAGAGTGATTTAACTGTGATTTAAGAGTGATTTAACTGTGATTTAATCCTGATTTAAATCGCTACGTGTAGCTCTCACTTGAACAGAAACTTTGAACAGATAAAATTTTTATTAAGTTTAAAAAAAATTAATATTATTTTTGACTTTAATCAAGATAAGAAACCTTGTTTTTGTTCAACGAATACTTTTTTTACTGTTGAAGTAATTTTAAAGAGCTTCTGAAAAGGTTACAGAACGATTTGAGTGCGATTCAGATGCGATTTAGATGCGATTCAGATGCGATTCAGATGCGATTTGAATGCGATTTAAGAGTGATTTAACTGTGATTTAAACCTGATTTAAATCGCTACGTGTAGCTCTCACTTGAACAGATATTTTTGAACAGATAAAATTTTTATTATGTTTAAAAAAAAATCAATATTATTGTTTGACTTTAATCAAGATATTAAACCTTTTTTTTGTTCAACGAATATTTTTTTTACTGTTGAAGTAATTTCAAAGAGCTTCTGAAAAGGTTACAGAACGATTTGAGTGCGATTCAGATGCGATTCAGATGCGATTTAGATGCGATTCAGATGCGATTTAGATGCGATTTAAGAGTGATTTAACTGTGATTTAGGAGTGATTTAACTGTGATTTAAGAGTGATTTAACTGTGATTTAAACCTGATTTAAATCGCTACGTGAATCTCTAACTTGAACGAATACTTTTTGAACAGATGAAATTTTTTTTAATTTAAAAAAAAAAAAAAAATATTAATTTTTGACTTTAATTAAGATAATCAACCTTTTTTTTGTTCAACGAATATTTTTTTTACTGTTGAAGTAATTTCAAAGAGCTTCTGAAAAGGTTACAGAACGATTTGAGTGCGATTCAGATGCGATTTAGATGCGATTTAGATGCGATTCAGATGCGATTTAGATGTGATTCAGATGCGATTTAAATGCGATTTAAGAGTGATTTAACTGTGATTTAAACCTGATTTAAATCGCTACGTGTAGCTCTAACTTGAACGAATACTTTTTGAACAGATGAAATTTTTTTAAATTTAAAAAAAAAAAAATATATTAATTTTTGACTTTAATCAAGATATTAAACCTTTTTTTTGTTCAACGGATATTTTTTTTACTGTTGAAGTAATTTCAAAGAGCTTCTGAAAAGGTTAGAGAACGATTTAAGTGCGATTGTGATGCGATTTAAATGCGATTTAAGAGTGATTTAACTGTGATTTAAGAGTGATTTAACTGTGATTTAAACCCGATTTAAATCGCTACGTGTAGCTCCAACTTGAACGAATACTTTTTGAACAGATGAAATTTTTTTAAGTTTAAAAAAAAAATAAAAATATTAATTTTTGACTTTAATCAAGATATTAAACCTTTTTTTCGTTCAACGAATATTTTTTTTACTGTTGAAGTAATTTCAAAGAGCTTCTGAAAAGGTTACAGAACGATTTGAGTGCGATTCAGATGCGATTTAGATGCGATTTAAGAGTGATTTAACTGTGATTTAAGAGTGATTTAACTGTGATTTAAACCTGATTTAAATCGCTACGTGTAGCTCTTACTTGAACGAATACTTTTTGAACAGATGAAATTTTTTTAAGTTTAAAAAAAAAAAAAACAATAGTAATTTTTGACTCTAATCAAGATATGAAACCTTTTTTTTCTCAACGAATATTTTTTTTACTGTTAAAGTCATTTTAAAGAGCTTCTGAAAAGGTTAGAGAACGATTTAAGTAAGATTGAGATGCGATTTAAATGCGATTTGAGCGTGATTTATTTTTGATTTAAACATGATTTTAATCGCTACGTGTAGCTTTCACTTGAACAGATACTTTTTGAACAGCTGATATCCGTGTAAAAAAATTAATTTTATTTTCAATATAGACTCTTTTTTCTGCTAAATCAAGTCCAAACGGCGTCTAAAGAGGTCGTAATAATCGCCTAGTGCAGTTGGTATCCTTATTTCCTGTATAAGTCATCTTCTGCGCGTCCACGCTGTAAGGTGCAACAAATGTTCGATCTTACACCACTGGAGCTATAACTTCTTGTCGAAATCATCTCCAGGTCAAAATAACCGACCTGGTACACCAGGTATCCTAACCAGCCCCTTCGGAGTCAAAACTTTAAGGAGAAAAATTCCTCCAAGTCATAACAACTGACTTGCTGCACCAGGTAACCTAACCGGTTCCTCCGGAGTCAAAACTTCCAGGAGAAATCATCTCCAGGTCGTAATAGCCGACCTGGGGCACCAGGTATCCTAACCGGCCCCTTTGGAGACAAAACTTCCAGTAGAAATCATCTTCACGTCGGAATAACCGTCCTGGCGCATCAGGTATCCTAACCGGCCCCTGCGGAGTCAAAACTTCCAGGAGAAATCATCTCCAGGTCGTAATAGCCGACCTGGTGCACCAGGTATCCTACCCCTTGGTCCGCCCTGAGCCCCTTGAAAGCTGAACTTTCATAAGAAATCATTTTCATGACGATTTTTCGGTCTTTTTACAATAATAACTCTTCTAGGGTTAAACTTCCTGGTGAAATCATCTCCAGGGCGTAATGTCCACTAAGAGCAACGGGTGAACCAGGTATTTACCCTGAGCTCCCTGGGGTAATTTTTTCTTATTTATCATCTCCAGGCCGTTGTATAAATAAATTAATTTTGAATATTAAAATATTTTAAATATACTGTGATTTAAAGCGATTTGGCGATTTAAAGCGATTTAAACGTGATTTAAATCAGTTAAATCAAGTCGGCCGCCCCTCGTAATATACCGTGTTCCTATACCTACCTTCTTAAATAATGATTCAAACATAATTAGAAAAATATTTCAATAGTGTATATGGTTCCGAAACCTAATATACTTAATTTATCTTAAGTCATTAATCTATAAATTACTCTACGCTTTCAAAATAATATCAATTGAAATTCGACAACTTTTTTGTCGCATCAAACTTTGATTGAATAAATTTTTTTGAAAACAATTGTTCCAACAATTGAGGACCTGGATTTTAAAACCGCCTTAGCGCTCGAGACACTCGAAAATCGGCTCAGGCAGGCCCATGCGCTACTTCAAAAATGCTGTCATTTATTACCTATTTGGAATATCGATTTGAAACTTTACAGAAAGCTTCTTCAGAGTCTAATGAAAAACTTCCTCGCAGGAAGTTCCTCGCAGGAAGTTTTTCATTAGACTCTGAAGAAGTTTTCTGTAAAGTTTCAAATCGATATTCCAAATAGGTAATAAATGACAGCATTTTTGAAGTAGCGCATGGGCCTGCCTGAGCCGATTTTCAAGCGTCTCGAGCGCTAAGGCGGTTTTAACATCCAGGTCCTCAATTAAGCTTTATAATCAAGCCCCGCGGCGAAGGGGCTTACCTTAAATATTAGTTCCAAGATAATATTTTCCCGATGCATCATAAAAATCCGCGCTGTAAATTCGAGGTAGCGTAGCGCTGGCGACAACACTTACAGAAAAATCCGGCTGTAAATTCGAGGTGGCGTTGCCTACTTGCACGGAGCGAATAACAAAAGCCTTAACGGTATTTTTTGTATTATTTAATAATTTGTTTTAGAGATATATTAAAACTAGAACGATTGGGGGGGGCTGATGTTAATGCAGTACATTATTTTTAATATAAACAATTCTGTAAAAAGGATGCATTTTTCGTTGGTTGATGTGGATGTCAATAATAAATCATAACATCTTAGTGCCGCAGTGGCTTAGTGTGCTCTGAGACAACGTAGCGTCAGTCAGCGTTTGATATTACCTGTAAACAATTTCGAATGATCAAATAAATTTTATTAATTCCACTCAGCCATGTAATTGTTATATTTTGACGTGTCAGTTCTTTGAATAGTATTTATTAAGACATGTTCGAGCCAGCATGCCGAGCAGCATGCGGCATTGCCTAGGAATACACGCTCGTATGTGACTCCCATGATCGAACATGTTCAAATATATGCTTTTTCGGGCTCCAATCAATTTTAGGTGCTTCATGAGTGTTGTTTTCTGAATAAATTACAGCAAGTTCAGTCATAAACTGTGTTGCCGCGTTCTAACCTCAAAGCCTGGCACCTTGGTCGTTTTCATCTTTGAGTAATTTTTTTGACGATCCGGTAGGTGGCGACTGCAAAACAGACCAAAGATCGGAAAACAGACCAAATAAAGGAAAATATTTGATCTGAAAAACAGGCCATATATACACCTGTTATTTGGTCAGAAAACAGCACGAATAAAGCACCGATAATGAGTTGGTGACCGAAAAATAAAATATTACATTCTTGCTGCAATTTTTTTTTTTTTTTTTTTTTTTTTTTAAATTTGTAACCTTACTTGACTTTACCTCGTGTGGCAAACTTTACTCGAGACGGCCATGTTAAACTTTGCCCTTATGTTTAACAAAATATCAAATTAAAGTCAAAATGAATTTTTCAAATTAAAAAAAAAACTGTTTTATTACACAAAGGAAAACGTCAACAAAATAGAGGTTCTGAATAAGCCGTGGTGGCGTGCTGCACTCCGTACTATATACTATTTTATAGTATGAGTCACCGAAAACACGCATCAAAGATTTGATTTTGTGGTTAGAGTGACCAGGAGTACTATAAAAAACGAGATAAAAAATTTCAATGCTTGAAATTTTAAATTTATGTTGAATATTTCTTATAACTAGTCTCTTTCAGAGCGCGCAATTATATTACATTATCTAAAACAAATTTTGTCGAAACTTCATCTAAATTTACCTACAATAAGTTCTATATGCCCTTTACCTTTGCGCTACGTTCATTTAAACTTTTGTGGTTATAGATTCATTGGTTTTGTTTATTTACTAATTATTATTACTCTTCATTACTTACATTTTCATGATTTTAATCGGATAATTTCCAACACTTGATTACATGATTATTTTTTTTCAAATCTATTCTCTAAGTGTTTTAATTGAATTGTAATATCAAAATTAAAAATAAAAATACAAATTTTAAATTTTGTTCTTCAACCAATCACACCACGAATAGAATGCTGACATTCTTTCTGAGTTCTCTCTTTTATCTTAAGAAGATTTTTATTATTAAGCTCGAAGACAAAATTTTTTTTTACCACTGATTGATAATAAAACCTTAAAAAATGTATGCTCAAATGTACATGAATAGCCGAGACAACAGAATGATGCATTTTTATTCAAGTCCAATTCGTTTCAATCAGTAAATGTTAATAATTAAGGTAAGAACACCAATTATGATAACATGGCCCCATATAATGAATCAGATAATAAAAAATGCTTTTTTTATTAATTTTCACTCGCGAAAACTATTATAAAAATAAGCTTTTATATTTTAGTTGTATTTAATATTAATTTAAACTATTACTCTTACGATTGATTAATTTTTTATGCTTTTAAAAATTGATTAATTAATCAACGTGCAAGCTTTGCTCGTTTGAGAGCGCCGTGGACAACGATCACCTGCTAGAGAGGCACTTTTTGAAGAACGTTATTAGTCTTCAAGACATGGTTTCTTAAATAATGTATACATTTTTTAAAAGCTCCAATATTGAATTTTTTATTAATAGAACAAAGCAAATTTATTTTTGCATTTAATTTTATAAATAATTGGTGTTTCATAACAGGTACTTTTTTTTTTGAATACCCCAGATTGTGAGACGCTTCACCGCCATTTCATGAACTGGGTTCTTTCAATCGAGTCATGACTAAGTAATATTGACCCCAGTTAGAGTAACACATTCGCAAGTTAATTTAAACTACAATTTTTATTTTTCTTTTAACTTAATAAGCAATCATTGTTCTGTGCTTATCTGTAGTACTTGTGTAATTTTTTTCTTCTTCAAATATTTGAAAAAGTAAGTGCTTTAAATATTTTAATGAACCTAACCTCAACTGTATAGACTATGCATAATCAATAAGCTTTTACAATAGATTTTATTTTACTTACATAAATATTAATAATAATGAATTGAATCACTTATCAACATAAATAAAATAAAATCTTAATTATTTTTCAGTTTGCCTATGTGTTAAGTGATTTTCATGCTCTTGTGGTTTTTAAAAAGATGTCATCAAAAAAAAATAGTGGAAGAGCCAGTAAAATAAAATTGTTGAAAAGAAAATTAAAAAAAAGAAGAAGAAAGTACTGTCCAAAAGACTTAAAAATGGCTCTCCAAGCAATGGCAGCCGGTTCTTCACTTAGGAGTGCTGCAACAGCTTATGGAATTCCTTCAGCAACTCTATTCAGAAAAAATAAAAACCCGGAGACAGTGTTGAATAAACCAGGCCCTCCAACTTGCTTAGGTGAGGAAGTTGAAAATAACATTGTACAGTGGATTTTATTGAACGCCAGAAGCCGCAGACCAGTTTCTAAAGCCAAATTATTAGATTCGATTCAAAAGTATGTCAAGGATGGAAACATAAAAACACCATTTGTGAATGGAAGACCTGG
This sequence comes from Encarsia formosa, assembly GCA_038277355.1. NCBI lineage: Eukaryota > Metazoa > Arthropoda > Insecta > Hymenoptera > Aphelinidae > Encarsia > Encarsia formosa. Next base: position 3,564,148 of record CM076185.1, on the reverse strand, counting down.
TAAAAAGTGGTTAAAATCATTTAAGAAAAGGCATCCACAAATAAGTTTAAGAAAAGCTCAAAAACTGAGTTTGAAGCGAGCAAGTGTAACTATTGAAGATCTGGATGAGTGGTTTAGAGATCAATTTCTTTATCTAGAGAGAAATAATCTTATTAACTTAGGAGCAGACCGCTATTTCAACTGTGACGAGACAGCTGTGCTATTGTGTCCAGAAGAAGATAAAGTTTACTCTGAAAGAGGTGCTGCAAATGTTTATAAAGAAACTGATGATTCTAAAGAAAATATTACAGTGTTGTGCACGTATTCAGCCAGTGGCAGAAGAGCTCCTCCAATGGTTATGTTCAAATATAAGAAAGAAGTTCCTGCTGCCATAGTTAACAAATTCCCTGATGATTGGGGTATTGGTACCTCCGATAATGGCTGGATGACAGCTGAGAGTTTTTTTGAATATATAAGCAACGTATTTCTTCCCTGGATTCTTAAAGAAAATATTCAATTGCCAGTCGTACTTTTTCTGGACAATCATAGTTCACACTTAACTCTACCTTTGGCAGCTTTTGGTCAAGACAATAAAATTGAGATAATTGGGCTACCACCTAATGCAACACATATAATGCAGCCTTTGGACATATCTTTTTTTCACCCTTTTAAACTGCAGTGGAGGAAATGTGTAGTGAAGTGGAAGGCTGAAAATAAAAAATGGAAAGTGAGAAAGGAAGACTTTGCTGAAATTTTAAAGTATACTTTAGATAGCTTTGAAGGAGAAAACAGTGCAGTAATCAGTGGCTTCAAAGCATCAGGATTGTTTCCATTCAATCGTAATGCCGTACAGTATGATGGTTTATGTAGGAAAAAAATAAAAAAGAATAAAAATTTAGAATCATCGGAGTACTCCAGCCTTCATCTTAAAACTTTTGAGCTTAATCTGGATCAAATGTTGTTAAGTGAATTTAACGCTTGTCTCATAACAAAGATATGGAGTGGAGAAGAAAAAAACAGAGGTCTTTTTGAATATTGGTTGAAACTTCAAAACATATCCCCTGGTATTTTTTTTTGTTTTTTTTGTTTTTTTTTTTCAATTATTCATTTTCTAAAATTAAGCTAACAAGTGATATTTAATTTTTTAACCAAATTTTTATTTTTAAAAGAAGAACAGTGATAATTATTATTATTAAAATTATTTACGCTTGTTAGAAAACTTATAATTTATTGTTGATAAAAAAATTTGCCAATAGTATTGATTTATTAAACCATAATTTTATGAAATTAGAATAAAAATTTTTACTATATTTTTACTGGTAATTTTTAAGCTTTATTAAGTTATTATTTTATCCAATGATATATTTTAATGAAAAATTTGACAGTGAATAAGTTAATTTATCTTTGTAGGTGATATGTCCAGTTCTATTGTTAGCGTAGACATTGTAGGAAACGATACTCAAGATCTAGTACTTCCTTCTTCAAATAATCCTAATACTCAAAAAACCTCTGATGTATTATATTCCAATATAGAAAATATTCCTATCGTATTAGATGAAAATCTCTTATTAGATGCAGAAGAACCTGTCTTGGTTGATAGTGCATTTCATGGTGAATTTGAATTCAAATCAGTGGATGGTGCAAATAAAAGTTTCATAGCAGAAATTCATTCTAAAAAATCTAACCTAGATTCACTTTCTGAAAATATAAACAAGATATCAAATGGTTTGTTGATGAAATTTTTGTTGACACATATTAGAGAATTTTAAATAAAAATATTAACTTTATTTTTGAATTTTTCTCAGAACTCAATGAAACTCCTTTAGATTCAACTGTAATGAATCAGAACATCCTTCATGAAATTGAGACAAATATTTTACAACAAAAATTTGAAGACAGCCCAATGAATGGTTGTTGAATAAATTTATGTTTTATTGAAATAATTAAAATAATTTTTAATATTTTACTTTAAATCTTTATTAGAAACCTTGACTGAAGCTGACTCGCTTTCTTCAGAATCTACTTTAACAGAGAAACAGAACAGTGAAAAAAGAATAAAGCATACAAATTTGTCTGAACCAACCAAAGAAAATTCGCCCAAAATTTTCAATCTAGGTGAGCAATTCAGAATTTATTGATATTCTTATTGAATATGTTCATATGCAAATAATGATCATGTTAAATTTTCAGATTCATCGGCTGAAACAACTTTTAATCAGGCTTTTTTAATGCCTGATAAATATCTACCTAAAACTAAACAAAATCGATTAAAAGCATCTAGTAAACCAAGATTGCCTTCTGCTATTTCTAGTAAAGAGTACATTAATATATTAAAAGAAAAAGAAAAAGAAAAGGATAGGAAAGCTGAAATAATTCAGAATAAAAAAGATTTATTTGACAAAAAGAAAAAATTAAATGATCAAAAAAAAGAAATCAATTGTCTGATTAAAGAGTTTAAGTCAAAAATAAAAAGTGAAAGCTCATTAGATTTAAAAAAAAAATTGATTAAAAAAAAAAATGAGCTGGAAATGCAACTTACTGAACTTGAAGCTGAAATTTTAAAAGTGAAAAATGATTTGAAAATTTTAACCGTTAAAATAAAAGAGGAAAATAATTAAACGAAATCAGGAAAGTAACAATTTCCTCTTTTTTTTCTTTCAATTTGCGTGATATTTATCATATTGTAGCGAAAATTACTTATTACATATAAGTACTTAAATATGTATGTTGCAAATATTTAATTTTTAAGTAACCACACTGTTGGTACATAAATTGACTTAATTAATTTTTTAACTATTTTTTGTCATAAGAGTGTTTAACTATATGTTTAAGACTTGTTGGAAATATATGTCTACTATTTTTCATTATATTGAATTAATTATTTCAAGTAACTATTCTTCAATACAGATCCTGCCTACTTTGTCCAGTCAAGTCAAGTGGGTGTTTCATGAACTAGGGACTTTAAAAACTCTTATGTGAAATCACATGTAAAAGTGTTATCATAAACTGGGGTATCGAAAATACGTGCTATCAAAAATTGGGTGCGCAGACTCCTGACTTTAAAGCTAAATAAAAAATTAGTTTATTAATTTTTCTTTGAAAAAAAACCGAGGTTTTATTCTCTGAATGACGATAATGATGTCTATATATCGATTTTTATAAAAATAATTCATTTAAAGAAGTACGTGCCATAATTCAGCGCAGTCACCGAAAAGTGTTATCATAATTGGTGTTCTTACCTTATCAATAAAAATAGAAACATTAAAAAAAAAAAAAAAAATGATGCGTCGGGAAAATATTATTTGGAACTAATATTTAAGGTGAGCCCCTTCGGGGCTTGATTATAAAGCTTAATTGTTGGAACAATTGTTTTCAAAAAAATTTATTTAATCAAAGTTTGATGCGACAAAAAAGTTGTCGAATTTCAATTGATATTATTTTGAAAGCTTAGAGTAATTTATAGATTAATGACTTAAGATAAATTAAGTATATTAGGTTTCGGAACCATATACACTATTGAAATGTTTTTCTAATTATGTTTGAATCATTATTTAAGAAGGTAGGTATAGGAACACGGTATATTACAAGGTAGGTATTCAAAGAACGAAAAATAATGATAAAATAAAAGAGAGCGCTTTAATCCTGCTCCACCCCCAAAGCCAAGGCTGTCGCACCACCGCGGCAGCTACTTTTGTAAACACGATGATTCATTTGAAATTTGAACAATCCACACAAAAAAAAATATAAATCTTGAATTTGTAACTTTTACAAAAATTATTTTTGAATATTGCATCTTTTTCAAAGATAAACCTTTCCTGAAAATTTCACCCTCCTAGCTCGATGGGAAGATGTTTAAAAATCGTTTTATAGTTATGTATTTCGTAGGAAAATTATATATATTTATACGCATAGGCTCCGACCGCGCGTGGCTGCCGCTGTCTCTCTCTTACCGCTATAGGAACTCTTTGGAACTCTTCGTGACTCATCGTCACTCGCTGTGACTCTTCCGAAGCGAAACTCTTTGGAACTCTTTGGAACTCTTACCTGAGTGCGGAGTTGTATACCCTTGGTTACCATTGTCACTTTAAAGTATAACAGGTCGTACGACTAAAAACTGACATTGATTATTCATCGGGGACGCGCGATTGATATGTGCATATTTTGAATAGACTAAATCCATTTAGAGAACTGATATGTACACGGTGTGAGTTACTTAAACCGTCGACAAATCGTATCAATTATCTTTGGACAGTGCAGATTAGACTTCGGATTAGTGTAATGCCAGACGTAACAAAGTATCAACTGCTAAGAGTGCTGCGGCCTGTTTCGTTTCCACGCACGCAGGTAATAGGGACGAGCCTAAAATTAGTCCTCGACCGTGGTTTAACCCTCCTGCAGTGACTCTAACTCCGTAATGAGATGAGCATCAAGCGCGGTACTCAAACTGCTAACGCCCCCCGACGTTAACAAACATTACCCGGAACGTTAAACACTTAGTTTGACCAACTTTGGATTCTATTTCACCTGTCTTGATGAAAAGTCCGTTGTTTTTTAATATTCAAAAGAAGTTTGTTGAGAATTGAGATATATTTTACTTCATCTGAAAAGCTGATACAATGTTGCAAGAATGCTATTTTGAGTGTTAGAACCGTGTTATAACTTCCTGAATAAACTCTGACATGTATTTTACAGTTTCAACCATTACTACTATTCAGAATGTATGTTTTCAAACATTTTATATGTTACAGAATGAGGTTCTAAGCTTTTTACAACCTCTGCTATTGTATTCTACGACTCCATTCTCTGATGGTATCATCAAAAACTTGTTTTCAAAAATTTACTTGTACTTTTCTAAGTGCTAGAACCTGGTCCTTAGATATTTCAGGTACATTCTACAACACGACTCATTGATACGGTATACACGCTTCCAAACATTTGACTCTCCCTCGTCCTCGAGATTAAAAATTTTACCCTCGAAGAGGCACTCGCTCACTCGGAAAAAAAAGAGAGAAGTAAGAAGTATCAGCTGAAATAACGTCGAGAGCCAATGAATTTTCCGGTCAGCAGCCACCCGTGATTCTAATCATTCTCGCGGAGAGGGAAATGCTGACAGTTACACAATCACGGGGTACTTAGAGCAAAGGGAGAGAAGAGAATAATAGTCCCATTCTACCGTGGCTGGCCTTTTTTTTATTTCCGTTGACTCTACTGCGGGCCAAAATTAATTTCCAACCCTTCACGGTTTCTTAATTTAAATAATTCACCGCAATCTCATCCGCGTTATTTTCCACAGTTGTTTTCCTCCTCTCTTGCCCGCGGTTCGTAACGGTACCATCGGCGCGGGAATCCGGCGACCCTCTAAGTACACCCAGTGCACAGGTGTGCGGGAGCCCGGGGTAAATAAAAGGTCTTTCATACCGCGCGCGCGGTCTCTTTTAAAAAGAAAAGGTTTTCTGGAGGCTTTTCAACCGCGGACGGTTAAAAATTCTATCTCGGAGGTAGATGTTTTATTATTTTTCCTCTTCGCTGTTTCTGGGCAAGGTCATTATGTGCCTTTGAAGCAGGCTTAATGGTGCATTGCGGAATGAAAATATCTCATTGTTACCAACCTTTTTTTCAAAAGAACCATCGCTGCAGTGCAAACTCTTAAATTGACCCGAGCCCCTACCCCACTCGAGTAGGCAAACTGGGAATCGGCGATAAAAACATTAACCCCCGGTAAGAGTAAAGGAGCTTTCAACTCGGGTTTTACAGGACGCACGCCCCCGTCTGTACAGCAGCGTCAGCTACGGCGGTCCAACGTACATCCTCCCTCCCCGGTGCGCGCGTCTCGCCGCCACCCCGACGTTCTATGCTCCCGAGCTCCCCCTTAAAGCCGATCTCTCGGTTCGAGTATTGACCCGACCGAAAAGCCCACCGCGGTTCCTTTAATCCCTTTAAAAAAAAAAAAAAGATTGCCTCTTTTCTGACTTCGTTTGAAGAATCTTTTTTTTTGGTTTTTGGGGGTGGAGGAAGTTAGGGCACCTGGGAATTCGGTAGTAGCCGAGGAGTACCGAAAAGTCCCGAACATTTGGAGGGCTGGGAAAACGAAAGTAAAGCTCCGCGGAGATTGGGATATTGATTAGCGAGAGTCGACGCGCTTTTTTTAAGGTCTGTGTGTATATATTCGGGGGGGGTTGAAAAGTAAACGTCGAGGGTTGGGGGAAGTTTGTCTGGTTTCACTGGAGGCTCTCTCTCTTTTTAGTCTGCGACAATACTCGTTTTCTTCTTGAGAGAGCTTCAAAAGTGAGCTTTGACAGCGTTATGGTATTATCTTTGAAAGTTCACTTGAGAATTCGTACGACTGTAAAATTTTGGACTAAACTCTTCTTATTGTCTATAACTGTAACTTGAACTATAAAAAAGAACCATTACTTTACCAAGATTCAGAAACTAAAAAGTCTATTTAAAATATATTATCTTGTAATTTAAAAACCCACTCGTGGAATAACGGCGCTCGAAACTAGCAGCAATTTCCTTTTAGAATCCAAAGCCAGCGCTATTAAAAAAAGCACAGAGTGGAAATATGTAAACGGTTTCAAACACTCGGAGCATTATGTCACCGCGATCGAACCGAGGTGACGCGTAGTCTGTGACGCGCTGGGGGCTCGGCCCGCGCGTAGCAGTGTAACGTCGTTTACACCGCGTCTGGAAAATCGATCTACCAGCTATCGGGTGAAAATTTTCTAATGCAATTATTAATCTCGTAACTACTATTATTCTACGTGCTAACCGGAAGTTTGAGTTTAGTGACCTCACAGTCTGACAGAGTAATGAGTTGTAGTTTTAAGATAATGAAGATATTTTTGCTTGGACTGAGTTGGGTATTTTCTTTGGTCCGGTGAGGATCCGGCTCGCAATTGTTTGAGAAAAATCAGGAAATTCACCGATCCCAAGTTCTTCTTTTTTTTTTTTTAGTGTCCGGGGAACAGGAAACCACGGCCCCGTTTTTTCACACAACTATCGGTTAAACATTGCCCAAGACGATGATAAAAAGACCGCACCTCCTCCGAAAAAAAAGGGGGCAGAAAGTACAATATTGACCTAACGGTAATTGAACTACGGACTAAATATAGACGGCTTTGAAACTGAAAAGGACGCCAATGAATCTTCACCGGATTTGGTCAGAAACTTTCTTTTTTCTTCTTTGCTCCCTCCCTGCTTCTTTTTTCGTGAATACATCCGACTTGAATGAGAATTGAAGTCTTTTCACGTGCTTTATTATTATACCTTTGATGGCTTCCCCTTATGCGATTTAATATCCTTTTCATGCATTTTTATTTTTACGGTTTCTCGAGTACTTTTTTCTCCTGCAGAAATAAAAAAGTTAATTCCGACGATCGTTTCATAGAAACTGTACCGGGTTTCTCCTGGTTTCCCAACCGTGCATTTTGTCAATACCGCAATTACCGCTTAAAAAAAGAAACTTACTTTTGTCTCGCCCAGTCTATCTTTAAACTCTTTTATGTAACCAACTTACCCGAGCATTATCAGTTGGGGAAAAAATAAAGAAGGCATCCGCCCCAAACTAGACGTCTCAAGCATGCCGGGATCACGCGATTTCCGAGTAAACACACCGTGGCATTCCCTCTTCTTTCTGTTTTTTCTTTTTTTTATTCTGCAGGCTCGTCTTTTCTGACGTAAGACCGGTAGGGTCGTGAGAAACAGCACGAAATTCTTGGTTTTTGCGACCCGTGAAAGCTCACTCCTTCGATCTCCTACTGCCTCTGCCGCCCTCCCAAAGTGATCTAATTTGGCGGCAGCACGCTTTGCGAATTTGCATGGGGCGAAGGGCTTAAAAGGAAATTTTTAAAACTTCTCGGAATGGATTTAATAACGTGACAAAGATCTTACCATTCGAGAAAAATATCATACCCGTCCTGAGAAATGCAACCTTTAAAAACTAAGGAACCTAACCTCAAAAGCTACACAACGAAATACAAAATTAATTATATCTTCTAATCTCAAAAATACAATCAGTAATTCGGTAATCGTATTTAACTTAATAGACTAACCTCAAATTAATCAAAAAATGTCCTTGTTCAATTCAAACTTAAAATCCAATTGAAAACTTTGTTTTATTTCGGGTTGACGAAATCGTCTACACCGCAGACGACTCACCGCAGATCATTTGTAATTCGCAACACGACAATTCAATCCCCCCCGCCGTCCTCCGAATTTGCACACCTAAACACCGAATCTGCATTTATATAACAAAAGAAAAATCTTAACTCCACCGCTAATGCTAGAGGACCAAACCCCCCGAAAATTTAATTAAAGGTCCAGCGGTACCAATTACGAGATCAAAAGTTAACATCCTGTCGGGTGATTGTACCCATAAATATTCATAATCCCCCCTGTCTTCCCACGCGTCTTTATTATCATCATCGCGACCTTTATCGGAAGACTCTTAGGGACTCTCATTGTCGTAAGAATTTTAATTAATCCTTGCGACCACCCCCCGTGCCAAAAAAAAATAAATAAACCGAACTAGGCTCGGCAACCCGATCCACGAAAATTCCCGATGATCCTCAGACACAAAGAGGAACGAAAAATGTGGAGGGAGTACTACCGAAAAAGAGGGACCGGTTTCGTCTCTTCTCGTGCGAGGTGTTTCGAGGTAGGGGGAGGGACAGACTCGCGTGAGAATCCGCTTTTTGAGTCGGGTAATCCAATTGTCGTTGTCGATGGACTTGTTTTATAAACGGATGAGATACGCGGTGAGCGAGGGTGTCGAGTTACGAGGAATCCGAAGTGGATAACGCGCGTACTGAGTCATCTAATTGTTTTGTACTACTTCAGCTGTAGCGATGATCGTTTGCTGAGGTGCTGTACTCGGTATTCTTGTACACTGACACTGGGTTTTTAATGGGATTAAGGTCGAGACTGCACGGAGGATGTGAAATTGTAGTTCTAACCTTAAACATCGCTAGAAGAAATGGTTGGCCTTTTTAGGTTATGGTACCTTCATATTTTGTCACTTGTATTCAATGGGATTAAGGTCGGGACTGTACGTAGGATGTGAAATTGTAGTTCTAACCTTAAAAACATCGCTAGAAGAAATGGTTGATCTTTTTAGGTTATAGTATCTTCGTATTTTGTCACTTGCATTCAATGGGATTAAGGTCGGGACTGCACGTAGGATGTGAAATCGTAGTTCCAACCGAGGTTCTAACCTTAAAAACATGGATTATCTTTTCAGGTTTTGGTACCTTCATATTTTGTCAGTTCTATTCAATGGGATTAAAGCTGGGGCTACTTGGAGGGTCAGATAAGTTCTGCTGGTTTTTTAAAAGAAATCGTTAATGTTGTTGACATTCGAAATAGAATTGTTGTTCCGATATCTTGTCAATGTATTTTCAAAGGGATTCAGATCGAGACAACTCTTGATGATAAAAAAAAACTGCTCGACATAATCACGACTATTACAAACACTCTTTCGACTCGTATTACCATCCGATGTTTTGCAAGAACTTTCTTCTACTCCAGGTAGCATTACGTCCCGGTGTTCCAAAGCATCAGTTTCTATCAAACGTTGCACGAACGAAATTCTATCTCGAAGAGGAGGAGGAACTGTAGGAAAAAAGGAGTTGAAAGAAACGGGTTACATCGAAGCCCAGAGAGTTGCACCGCTACAAGCGGAGAGCGAGCGTAGGTGAGGCCTTTCTAAAATCTCGTGCGCTCGAGCTTAGCCGAGGTCGAGCGTTCGCCGTATAGAAGTTTTTTTTTTTTTTCCTTTCCTACTCCTTTGAGAATATAAAAACCATTGTCGAGAGACCGTGCGCTAAAATTAAATGCGGGGTATACCGAAGTGTTGAAAATTGAAAATTTATCGACTCTTATGCGCTCCTATCTTGATGTTAAATAATTACGGTAGCGTAAATCAAACAATCTGATTTATGTGCAATAATAGACCATTGGATTCCTGGATCTCATTGTACGAAATCGTATATTTTTTATAAAAATATTTCTTTTTAAACCCCTCTCGTCCACAATATTTAAATTCAAAGCAGCCCGTTTAGATTAAAAAGAGGGTGCAGGACTTCCAAAAAAAAAAAAAAAAGAAACAGGTTTGGGTTTTGTCATCTACGGGCAGAGGGCATTTAAAAGTGCGATAACTCAGCGACGAAAGCGAAATTTTCGTACTTTTTTAAAAGACCCCGAGATTTATGGGAAAAAAAGGGTTTCTTAAATTACGGCCTCGGCCTTTTCGACCAGCCGGGCGGAACACTGGTCTGGGTTTGTATGAAAAAAAGTTACGTTGAGGTCAAAGGACGAGAGGAAACGAGTATATAATTTTTCGTCCGGTAAACGATTGTCATTAGTACGTTTGTCGTGCCGGAACAAAAGAGAACTTTTATTCCTGTTGGCAAGCCTGACTTTAAATCGTCAAAGAGTTGATTATTAAATTCCCCTCCGAGTCTGTTTCCACTTTCACTCTCGAGTTCAAAGGTATCGCGCGACCCCCTCCAATGAAACATCTTCGATACCCCCTTGTATCTTCCAGAACGTAGTTTTCGAGGTATCCTGTTACCTTATTTTTTTCTTCCCGGTAATCAATCCCGTCCAGACGGTAACAACACACCCTCTAGATTAATTCTACGCCCGGGTTGATTGCAGGACAATGCACACGCGAAATCTTGAGAAACACACTCGATTGTCAAACGATCGGCTGTTTCGCAATGTCCAGCTGGTGCGCCAGCTGGCCGGATCCTCCTCCCTTTGTCGATTTCTTCCGCTCGGGCGGGAGGGAGGGAACCAAGAGAGGTTATTTAACTTTCAAATCCCGAGGGTTGAGATTCGGGAGGGGAGGGGGGTGAATATATTTGGGGGGTGGATGCTTAAAAATTGATGGGTTGTGAAATACGCCGAGGGCTTTTTTGATGTAGCACTCGGGAGGAAAAAAAGGAAGACGGGATTATCTTTTAGTGCTGGAGACTCGGAAGTCGTGTAGGGTCTCTAGGGTGTTGAGTTAATCCTTAAGAATGAAAGGCTGAAGTTGTATACTGTTTTGTCTCTTCCTTTGATGTTATTTTGTTGATTGCTCAACAAGATAATACTTGATTGAATTTGAATTTTCATTACTTTGAAATTTGGTCCTTCGAGCCGGATAATTCACTAAGTTTATTTATGTATTAAAAATTCCCTAGTGACATAAAGTCATGTTTACAACTCAAAAATTTTAGCGATACAAAGTCGGAAAGTCATGTTTATATCCCAGATTAAACTCTTCAAAGAGAAAAAAAAAAAAATATCAAGTTACATTTTTTTTTTCCTCGAGAACTCATTTAAGTGTTCTACAAGTGATAATTATGATTATTAGCGGGATACACGGTAGGAAAGACTCATCCTTGACACGCAAACTAATGTATTTTCAATTTTTTTTTGTTTCAGGTAAGTGTGGCGATGACATTGAGGTATCTCGCGTATCTTCTCAGTTCTTTCATGATTTACCGATCGGTGAGTTGTACAAACATTGACGATGAGTCTTGTCGTGACTCATCGTAAATCATCACAATATTCAATTGTACTGCTGGCGAAAATTCTACAAGCCCCGGCTTCTGTTACGGTGGCAGTTTTCATTCTTATTGAGATACGTTGATTCAACTCAATTTTTCCTTACGAAACGATCGGATCGCAAGTAGAAATTTTTGTACGAAAGAAAACAATGACAGGTCCGATACCCGCGAAAAAGAAGAAAAAAAAAAAATTCGAATCACGACTTTCGTGCAATTAAGACCGCGGATAAAAACAGTCCAGATAGCTATCGGGACAGTTTAGCGAGCGTATCGCCTCCCGGAATCTACCCCGCCCACCTCGATTTCTGCAGAAACAAAAAAATATCGCGTTTCGGAAATCGAAAAAACAGAGGAATTTCGGTGGGTGTCGAGTTCGGGAGCGTCAAGGCTTACGTAGTTTTCGGCGGATCTGGTTACGAAAGTTGCTAAATGCGTTTTGACGGGGTGCAAGCGTGCGTGTTTACGAAGCGAGTAATTGAATAATTTTTATACGCGGGGGGAGAGGGGTGGCTACCTGTTTATTTTCATAATGTTAATGCGAAGGAGGGAAAGATAAGTATCTCGCGAGGGACCTGCCTGTTTTTTTTTTTTTTTTTAAAGTGAAAAACGCGACGTTTAATTAAAATGTGTTGAAACAATTTTTTCCGCATTCTAACTTTGAAATCTGACTTTGCTTTTTTACTTACAGTGTAATGTAAAAAAAAAAAGATTAAAAATAGTACTTTTTTGCACTTGCATAATAAAAGTTAAATCTTTTTAGTCTAGTACTGAAGAAAATAATAATTTTCTCTGAACAATTTTTAAAAAAGTACTTTTTGTACTGTTTTTATAAAAAGTATTACTTTTTGCTTTAAACAGTAGTATTGTTTGTAAAATACTTGGACTACTGCAGTAAAAAAAGTTCTTTTTGCTTTACTAATGTAAAAAATAGTACTTTTTGCACTATTGTAACACAAAATGTTTTTTTTTTCGCTAAAAAATAGTATTGTTTGTAAAATACGATTGTAAAAAAGCAGATCTTTTCGCACTAGTGTACTAAAAAAAAGTACTCTTTGTTCTAATAATGTAAAAATTAGTACTTTTTGAACTATCGTAACACAATATGTTTCATTTCGCTATAAAAAATAGTATTTCTATACTCGTCCGATAAAAAAATCTTACTTTGTTCTCTAGCTTTCTAAAAAAACTCAGCTTCCACAAAAACAAACATTTTTTACAAACATCCCCCTAAAAAAAAACCTCCCTCCCCCTTATTAAATTCTCCAATCGATCGAAAGAACACGAGTACATCCCTAAAGAAAAAAGAGAAAAAAAAAAATCGACAAAAATTAAAGATGCACACATGGCAGTCCGACAAAGAAGCTCGGAAGCGAATGAGGGAACCGGGATAAAACGGCGCTCGCGTGCCGGATTTCATACGCAGCCTTCGTCCAGCACCTGCCTCCGTACCCCTCCGCACATTTCTTCTTTTTATTTTTTCTTGTGTCCTTACATTCGCGAGAAATGTTCTTTGTTCTCTGGACTCATACCGAGTTTTTCACGATTTTCAAAACTACCGCGCTTTTTTTTCAAATACTCCAAACGTCCAAACGAATTGTTTTTTTAAAATTAATGCACCGCTGGTATACTGATTTACCTCACCTGCGGTGGTACGGGCGCGTGGCCAAGATGCATCTGCCCCGACTCGACACCTGCCATGCCGCGTGTTGTTTTCGATAGTTTGCCCCGGTGATTATCGAACGATTTTTTTTTTTTACTCTCTTGCTGATCGACGACCGTTGGAAAGTGGTCAACTCGCATGAAAAATTCACCGGTGCTTTTTTTTTATCGATTACAGTTGTTAACTCCGCATCGGTTATTAATAATACGCGACTCGGTAAGTACTCAGAAGTCCATAGTTTATCGTGACGGGATGTAAAGCTGTAATAATATTGAGGAGAAACCGTTGATTTTTGGATTCTCAACTTTGGATTCCAAATCAAATTTTTGATGATATTTTACTGTAAAAAGTCCGATTCACAAATTTTTTTTCGTCATCTTAATCCTGGTAGCTTTTTTACTAAATATAAAGGTATAAAGAAATTTTTTAGAGATGTTATATAAATACGATTGAATATTTTTAACAAGTCTGGTAGTTGTAACTGACAACTCAGATTAAATCTTCTGTCTGTAAAATAATAAGTCTATAGTCTTTTTTTTAAAGACTACAAACTGGTCATCTGTCATAATCGCGAGCATAATCGTGTTCAAAAGCACATAACTCAGTTTCTTAGTCATAATTAACTCCGAGTTGTGCACTCGACTAGCCCCACTGAAAAAACAGAGAGAACTAACGTGACACGAACGACTCGGACGATTATAGGTCGCACGTGCTTGATCGGAAGAAAAACCGCTCGTACATGACGCATCATCAAAGTTAACGGTGAAAAACCCCGTGAGTTTATTTGAAAAATCATCGAGAAGTTCGAAGTTTCGACACCCCAACAATGCCTCGGCAGGCTTGCGAAAGGATCATCTTTGCCGTGTCGCAACCGGTTGTGCAAAAAAAGTAAAGCAATTTTAGACGGGAAACTCGCTCTACTTTTTATCGAGAATTTCACTCTTGTTTGTCGGGCTGCAAAATTCGCGGATTCTAACCTCAAAAAATTTATTTAAGTACTTGTGACTTTCAAAGTTGCGAAAAACTCGCTGGGGTTTCGCAAGCAGCTCTATAAACTCAGCTTTTCGGCAGCGTCATTGTTAGAAACACTGAATTGTAGTAGAAGTCAATTCGAGCGGATTTTGATATTTAAAAAAAAAAGTTGACGAAGTTTCGGTGTCTTTACTAAGCGGAATACGAAACCCCGCGAAAAACCAGTTTGCTGCGTAACGCGAGTTGCGAAAATTTTTTTTCATATCGAGAATAATTTACGCGGCGTTGTAAAAAAATATATTTAAATCCATGCACCGAAATTCTCGAAACTTTATTATAAAACGCGTAAACAAACTAACTCTTTCGATTTCTCTAATCCCCGGGTTGCGCAACAGCGCTCGGGTTGTTGAATTCCGGAAAAAGTGAAGGGTCGCGTGGGCCTGCCCCATTGTTAGGACGTTTAAATTAACATTACCGAAACTGTGAGACTGACTTGTGACTGTATTTAATTCGCCACACGATTGACGACTTCTTTTTGCATTGGCGATTTACACTGCACCTTCAATGATACTGTACATCTCATTTTTATTATAAGTAAGTTGAGGTTGATGTTTGTATAACTTAGACTGTTAAGGTTTTATTCAAGTTTGTAAACTAATTGTGAATTTTGTTTTTGTTCAATAAAGTCCTCCTGAAGAGGTCGGCAAACCCTGGCCGACGAAACGTCGAGGAATTCAGATTATAGATTTGTTTTTGAAAAATTCTTTTTGCAAACACACCTCCTGCCTTCAACCGATCCATACGCCCTATTGGGTGATTACTCAAACAGAAAAACTGTTATTTTTTTTGCGAGATTGTTGATGGAAAAATGAAAGTGGAGGGTATGAATAAATCGATGAACGTTACACCGCAAAGTTCACCAGACGAATGCGTTGAACCCGTTCGCGTGGGCGTTCGAGCGTTTTCACGTGTGTATAAGTAAGCCCGAGTAGCCATAAACTTTGCGTTCGATTAATTTGGAAGTATAATTGGTAAAAGGTGCTGTACCGTTTCAAACCTAATGGAAAATAGACCAGTTATAATGAGATGTTGTTTTTGGAAAGGCGAATTTTTTTTTTTTTGGGGTTTGGTTGGTAAGACTGTTTCACTGGTTTCTTCGTTGAAGGAAACTTTTTGAGCTTGAACTGAAGCTTAAATTTTGTTTGCAAAACTGTGTTATAATTACTGACTTTCCTTTGTCTAATTAAATTCAAATTGAAATTAGTTTTCAGTTGCAGTTTCCAAAATTGATGTTAATACATGAATTTTTAGGTTTTGTTGTCAGGACTAAATTGTAATTTCTCAAATTATTCATCCAACTTGAAATTTTCAAATTTAAAGTCTTTTTGTTGGTAGTACCGACTCGTAGCTTTTGGATTATTCGAAAGTTTCAAAACTTCAAAGCTCATTTTACTTGTTTCCACAGTTTTTAAAACAAAAATCTTCGAAACTCCGGCATGGAATCCCCTTCAAAAGCAAACTTCAAAACTTCATGCCCGAGAAAAAAAAAAACTTGAGATTGTTCAACAGGAATTCCTCCACCAAAAAAAAAGCAACTCAAATTTACTAACCATTCCGGTTTATTTTCGTAGTCTGCAGAATCGATCCGGAAAAAAGAGCTCCTCTACGACGCGAGAGAAAGTGAAGCCTCGATCGTAAAACACCGCAACTGCATCGTAAATTATTATGTTAATTCCTCGTGTAAGAAATCGTCTGCTCGAAATTTAATAGCAACCTATGTTTAATACACATTTACTTATTGTTCGGCACGCGCTCCGGAGATTACAGTGCCGGCAAAAACTTTTTTTTTTTTTCTTGGTCTTATCGAAGCCAACACTGTTTTCTTATCTGGTCTGTTGCAAAATTTCATTTTCATAATAGTGGCGCGAGTGGTTTTATTTACTCCTCCGTGTATTTGTGACGCAACTCGGCTTAGATTTTTTACATTCTGGGGTAGAATGGATTCGATTTTACTTTATCTTTTATATTATTGAAAAAAATTAGTTGTAAACGGGGTTAAGCAAATTGATAAAGTGTGATTAATTCTTTTCGAATCGATCGATCGGTGATATAAGAAATGCATGCAACGAGTGGTTGTTGATTAACATAAATAATGTCTTTTAAAAGTTATTCATAAGCCAGTATCCGATCGATTGTCTTACCATTGTTATTATTATTAATTATTTCACACCTTTTCACATGTATTTTATTACAATAAACAATTGCTTTGAAAGAAAATTAATTATGCAACGTTCTTGTAACAAATACAAACTTGTAAATATTCTTGAGTTGGTACATACACCTCAAATCATAATTTTATGGAACTTGCTGGTTTATTTAAGATCTCTTAGACCAGTCTTAGGTTTAGAATGTCCAAAAATGTTTTGTAAATTTTAAATTTTACTACAATGCTTTGTATTTTTTGTGTTGGACTCTCCAAAAACATCAGCTGACTTATCAAAAAATTCCAAACAATCCCAATCAAACTTTAAAAAAGCATCCTAGTCTTTGAATTTTCATCCTCTAAGCAGTTACATAATTTGAAAAAGCCCCCCTAACTTTGTTTACCACCGGTACAGACACAAGCCAGTACCACCAACACAAACACACGCACGCACGCGACCCGAGCAGCGCAAAGACACGACCGAGCGAATGTGGGTCACGAGGAAATCGTTTGTCTTCCTACGGAGAAACGAACACGGCTTTCGCTTAGATATCAGCGCGGGGGGGGGGGGGCGGTTTTGCGCAATCGGCTTGTCTTTTTTATTTTTTTTTATTTTTATTTTTATACATATCCGTAAGTTAAAAAAATAAAAGTCAAATTTTATTGTTCCGACTAATTCCTTAAATTTGTAATTCAAAAATTGACGTAACCGAATTGAATTTGAATAAACCCAACTACTCCTTTTTTTCATTGTCTAACGGTTCGAATTAGGCTGGATCGATCGTGAATTAATTATTAATTTTCGATCGGAGAAAATTTAAGTGCCGAGCGGGGACGCGATTATCTTATCCGGGATTGATAATAGTCCCCGCGCGATGCGGGCCAAAGACCCTCGTGAGCTATGACGCAGCTGCAGCTGCTGCACCTCGGCTGTCGCGGTATCTTTTGAATAAAGCCGATGCGTCGAGAGATAACTCGATGTGTTTCATGAATTTTAGGTTCGATGATTATTTTTTTTTTTTTTTTACCAGGCTGGAAAGTTTGAAAATCTTTAGTTTTTTATGAATATCGTAAAGAGAGTTTGACGTAGTTTATAAAAAATAAATGTCGGTTTGTTTTTCGAAGCGGAAACAATTAATTAATTGAATGTAAAGAGATAGTGCTGATTCAAACTATTTTATTTGTAGGAATATATTTTTGATAAATATTGTAAAAAACTAAGCATATTAAGCTAATATATGTCATTTTAAGCTTGTTTATATCTTCCTAAAATCCGACAGATTTCAGGTTTATATCTTACTCAGGATTTATTAAATAATAATGTTGACATAAAATAAATTAAGTTCTTGTCTACTCGCTAGAAATTAATGTTGAATTTAATAACCCAAAGTTGATAATGTTGACCCATTTTAGTGCATTAAATTAGATTTTCAAGTCTTTCATCAACAACTCAATTACAGTAGGTTATTATTTATTAAAAGTACATAAATAGTTAAAAACATTACAAGAATTAAATTTTTCTCCATGCAGGCACTGTAGGCTTGAAAAAATAATCGTTCGAATTAACGAAAGCATTCGAATACGTAAACCAGGTCAGACGCTCGCTCGCTCGGGGTAAACAGTTTCATCCGCCGTGATAATTTCAAATCCACTCGGAATCATATCTCCCAAAAGAAGAGTGTATCACTCGCACCGAGTTGAGGAGGGGGAGAATGAATGAAAGCTCTTAAACCCCCGCCCGCGTGCATCTCTCTCTTCATCCCGGAGGAGCGCAATTTAAATTGCGACACGTTTTCAATTTTGCTTACTTCCCTTTTTTTTCCTTAGCTGGTGCAATTGAAACAAATTCGTGTCGCCTTAATGGGTTACGAGAGAATTTTTTCGCGAGGTATATATTTTGAAATTCTGAGAGTTTAAGATTCATAATAAAGTCACGTGACCTAGTGTTTACAAACGGTGCTGAAATTAAGTTGTGAAAAATAATTTTTTCAATTTTGGTGGTTTTATGTTTGGCTTTCGTATAACACCAGTTGTGAATGTTCAACTGACTTTTCGGCGGAAATTCAAAATAAACAATTTCGAAAATTTATTTTCTCAAGTTTGTATAAGAAAGGATCTTTTGAATGTAATCACAAAATATTTATATCGGTCTTACAGTCTAACTATATATAGTTTGTTGTAGGACAGTCAATATAAAGATTTATCTAATCTCTTGAAGGTACGAGGTGTCATAGAAAAAAAGAATCTATAAACTAGTTTTATGCTTCTTAACGTTTCGCTAGTTTGGTTTGCTAGCTTCTTCCCAAGTCCTTTATTAATAAAAAACAAGGAACGGTTACAAAAAATATACAACAAAATATTTTCTTACATAAATAAAAAATTTGTTAAGTGTAAAGCTACTTCATCTCTCAGTACTCCATACAACTTACCAAATCCAAAAAATTTATATCCTCCACCTAATCAATCCATCCTCGCCTTGCCGCAACAAGTCGGCTATCGATTCCCAGGTAGTCGATCGCATCGCACAAGAATAAAAAAAAAAATTGCGCTCGTCAGCTGACAGTCAAGCACGGCTGCGCGTCCTTGAGTGGCTCAGGGCTGTGTGTAGCTGCACTGCCGGCGGTTCTTCAGCGCACGCGAGCCGCTCGGAAAAATGCCGCGCTGGAAAGCACGTGCAACGCCAACTTGCATATTTGCCGCCGCCGCCGTCGCACCGAAGGCCGACCATTGCGTAATCGCGGGGCTCTTTGCGTGTGCGAAAAATTCTTCTTTTGTCGGGGCCACGATTAGATTTCATTTTTTTTTTTTTTTTTTTTTTGTGATTTGATTAAGCGAAAATTTAGAAATCTGTAGGTTGGTACCAACTGGGTTTTTGGAAGAATTGGTCGGATGATTGTTTTTTTCTTTTGATCTTTAAAATGATGAATTTTAAATGAAACTTACCGACCAAGTGGTTTCTTACCTCTTTAAACTGTTTAATGAACCCATAA
This sequence comes from Encarsia formosa, assembly GCA_038277355.1. NCBI lineage: Eukaryota > Metazoa > Arthropoda > Insecta > Hymenoptera > Aphelinidae > Encarsia > Encarsia formosa. The sequence goes on along the minus strand of CM076185.1, from coordinate 3,544,786 downwards.
AGATAAAAATCGCTGGAAATTGAAAAAAAAGATCCTCATAGATATCATTGAAAAGTAGGTTGTATGCATTTTTCAAATTGAGTTATTGTGAATTTTCTAAAATGAGTCTTTCTTGTTCTACTTGCCGACCGAGTCATTCTTTGCCCCCTTAAAATTTTTTAAAATTAAATACTACACTCAAGATAAAATGTAGTTAAGGTGGTTTTCTACCAAATGCTTGACAATAGAGAATCAGCTCAGATTTTCTGGAGGTGTTTACTAGATATTAATAAGCATTTCTACGAAGTCTGATCAAAATTGACCATATAGTTTGAAAGTTACGGCAAGTTGAAGATTGAAGTTTTTTCATTACTTGTATGGCCGCTACGCTGAAAAAGTGTACTATATTATTAATATTTATCTTCTTACAATAGAGATCCTTTAGAAAAACCACATACATATAGTTTCACTATCCAAGAATTCATTTCTTCAAACTGCAAAAAATTGACCTTTTACAAATTTTACAGTGATTTTACAAAAACAATTTTCACGTAAATAATCTCCAAAACTGCGGTATTCAAAGGTGAGGTTAAAAGTTTAAAAACATGTTTTGTTGTGATTGTCAATGTTTTATTGGTAGAAAATAATTTCAGAAGCCATAAAAAGTTAAAAATTAAATTTTAATAAACAATTTTTACTAATTTGGTGAAATAATTTTTTTTTGGTCTTGAACTTGACTAGCTCTGGTAGAAAACCACCTTAAGTCCACAGAAATAAATTAAATAAGAAATCGGTTCTAAATCATGTTTGACTTCACTGCCGTAAAGTCTTATCGCGGATCGTTACAATTAATTAAACTTACCGTTTCCCAAGCAAAATCGATATCCATCTCAAAAAAATCTCGCTTTTATCAACTCGATTGTCACCCGGAAGAACAATTAGTTAAATCGAATTTAAAAAATCAAAGTCAACGATAAGTCTCGGATTTACGAGCGCTCGATAAGATTCTCCATAATGTTACACATGTGCGCGTACTTAATTTATAGTACACAATGCTCTTTACGTAAGCGACTTCCGCAACGTGCTCCCCGAATTAGGTAACGCGTTTAAGGATCCTTCTGCTTCTTATTTTTTTGCAGACCGCGAAACAATGAATTTTAAAACCATCTTCTGGGAATGATTTTAAGTTTACGCGCGCGTGGAAATCTGGGTTAAACTGCGCATGGGAAATAATTACTCGTTTTTTTTTTTCCAGCGTACCGTGGCGAGCTAGCTCGTTATTTTTATTATTTTTGGAAAAATAAAACTTTGTTTGAAATGATTGTTGGCTTATATAATTCCACGAGGATTATGAAGTGTATGAGGCACTTTTAAGTTTGTTGATGAGGTCTGTGCAATTAAATTTTTTTAGTTCGATGGTTATTTCAGAGTGGTATTTAAATGCCAATTAAATTTTATCACCTTAAATTTAGTAATAAATAATTTATCGCTGTTTAAGAATTTTTTATAGTATATATAAGAATAATTTTCGAGATATTTTTAATTGAACTAATAGTAAAATTAAAATTTTCTACTATTCTCATTTTAATTTTTCATCATTACTAATGATTTGTACAAGTATTTCAACATTAGCCAATGAAAAATTTTGTCCTAAATCAAGCTGGTTTTATTTTCCCGTTGATGACTTGAAAAAAAAAAAAAATTGTACAGAATCGAGAAAAACCAGATTGTCAAAAATTTTATTTAAAAAAAATAATCACATTAAAATTATCATACACTTACATATTTATATAAATAGTCTGAATTTAATAACGAAATATATTTTTGTTTTTATTCTTCGCAGGGCAATAAAATCGTTCCAGCAGGTGCTATGGGTGGATCCAGGATTTCCTCGGGCCTGCGAGGTTCACCTCCGGCTCGGTCTTATGCTGAAGGTCCATGGTGACTTCGAAGCGGCCCTCAAGCACCTCACCCTAGCCCTAATCGACGTTACCACACCTGCCTCCTTCACCAAGCTCGAGAGTACGTATTTATTTTAAACCAGCTCCCTTTTTTACTAAAAATAAAACTATAATTAGCGATGCTCTGAATTCGTTATTGGGGCTTAATTGCGGTGTATCGACAATTAATAAAATTATTCAAGGTGCCTTTTTTTTTTGTTGCAAAGTCGTTAAGTTAATTATGGTGCCTTATTTTAATGATGACCAAAGTCGATCCATCGTATAATTATTTTGTTAATACAGTTTAATTTTAATTTGCTAGATTCCACCGTTTGATAAATTTTTATTTATTTATTGTATCTATTCTAAGATAATTTAGTAATATAAGCTTTTTTACAATCCAACCCTAAACTCATAAAAAATCAACCCTATTCTGCAGCCATAAAAGCCCCAGAATTTAGTCCGAGGGTAATTCAAAGCAAATAAAAATAAAAATCTCTCTCTTTCATCTTTACTTCCGGTCGTAGTTTAACAAGTTAAATAAAAAATAAATGCTCACTGCGAGCTGTTAATATTTTTACAATTCATAGACCTCCCAAGGTCGTAGTTTTTCAAGGTTCACCAAAAAATAAATTCCAAAATTTGTATGTTCGGAAAATTAAATAGAAAAATCATCGTCTGAATCACGTAGTGACTCCAAATCCGTAGTTGTTTATCTCTCCGGGATTTGAAGCTTGCTAAAAATAACTCCGGCTGATTAGAGGTGCGATGACGCGACCGAAAACCGCGTCAAGATTCGCTGTTGTTTGGGTAACCGTTGCCCGCGTAAAATTTGTTTGTTTGTTTGTTTATTTTTTTATTGACTCATGATTAATGATCAATCTTTACACGTGATTGTGAATATTTTTTTGAAGATGAGATGAAAAAAAATTTGTTGTTTTGTGTAAGAAAAAAAAGTTTTTATTCGTGCACGTTGTTCAATAAATGTAGGACTCGTATCTATTTAATTGATTTTTTTTGCAACGGTAATTAAATAAAAAATCTCGTATCTATTTTATTAATTTTTTGCAACGGTAATTAAATAAAAAATCTATAAAATTGCGCAACCAAAACATGTGATTGCCTTTTTATATATTTATAGTTTCAAAAGCAAAGTAGAACCAATCCATTTAAACATATTTTTATACATACTTTTCTTATGTACTACTTTTTTTGTAAATAATTATTTATTAATGCTCAATCAAGTATCTAATACTACTATTTTTGTTTTTTCCTGCAGTAAAATTTCACATAGCGCACCTGTACGAGATACAGGGGAAGTATCGTGTGGCTAAGGAACACTACGAGGCCCTACTCAAGGACAAGGCCTTGCCGTCCCACCTCAAGGCCGACATCTACCGACAGCTAGGTAAGCTTCTTCTATATCTTTAGCGCTTAATTTATCGGATCAACCTAGATTCTTTAATTTTATTGATTATTTATCTATATACTGACTAGAAAGAAATTTTAAAAAGGCCACTTTTATCAATCACCAAAAAAAGAATTCATGTATACGTACACAACAACTCTTTTGGACGCGTAAGCACCTAAATAAAACGTTCACGGTTCGTTAAGCCAGTCGATGAATTATCGTCCCCGAAGATTTTTTTCTTATTCAATACCAGGGTCTTTTTTTTTTTTAAAGGGGGGCGATATTCGTGAGAGCGAGTGGAATCGGCATAATAAATGTCGATCAGGGTTATGTATCGTAGGCCAGGAGTCAGGGGGATCATCGGACGTGTACAGAAGTGAATTGGGGTTGTTGGGATCCACTCCCCCGCTAGCTATATGGATTGGCCTCGGGACCTTTATTCGATTAAACTCGGTTTACGACACTGCCTTTATTTATTTTTTTTATTTTGTGTGTTGAATTTTTAGTATTTATTGTTTGTGGTGCTTGTTTTTTAGAGTCTTGTGTTTTTATTTGGTGATACACTTGGTTACCATTTGAAAAATTGTCAAAGACATAATTGTTTTTGTAGTACTAATGAATTTACTTGACATGAGAATATTTTTCAATTATTTTTACCATATAATTTATCAACTCAATCATTTAATTGGATTGAAACAGGTTGAAATCACCTATGAGCTGGTTATAACTTTCACTCTTTTTAGTTTGAAGATTAAAATAAAATTTTGTTTTTTGCAATTATCCATAATTTTGTCCCATGCAATCAATAGCAATACGATATTAATATTTAAAATTTTGAGTATCATTAAATACAGTGAAATCGATAATTTCAATATATAACTATGTTGTTGTGTACAGCAATAATATTATTACCCGAGTTATTACCTAATTATTAAATAAAATTTTAATGAACTATAAAGTGCATTACAAAATCAATTGTATTCGACCATGATATTGTATCTTCAAATACAGTCAACAGCAATTTAATATTAATATTTCCAATATTGTAAAACATGCAACACTTCTTTAAATACTTAAATTAATTTATAATTGAATATTTTTTTGAAAATTTTATAAAAGTACGTAGAATCTTGCGCATCCCACAGTATCAGTTAAACCCAAACAATCCCAATTTGTCTACATCTAAAACCCCAACAGAAACACCCAATCAAGCCAGCCGTCCTTAATCAAATCCTCTCCCGAATTTAATCAGGCACCCCTAAATTTTACAAATTAAAGCAGCCGAAAATATCTTACCCGCAGGAAGAAAAGAGCAGGCCGTACAGTAACTACCCCCTCTGCCCCGGTCGTCCATCCGCCGCCCCACGCATCGATTCGACGGGCCTTCCTACCCCCCAAAGAATAAATCAATACACGTGTCTGGTAGTATACTGCAACTGTGGCCCCTAAAACGGACGATCCTGCAGTCGTAGGGGAAGACAAAATAAGCGCGTTTAAAGGACGCCCTGCTCCATGCACGCGGCATTTAATTGCTTTAATTTTCTACTTTTTTTTTTTTGTTTTTTTAATGGGTGGCGGTGGGAGGTTCTTTGATGAATGATTTGTAGCCCGACAGTTTTTTTTTTAACGCGAGGGGTTTGCGTGAATTATTTATGATCGGAGAGAGTGAAATTTTATTGTCTTTTTTTGAATGAATGAATGAATGAATGAATGAAGTTGATTGTAATTATCGTACACACTGAGAAAAGTCGAGATATTAATGGTGCATGAATCATCATACAATCAGCTAGGAACGAATTTTCAAAAAAATATTAAAATTTTGAATTAATTATTTCTGACCTACGTAACTTTGTGTACAAAATTTTCCCATGACGAGAATCGAAAATATTAAATACCCCGCGGTATAACCGTACAAAAAAAAAAATCGTTACACCATGCTGTGTACCTATTTTCGGTTGCACAAAAGAGGCCTCCGAAGCATCCACCCGCACGGTGATTTTGTGTTTCCCCTCCTAACCCGGCAGATGGTCCCTTACTTTTCGAACACGCGTCTTTGACTTCGGATGCACGCACGCCTTTTTAAAGGGACATGCCCGTTTGAAGTTTGCTCGAGTATCGATCAAGTAAATTTTGTGGGAGGGGTGGACTGCAGGGGAAACATTGAGTTTTTTTTTTTTTTTTGGGGAAGGGTTACAGGCTAATAAGTAGCTCTTTTTTTTTTAGTCCCTTGTGAATGCTAAGAGTCTACAAGTCTTTTCAAGCCTTTATTTCGAACTAAAAAGCGTGTTTTCTCGAGTATTTTATTTTGAAAATTGGTATTTAGTATTGGTATTAAAATTTAGTTTACTTCATAATATTTCTTAAAGTTTGATTTATAATCTTATGTACTACTGGACACTTTAAATAATAAGCAAACAGAGAAATGAGCAATGGAACGTTCATTACATGAAAAATGTATAAAAAAATAATTTCCTTAAATCGATTGAGTTATGGAAAATTTACAGTGTTGAATGCTTGTGACTGGACATAAACTGTTCCCTCATAGACCACAATTATCTAATGTATAATATATTAGTTACTATACTACAACCTTTTTAATCCATACTGAAGAAGTACAAAGGTTACAGTACATAAAACATCCGAAGTAAATAAATAAATAACGAAGCATTAATTTATTAATAAGCTACAGTCAATTCTGTTCCCATCGCTTCAGTTCTGAATACCCAAAGCAAGCACGTGTTGGTCAACCCGCAGCATTTGAAAAAACCCGAAAATTATTCTCTCTCGCGGCCTATGCTTGGGAACGAAAACTCGGTGTATCGTTGCTCGCAGGAAGGTAGAGCTATTTTAAGAGCCAACGGTACACTTCCCCTCCTCTCCTCGGCTCGGCGCGGTTCTAAGGCTGTGTAGGTGACTGCATCTACACGTACTAAACTCTCTTCCTCGAGGAAACGCTCCGGCTTCCGTTACTGCGGCGTAGCGTGCACTATGAGAGTTTTCACGAAAAGTGGATGCTTTTTTTAATTTTGAGTTTTTTTTTTTTTTTTTTTTTTTATATTTATGAGGGTGTTTTGGGTGTACAGCTTGAAGAACTTGATAAATTTTAATGAATGAATATACTCTGCATGAGTTTACGAATATTTAATTTTAAAGAAATGTAAAGCAAACACTGAGTTTATGATGTATCTATACTTTAAAGAAATTTTAATTTTTAAGAAGCAGTCATAAGAGGCAGAAAAATTTTCATTTTGATCTCAAAAGTAGTAGATAAATAATTTAATAATAAACATTGAGAATTTCTTGAATTTATTTATTGAGAAATTCTTATTTATTTAACTAAGTATTACAACTTTCTATTTGTATTTATACCTATCACCCTAAACAACCTGAAAACTCCCCTGCGAGTCGTAATTCACCTGTGACAAAGGAAAAGAAAAACTCGAGTGTCAAAACACAGAAAAGCCTCCCGAAAACTAATTTACCCTGCAGAAAACTTTTCGTCACTCGCGCCCAAAAACAGAGAAACCGAGAAGCCCCCCGATGATTTATTTACCCCGGGTCGCCTTATACCACCCAGGAGAAAGCGAACGGTAGCCGTAAAAAATTTGGAAAACTCCAAGGTCGGATAAATATTTAGTGCCTGCCGTCAAAGTGGTTCTCAGTTGGGTACTTTTTAAGTAGTAGATTTAATTTTGAAAATCGTGGGGGATTTTTGTAAGACCCGGGCTTTTGGTTACCTGCTCGGGTCCAGGTGCAACCCCAAAGGAGGAGAAGAAAATTCGACATTGGCGACCCTAGCTCTGCTCACGTACGCCCTTCGACTTTCGCGGCTTCGGCGACGATTTGAAATCACTTTATTCGCGGGAACTGGTTTTTTTCTATTAACGGTCATTTTTAAACCAAGATTACTGGTACAAAATAATATAATTTATTTTTTTTTAAATAAAATTCAAAAAATTATAACGTTCGAACAAAATTTTAGTTGTGAAATTTTGATGTATTTCATTTTATTTCAAACAAGAAAAAAATATATATTTGGCTTTAAAATTAGTTTTGCTAGTCAAGAAGTTAATAACACTTGAAATTAATTTTTATAAGTGTACCACAAAAATATTTTAAGTAATCATTAATCAAAAATAAAACTTTCCTAAATTATATAAAATTTTTTAAGGTTCAAATATGTCACTATAATATTTTCCTGCAAATAATTAATTTACAATTAAACTTTTCATTTATTTATTATATTTTAAAAGTTAATTGATCTTATTATATAAAAAAAAAATATATATATATATATATATGGTATTAAAACATTTTAAAAAATGTTAAATTTTTTATTTCAAAAGTATACATAAAATACAATTTCGAAAAGTTCAATAATCATGTGTGCTTATCGCATTTATTTACTCGCGCACACAGACGTTGCTTTTTTGCGATGTAAACTTTGAAGACGATTTAAACAATTAATAAGGAACGATTGATCAACGTCAACCGCAAGCTACGCAGACTCTGCGCGTGATTAACTTCTCCTGAGGTACTGTAAATTACGCTTTATTAGCGAGGCTCCGGTAATGAATTTTGCGAAGGCTGTAAATCACCCGTTTAAACAACTGGATTTGAATTCTCTCCTCGCCTTAATGAACGATAACAACTCACCTTAGAGTCCCTAAAAAAAACAACAAAGAATCTCACTTATTTTAATGTCAAGGATTGAATTTGGCTGTACGGGGAAATTTTTTTAACTCTTTCAAATCAAATAAAGAACGATTGAGGGGTTCGTTGACCCCTGCTAAATCGATGCGTCTGCATTGGCCAATTTGGATGCACGCAAATATTTGACTGCGGCTTCGAAGATATTTTTTTTTTTTTTATTTAGCGCTTTGAATTTTTTAACTTTGAGTTTCTTTTGAATTTTGAATTGAAACGACTTGTGTACAGCAATGTTATTTCATTGTACTTTTTTTTTGAAATTACGTGGTACTTACTAGCTGTACGTTAAGACTTTGGGTTATTAATAGATACTCTATTTTTAACTTCTTTTCTTATGCCTCCATAATAATCCCTTCTTACTTCCTCGACACAAGATTTATAAATAATCCAACTGCACTGATCTTATAAATAAAAATAATCGTTAACAATTTTGATTCTGACCAAAAACTTCCCGAAATCCACTGTAAAAAAACCAATCCTTTGAACTCATAATAAAGTATCTCTACGATACATAATTAATAATTGATTTTTCATTCATTTATAAAAAAAAAAAATGTCTCTAGAGGCTTAAATAAATCTCATTGATTAAGAAAAATTGTCTGAAAAATTTCTTTCAGTAGGAACCCTTTGAAAAATCGTTCGAAACCAGCATCACAAAATCCCAAAAAAATTTCACCTTGCCCCGAAAAATTCTTTCGCCCACGAGTTTCGAGCGAAGAACCACTGCCGTAACACAAACCATCAGCTGCTCGGGCTTATGGAGGGAGGAGGGGAGGGTAGGGGAGGGGATGGATGCACCCTACTACCTGCGGGTAAAACGTCAATGGCAGGCAGGCAGGCAAGCTGGGCTAGGCTAGGTTTTTGTAGTCCCTGCGTCCCTTTCCCATGATGCTAGGGCCGGCATTGCCTACGTGACTACCGCGGAAGTTGCTCGAAGGAGGATTGTGTGCGACGGTGCTTTGACGAGGAGGAGGAAAACGCATGCGGGTGTGTAACGTACCTTTTTTTTTTTTTTTTTTTTATCAATCGTTGGTATCCTCGTGGAAGTGGGAAATCCAGGGTTTTATATCGTGGATGGATTTTTTTTTTTGGGAGTTTGGTCGTTGCTTCCGGGTTGAGCAAACGAGGCGACTGGTGTGTTGTACTGTTGTGATTTTTACTTGAGATTCAAGTGCTGGTTTTTGTTTCTTACAGTGTGAATTATTTGTAAAATACAATATGATCAGTAAGAAAGTTCATTGGTGGTCGAAAAATCGACTCGCCTTAAAATAATATTCGAACAGTAAAATCAGAGATTTTTTTGAAAACTGATGAAAAAATAATTCGGTAACTAAAAAAGAGTAGATTAAATGGTCAGTTATTAATAACCAATAAAAATAAGTCAGTACAATTTTAATATAAAATTATATGCAGATATCCAAGCAAGACTAGATTAATAGCTTGTTCTGGCCAATAAATGGCCAGTTTGTATACATTTTTAATTGTGTTTTAACATTTTCACAATTTTTATAAAAAAATTTCCTCATAAATAATCTGTATCCTCATAAAAAAAAATTTTTCTTATAACTATAAACAATCCCTTCTAAACTAGTCAAAAAATTACCATTTTTGTAGAACAACAAAAACTCATGGAATGATCTTTTGTTTTTTCAGGATGGATGTACCACGTGGTTGACTCAAACATCCTCGGTGTACAACGCCAGCAGAAGCTAGTGATAGCCATACACTGTCTGCAGAAGTCGATTGAGTTCGAGCCCAAGTCGGGACAGAGTCTCTACCTACTCGGCCGCTGTCTGGCCGCATCGGGACAAGTCCACGATGCTTTCATCGCTTACAGGCGAGCGACTTTAGAAACCCGTCCTCTGTAATGTGTCGCACCTTTGCTTATACTTATTAATTTTTTTTTTTTTTTTTTTTTTTTTTAATAATCGCTGCTGCTGTTGTGAATGTGTGCTTTGTCTATGTAACTAGAGGATGCTTTTTTTTTTTTTTTTTTAAATAGCTTACGATGTAGAAACTGTGTTGAAGTGAGTTTGATTTGGACACTAGCAACGTTGTTGTTTTATGTGATAGGAAAAATTAATCTTAACAGTCTGAGTACAGGTACATTTGTTTACTTGTTCAGATGATTGATTGTTGTGACTCAAAGTTAGATGTTTTAAAAAAAAAATGACAATCAATGCTCAATTTGGTTTTCATTCTTATAAATTGATGATAAAATTTTTTTTAATATCAAATATTTTATACATTTAATATTTATCAGTTAAGAGTAATAATCTTTACAGTCTTAAAAAAACAGCATTAACTGTAGCCATATCATCATTTTTTAATTTGATTTAACGCCGTAATTTGACTCAGAATCTGTAAAACTTGATTGTAATTGTGCATACTGTTTAAATAATTAATTTTAGTAATTATTTTGGCTCAGAGTACTATAAATGTTGTTTTAGATCATCGTTGTAAAGTAACCAAATCAAATCATTTCAATTTTTTTTTGTTTATTAGTGATCATTTATTGCTTTGGCATATTAGCTATGTGGACCGCAGTAACAAAATAATCATAATTTTTGCCATTTACACTGTCAGAATATAAAATTTTTAACTCAGTTTCGACATTGTAGTGTAAGCTCTTACATCAAACTTAACTTAAATTATTTGTCAATGTTCATTACCACTAGGCACTTAATAATTTTTCTGCTTAATCAATTTTTGTATTCCACGTACTGCCATTTTCTTGTACTTACTTTGCACCGCTAGAATTTCATACAGCACCTTAACATATTCACTTATCTCGGTATCCACAACCGACTAGTTAGCTAACAATAAATTTTAAATCCTCAGGAATTCCGTGGAGAAGTCAGAGGGCAACGCCGACACCTGGTGCAGCATAGGCATACTGTACCAGCAGCAGAACCAGCCCCTCGACGCCCTTCAAGCCTACGTGTGCGCGGTGCAGCTCGACAAGTTGCATTCGGCCGCGTGGACGAACCTCGGGATACTCTACGAGAGCCACAACCAGCCTAAGGACGCCCTCGTATGCTACGTTAACGCCTCCAGGTAACGATCTTGATCGATTCAAACCAAGGTCACGTCCAAACGTTAGATTCGATGATAAAAAAAATTTTTTTTTTTGAGAACTTTCAACTTTTTTTTTCATTGAGAAAACAATGGACAAGCGCATGTCTTACAACATTGTTAAATTTGTGAAATCTTTATTAAAATTTTAAAAAAAGGACGTTTGAAGAAAGAAAAAAAGGTTTTGATGTTTAGAATACTATCATTTTTTTTCATCTATAGTCTCTGTAAAATATTATGAAATAACCTCTATGTTGAATACCGAATGCTCTGACAACCCACGTTGGTTACTGCGCTAAGGTATAAATCATTCAAGACCAATAAAAGTCTCATGTCTCACATCACTCGTAAGTTCAGCATCAGGTCTAAGGTGTCTACCTTTGTCTGAGATTTTTTAAAATCCCAATTAATTTTCTTTCAAATGATATAAATATACAATCCAAGACAAAGGCTCACCTGGCCGCAAGAAATTAAAATCCTCGATTGTTAACTAATCCAAGAATTTTATTTATTTATCAACAGGGGTGACAACAACGCGCCGAACTGCCCGAACAGCTCGCTCAGCAGTCAGATCAGCGGAGCGAGGACCGGTGGCACTGGCTCCGGACTGATGAACCCCTCGCTTCAGCAACGAATAAACTTCCTCCAGAGCAACCTTGGACAAGCACCTATGCCCTCTGCAGCCACAAAGTGAGTTAAACGAAGATTGTAGAATCAAAACCACACATTTTAATGGGTAAAGTCGTGTGTTTAGATTATCAAGATATCAACTCAACCAGTTGGTCCCAAAAGTTATTTTTCAAAACTCCTGGAAAATTTTTTGGTTTGACGAGAATAAACTTTTCTAATCACATTGTCGATTCCTAAAAATCAAAAGATTTTACTAAAATTTTGAAGTATAATACGTATAAAAATTTGTCGTCGAGTACCATCACTGAGTGGGTATTTTGGCTATCTAAACCAACGAAGTATTTTATTTGTCGATATAAACAATTTTTGAAAATGTACTTTAGGAAACATCTATATGACTATGTTGAAATTGAAGCTATCATATAAATTAAGCTGATTTTTTCTACTTTTTTAATGGAAATTTACTTGAGACTGCTAATGAAATAATATTAATATTTTGGAATAAATATTAAGTACGTCACTGTTTCAATATAAAACATGTTTTCTTTCTAAATAAACATGAATCTATCGAAAATTAAACCCATTCTAAATGCTTCACATAGTAAATATTTCACTACAAAGAAAGGTGCTTAATTTGAATATTTTTTTTCACAGGAGACGCCAGCTACCGCCAATCGAAGAAGCGTGGAACATGCCAATTAGCGCTGAACTGTCGAGCAGGCAGCAGCAGCAGCAACAGCAGGCGACAGGAGCCGCGGGCTACAGGCACGGCGGTCCCTCTGGTCCACCGCCGCCCTACCCGCAGGGACAAAATCCCAACATGGCTAACAAACGGTTCAAGGTACGTTTGCTCAAAGGGAGAAAGGAACCAAAGTGTTATTGTAGTGATTTTTAATTGAAAAGATTTATGTGTGAAGTGAAAATCATGATTTGAAATTTTTTTGATGATGAAATAGAAAATGTTTTATAGCCTGATGAAGATATCATAATTTTTTTAATGAATTTTCTATAGCATTATCTTTGAAAAATTTAATATCATTAAAGAATCATTATTAAAATTCTATTTTTTGATGCAGTTCAAAACCATCTAAATTCTGCATAAACCCACCGTCGCCATTAGAACGTCAGTGGATGCATATCTTGCGTTGTATCAAAATTTTACTTGCTTTAAATTTCTGCAACAGGTCAAAGTAACTCAAATTTTATTTTCAATCCTTACATTAAGTTAAATTATTTTTCAAACTCAATTATGCACTCGAATGATACTTCTAATGGTGTACGGACGGTGGGAGGGGATAATTTGAAGGCTCAACCAATCGAATTGAGCCGTCAAATTTGACGTCTCCCGCCGATGTATAACTTGGCGTAGGTCACGCTGCGTGTGAATGCCCCGAGGGCCGAGAGCACGAGTTTGACTTTTGAGGATTGTTGTTTATGCGAAAGGCTAAGGGACCTGCACCCATTGCGGTAAAAATGAAGTTATGCAAAGTATGAAAATACATTTCATCATAAAATAGTGCTGTGCAAAAAGTTTAGTTACCTAAATTTCAACTAAATCGTTTGCTTTGAGTTTTTTAATAATGAAATTGTATTTTTTTAAATTTCATGATTTTGTTTTGGTTTAATGACTTTTTTTTTCTTTGATGCTTTTAATGTCAGCTGCATACTATAGTTTTAAACATAAACTCAAAAACATAGCATGTGTTAATTTTATTTAATATTTTTTTTCATCAAATCTTTAACATCACACTAACATCGAATCATTTTAAATCCATTGAGTATCACCGTCAATTCATTCACAGCATTCTAATTTCAAATCAAACACCAAATTTCTATACCAATGCTCAATGGGATGAGAAATGATGATTACTACGACATCTCATATACTCATTTCTTACCGAGTCTAATCCCCATCGAATTTGCCATCATCTAGCCGGGTGAGGAAGGAGCTCCACAGCAGCCTCAACAAGCCCGACCTCCGGCGTTCTACCTCAACAGTCAGCAGTTGCAGATGCTTCAGTTTCTGCAGCAGAACCACGCGAGTTTGACGCAACAGCAGCAGACGCTTTTGGTCCAGCTGCAGAACCAGTACCGAGCTATGCAGCATCACCAGCAGCAGCTGAGGGCCCAGCAACAGCAGGCCGCTCAGCGGGGTCTCAGGCCTGGACAGCCGGGATATCCCACGGGATTAGTGCCCGCACAGGTGGGACAGCCCGGAGTACCCAAGGGATACGGAGTACCACAGCAACCGGTAAGACTCAGTAGATGATAAAATTTGGAATACTCAGAGTGTAGATTTTTAGCACTTATAGCGCTATATATTTTATACGACACAATATTTACAATAATTTTTGTTTCGTAAATTTACAGCAAAGTGGCACGGTAGCTCTTCAAACGGGCTTCTCGGACTCAAACGTTGGCTACCCAGCGGCGACGGGCAACTGCCAAGCCGCGGGCATGCCCTACAAGTCCGCGTCTGATCCCTCGTTCGCGCAGCAGCGTCAACCGGGTCAACCCGGCCAGTCGCAGCAGCCTCAGTCTCAGCAGCCCGCAAACGCGACAGCGGGTCAGTTCAACAACTCTCAACAGTACCAACAGTCGCCAAACCAGTACGGCGCGCAGGGTTACACTCAGATATCTTCGACGACGAGTTGCTACCCCGAGGGCTCGTCCGGCAACAACAACAATAACAACACCACCACCACCAACGCCCCTGGAAACAAAGATCCGGGCTACGGGGTCACGGATCAGGAGCTACAGGCCATGCTTTCTCACAAGGACATCGCCTCGTCCCTGGCCGAAGACCTGCTGAAGCAGTTCGGTGGCTCCGAAGGCTTGGACGTCAAGGAAGAACTCCAGCAGCCCATAATGAACAACGGCACGCTGAGCTCGGGTCCGTTCTCGCCTAGCAACCTCGAGAAGGAGGAGAAGGCCGCAGAGGTCAAGGTCGAGAAGGTAGAGGAGCCCAACGTGAAGAAGGTCAAGACAGAGCACAAACCCTCGGTCGAGACGATCAAGTGCGAAGCGACCTCGTCGACCAACAAGGTTGACTCGTCCCTGCTCCGTGCCGAGCCGGTTCTTCGTCTTGAGCGACTCTGCGAGACCCAGAAAGAGCCCGAGTTCACCATCGACATGGACGCCAAAACCATCGTCGAGATGTGCAAGACCCGGGTCAGCAAGGGCGTCACGTGCCCCTCGTCGATACTCAACGACCGATCCCCACCCCCAGCCCCACCGGATGCACCTAGTCAGAAGCTCACTAGGGAGCAGCTGCTTCCCCCTACGCCCAGTGTGTTCCTAGAAAACAAGAAGGACGTGTTCAGTCCGGGTCTGCAGGAGTTCTGTCTGAAGCATCCCATTGCGGTGATAAGAGGACTGGCGGCCGCTCTGAAACTGGACCTGGGACTTTTCTCCACGAAGACGTTGGTCGAGGCGAACCCGGACCACACGATCGAGGTCAGGACGCAGCTGCAGCAGACGAGCGACGAGAACTGGGACCCAGTACTCGCGCGAAAAGTCTGGGGCTGCATCAGCCACAGGAGTCACACGACTATCGCCAAGTACGCACAGTACCAAGCTTCCAGTTTCCAGGTAAGATTCTACGACTTTATGATGAGCATAGTAGTGAATGATTTGATGTATAAATAATATATTTTCTTGCAGGAGAGCCTGAAAGAGGAGCGTGACAAGAGCCAGGGTATCCACACGTCTACGATATCTAACATGTCGGACAGCGATTCGAAGGATAGCACGGGAATAAATGTCAAGAGGAAGAAGAACATCTACGGACTTCCCGGTAGATCGGGTGCCAAGATGCTCAGATTTGGTACGAACGTCGACCTGTCGGACGAGCGCAAGTGGAAAGCCCAACTCCAAGAGCTCATGAAGCTCCCGGCGTTCGCCAGAGTCGTTTCGGCCGGAAACATGCTCAGCCACGTTGGACACGTCATTTTGGGAATGAACACTGTTCAGCTCTACATGAAGGTTAGTTACGATTTCAAGGCTCAGACAAAAAAAAAAATATTGCATGAATCAAAATCACTAAATCATTTTTTATTTCTTTAGGTACCTGGAAGCCGTACCCCGGGTCATCAAGAGAACAATAATTTCTGCTCGATAAACATCAACATCGGACCTGGAGACTGCGAGTGGTTCGGTGTGCCCGACGCGTATTGGGGCGTCATACAAAACTTGTGCGAACGCAACAACATAAACTACCTGCACGGCAGTTGGTGGCCATCCATGGAGGACCTGTACGAAGAGAACGTCCCAGTGTACAGATTTGTCCAGCGACCCGGTGATCTCGTCTGGGTCAATGCCGGTAAGTTAATTCACAAGCGATAAACAATCATTTCATCAACTCGGAACTTGATTTTTAATTTTAAACTTTTTGTTCTCAGGCTGCGTCCACTGGGTGCAAGCTATCGGCTGGTGCAATAACATCGCCTGGAACGTGGGTCCCCTGACCGCCCGACAGTATCAGCTCGGCATCGAGCGTTACGAGTGGAACAAGCTGCAGTCTTTCAAGTCTATCGTACCCATGGTTCACTTGTCCTGGAACCTCGCTAGGAACATCAAAGTCTCGGACCGACGGCTGTTCGAGCTCATAAAGAATTGTCTGCTAAAAACTATGAGGCAATGCTGTATCATACTAGAGTTCGTCAAGAGCAAGGGGGTTGAGGTGCGATTCCACGGAAGAGCCAAGGACGAAGCTTCTCATTACTGCGGACAGTGCGAGGTAAATTTAAAATACCACCAGTTATAGTTTCAAGGAGCTATTATTTTAATTTTTCATTCAGCTATCACTTATAAAAAAATTTTTAAATTGTTATAACTTGCCTAAAAGTCATTCGGTTTAACTCGTGAATAAAACTTTACTTCTAAGTTTCAATTGTAGCTGCATTCAGTTAAAAAAATAATAATCATATATAGAGGGGTTTTAATTTGACTGACAAATTTATTTTTCTTTAGCTAAGTCAGTTTTATCCAACTTAGTTTGAATATTTGACATTTTTCAATAAAAAAAAAATATTTTTGCAGATTGAGGTCTTCAACATACTGTTCATCCGGGAACAAGAAAAACGACACGTGGTCCACTGCATGGACTGTGCAAGAAAGCAATCTCCTTCTCTAGAAGGTTTCGTTTGCTTGGAAGAATACAGGATGCGAGATCTAATGGACGTATACGACAACTTCACAATTCACACTCCTCAACCTCACATTCAGCAACAGTTGCAACTCCAGCAGTTACAGCAACAACAACAACAACTTCAAAAGCAGCTCCAACAACAACAGCAACTGCAGCAACAAATAAAACAAGAGCCACAACAGCTGCAGTCACAACTGATGCAACAACAACAGCAGTTACAACAAAGACAGCAACAAATAAAACAAGAACCACAACTGCAGCAGCTGCAACAAAGGCAGCAGATGCTCCAGCAACAGATAAAACAAGAACCACATCAGCAGCAGCAACTGCAACAAAGGCAGCCTCAGCAACTCGTAACGTCACAGCAACAGCTAACACCACCACAAACGAATTCTCAAGTTTCCTGAGATGATGAACTCAGGTCCAAGAACCGTCTTGGTTTGGACTAAGTTTGTATTTAAAAGTTTCAGGATTATGCGGGGTTGAATTTCAATACTGCGCCCGATAAATGAATCTTTTTTATCTGGAAAGAAAAAAAATGTGATAAAAAAAAGTGAAGAGACTATTTTTTCTTTGCTAAAGTGACGAAGAATTTATTCGCTGCAGTGCTACAATCAAGCAAATTTTGTTTTCGTGTAAATGAAGTTTATATAGAAAAGAAATATATATATATATATAATATAAAGTCGAGTTTGTGCAAAGTGTGAAAAGTGTAAGTTACCTGCGAACCGTTATAAATTTTTTTTTTTTTCTTTTTGTTGTTTAGTGTATGTATAGAGAGGAAAACAAAGGAACTCCCATTAGTTTAATTGAATTTCTCACTTTTCGCCCGCTGTTCTTTTTATACGACCCCCGAAGGAACTATATAATATGATGACAAAATGTGTAGTCCTTTTAGTGTGATTTTTTTTTCTTCTGTTTAAGAAGAGTCTGTGTTGTACATGAATGAATTATTCACATTGAACAATGATGTAAAAAAGAAATTTTGTTTTATTTTTTGATGTAATTTTGTTTGTGTTTTTTTTTGTGTCTAGACAAGATTAATACATTTTTCGCGTTGAATTTCTAAAAAATAAAAAGTTGAAATATATCCAAAGTTCGATCTTTACATGAGTAATTGTAACTTACGACAGTTTTTATCAGACACTAAAAATTTTAAATAATATTGCAATCAATTTTTGGGCTACAAGTATAAAATAATTCGATGTAATAATGCTAAAGAGACTTTCACTCACTGCCAGAGCACGAAGAAAAATTTCAACATCGCGCTTCTTGTAAATAAACATAAATTGGTTATGTTCAACTAAATTATATATCCATATACTCAAATGAATAAATTTGTAAATTGCATAGTTAAGAAATTTGCCACAAAAATTGTTTTTAAACATAAAATTGTAATTAAAATGAACTAATAAATTTTCGTATTTTCTTAACGAAATAAAAATTCTTTACTTGATCAAACAAGTATACTGATAAATGGCACTTAAATTGTACACATGTTTGTAAAATTGAAAAACTGAACCTAAATTGTGCAGCATGGGTCTTAAGTTATTTTCGCCTTGTTCCAGGCTTGAAAATAGCATTCTATGTAAAATAAAAAAAGCATATACAGTTTAAAAGAAGCTTATACATAAAATTTTTTTGAACTTACAATCAATGTTCTTGTACCTTAAAATTTAATATTTTCAATGTAAGAATAAAACGAAAAAAAGTATTTTAAAAAATTGTCTTGTGAACGTGTCAATTTGCTTATTTTCAAGAAAAATATTCGCGCATATTTTTAAAAAGCTTATTAGTCGATTAGTTAGAATGAAATTGAATAGAATACCTAAAGTGTCTAGAGGTTTTAAAAATTATACCCTGTAGTGAATATTAAATGCTACAAATGGATACTTTTTTTTCAAATTCAAAGAGAAAATGTATTTATATCATTTTAAATTAATTTTTTAATTTTAACCGACGTGCCCATTGATCTCAATACTTTGTCGATATTGGCAGTCGTCGGTAACAAATAAGAACTCTGCCAATATTTTGATTACTTTTTTTTTTTTAACTAGCCAATAAAAATGCTATAAGTTGTTGGTCAAACAATATTTCATGCAAAAGTAAAATCATATAGTTTATTATTTAGGGATCCGGGAAAAGTTGACGAAAATAAAATAGAAGAAAGGTAGAATTAATCGAAAAAATTTTAATTGTAAGCTTGACAAAATTTAGTAAATTAGAGAATATTTGACTGCTTCTTCATCTAATTACTGTAATTTGAGACGAGTTTTTAATATATGATTACATATTTCTATGTATGCATAAGTGTATAAAATCTTGTACTTTGTTTTACATTTTTTTCTTTTATTTGTAACGTAAAAATATTGTAAAATTTTTCGTAAGTTAAGTAAAAAGCTATCTTATTAAATTTTAGTAACTGTGCGTTGATATATTTAAATAGTTTGATTAAAACATCTCATTTAATGCGATGATTGGATTTGTAAGTTCGGTTCATTAGAAAATTTGATAAAATTCGTTAAATGAAAAGTATTTTAAAATAATTAGAGCCGCCTTTCAACGAGTCAATTTTATCGCGATCATTCCAACTGAATGAAACTCAGATTAACTTTTCAATATTTTAAATTATTGAATTGTAAAAGTCTTAGAAAAATTTATAAATATTTTAAAATTTAATAGGTTAATAATGCTTATGGTAAGTGGTGCAACATTTTTACCCGAACAATCACAAGACTATAAATCTTATTGGTTCGGTAAAAAAGTATAACACCCAAGTTTAAATTTGTTACTAAAAATTATTCTTATGAAAAAAAAAAACATTTATTTATAAATTGAATTTTACTATTTCATTTTTTTGTTTAAAATAAAAAATAAATTGAATTCATATTTGTACTAATATTTTATTTTGTTTTTTCTATAAATTTATCAACATTATCTGACTTTCATTCATTATCAGTTAGTGAAGGTAGGCCGATAAAAGCTGAGTTGAAGTCTAGGCCTGATTTTTTAAGCGAAATGGATGAGTAGAGAATGATCATTAGATTAATTCAGATTTTGTGAGTAAAAGTATGTTCCAATGACTTTTGTTAGTCTGTCCTTTCTACTCTACATAACCATCGCAATCAACACATAAATTGGTTTCATAGTAGAGTTATTTACAATTGTAGTGTACTTATAAAGTCTCTAACAACGTCCCTTTTTACACAAAAAAATGTATAATTCTCCAAAGTCTCGTATTTTCTTACGATTTGTACAGTGGCTATGTAAATGTTGTTTAAGTCAGCAAAAAACTTAGGTATTTTTCTGATTTTATATTAAAGTTTTTAAATTCTTTGCATATCTTTAAATTTGAGATTGCAAGATTAAATAAATGTGATTTAATTCGTTGGCTCGGTACTTAAAAATTTCTGGAGCTGATAAAATTTTAGATTTTTAAAAATTGTAAAATAAGTTTTTAGATTATGAACATTATGCCAAATTAAATAATCTTTTAGTTTTATAAATTTGTTTTCGTCCTATCAATTTTTAATAAACTGAATATGATTTTAAATTAGTTAGTAAGTTTTATTAAATTTTTTTTTTCAATCTATACATTAGTTAATGTATTATCTAAAAAAAATTCGAGTACTTTTGCTGGCTTAATCTGTATCGAGACGTATTTTTTATGTGAAACAAATAAAAATACGTAGTAATACTCCAGTACATGAATTTTACGTCTTCTTTAGAAACAGCATTTTATTAGAACACTGTTAGTTGATAAAAATAAATAAAATAGATCTAAATAATATTTTCGCTATGAAAAGTAAGAAGCTTTAAAAAAAAAGTGACCGAAAAACAATGATAAAGAACTCGGAAATTTGCTGCATTTGAAAAAATTATATATTTTTGTAGAAAAAAGTCTCAGTTGTAATTGCAAATTTTTTCATCAAAAATTTGTAATTATTGTGAAGACTTGAAAAATATAAATTTTTGCTAACCGTTCAACAGCAATGAATTTTCGAGCTTACACACAAAAAGTGTTCATATTTTTTTTTTCTCTAAATATTATAGCAAGATGATAAATTTTAAGTGACTGCAATATTGTAAGGCGGCATAAGAGCTAAATTTGTGAGAATGAGTAATTAATAAAAATTTAAAGCGAGATGTAAAGAAGAAAATAGAGTACATTCACTGCCAAAATGTGATACTCGTAAGCCCACCTTTTTAGCTCGGAGCGTCATGTCACGGGGCTACGGACCGATAGCGCGGATTTCATTTAAAAAAAAATTATTTTTTGCAAAATGAGAAAACATTTTCTGCGTTTAATCTTTAATTAAATTGGTCGAATGCTAATAAATTACTGTTTTTGAGGGAAAAAAATTTATCGTTTCTTCGATTACACCGCTTGCATAGCAAAAATTGTAAAAACAAAAGGCGCTTTTAAAGCAGGCGTGATGTAAACGTTATTTTGAAATGAAACTTGAAAAAAGTATGCTTCGGACCGCCCGCTACGCTCTTGTATATGTATGTACTATGTTTACGTGTACAGTGCCTTTATAACTTAAATACACACACTTGAGAGAATAGTCGCAAAGATGTGTGAATTTTAAAGATGTTTACGATGAGAGCTTGAAATTTTTTATTCATTTGACTGTTCATTTATTTTTGACGCTCTAGTATAAAGTACAAAACGTAAATTTTAATGAAAAAGACATTCGCAATAATTAGACTAATCTAAGTTTAAAAAAAAAAAAAAAAAAAAGATTCTTTCAAGAACATTCATTTCTAAATTTCTTTAAAATTACGGATTAATCATTGCGACATTCTCTCAAATCCCTATCACGCGTCTACTGAGTTCAACTTTGTAAGGATATGCTTAGGATTAAATAGTGTAATTAGAATCATCATCGAGAAAATTTTATTGTAAAACTGTACAGAATAATAAAAAGAAGGTAATGATAAAAATCATTCGTCGAAGATTTACTCGAGGTGATACTGTAGGTATCCCCAATATTATCATCATTTATAAAATATTAATTCAAGTGCATCATCATTAAGATTGATTATAATTAATATTGTGTTTACCATATTAATGTAATATAAAGTTACAATGAAATCACACAATTTTATTTTAATTTATTTATACGAACCTTGTTCTCCTTCTATCTCTTGTCCTTGAATATATTTTAATAAATTTTATTTCAACTTAAAAGTTATACACATTTAAAGATTTTTTTGAAATAAATAAATTTCTTTTAAAAAAATCACCTACAGAAAGTTTTTTTATCATTTTATCATTATTATAATATTAAACAATAAAAATTTAGAATAAAATAATAATTTCTGTCTTAAATAAACTAGTAAGCTCTAGCAGAAAAGTACTTACAATAAATTTAAAGCAATAAAAGACAATAAAACATCTCAGCAGTAAAACTTAGTTTTTATTTATTTTTTATACAAAATCTTACACCTTGAACATAATAAAAGTTCTCATTCTTGATTATCTGTTTTTTTTTGTTATAAAAGTATGAATTTATTTATAAATGAGGTTTATTTACATTTTTACTATCAACAAAATAGGAACGCTGGTTCACTATATTAAACCTTAATTTATTGGAATGTATCGTTAGTTAAATAGCTTTTAACAAAATATTCAAAAAGGCTGATTACTAATAAATACAATCAAAAACTGTAAATTTCAAATTAGTTGAATGACTGTTTTCAGAATGTTTATCATACATGAACTTTAAGAATTTTTTAATTATATAGACTATATTTTTGGTTGTATGAAAAAAATACTTCGTTAATTAAGCTTATTGCTGAAGTTTCTTTGTTAGAATCTGAAAGTGAATTAAAACTTAGATTTGCAAAACGAAAAGTGCATCGATCTGGAGAAAGAGTAAAATCCGGAAATTCCGACTACGAGCAACGATCAAAACGTGATGCCACAAACAACAAGCACAAGCATTGTTTCAGGAAAAGTAGCAATGCGTAAGTTCATTAGAGTCGAATCCAGAAATAAATATTGTTAACGAGGTTTTTTTTTTTCGTTTTTGAGTAGCATCTTATTGAGCGTATCAAATAAGGCCGAAAACGGTTATGAATAAGCATAGCTTATCGAAACGTAGTTAAGTAGCAGGGAAATCGACGTGTATGTCCAACCGTTGCATCTTTACATTCGATCAAAATCGTCTAAAAAAACTAACATTACAAGAACAAAAGTAAAAAATATGTATTTTAAACTTAGTAAAAAGACATGAAAATTCAGTTGGTGTCTGAAAATTGTTGCAGTTTCGACTGCAATCTTAGTTAAACAGTCAGAATTATACGAATTTACAGCAGCAATTCAATTCATTGAGAATTAATGATGATACATCGCAAGGAAATTTGAATTACATTACCATTAATATCAAATTAAATTATTTATCATGAATTAAAGAGGACACCATTTAAGATATCGAAACGTTGAAAGCAATAAAGCAATGGAAGGATAAAATTACATTATCATCAATAATAAATTAAATTATTCATCATGAATTAAAGAAGACACCATCTAAGATATCGAAACGTTGAAAGGATAAAATTATTTTATTAGAAAGTGTCGTGTCTTTAGAACAGTAAACAGTTCATTCTATGTATAGTATGAAATTTGAGGTTCGATGACGATACACCGCAAGAAAATTTGTATTATATTACCATTAATATTAAATTAAGTTATTTATCATGAGTCAAAGAGGAATAATTATTTTATCAGAAAGTGTGGTGTCTGGAACAACATACATAACTCATGCTAACTGGACGAAGATCTGAGATTTGAGATACCAGTACATGCGGGAAACTTTTTCTGAACTTCGTGTACAAACTGCCAGGACTGTAATAGATATGACAAGAGCTCTTGATTTTGTTATTAAAGATCTTAGAAAATTCTCTGCTGGAGATCTAGCAGGGGGGGATCTAGTTGGGATAATGCAGAGGAATTCTCAGGTCAAAAATACGCGTTCTATACGAATCACGCACACCATTTTTCAATGAAAGAAATTGCAAATTATGATACCCAAGTGCTTTGGGCCTTTTGCTACAATAAATGCTCCATACATTTATATTGATTCTATTTGGAGGGAGCTATATGGCTTGCATATTATTGAGATGCACTCCATGATAGCTTTGTCCAGGATGTCATACTGTCTAGCTAATCTATATGCAGCAATCTTTGCTTACGTAGCGTCTCTATCAAAAGTTATTTACTCCAGCATACATTGAGAAAGTGAAGTTGTAATTTGTTCAGGATATAGTAAGAGTCAATGTGATGATGTCTTATGTAGCACTTAATCCCGTTAAAATAATTGATAAGGATACATTCTATGCTAAACTAGTTACCATCATGACATCAACTAGAAGACAAAACGTAGGCGTCATAACATGGATGATAAAGCAATCTGCTCTAGCCAATATTACTCATGCGACTGTTATTGCTACTGTTGTAACAAAAATGCGTCAGATAAGGAGAAAATCATTACAATTCAACAGGAGAATTTCTCAGTTTAAAGAGGATGAAGAAATAAAGTAAGCCTCCATGATAGCTTTGTCAAGGATGTCATATTGCATATCTAACTTGTACGCAGCAATGTTTGCATATGTAGCAGCTTTATCTAAAGTCATTCACTCCAGCAAACATTGAGAAAGTGAAGTTGTTACCCCCAAGGAGTAATTTGTTCAGGATATAGTAAGAGTCAATGTGATGATGTCTTATGTAGCACTTAATCCCGTTAAAATAATTGATGAGGATACATTCTATGCTAAACTAGTTACCATCATGACATCAACTAGAAGACAAAACGTAGGTGTCATAACATGGATGATAGAGCAATCTGCTCTAGCCAATATTACTCATGCGACTGTTATTGCTACTGTTGTAACAAAAATGCGTCAGATAAGGAGAAAATCATTACAATTCAACAGGAGAATTTCTCAGTTTAAAGAGGATGAAGAAATAAAGTAAGCCTCCATGATAGCTTTGTCAAGGATGTCATATTGCATATCTAACTTGTACGCAGCAATGTTTGCATATGTAGCAGCTTTATCTAAAGTCATTCACTCCAGCAAACATTGAGAAAGTGAAGTTGTTACCCCCAAGGAGTAATTTGTTCAGGATATAGTAAGAGTCAATGTGATGATGTCTTATGTAGCACTTAATCCCGTTAAAATAATTGATGAGGATACATTCTATGCTAAACTAGTTACCATCATGACATCAACTAGAAGACAAAACGTAGGTGTCATAACATGGATGATAGAGCAATCTGCTCTAGCCAATATTACTCATGCGACTGTTATTGCTACTGTTGTAACAAAAATGCGTCAGATAAGGAGAAAATCATTACAATTCAACAGGAGAATTTCTCAGTTTAAAGAGGATGAAGAAATAAAGTAAGCCTCCATGATAGCTTTGTCAAGGATGTCATATTGCATATCTAACTTGTACGCAGCAATGTTTGCATATGTAGCAGCTTTATCTAAAGTCATTCACTCCAGCAAACATTGAGAAAGTGAAGTTGTTACCCCCAAGGAGTAATTTGTTCAGGATATAGTAAGAGTCAATGTGATGATGTCTTATGTAGCACTTAATCCCGTTAAAATAATTGATGAGGATACATTCTATGCTAAACTAGTTACCATCATGACATCAACTAGAAGACAAAACGTAGGTGTCATAACATGGATGATAGAGCAATCTGCTCTAGCCAATATTACTCATGCGACTGTTATTGCTACTGTTGTAACAAAAATGCGTCAGATAAGGAGAAAATCATTACAATTCAACAGGAGAATTTCTCAGTTTGAAGAGGATGAAGAAATAAAGTAAGCCTTGTTGAAGCTGATCAATGTATTGGACATTGATAACAGTAGAGTCTAAGAAAGGATTTTACATGTACATAAAATTAGTTTTATGGGTTGTTTCCGAAATGAATCATGCAGATTTTTTTACAAAATTTTAAATGCTTCAAAAATTATGAAAATTTCTAATAGACTGCAATTATCAGTCTGTAATAATATTAAAATTTATCACATAGATTGTTTTTTTTTTTTTTCTTGCCTCCTTGATGAAGTAATTTTTACATAGATTTCTTGATTAGATAGAATAGAATAGAATTGGTTTAATTAAAAGAATTTTTTTTAATTGAACTTATAAAGTTCAAAATAATTTTCTTTCGAATTGTTAATCAATCTTGGATGAAAAGGTAAATAATCTTTGTTGACTAAATAAGTTAAAAACCGAAGTTAAAATAAAGTCAATTTTAGCAAAAGATGGTAGTAAATTAACAAAAAAATCTAATTGAAATATAACAATTTTTACTATTTTTAATTTGTATTAAAATTTTATTAATAAAATAGTAACACTTAACGTTGCGTTTTATTTTCTATAAAACTTCACTTTTTCGACGGTACCGTTTTTTTCACAGGCGCGGTCTTCGTCGCAGCAGTTTTAGGATCTGCTTTCTTCTTCACAACTTTTTTTGTTTTGGGTTTTGAGGCCTTTACTTTTGCCAATTGTTTGGATCTTTTATCCGCAATTCTTTTTTCTACCATCGCCGGCGATGATTTTTCAAGCTTAATCTGAAATAGTTGTTGTTTAATTAAAATTTAAAAAGCACAAGTTATTAGAAAAGTTCGTAAGATATTTAATTTTCAGAAATTTTTTTTAAATTTAACTGCTTTATACTAATAATTACAATAATTGAATTAAACTGAAAAAAATAGTGTTTTTCGAAAAAATAAGAAATTAAAATATTGAATGAAATCTAGAAACAGAGAACTTACTCCACGTTTTTCTGCCAAAAGCAAGTCCTTGGCATTCTGACGTTTCTGCGCAGTGAGGATAGCTGCGCGTTTCAATACAGCAGCGTAGGGATTCAGTTTTAGTAGTGCCCTTGTGTTGTTAAGAGGGTTCAACTTCTTTACTCTGCGTACAACCTTCTTCCTGTTATTATAATAAAAAGAAAAATTGTTCTTAACGCTTTTACAATACCTGCTATTTAATTAAAAAATAATTTTGAATAATTTTATATAGAATTTAATATGGTCAACCAAAAAAATTATTTGACATAGAAATTCATACCTTGGAGCTCGAAGAACTTTGCGAATCTCGTCGGATTTTAGAAGCCTGGACAGATCAGTGTTGGCCATTTTTGGCATAGGAAGATTGTATCCTTTCTTTAGCTCAGCCTCCTTGCGCCAGGTACCGTAGAGGGCATCAAGCTTTTCATAAGCTGACTTTGTCCAGATGACAAAACGTCCAACATGACCACCAGGTGCCAATTTCAAGAGGTTCATCTTTTCAACGTTCATGAGATCGACGCCGGGAATGTTGCGGAAAGCCTTGCGAATTCCCTGGAAAGAAATATTTTAATTGTTAAAAATTCATTTATTTTATAGATAATGTTTTTTATAAGCAAGTCTTAATAGAATTCATACCTGATCATTTCCGTAAATAATCAAAGGTCCACGGCGTTGCACGCGTCTACGATTACGCATTTTACCTTTGCCAGCACGTAAACGTTGTGATTTGTAAACCTAAAATTAATTTTAATTAATAAAAAACAGAAACAATTTTCTTGTATGGAATTAAATTAAAAAAAAAAAAAAAAAGTAATCACATTAATCATGCTTAAAGTTTATTAATCTTCACCTTTTGGATATCATTCCAAGCCTTGATGCGTCTCAAAAAGATTACAGCTTGCTTTGTCTTGGTGTACTCCTGGATTTTGTCAGAAACAACCAAAGGGAACTCGGGGACTTCTTGAATCAAATGACCTGAAATAAAGGAATTAACTCATTAATCAAATTTTATAAGCAAAGTAACTAAAAATAAAAACTTATAATTCTCTCAGAATTGGTAAAATTAACAGTCACTAAAAAATCAGAAACACGGACCAATTTGAATCATCATATTAATTTCGGAAAAAAATGTATTTTTAATCATTGGAAAAAAAAAATTAAACAATTCTTGCCTTTGGACTGAACAAGAGCGGGCACACCAGAAGCAGCAATAGCCGAGACCATGGCGTACCTCTTTTGGTTTACATTGACACGACGATGCCAACGTCTCCAGGGCTTCGTGGGAGCGAACATGCGACCACCGCGACACATGTTTCCGAAAGCACCCTGGCCGCAACGGTGAGTACCACCACCACGGACACGCGGAATTCGAGCGACAGCTCGTCCGGTACCCCATGACTCGGCAGAAGTCTGATGACCTGTTGAAATGAGTTTTGGTTAATGACAATGTTTTTAAAATTCAAATTTATTTGTAAATAACTAAAGGAAACAAATTTTATTCAGTTGATTATGAACTTTAAACACTCAAGCAAAAGAGAAAAAAAAAGTTTAGGATAAGATATAAGTAACAATGGGAAAATTGAAAAAATTTTATCCTATCTAAAAGTTAGAAATTAAAAAAATTTATGAGTTCACGAAAATAATGTATGTGATTACCTGCTTCTTTAGAAACAGAATATGGTTGTCGGCTGTTCATTGAAATCTGTTGGTGAACAGCATTTACAACATCAGGTCGAATTGGAGCTTTAAAAACAGCTGCCAAAGAAATACTTTCCTTTGATGGTTCATTTTTGTCAGTGAACACTGTGATGAGTGGGCGAGCTGTTGACAATGACTGGAAAAAAATTGAATGATTTTTTTATTAAATTACACACTTGTAACAATAAAAAAATAATTAGGATTTAAATTTTTAGAAAAAATTTATCAAATTTATGATCAATGTCAGATTAGAAACTAATTTTACAAATTAAATCATTAAAAAATAGATATAAAATTTAATTATCCCATAGTTTATACTATTAATACAATTTTGATATTTGATAAGCTTATTCGATTGTAATAAATAATCTAAAAACAATAAAGCAAGTAAAAACAAGATGAGCATCTGTAACAATGAATAATGATCACAATCAGTGTATAACCTATAAATTGGAGCTTAGTATTCCAACAATAAAAATAAAAATAAAAATTAAAGTTGGAAATCAAAAGTATCTTAAGAAATAAAAAGATGAAGTTAGTAGTTAAATACAGGTAAAAAAACTCCGCACAACAGTGTTTTACATAATCGAAGCATAAATTTTTGCCAAGAAAATGCCGTGTATGCAGTCGCGAGCACTAAGAAGCTGGGTCAGTAAACGAAAATTTCGCTATAAAAAGGTGTGTTGAGCAAAAAATTGGGACTTTTTCTTTTAAATGAAATATGGAGTAATAATTATTAGACAAAAACGAATGAAAAAACGTACCATTTTTGTTGATTTTTACAAAAATAGTTCACCACATGCACTTGCGGCACGTTTTGTCCCCGCTTTTCTATAAAAAATGGCCGCAAATTGCTGGTTGCAGGTTGCTGTGGGTTGCTGGTTGCAACGTTGGGCGATGTTGCCAAATTTTAAGAAAACGGAGAAAGATTTGAATTGACCCAGTTCATTAAAATTTTTTCACTGCAGGTTGATCTAAACTTTAAACTCGGTAGGTACTCCGAATTTGTATTTTACAGTACGCAGTTTTTAACATTTAGTTGAATTGAAGGATAAAAATTTAAGGAAACAAGTTTTTCGCAGAATAATATTTCTTTATTTTTATTTAAAACGCAAAGATATATAATGCGTGGTTTAACATTTTCTGAACTCTTTGCAGATGCCTGCAGCTGCAAAAAAGTTATATATTTTATATCTTTAACAATTTTTATTTGATTAAATATACATTATATATTTATATAAATTATTGTATTAAACATTATTCATAAATTTGATTGTCATGATTTAAAATTATGTATACAAATTTTGTAAATGAATGGATTAAAATGTTTTTTTAATTTTTAAAAAAATTGTCAATACCATCTATAATGTTCCCAAAACTTTTAATTTTAAAAAATTTCAGTAATTTTTCGTTTTATTTAGTTTTTAAGTTTTCTTTTCCAATTTTTTTATTTACTCTTTCAAATTATGCTAGTTTAAATTATTTAGGATTTTTTCAATACTACTTGATTGTTTTAACATTAATCTTACAGAAAGGAACAACGTAATATGGCAATTTATATGAGGAAATTTCTTGATATTATTGAGTAGCATACACATACATCAATCTTACCGCTAATTCCTTACTACTTAAAATCATACAATTTTTTTATTAAAATAATAAGTTTACTTTCTAAATAAATGGATATTTATATTAATAATCTTAAACTAGGATTGACATTGTTCTAACATAAAAAACAATCATTAATATTCTTGTGAAACTATGAAATTATCTACTACGTAGACATGAAAATATTTTTATCTAATTTCGATTAAACTATACTAACTATATCTTCATGTAATACTAACTTTATAAACATTTATTAAAAAATTCAACTTACTGTATCAATATATACACATAATCACTAAATTAAGCTCTTTATCGGTATTTTGAAGCCTCTTGCATAAAATTTAATTTTAATTTTAAACTTAAATTTTCTAGCTAATTTTTTACGAAAAAAACATTAGAAAAATATAAATTTTTCATTAAAAATCAACAATTATAAATCCAAATTCTCTAGTTTTCACTTAAATTTGAAAAAAACTGTGAAGTGATATTTCAGAGTTATACCAAAAACATAAATATATATCTTGGTATATTAGATTATGCTGTGTAATTTTTTTGAACATTACGATCATTTAGAGGCTTACTAGTCTTATAAATATTAAAAATTCAATTATTTTTTTTCATATCACAGCTCCACAACCAGATGACATATTTTCAAATTGGATGAGCTCGCGTCACAAAAATAACTTCGAAGATCCAGCTTCTCATTAAGACGCGAGCAACATTCTCACCATCACAAACAAATCTCTTTTTTTAACAACATTTTATTTAAATATTTATCTCTTTGTTTAATAAAGATCTTCGAGGGTCCTTAAGTGGGTATAGTGTGACTAGAGTGCATTTGCTTCCGTCGAGCTTGGACCACTCCGTAGACGATGGCGGCGAGACTCCGGCCGTGGCTGCGGTCGCGGTAGGCTCCCTCGGTACGAAGTCCGCCTTTGCCCAGGACGAAGTACGTCTCCATCGTGCCCTTGCCTTTGACCTCGATCAGACCGCGTTTCTGCGTCTTGTAACCGCGTGATTCCAAAAACTGAAAAATAATTGATACCTTCAATTTTACAGTATTTATTTTCGAATTCTACTGTATCATCAAACAACAAATAATAATATTTTTTTTGTCGAAATTTAAGAATCTTTACGAAACGATTGACAGTCGTTCGCACTGAACAAATCAGAATTTAGTATGTCACTTCAAAAAGAACACCATGAGTAGGAATAAAAAAATTACTTATTTTACACGGAAAAAATAAAATCCTTGCAGCGTAGCTGAATTCAGCGATATGACGATGCGAACAGTTAACGACGCTCCAACGCAGACTTTTCATCGTGGCGAGGCAAAGTCTGCGTTGGAGCGACGTAAAGTTAGCTATAGCGTGCCTTCCTTGCCAACAGCTGTAGCAGAGCTTGACTCACGCTTGACGCTTGTTTACTTGTGTACTTACTCTCTGCTATCGCGGGTGATAAAAATACTGATATAAAAAATACTTAAATTAATTACAACTATCAATAAACACATTTTTTTATAGTTATGCTGCCGTAAACCCGCGATAGCAGAGAGTAAGTACACAAGTAAACAAGCGTCAAGCGTGAGTCGAGCTCTGCTACAGCTGTTGGTAAGGAAGGCACGCTATAGCTAACTTTACGTCGCTCCAACGCAGACTTTGCCTCGCCACGATGAAAAGTCTGCGTTGGAGCGTCGTTAACTGTTCGCATCGTCATATCGCTGAATTCAGCTACGCTGCAAGGATTTTATTTTTTCCGCGTACCTAAATCAAATTTTAATTCACTGATAAAACTGAATATAATTAATTATTGGTCTCGTTGGTTTTTTTGCGCAGTGTGATCGAATTTATAAATTGTAGATAAATGTGTACGTTCATACCACGATGCAATGCACCAGTTCTCGTCCGATCCCTGAAGTTAAGCATCGTTGCATTTTTACCATACATGATTTAGATTTCTAAAACCCAGAAAAGCTAAAAAAGCTAAAAACTACTTTCAGAAATCTACAGGTGTTGGAGCAGTTTTGAGCGAAGCCTGAATGATACTCGCGCGAGAGTGGCAAAGTCGCTACTCGCATCACCGTAGGTGGGGGGAGCCAGCCGCGGCGCCTTTTTACGCTGTGTGCGACTTCACTTCGCGCGCGCGTCTCTTCTACGGTGCCTCGTGGGTAGAATTTACCTTTTGGTAGTTTGTCCGATTAATAAAGATTCAAGATTTGCGACAGCTCTCGTCTTTTTGTAAACATAGATAAAAATAAAGATCAAACAGTTAAACAGTGTTACTCAACAAAAGAAAGTGTACTAGTGTTATTTCTTTTCTATTTCCTTCCCGGCAAATTCACATCCAACAGGTTATGGGCAGCAGCCGCTGAAGTTTTCTTTGTGTTATTGAATTAGCGGTGAAGTAAGAAAACTTGAAGAATTCAACACTGAAATACAAAGTGAAAGAAAGAAAATCAAACAGTTGCTGAAAATGGCAGAACACAATCAGGTATGAAACAAAAGAAAATTTATGTGTCGTACAAACAAAATAAAATCTACGTACAGCATGATGCTTTTTTTTAATCCAGCTTGAAATGTTGTGAAAAACAGTGGCAATTGCATGAGGAGAGAAAGATAGATTTGATTTTTTTTGTCCTGCCGTGGGAGTTTGTTTCAGCTGTTCGGACAGCAAAATTTTTAAACGCGAATGACTCGGCCAGGCTGCAGCGCCGGAGAGTTTAGATTCGGAGAATCGGAAGACGGTTGGGAATCTCTCTCTCTCTCTCTCTCTCTCTCTCTTTTATTTTCCCTCTTTTTTTTACTTTCTTTCTTCTTTATGGGGTTGAGTAAAGAACGGGAACTTAGGGAAACGTAATTCAGCCTGGCCGGTAGCATGCAGGACAAAATTTATTTTTTTTGTCTTTTTCTCTCGGCCGAGCGGCAAACCTCAGGCGGCAATTAAAGCACACATGATCGCGACATGTTAGTGCGACGGCGCGTGAACTCTGTGTCGGCCGACGGCCACGAGCCAGATGATAGGCTGCGTGCCGTGCGTTTTTTTTTTTCTTGAAGTCAGTTTGGAAATTTAAACGACACAGAGTTTTCACTAAACCATCAAGCCGTGAAAGCAACCGTGTTACGGTACTTTTACAAAGGCGGGTGTCCGGTACTCGCTCTGAAACTCTCGGTAATAGAAGCGCACGGCCACCTCAAAAATTTTGAGGGCGCAATTGCCGAAGGGAGAGTAGGTTGCATCGGTCACTCGGATATCACGTTACTTAGATCGTTCTACGAACTACTAACGAGGTATACAAAATCTCGCCCGAAGTTAGAGTGTATTGGTAAACTGAATTTTAATGAATTATTTTTCAGTCACAATCAGGCGCCACGGGCGAGGAAGATGGTTTTACCATGTTGACAAAGTCAGCATCGGTTGATAATCCACACTTGGTGGATGCCTACGGGCACAAACAGCTGATTGAAGTACTGAATGAGTTAAGAAATGGTAAGGTTTAGAACAAACAGTCAATCAGTAAAAATGACAGACTAAATTTTCAAAATTTTTAAACAGAAAAACCAAACACTCACCTAAATCCTTTACCAATGTCAACTCAAAACAAAACATTTTTTTTAACGAACATTATTTACAGACAAACAGACCGAGGTCAGCAAAGTGGGTGGAGACGACTGGCAAGTAATCGACGAATACAATGAAACCGACAACCTAGACAGGTCGATAGAGTCCGAGGAGGAACGGTCATTGCTTGAAAATGGTGACCCCTGGGATAAGCAACCCTTGATGGAGCCCTCAATCAGACTGCCACCTCCACTTCGGCCAATGACCCAGTTACCCCCTCTTCAAGCAACTGTACCCGAAAAGACTGGTAGTCGGACTAGGGATACACAACCAGATTGATCCCCTGAGGTAGAAAAATGGTATCAATTGGCGATGCAAAGACATAAAGAAGCCGAGAAATGGGAAGGCGCACTTCACAATTTTAAGAAATTGGCCGAAAAACAACAGAAGGACCAACGATCTCGAATAAACAGACAGGTCAAATACATCAAACAGAAAAATAAAAATAACCCCTCTACCATCATTCAAACAGAAAATACATCATCGCAAGCACAAAAATCGAGAACTCCCTTGACGACGTCACAAACTGCTTTAAGAAGTGAAGTTTCGGGTTCAGAGTCAAGAAATTCATCCATGTGCAGCCAAAGGACAAAAGTACATACAAACAGTCTGTCATCAATACATAACAGTCAGACAGAAGGCCGGCTAGATCAAACTCTCAAACAGCTAAGGAATATCTTGGATCGCCAGGGCGGCCACGTTAAACATCAAGGCTACAAACTAACTAGAAGTACAGAGTACCGACTATGGTTCGACAAACGATGATAGACCTGACTTCATGTAGTTTGAGCGACGTCATTGACCCTAGTCAAAAATGGGTGAGGATTACGCAGTAGAACAGCGAA
Source organism: Encarsia formosa (assembly GCA_038277355.1). Classification (NCBI taxonomy): domain Eukaryota; kingdom Metazoa; phylum Arthropoda; class Insecta; order Hymenoptera; family Aphelinidae; genus Encarsia; species Encarsia formosa. The sequence continues at coordinate 3,510,304 of CM076185.1, read as the reverse complement.
TAAACAGAGAGAATCAGGTCAGAGGAGCCATCATTCACCGTTCAGATGACGAGCATCACAAGATGGTGTTGAAAATGACCGATCCAAGAAAAATTTTGGTTCATCTAGAGAATCAACGAAAAATATAGAGGTGACGGTAAAATGTCTTCAAGACACTCAAACAGATCAAAGAGAAGAAACAGAAAGCCATACTCCTCGGATTCTTCGAGAGACAATAAGGTAACAAATTTGCATAAAGATTGTAATAATATAAACTTTATTGCAGATACCGGTGCCTCTGAGCACATCATCGGGAACGGTTTCATTTTAAATGACTTTAAGTAAGTACAAACAGAAATAGTCAGAAGTGCAAACAAAGATGAGAAAGGAAACATGAAAATCGACGAAGAAGGAAACCTTGTAGTCAAAAACAAGTACGGAGAGACTATATAAATCAAAAATGTTCTGGTGGCCGGAAAAATTGTTGGAAACCTGCTATCACTGCGAAAATTCGTAGACCTTGGTTTCAGTGTACACCTGGACAACAAGATCAGAAGAATTTTCGACAAACAGACAAACGTGGATTACATAATTGGTAATTATGTAAAACCGCATTGGCAAATCAAGTTCGACATCTTGGAGTCTGGAAACTTAACAAAAATGTCAACCATATGAATGCACAGCTCACATGATTTCGGTGGAAAATTTCATAAATCAATCCCAAACAGATGTGCATGACTTCTCAACGTCGGAGGGAGCAACAGTCAACAGAAGCTCACACGAACATCCGTCTGGACTTGGGAGGGAGAGTTCAGATGAAATTTCCCAAACAGAAAGAAAGGCAGATTTCTTCACAGACTCTGAATTGAATGAAATCAGTCTAGACAGATAAATGTACGAATACAACAATCAGCTGAACTCAGATCAGCCAGAATCGAAAGCCATCAAAAACAGTAGTCACAAGGACAGGAATCTTGGTAAAATGTACGAAGGCATGAAGTGGCACCTACGGTTAGGGCACCTCAGTATCGGATACCTTCGAAAAATCAAACAGCAGGTGGAAGAACTGAAAGATGTTAAATTTGGTGAAGAAATACTAGACTGTAGAGTCTGTAAAATAACCAAGATGGTCAAGAAACCACATGATGAAAGTAGAGTCAAGGCAGCACGTCCGATAGAACGACTACACAGCGACATAATGGGACCAATCCAACCAGTGTCATTTCCAGGTTCAAACAGATATTTGATAACGTTCACCGACGATTTCTCGAGATATGCCAAGGTATACTCTATCAAACAGAAAAGTCAAGCTGGAGACTGTCTGGAGGTCTTCTTACGTCAAGCGAGAAACCTCATTGGTGAAAATGCAAAGGTGTGTTACATCCGAGCAGTCAACGCCAAAGAGAACTTAGGAGGAAAATTCAACTTGGTCATGGAGGAAGAAAAGATAGATGGAGATTTCTCACCTACATACACGCCTCAGCTAAATGGAACAGCTGAAAGACTAAACAGAACTCTAGAGTACAGAATTCGTTCCATGTTGGAAGACTCCGGGATACCCCCATCAATGTGGGTACTGGCAGCAGAAGCAGCCACACATGTATACAACCGTTCTCCACACAAAGCGAACGATTTCGAAATTCCACTCAGAAAATTTGCACCCAGAGTCAAACTGCACCTAGACAGATTGAGAAGATTCGGGTGTAAGACCTATCTGCACGAACCAAATCCACCAAGAAAATTTTCGGCGACAGAAATCAAGACCATCTTGGTAGGATACACAAAACCGGATACCTGGTATGGCACCCTCCAACTGAAAAATTCTACAACTCAAGAAACGTTGATTTCAATGAGAAGGTGGTATATCGAGACGAATATACTGCAAAGTTCGAAAACTTTGTGTCGGCAAACACGGAAGAAGGAAAACTCGACCAAACAGATGAACCTCTCATTAACTTCTCAGAGAAGAACCACCAATCAGAAATGAACGAGCCGAACAAACAGCCAGTTACACAGCCACCAATGGATGTTTTGTGAAACAACCAGTAAAGAAAAGAAAAATCCAACCAGCAAATCCATCGGTAACCCAAACAGAAAACGTGCCATTCAAGCGCATTCAACCAGGCCGAGCTGCAAACAGTTGTTTGGACTACAAACAGCTAGCTGACACGGATGAGAAAACAGCTTTGGTGAGAGACAACACCTTTGCCAAGTTTGTAGCCGTTGAAACAGACAAACTGGAGGTGTTCTTTGAATTCGAGGAGCGAAAACGACCGAATCGACACCCAAACGAATACCAACTTAAGTGTGCTTTCTTGGCTGAAGTAAACAGAGTCCCGACAACCTACAGGGAGGCAATGACCTCCGCAGATGCGGAATGATGGCAAGAGGCCATAAAACAGTAATTGGAGTCGATGAAACGCAACAATGTCTGGGACATAGTGGATCGACCCCTTAAGGATCAAGTTGCACCTAAAATCATCGATTCAAGATAAATTTTTGAAAAGAAAATTTCAAACAGTGGTGAGCCTACTTACAAAGCTAGGCTAGTCGTGAGAGGCTTCAAGGATGACACACAGTACGAGCTCTATGAGGTATAGGCCCCGGTTTCCAGACTCCCTCTCATCAGGGCCTTTCTGTCGGTGCTAAACAAGTACGACTTGGAGCTTTGCTAGATGGACGTCAAGACAGCGTTCCTACACGGCGAGCTTGAGGAAGAAAAATTCATGGAAATTCCAGATGGTTTAGAAGTTTTCATGAAAATCAAGGCAGGCAAAGTGTGCAAGCTGAGAAAGGCTATCTTCGGTTCAACAAGTCAGCTCCAAGCGGTGGTGTGAGAAACTCACTTTGAAGATTCGGAAGCTTGGACTCAAAAACATGGTGAGTGAGCCTTGCCTATATGCCAGGAGATACAAGGGAGAAGTCGATGTTATCCCTGTATACGTCGATGACATGTTTGTGGCTTCAAACAGCAAACAGAGACTGGAAGAAATCAAAGCGAGCCTCTGCCATGCATTCGAAATGAAGGACCTTGGAGAGCCTGGACATTTTCTGGGTTTGAGAATAAACAGAGACAGAGACAAGAAAACAGTCAAGATAGACCAAACAGAATACACGGAGAAAATCTTAGAACGCTTTGGTATGAAAAATTGTCACCCCAAGAGAACCCCGATGGAAACACGACAAGTGCAAAGGCGGAAAAATTTACCAAACAACAAAGATGAAGATCTAAACAAACAGAAACAACCAGTGGAAGCCGGAGTTCCTTGCAGGGGAGCTATTGGCTCCCTTTTGTATCTGGCGGGTGGTACTCGTCCAGATATAGCCTACTCAGTCAACGTATTAGCTAGAAGACAGGTCACTCCTACAGTAAAAGATTGGGAGGACGTAAACAGAATCTTTGAATACCTGCAAGGAACAAGCCAGTATGGTTTGACATACACAGGACAAACAGAAACCCTAGAAGCTGTGACAGACACAAGTCACAACGATTGGACAGATTCAACGTCAACCGCCGGGTTTATGATCAACTTGCATGGGGATACAATAGCTTGGAAAAGTTACAGACAGAACTACGTCAGCAGATCGACTACGAAAGCCGAATACGGCGCGATCAGCGAAGCATGCCGTCATTTAATTTCCTTAGACAAAGCCATAAGAGACATAACTGGAAAGTGTTACTTTCCTTTTACTGTCTGGTGCGACAACTCGGCCGCAGGTAAGAACACTCAGAAGGAAGGATGTCAGAAGCTCTGTGACTTCGATGATCCTGTGCCCAATATCCATGCTAACCTTCGCTTCAGAGAAGAATATGGTGATCGTCCTGAGTTGTCTGATCTACATGGAGACTACATCAAACAGAAAGTCAAGGAAGGAGTCGCTAAAGTGAGATGGCTATCGACCAGAGAAAATCCTGCAGACATTTTTACCAAACCACTCGATTTCAAAACCCATCAAAATCATACTGGGAAAATTTTTAAACTGGGTTTATTTAAGATTAAAATTACAAACAGATAAAAACCAAAACAAAATTAAACAGAATCTACAAGGTAAGAATTATTTAACAATTTTTTTTTGCTTCAGGGAGCTGTATCGCAAAAAAAAAAAAAAAAAAAAAAAAAGGGTCTTCTAAAACCGAGGGAGGAGTCAAACAGGATGGACTCGGAACCCGAGGAAGCAAATGACGAGTTCAACTACGTCCCTTTACGTAGGCCAAGACGCGGACCAAATTCTCCTGAACCTCCGGAGGAAGATACTGAGCGAGACCTAATTATTTTTGGCTAGATGTAATTTTAGAGAGCTTTTGTTTTATATTTTTTTAAGTAGAGTCTTCTGGGGCTATTCCCCACAATTTATCACTCGCTGTGTTTAACATAGAATCTTGTACAAACAGAATACATATCAAACAGACAAACAGAAAAGGCTTCACCCCAAAGGAGGGAGTGTTGGAGCAGTTTTGAGCGAAGCCTGAATGATACTCGCGCGAGAGTGGCAAAGTCGCTACTCGCATCACCGTAGGTGGGGGGAGCCAGCCGCGGCGCCTTTTTACGCTGTGTGCGACTTCACTTCGCGCGCGCGTCTCTTCTACGGTGCCTCGTGGGTAGAATTTACCTTTTGGTAGTTTGTCCGATTAATAAAGATTCAAGATTTGCGACAGCTCTCGTCTTTTTGTAAACATAGATAAAAATAAAGATCAAACAGTTAAACAGTGTTACTTAACAAAAGAAAGTGTACTAGTGTTATTTCTTTTCTATTTCCTTCCCGGCAAATTCACATCCAACAACAGGAAAATTTTTAGAGTTGAGATTTTTATATATTTTTTCCTCAAATTTCATAAAAAGACGAAAAAAAAATGCAACCAACCGCATCTCTGTATATGGAAGGCTTAGATCAGGAACTTTTTGATAATTATAAAAAAACCGTTTTTTTAGCTAAAAATGCCATTTTATTCTAAAAGCCAATTGGCATTAGTTATAGATGTTTGCTTTCATGTTTAGGTGTAAAAAAATTACTCCTCAAGTTTCGTTAAAATCAGCGTTCTGGATGGTTTGATCTCTGCTTACATATCATTTTAATGTATATACAAACCTTGGCAACCTCCGACGGAACCTGGATTTTTCCCATTTCTCCGGTCGAGTCCATGCGCGAGGCCTCGTTGACGGTGTTACCCCAGATGTCGAATACGGGCTTTCGGGCCCCGATGACCCCGCCCACCAGGGGACCGCAGCTTATACCCACTCTAAGGTCGAAGTTGTTGAACGAGTGGACGTTTACGTCCTCGAGACGCTGCCTCATGGCGACCGCGTAGTCGACCAGCCTGCATACGTGTTCCATATCGTCGGTGTCCTTCAACTGAATTTTATTAATTTATTCATTTGTTTATAAATAGCTGATTTTGGTTTAAGAAAATTAAATAACAGTTCTTAAAAAAAAAATTCGTAATAATTTAGTGTTTTAGATACAATTGAATACGTTATCAAAAACAGTAAATAATAATCCATTGTTAATTTATAATACTCTCATGCATTACAGACTTTTTAATGAAAGAAAAGATTATTTATTGCAATTTAAACTTTGATTAATTGGTATTTTTTTGTTTTTCTTACATTTCTCGAAGGATTCAAGCCTGAGGCTGCCATGTAGGTCGCACCCACGGTTTTGACCTTCTCTATGCAGTGAAACCGTTTTTCGTCCAGTAGCTCATCAAAGTCAGCTGAAAAAATAATTAATTCATACAATGGAAGTTTAAAATGAAAAAAATAAATTATTTAATTCATTACCTATGATCTCGTTCAAAAGTCTTATGCACTCCATTCCTTTATTGACATCCTCGGAGTAAAACTCCGTGAAATTTGGCACGCTCGCGAACATTACACCGACTTTGTCGCGTGATTGTGAGTACAGCTCCTAAAACCAATGAACGCACATTTATTTATAACACTATTAGAATAACAGACAGATTTATGCGTCAAATTTTTGTTACAATGTTGCGGCTTATGAAAGTGGCAAAAATTATTTATCGCTCTTGTTAAATGTTGCTTTAAAACGGACATTATTTTAAACGCACTTAGAAAAAGAGAATTAAATTTTGAAAATTTTACTTTCAACAGCTGGTTATTCGTCGCCTCATGTACTGAAAGACGACATTTCGAGATTTATTTTTATAAAACGCGAAATCTCAAATTTCCGGGATGTCGAGCAGCTTTTTCTTCTCAAATTTCCAATTTAAAGGTAAGCAAAAGTGTACTACAAAAAATTTTATCCAAATCGGAAGATTCAAATATTTTTTATTATTTCAATCGTATGTTTATAATTTTTTAGTGAAAAAATGAAACAGTTTTTGAGATCTAAAAAAAAATGTTTAAGTTTTCTCAGAAACATTTTTTGTTTTTGTATTATATGTTTTTAAATTCGATATTCGAGCGGAAAAAGCGGTTTGCCACTTCTACCTTAATTTTCTCGATTAAAAGTACATCAATAAATTTATAACAAAAAACTATTTATCCTTCACACTCTTTAAAAATAAAAATTTGAGATTCCACTTTTCAAATTGTGATTTACAAAAAAATTTAACAATTAACAAATTGGAAAAATTGAAAAACCTCAGCAGGTGTCTCTTGAGAAAGAAAATGCTTAGCCACATGATCGGGAAGTATATTCTTCAGAAGCTGCATGTTGTTGTGCCTGGACTCGATCATGTCCGAGAGTTCCCTTTCGGCCTGCTGCTTCCAGAGAAAGTCCAGCCTCGACGTAACCTCGACCAGTCTGCCGTGGTAGGTTACCACCACCAGGAATATCACCAGGAATATTATCATCTGGGCCGAGAGTGGAATCGATATCCTGAAATAAACCATTTTACTCGATTTGATACAAAAAAGACCCCTAAGAGAATCTTTTTTTTTTTAATTTTTGTACTCACAAAAAAGGGAGACAGTGCTATAGTATCTATTTTTTTGTGAAAAGTAAAATTTTGAGCTTTTTATTAAATTTAAGCTTTTAAAATTGTTATCATAAAAATATCACTTTTTACTTTTTTCTTAAGTAGTTAACTAAGTTTCAGCTTTTAATTTAGTAAAAACTGATTCTAGTTGTGAGAACATTAGAAATTTCAACAAATTCCATCTACAAATACACCACTCAGTCACATTTTATCCCAGCGTCAAAATAAAATTCAAACTCACGCGTCCTGGTCCTCTTCGACGATTCTACCCTCGAACCTGTCCTTGCTGACGACGAGTATAAGTACGGCGTAGACCAGTACGATGATCGTGGCCAGGGCGGTCTTGACGAGGTAGTAGAGCTTCAGGGCCGAGGCCAGGGCGATCAGGCAGAGTATCCAGGTGAAGACTATGTACTCGGGGCGCAGACACTCGGCCTGTTCCTCCTCGAGGATGGTTCTCTTGTGGTCGTCCTCCCCCGTGGACAGGATCTTCCGGTGGATGCCCGCCTGGTGGAGACGGTGGAACTCGTGACGACGCCTGCGCTGGTACTTACCCTGGTGACGAACCCGGTTCTCGCCCTCGTAACGACGCTCGTAGTTCAGAAATCTGGAAGTTTTTTCAAATTCAAACGTGGGGATTATTAATTTATTGTTTTTTGAAATAAATCTCAATTTTTTATTCAATTGTTGAATCAATTATTTATTGCAAAATCAAAAAGTTGTATAAAATTTTCAAACCTCAACGTGTTATTTTTTAAGCTTACGATAAAAGAACTTATTATATAATACAGTTAGCGTTGACTTATTGTTAGTCGTACCGCAAATAATCCCGATGCCGTCTGGGTCGTTCGCGGATGTCCGTCTCGTTCCTCTCCTCGCTGTCGCCGTCCAAGGCTGCCTCCAGGAACTTCAGTATGTACCTGTGGATGATACTAGACTCGGTCGTCGTGGTGGTAGTCGTCGGCAGGGTCGTTCCGATCGTGGACTCTTGTCTCTCGAACACTATCGGCTTCGATTTTTCCTGCAATCACAACGTTCTCCGATGAAATCCACTCTATTGAATTAGTATTTTTTCGCAATACTATTTACACCCTTGTGCGAAAAATACTATTTTTTGACTAGGCCTTAAAACACTACTTTATGCACACGACAAGTTAGTATTTTTCGTAACAAGTCTGTAAAGATATGTTTTAAGAACAATTCTTTCTACAGTAACTACAAAGTTCTTTTTACTTCGGTGCGTGAAACTACTAAACTGTTCGAAAAAAGGAAGACTATTCCAAAAAGACTAATTCCGTACCATCGGACAGGAGATGGCACCGACGATGGAGGTCAGGGCCATGAGGCTAATGACCCCGCATATGAAGTAGGTCCGTCGCTGCTTATTGTGCACGAGCATGGAAGACGAGTGCTGCAGGTACATCGGGAGGCTCTTGAACTCGTCGGCCATCACCAGGACTGAAGACCCCACCAGGAGGAGCGTCGTCAAGATTAGGGCCACCCGGAGAACCGAACAACTAAGAGTTTTTGGTTATTAGTGGGGAAGATTTTTTTGGGGTTTGGTTGTATTTACTTACTTTGGGAGGATTATCGCCTGGCAGACGGCTATAAAGAGCCATATGACGAAGCAGCAGATCATATTCGACTTGAACATGTCTTCGCGGAGTTGACGAAACTGAAAAAATAAAAGCAAAATTGTAAAAATTTGATATTTGAATAGAACCAGCAATAAAATATTTTTACCATTAACATTTATTTGTTTGCAAAGGAAAATTACGCAATTCGATATTGCAGCAGATAAATGAATAGTGAATTTAAAAGAAATAATCAACGTTTAAATTGAAATTATATAAATTTCGAAAAAAAAAAATAGTCATCACAAGTTTAGGCTAAGACCTTGTCTATTCAAGTATTTATTTATTTATTTATTTTAACAATATTTTTTACTATTATTTTACAATTTTTTATAGTTAGACAATAGTAGCGGCCAAAAAATAAATAAGATTATAAAATCTCGATTATGCATTCAAGAAAAAAAAAATATATTTTTAGTACAAGTATTAACAATCAATTTTCTTATTAAATGTATACCTTTGACTCGAGGGCCTCGTCGTTATAGCGAAGAGTCCAAGGGTTTATATTAGCCAGCCGCATGCGTTTGTTGCTGACCGACTCGATTCCGCCGGTCGTGGACTTGGTGGCCTTTTCGATCGAGGCTCCTCGCGGCGCGATCTGCTCGCTCTTGGCCGAAACAGCGTCGTCCTCGAGATACTCAGTCTCCAGGTTGCTCACCGAGGTCACGTTGTTCAACTGTGAATATATTTTAAGTTGTTTAAACTGAAATTACTTACTTTCAGTTTATTTAAAAAAAAAAAAAAAATGTTAAAAATTAACTGCTCTGATAAACTCAACTACTGATTATTTGAAATCTTGAACATTTTTATTTGTAAATAATAATTAAAAGAAAATTTTTCAAGTATTTTATTTAGAATAACAATGAGTATCAATTTTTACCAACACAGCGAATTCTAAATTATTTGAACCTTAAGAATCTAAGCTTTTAATTATTAAAAAATTCGAAATTTTAGAAAAATTTGAATTATAGTATAACATGAAATACCAATATTATTAATTATAAAAATAATGAACTTTTATTAGAATACTCGAAGCTGCTTCGAATCAATGCGTTGAAAATTATTGTATAATTAAATATTACGCACTAATAACTATTCTGTCAAAGTAATTTTTTTTTTTAATTTTCTACATTGATATGCATGATAAATGTAAAATCCAAATTTACGAAGAGCCTCATGGATTCAAAATAAAAATCGAAACTTTTACAAAAAAAAGGGATTACATTTTCGAAAGGAATCTCGGGTGTCCACTCGGTGCCGATGTCCTCGTCCTGGTGCGCGTTGGCCCCACCGCCCGAGTGCGCCGTTGCGGGGTTACCGACCACCAGGGAGTTTCCGACCTTGAAGCTCTTCTTGGTGCGGTTGTCGGGTGGAGCCTCACCGTCCATCCAGATCTTGGGCCGGGACGAGTAGCGCCGCCTCGATCGCAGCGGTTCCACCTGCTTTATCAGGTAGGTCACCACGTCTCGGTCCTTGAGGTAGTTGTCGCGCTCGGTACCGTAGCCCGGTTCCACCTCGTACACGTCGTTCAGGCACTTCAGGGTGTCGGCCGATATGTGGACTCGCCTGTTAACACACGAACAAATTCATGTTTTTCATATTTTTTTTTTGTCAAAGGTTTTGTTTGTTGAATCATCAGAAAGTATTAACGAACTTTCGTAAAGTTGGAAAAGATAAAAAATTTCAAAACATGAGGTTTAGAGTAAGGAATTTATTAAAAATTGAATGAGTTGCAAATTTTTTAGTAAAAGAGTTGTATTTTTCGGTTTTTTTTTCAAAATTTGATTTTTTTCAGTATGTTAAAAATGAAAATAGATAAAAAAAAATTATTCTATCTTTTAGATAAGGTTTTCAAATACATGTACAAATTTTTTCGTTACGAAATATTCATAAACATATTTACGATTAATAATAAATAATAAAAATAATAAATAAATAATAATAATTTCTTTCTTTTTTTCTTTTTTTTTTCAAACAGCGTGGGTTTTAGAATCAAAAAGGGAGTTTTGTTGGTAATAAATTTAGATTTATCAATATAATGAAGGAGGAAAATGTTAATTTTTTTTTTTTACTTTACCATTTAAAATTATAATCTTGTATAGTATAAAAAAAAAATTAATTCCAAAATTGAATTTTACTCAATGAAGCTCGCTCATCTTACATTAGAAACAGCTTAACAAACATTTATTTAAAATATTCTCTTGAATAGTTTAGTCTGACAACTCAAATTTGTTAATTGAACGCATGATAACATATATACGAGCGCAGGTATTTGTGAAAGTAAAAATTGTCAGTGGGTTGTTGGAAAACATAACAAAGTGATGTTAAACGCGTCAGCGCGTGCCAGAACATGTCAAAATTAAACTAAATTATCATGAAAACACGACGACTGAAAAATGCCAAGAAACTCACGAACACCGAAACAGCTGAAACGGAGAGCAAGTGACGCCAAAATATTTATAAAATCACACAAAAGCGGGTTTTCGATTTCCTCAACGAAATTATTGTCGCCTCTGTGTATTTTCTCACGGTTTATCACTTCAAAAGCATAATTTAGGGGGGGGGGGGCTAGGCACGGTTAAAGTTTATCAAAAAGTCACGTTTCGCGACAAAATTCAACAAATTTTGGTTTTTATCTTGTTGTAAGACGGTAAAAATTATAATTAGAAAAAAAAATGTACGGCAATATTTCAAAATGTTAACTCTGAAATATTTTTGCATCGCTTTTAAAAAATGATCTTGCAAGCTCAATATAAATGTCACGTCACAGTAATTATCAAAACATTCAAGCAGCTTCTATTTAGATTTGCATAATTAATTTGTCAGGTAGAAATCCTCTGGATCATTTATTCTGCACTTTAAATTAAGAACTATTTAAGTAACGTCCGTTCTAATTTGAGGTTTACTACGGAAATAAAGTTAATTAAAAATATGAATGTTACAAGTCTAAGTATCTCTTTTGATAAAATATTCAAACTATTTTTAGCTCTATAGATCCTTACGAGAAATCACTTTGAAAATTTTTATTCTTGAGTTTTGATTTGGTGAAAATTGATTAATTTTACACCCTTTTGAAAATAAATTTTTTACAAAAAAATATTTAGAAAACTTTTTATACCGATTTGTCTCAGAAATTTTTGCGCTTTATACTCTCTAAAACTGTTTGAGTGAATTTCCACTCGAATCGAGTGAATTTTCACTCCAAGCGCAAGTAAAAAGTGAGCCAGTCCGCTTCGAGTGAAAACCCACTATAGCATCGAGTGAAGTTCGATCACTCGAAGAAGAGTGACTTTTAATTTTACAAAAACTACCAAAAACATTAACAAATTTTTCAACTATTGAGATTTTCAGTAATTGTAAATGAATATTTTGAACTTATTATTCAAGAAAAAAAAAGAAAAAAAAAAAAAAAAAATTTTAACCGGGATTTGAACTTACGTCATTGAGAGAAAAAAAATCAAAAAATGTATAGTGGCCGTAGTATTTTAACCACTCGGCTATTCGATTTACTTACAAATAAATGCTTTAAGCAGGTATAAAAAGTGTTTACCTTACAAAAACTTGAATAAAATTTCAAATTGCTAAGAATTTATGAAGTTTTTGTTAACTTAACACTTCATTATTTTTATGATTCAATTAAAAAGGACACGGATAAATCAACAAAAACATAATTAAGTGTTAAAAAAAATTTTTTAGGAATAATTTAATAAACAAATTTTTGTTAAAATTTTTTTTTTTTTTAACGTTTTACTGAAAAAATTTACAAAAAATAAATTAATTAAATGGAAACAAAATTATACAGAAACTGTCAAGTAAATAAATTAACGAAATAATGGCATGATTAATTTAAAAATGATTTTATAATAATTGGTTAATTAATTGTTACAACAAATTAATGATTCAAGGAGTAAAAATTATTTTCCATGACTCAACATTTAATTATCAAAGATATTTTTAATAAATTAAAAAAAAATTAATATTTTTTCAGTTTTTTATTTCAATAAGCTACAAAAACAAATATAATTGTTTATTAATTAATTTATTAAGAAATTTGTTTGATGCTTAACTTATTCATTTTTAGTCATTTTTAGCTTATTGACCACAAAAAATTTTTGTAATAAAAAATGATAGACAATAATTTAATTTTGAATAATAAAAAATTCGACGATTATAATTAAAAACTCTGACATTATATCAAAAATAAATGATAGATACACAGTAAGATAGATTCACAAATCTCGAGAAATCCACTCTAAGAATGAGTGAAATAAGATGATTGTAGGTTATGTTATCTTATTCACTCTTAAGTATCGAGTGATTTTTTCACTCTTTTCTCAAGAGTGGCCCAAACCACTTTATTAAGAGTGAAAAATGACTCTATAAGAGTGATCAGAGCAATTTAAGGGAATCACTATTTCTTCGAGTGAATTTTTCGCTCGAACAGTTTTAGAGCTATAGCTCTAATTATTAATCAGAATAGTTTGTTGTTCGAATTTCAAATTCACGAATTAAATGATTTGGATTTAATTCAAATTAAGAGTAACAAAATAATTAATATTAGAAATTTGAATTTAGTTGCAAAGTAAAAAAGAACTAGATAAATTATAACTTCGTGACTCCTATAAAAAAAAATGTTGAAAAGTTAAATAAGATTAAAAATATTTTGAAAAAAAACTCAAGTTTCTAATCAAAATTATTTGTATATTCTAATATTGCGAATATTACTCATTGGAAAGTTAAACGTAATTAATTCATCAATAAATTGAAATTAATCAAAATTATAAATAAATTCATCTCTTTAAATTGTATTCAAAAGAAATATCTCAAATTAAACTTTTATAAAGCTTTAATTTATTTAATTCATGCCTGGATCATCAATACAAACTCTACAAAAATTTAATTTTCACCTACTACTAGAAATACAAAGCTGATTTATATGCAGATTTTGAAAACTTCGATTTTTTAATTGATATCTTAACCACATAAATTTTCAGAAACAATATTCCCTATAAAAAAGACTCGTATTCATAAGCAAAAATTAAAAAATCATGAGCTCACCCGGGTATGCCCCCGCTCTCCAGGTGGTTCGCCAGGGTGACGTCGTAGGACCACACGTCGAACTGCCACTTGCGTAGACCCAGTACGCCGCACAAGACCGATCCGCTGTGTATGCCGATCCTCATGTTGAGGTCGACCTTGGTCGTATACCTGACGTCCCGGATGGCCTTGATCATGCAGAGTCCCATCTCGACGCAGCAGTGAGCGTGGTCCGACCTCGCCACCGGGAGTCCGCATATGCAGTAGTAGCAGTCACCCAGGAGCTTTATCCGGAGGCAGTGGTTTTCGGCCGAGAGCTTGTCGAACCGAGCGAACAGGTCGTTCAGTACCTTTACCAACTCCTGGGCACTGCACTGACTTGCCAAGGCTGTGGTGGTAGAAGACATTGATTTTATGGAAAGATCTTTTTATTTGGTTTAGATAAATATAAATAAATATTTTAAAATATTATTACTACAGCTGAGAAGATAAGTTTATATTTTCGAATTTAAACAATAGTTATAATAAATTGTTTGTTCAAAATTCATTATATACTTTTTAAATACTTGAAAATAAATTTAAAGAAAAAATGAAAATCTTTTTTATTCTAATGCAAAAAACTAAAATAATTCTACTGGAAAAATTGTCAGAAAATCAAATTTTTTTTTAAATTAATTATTTAATTTTGTTGCACTACATTCTAACTAAACCATTAAATAAAAATCTTTTAGTTAAAACACTTAAGAAATTTTTATAAATCATCTCTGTGAAGAATGAAACATTTTAATAATTTCATCAGGGGACTTAGTAAATTCTTCCGTATCTAGTGTAAGCATGTATATACAAAGAGCTTCTTCTAGGAGATTAATATCTTATTCATAAATTGTTACAATGAGTTTTTGTATTTTCCCTGTTTATTTAAATAAAAAAATTTTTTTTTATAATTTATGTAGGTAGACCCCACGGGGGGTTATGGGTCACTTGAAGGCAGGAGGTGTTGTGTTTGGAAAAGTTAAATAAAAACAACTAATTAATTTGAATTCCTCGACGTTTCGTTGGCCAGGTTTCGCCAACCTCATCAGGAAACTTTATTTGCAACCAAAAAAAAAAAAGAAAAAAAAATTTTTTTATATAAAAAAAAGTTTAAGATACAAATATTTTGTAATTGAGTAAAATGTCAAAACAAGCTTTTCTTGTATACAACCGCGAGAATACTTTAATCGACAGTTTACTAATTAATTACAGTAGGCGACATTTTCATTGATGTATCCAAACGTATCCCGAATACCCATACTCTCGGTTATTTCGGCTCAAATAAAGCATGTATCAAATAAAAGCTCCCGACGAAGACTCAGTCCAGGCGCAGGCTCACCTGTGAATCCTTTGATGTCGGCGAAGAGTATGCTGACGTTCTCGTATCGGTGTATGTAGATCCGGTGAAACTGGTTCGGGGTGAAGGAGATAGGTCCACCCCGGGCGGTCTCCCTGGATATGTCCCGGATCATCTCCTTGGCCACGAAATCCGGCAGCACTGGGACAAAAAGAAAAAAAAAAAGCTCAAGTACACATTTGAGGGATCAGAGACGGCCCCCATGACCCACATCGAAAAAGAAGAGGCCTCGAGAGAGATACACGCACGTATATAAAGGCGGGCGGCTATTTTAGCGTTAATCGATCGTCCCACCTGATGATCAATCGAGCGGCTCGGACACGGCTGACCGGACACCGGGACACGGCCCAGTAAGCTCCGGCTCTTTGTGGCCGAGCGCGGTTGCGAGGATTTTTCAATATACGGCCTGCAAACCGACCGCAGCTTTTATATTCCGGTGCATGGTTTTGGTTTTCTTTTTTTTGGGGGGAGGAATGAGACTAGAAATTGTTTGGGTTCTTGATGGATTTTTGTGGTCTGTGTTCATGATGTTTCTTTGTAAGTACTCGGGAAAGGCCATAAAAGCTCTACATTTTTTTGTATTGGTTATTTTATTATTAAAATTTTGTTAAATAACGAAAAAATATTATTATTATTATTTATTTATTTATGGTAATTTAAAAATTCAATTTTATTTGAGAAAAAGTTGTTAAATTTTAATAGAAAATATTTTTCTTGTGGTCTCAACTGATTTTATCTAGTTCAAAACATTAATTGAGTCATGGAATTTATAACTAATTTTTATTATTTAAAATTTTAAAATTTGTTTTTCTGATGATAAATTTTTATTCGATCTATTCTTTGATGTGCCTTCTCAAGTATTACAGCGCAGATGAATAATTCTAAAGAACAGTAATTACTGCCAAAGATTTATTTTTGTAAATAAAAAAAAAAACCAAATGTATATTATGTAATTATGTAATTTTAATATATGTTTTGTAATTATTCTAATAAATTATTTCAGATGATGCGTTTTATGTGTGCAATTATAATTTTATGTAAAACTTAATTATCGCAAAATTTTTTTTCCCAACTTTTCCAAATATTTTACTACACGGGAAACAAAGTAATCTCAAATCTATCCTTGACTGGCGTAAAATGTACAGAAGATGTACGGTAACTATTTCGGATACTTAAATTTGTCATAAATTAGTTTTTTTTCTCGGTTTTTTTATTGTAAAATATGAAAACGTTTTTTATGACTTTAACACGACTAATTTTTTTTTAAACACATAAAAATGAGTGCTTGTAAATTTTTATGACACTCCAACGCGATCTTTAAAATTACTATTAAAAGTACTTTGTATTTTTGTATGTTTAATAAAATCAACAAGTCGTTGTCAACAACTCGAGCAACATTGACAAAATATCAGTCGTTAATAGAATATCTAAATTTTCATTTAAGAATGATGAAGATTTTTTCCCTATATTTAACTTTTAGTTTTGTTTTTCATTTTATGACAATAAACAAAGTTCTAACAGTCTCGGACAACAGTCTTTGTGGAATTTTTTTCCAAATTAAAATCTAGAGGTGATTCTATTAATTTATACTTGATTTTTTTTTATTTCTGAAGAAAAGGCTTGCTTACTTTTTTATTCTTTGAGTCTACAAAAACTTGTGATGAGTTTTTAAGATATTTTTCAAATCAAGCGCCAAAACCACCTACGCTGCGCGCGCAGAAATCTTCAGACAAAAAAAGCTTTTGTCTTTTACACACGTGATCAATTGTTCGTTAGAGAATCGGCTAAAAAACTGTATAAATTTGTCAAAGATACTATATTTACTTAATTGAAAGTTTCAAATTATGCAATAAAGAAGAAAGAAAAGGAAATGCAATAATTTAACAAGGTTCATTTCAGCGGTTTTAGTATTAATTTGTCTTGTTATCAGCTGTTCGATCAGGTTTTGCAAAGTGTGTGTCGTAAAAAATTCATTATCTTTGAGTAAAGTTATATAAAATTGAATTACATCCTCGAGTAATTGCAGATATTCATTGAAAATGCAAAAGGTAACAGCTGATTGTATTTCGAAAAAAGAATTGTTTGATGGTATCAGATTAGCAGAGTTTCAGTACAAGTATAAATTCGAAATAGGATTTGATTCATCATTTAATATTGTTACCGAGGATCACGATTTAGTGCTAGAGTGGACAGTTGAACATTTTTATACGAGTAATTGCGTCTGCACATGGAGAAAAGTTAGTTTTCAAAGCAATCAAAAAATTTTTGGAATTATTTTTGTAAAAAATGGATTATCCATTTCCAGAAAATACACATTTGACTATAAAGAATCATCAACTATAGAACTAAATGACTCCCTTTGCTTCAAGGATGACTCCAAGTGTTTCATGACTATTACATTTGAAATTTACCGTATAGATGATAGAGTAAATTCAATTGTTGCTGATTACAGTCAGTTTTTAGAAAATAAAGAAACTAGTGACCTTATTATTGTTGTTGAAGATCAAGAATTTTTAGCTCACAAGCAAATTTTATCGGCAAGAAGTGAAGTTTTTGCAAAGATGTTTGAAACAGAAATGTTAGAAAAAAGAACCGGTCGAGTTGAAATTATTGATATGGAACCAGCAATTTTTAAACTGTTGTTAGAATTTATTTACAGCTTAAAATTGGATTCAAATGAGTTAGATGTGTTGCTCAAACTAATAATAGCTGCTGACAAATACTCAATAACAAGTTTGGTAAGCTTGTGTGGATATCGTCTTGCAATGAATTTAACCATTGCCAATGCAACTCAAGTTTTAGTAACAGCAGATATAGTAAAAGCAAATTTTTTGAGAAAAGACTGTATTTTTTACATTATGAAAAACAAGGATAAAGTTGGAGAGACAGAAGGTTTCAAGGAAATGGTAACTTCTCGACCAGACTTACTGTCTGAAATTTTTCTTATGACTAAGAAAAAATATTTGACAAACTAATTGTTTTCAAGATAATTTTTGTCTAGCTTGTTCATTATTGAGCAATTATATTCATTAGCGAGTCACCTTTGTAAAGATATGACAAATTTTACAATTTTATTTAAATTTAAAAAACCATGAGTGTTGAATGTTTTATTTGGTTACTGCTTAATAAGATTAGACTTATTTATATGGTAAAGTCTTATAATGATTAATTATGTCACTTTTTTGTATTTATTTATTTTTTAATTCTACTTAAGTTACTTTCATAAAAAATGTCATATGAAAAATTTTTTAATTTAAAAAAATTATAAGTAATAAATAAATATTTTGTTTAACTACAGATATTTGCATGATATAAACAAAGATTTTTAAATAAAATATTACAATAACTAATTCTGTCAGTTAGATTTGGTTTTTTATTTTTAATTGCTTATATTAATTTATTATCCCCATACCTAAATATTATATAGAGCTATATATAATATTTAACTCTATTATTTTAATAGTTAAATATTACATTCTTATTAAAAAAAATAATAATAATAAACATATAGCCAGATCATGCTTATAATGTTCGTGAGTTTACTTAACTACTAATCATTAAATGAATGAACTAGTAGGTATTAAATTAGCACAATAAAAGAAATTAAAATTATTAAATCAAATAATTGACTCACCGGACAGCAGGAGTTTTTCCTGTCGGTTGTTCTCGTTCTGGGTCCGCTGTCTGGTCTCCATGGACCGATGCGTCTCGAGGAAAGCTTGCCTCTGCCCTCGATCGGTCAGGTACTTCGTGTACATACCCGACAGGTTGACCGCGAAGTACAGCAGGAGGTTCGTCGTCACCATTCTCGTTATGCACGACGTGTCCTAATCAATCATTTTTTGTTATTTTTAGTGGCTGATGTGGAAAAATAATGGCAATGTGAATAAAATTTTTTTAGATTTATGAAACTAAAAATTTATAAAAATGTCCAAGTTGTATAAATTTTAATGTTCCAAAAATTTTCAGGTATGCTATTTTAATGAAATTTTTTGTAAGTTCTTATAGATTCATATAAAAATTCAAAATTGAATTTTTTGTTAAAATTTCAATTTCGAAACATTTTTAACCGCCGCAAATCTTAATTTTTTTCATAGTTTCTAAATAATTCAACTTCATGTATATAATATAGATTTTTCAAAATATTAACTAAACCTCTAAAGATTTAATACTATAAAAGCCTTTTCAAAAGTTTCATTTTTACATTAAAACTTTTTTTTTTTTTTTTAATAAATCTGATAATTGCAAATAAAAATTTAGCTTTTGAAAAAAAAAAAAAAAAACAATAATGATCACGTTCTAATTGTCAATAACAAAAATTCTGTAGCTGATAAAGCTGTTTATGAGTTAATAAGCTGTTATTTAAAACGCATCAATCCTCATTGAGTTTCTCAGACTAAAATTGACGTTTTCTTTCTTCGTCCGGTTTATTTATTATACCACTTCGAGTTGGCTCTGTCAGGCTAAAAGTGGTTTACTTTCTCTGTTGTCCGAGAGCCCTTACAAGAAGTATATTGACTGCTCTTTTTTTTCGAATCAAAACACTTTATTTCCTTGAAAATTTTAAACTTCTTTTAAACTTTTTTTTTTCAAAATTGTATAAAAAACTATAACTTTGATTTTAAAAATTAATACATTAATCAAAAATTCACCTGAGACTCTTTAGAATATTTTTAATCAAATACAAGTGCTATTTTTAAGTAAGATAGGGGGAAACGAAAATTTAAATTTTAGTAACATTGAAGTCAAACTGGTAAGGTTTCATTTGAATGCTCTTGCTTGAGTCTTTAAAATGAGATTTTAATCATGCAAAAATTTTACTGTGAAAAAAAAAGTTTAAAAATCTTACCTCGTGATGCCTCGAATTGGTGAGGAGGGTTAGAACTGCGATCAACAGGTGTGTGAAGGCTGTACCGAAACCAGCTACGACGCACCACCTCAGTGGCAGGGGAAGCATCGCGAAGGGGGCGTAAACCACGAAGAGTATGTACCACATGAGCCTTTGCTGGGTCAAAAAGTTCAGACCGGCGACTATGAAACCTGAAATTATTTCATTCGATTTAAAAGAAAAAAGTTAAATGAAATTTTAGATGGTAGTGTAAGTAGATAAAGTCAGGGAACGGTCAGACGGGAATAACTCGAGTTTTACCGCATTGCGTATTTTTGCTTATAAAAATCTATAGAAAAATGATATCTTTTTTACAAGCAACATTGCTCTTTCACAAATTTATAAAAGTCGTTAATATAATCTGCTAATTGAAAAATCTTTTATTTATTTAAAAAAAATATATGTATTTATTACGTTTAGCAAATAAAAGAATGTTGATTGACACAGTACGAGGTGGTAACCTGATAAAATCACATCACGAAAAGTCAATTATTATCAATCGGACTTTATTTATTGACACCCATACCTCCTGAAAAAAAAAAAAAAAAAAAAAAAAAAAAAAAAAAAAATTGAAACAATAAGAGAGAAGAAAGAGATACGCTCGATGGAAGCTTCATTAAATTAACTTCTCGCTCCAAAGAGCTTTCATTTCACAAGGCTACGCGCACGTGCCCCCGCACACAGCGATGATCCAATATTCAAAATATGTGTTAGACCACGAACGCCCGTGATGATTAAAAAAAGTTGTGCAAATAAACGGTAATTTGATTTTAATAAATTTGGGTTTGGGAATATTTTTTTTAGTGGATTTTTCGTGACACGAGTTTTAAACTCGCGCGAATTCTGTTCTGATTGTTCTTTGGATTTTTTATTTTAATTTTTAGTTGGTTTTCTATAAGACACTTTCAGAGTTCTAAAACCTCACATTTTTTCAAATTAGCTAAAAAAAATCACGAATGTTTGAAAAATATTAGAATAGCTGATGACAAACAGGTAAAAAGAAGCTTTTGCGCGAGATTTTAATGGTTTAGTTTACCATTTAGTATAATAAAAAAACAATTTTAAAAGTTTCATAAAAATTTATGATTCGAAGGGCAGTCTTTTGTGAAAGTATAATTTTTTTCCGGTGATCAGAGAGAATTTTTTTATTGTTTCTCTCGAAAAAAAAAATTTTTTTTGCTGTGGTATGTTATTTTTGAGGATACCACTATTTTTTGGCAAAGCAAGCACGCTAATTGCAAACTAAGAAAAAAATTTTTTAAACTAAAAACAAAATTATTAAATTTCAATTTATTAAAAGTACTTTTTATTTAAATCTGTGAATTATCTGGGTGACCCCTCAGTAAAAATAACTGTAAAATTTTAAATTTTTCTGAGATTCTGCAAGCAGTGGCTTGAAACTCACCTTGTGCGTTGATGAGGAGCCAGGTGAATATCGAGGCCCAGTAGAGGTAGTTGTTGGAGAAACACCGCTTCCAACCCAGGGCGCAAACGACCAGGTTGGCGAGCATGCAGGCCGCCGACCACGCGAGGGTCTCGACGAGGCCGTTGCTCCTGTCGTCCCTCCTCCACAGCCATATTGTTATAAAACAAATCTATCCGGGTTGACGATAATTAAAAATTTTTTGTTTATAATAAAGAGTCAATAAAATATTTACTTTTTTTTTTCAAGCTAAATTATGTATTTAAAAACATTTTTTTAATAATACAATTTACAAATGTATTTTTTTCAATTAAAAAATTTTTTCAATCAAAGAAGCTTACAAGGAATTAAAAGATTGTTATTACCTTTAACCCTAAATCTATAACATTAAGCATTATTAGCGACTTTTGCCGTTGGCGATTTGAATACTGTAGATACGAGTTTTCCAGTTGCTTGTTGTGAAAACTGTTCGTCAGAGACGGAAAAAATATTCCTTTGTACAAAGTGCCTTTTTTGAAGACGTCTGAAACAAAAAATGCGAAATTCCTTTTTCATGCGTAGGCGCACACTAGCATGCTTCGTTTAAAATTCTTACTGCAGTCTGCTTTGAACTCGAACTGCTTGTGCTACAATTTAATTTTGTATTTTTTTTTTTTTTTTTATCAAAGACTTTTAAAAGCTTATTTAAAGTCATTTCTTCTCTTGACAATATTTACGTATTTATTAAGTAATTTTCTTAGTTTAATCTTTTCTAGAGAGGAAATTTTAAGATTATTTATAGTTATGATCATATTAGATTAAAAAATAAGTTATTTAGGCTGCAAGTAACTTTTGTTATTTTACGCTACCGGCTCACCAAATACAGACAATTAAAGTCTCATCTCGGATTTTATTAAGATTTACACATGAATAAATTGTTGTAATCCAGAATTTTTTAAATTTTGTCATAAAAGACCTTTTATAAAAATTTAAGTAAATTTTTTAAACTATACTTTTAATTTTAATTTGTTACTTTACGTATGTATTTTTCTCATCATAAAAGAAGGGCTTGCATCTTTTAAAAAAATCTGATTTTCATAAAAATGAAGTTTCTATTTATTTACAATAATTTTCAAAGTTCTATCATAATTTTTTTCGACCAGTAATAAGTAAAATATTTTTGTAAATTTTTATATTTCAGTTACCAAAAAATAGTAAAATTTTCAGATTGTATACGACAAATTACGAATTTTCTGTCTAGTAGTTGGGAAGATGCATGAATAAAAAAATTATCAGGTCTCTAGGAGTTATGTAGGACTTTTAAAGTTTCATAAATAATCCTGTACATAGATACACTTCCTAAAATGATTCAATTTAAAAAAAATTATATTTCAAAAAAAAATTTTCAAATTGAGAACTATAAATAGAGAGTACGCATCTTCCCAATCCTCAAAATTTTTTTTACTTATCAAAAGGTAAGAAATTTGATTACCTTCTTTGTCGGTGGCAGTGGGCTCGCTGCCGGGGAAGCCGAAGTCGGTGTCTACCGAGGCGTCGGAGGACTTCTTGGTCCTCTCGTCCATCTCCTGGGCGAGTTCCACGAGCTCGCACCCGGGATCCCCGACCCCGGCTCCGTGTCGAGCGGCGCCGGGCTTCACGCAGCCCTCCTCCCACGCCGCGAGACTCTCCCGGCCCAGCCGCTCCGAGGTTAGTTTCTTCACCGCCTTTATCCATAGTTGCTTGCGCGGCGATATGCACCTGGAAATTGAAAATTTCAATTTTTAATTTATGATTTTTTATTACAAAAACTGATAAATTCATACAATATGCGATGTGATTTACAATGATCAAATCTTCGCTCTAGTGTGGAAATACAACATCTCAAGATATCTTGTTAGAAATATATCGATAAAATAAATTCGATTTTTTACAAAATATGTTTATAATAAATTCATAATCAACAAATTTTTTGAGGAAAGAATATATTTTTAAGATGATACGTTTACAACCCGATATCCTGAGATGTTGTCTTTCCGCACTAAAGCAAGGAATCGTATATGTTACTATAATAGTCGACAAAAACTAGAAAATTAATGTAATGAAGATCAAGTATAAAATTACTCAACAATTCAATTATACTAAATAAGTATATAAAATGAATATTTTTTAGAAGGTGATAAATTTAAAAATTCTGAATTTCACTAGTAATCATGTAATTTTTTTTATTCTGTACAATAACGTACTTACATTTATTTAATTTCGTAAATTAAAAACTATTTTAATAATTAAAAAAAATTATTTTTACGAGACTATTATTTCATAGTCATGCGAAAATATCATGGTCTTGAGTGGTTAAATGTAAAGTGAAAAGTTTATATAATGGTATGAAACACTAATTATTCAGTAATAAATTGTGTGTAGGAAAAAAAAATTCTTTGTAGCTGTTTATGAGACTGTTCAACGTTTATAGTATGATTTAAGAAATATTCATTATTTATTAAAGCCTACCGGGGTAAAAGTTGTTATAGGGTAAATTTCATGGCAGTATTTTACCTCGGCACAATGAATATTTTAAATTAAATTAATTTGGTCTATTACGACGCGTCCTACACTTAAAAAACGGTCTCAGGGGAATAATATTTTGAGCTGATTATAAAATAAAACTCATGAATAATGATTTTTTTTTTTAATTCTTTAACTTATTTTTGAACAATAAATTTGTATGGAAAAAAAGAAGACAAGAAAGATGGTAAAGCACTGAAACCTGTATATCAAATATCAATACGATAGTTTTATGGTAAACTTAAATATTACATAATTTTATAATTTAAAACTTAAAACATAGAAAAAAAGCTATATGATATTCATTCGAGTGAGTACAGGTTTAAAAATAAAACTTCACTACAAGTAAAAGATGTATCTTTTGTTAAATGTTTTTTTGGATAAATGAGTTTTTTATCAATTTAAACTTCAGATTAGATTGTAAAGACTTTCTGAAATGTATCGTAAAAAACATCTCTTAGTCAGAGTCGCTTAGTCAAGTTAACAGGGTCGGACACGAAGAGAAGAAATAATTATAAATAAAAAAAATTTTTAAATTAATAAAAATCTTGGCTTTTTTTTGGTTTTTCAACTGAAAAACCTAAAAGTATTCCACCAATAACGATAGCTAAGTGTGTATCAAAAAAAGAAATATTCAAGGGATGAAAAAATTCAAGCTCAAAAGTTAATCTTATCAGCTCGAAGTGACGTGTTCGCGACGATGTTTAACGCACATATGATTGAGAAAAAAACTAGTCAAGTACCAATTCACGACATCGAACCGAACATTTTTAACTTATTGTTGTAATTCATTTGCACTAACCGCAGACTTGCTCGAGTTAAATTATTTAAAAAAAGATTGCATGAAATTCATGAATGAAAATAAAAGCGAAGAGTATGAAAAAAAAATTAGACTTGCATGGTAAAACTCATTTTCAGGTAGAACTTTTCAAGTTTATAATGAAGTCTAAATAAGTTTTATTTCATTTTATTATTTCTTATATTTAAAAGTATTGAAAAAAGATTTCACGAATGTTTATTTATTAATCAGATGAGTTTAAATTTGATTGCTTCATTTATGAAAAAGAAAATTTATAAATAAATTTATCTTTAGATGTATAAATTTTTAGTACCTACTGTATGTTTTTTATATCTTAAAAAAATTAAATGTATTTTATCATGAAAGGAAATAAAAACTTTTTCTACGATTTAAATTTTCATTAAGCTTATTATTTCACTACATATGAGTCGTGACGCCAAGAGCAAAACTTCACAATGCACACTTGTAAACAAAACTTGTTTGTATGGGGAAGGGGAATTAGAAAATCGCGGGGGACGCTACTGGCAATGGCCTCCTCTCCCTGCAAGTCCCAGCAGTTCGGCAATCGGCATGGAGCAGATGTTTGAGTGTTCAGTGTGTGTACTGTGTGTCGTTTCACGCATGTGCCAATACAAGCAGACATCCCCATAGGTAGATATCGAGTGTTTGATAATTTATCAGTTGTTTCAAGAGTAAATTAATCAGCTCTGATCAAAATGCAGCCTGTTACAGCTGACTGCTGTTATCGAAAAATATTCTTCCACAAGGTCAAATTAACCAAGTTTTACCATGTGCAGCCAATAGCCACCAGGCATCAAATTAAAATCA
The DNA here is from genome assembly GCA_038277355.1 of Encarsia formosa. Classification (NCBI taxonomy): domain Eukaryota; kingdom Metazoa; phylum Arthropoda; class Insecta; order Hymenoptera; family Aphelinidae; genus Encarsia; species Encarsia formosa. The sequence goes on along the minus strand of CM076185.1, from coordinate 3,484,845 downwards.
TTACCAATGATCAAGGTATAAATCTTGTGTGGGAAATTAGTCGCTCTTGCAAGTTCAGTCCCGGCAAGCCTACCGAATTTTCCTTGAACAAAATTAACCTTCGAAATGACTCCGAATGTAACATTGTAGCAAATTATGTGATCTCAGTGTCGAATGAAGGTGAAGGTATTTTACTAGAAGGGACGTTTGATTTAAAAGTATCAGAATCGTCGGAACACAAACTGAAAAGCGTAAGTTGTAGTAGACACCAAAAATTCGATGTCAACATAACCGTGTTTAGTGAAACCGAAAGCATGAGTAACATCGTTGAAGATTATGTAAAGTTTCTGAAAAGCGATCAGCCTGGGGACGTTAATTTTATCCTTGGTACCGAAGAAGTTCATCAGGCTCAAAAACACATTCTGTCAGCTCGGAGTGAAGTTTTTGCTAAAATGTTTGAAACCGATATGCTGGAGAAAAAAACCGGGCATGTGATCATCGAGGACATCGAGCCAGATGTTTTTAAACTTTTGATGGATTTTGTTTACTACGGTAAGATTGGTACCAGCGATGCTAAGATGTTAATAAAGCTCATCACAGCAGCAAACAAGTACGCACTCAATAGTTTGGTCAAAGATTGTGGCTATTTAATTTCTAATAAGTTATCTATCGACACGGCGGTCGACACTTTGATCGTGGCTGATTTACTGAACCTGGCCGATTTGAAGAAACTGTCTATGAATTTTATAGCTGATAAGAAAAAGGAAGTCATTGCGACGGAAGCCTACAAGAAATTAAAACAAAAGAATCTCAAGAATTTGTCGTATGAACTATTTGAGTTTTTAGTGGAAAATCATTAAATTAATTGATTATTAAAAAAGAAAAAAAAAAAAAAACGAATATAGTGAAATGAGCTTTTGTGAAATATTTTAGTACTGTAATTGGAGATTTTTTACATGCATATTTTTAAACTTAGTTACTAATTTAGGTTTAACATAGTTTAGTAGTTTTTATACGATAAATGAATGAAACTAGAAAAAATCGTTTTTTAATCCAAATTTTCATTTTTTTAATTTCTTATTGTAGAAAGTATTACGTCTTGGCATTATTAATTTTTACATTTAACAACATGAGGTAGTAAGAAAACTACTGTAAATATTTAAAAGTTAAATATACTTGTTCTAATAAAAATATTAGGTAGTTTAAAGAAATGTATTCAATTTTTTTATGTAAGTTAAGTTAAATTCAAGAGATTTAAAATCTTTCTAACTGATAAAATAAAAAGATTGAAAAATGACTCAAGTTGAATCAAATTAAGATTAAAATTTTCTTTCATGTTTAATAGTTTTCTTGAACAAATATATAATTAAATATTATTATAAATAATTAAAAGTATTTTTAATAGTAAGACAGTAATCATTTCTATAAATTGACGCAAAAAAATACAACTTAAGTACTGTGTATAGCACAAAGCAAACATTCATTATTTTTTGTATTTTAGTGTTGTTTTTACATTGAGTTTCATAATAAAAGCATTGTACTTGAAAATTTTTTGAGCGCCTTATTTATACTGAAAAGAATGAATTAACCATCTCTTATGTAGTTTCAAAAGCACCAAATTGAAATTTTTTTGTTGACAAAAAAAAAAAACAAATCAGCCTATCAAAAAAATCAAATTAAATTTTTTTGACTTTGCCGTCATTGAATCGTGTTTACCTTTCTTGACGAATAACTTTTCATCTGGACAATGACACCCGGTACCGTCCGTCTCAATTCAGTCGGGTATGATTGGTGAATAAAAATTTCTCGACGATGCGTCACGGTATTTTCGAAGTTTATTTCAGCAAACACCTTTTTTCTTTTATCAACCGCGCAAAATGTTTAGACAATGTCAAGAACTACTTATTACCCTTGCCACGTAGTCGGGACGGGCGAGCTATTTATAAGAAAATTTTGAAATGTCCAGATGGACCCGTTCTAAAAAGTCCGGGGCTTAAATTTAAATTTCAACGAAAATTGGCAGAAAATCGTTAACCAAGCTTACGAATATTAAACTTTGTAGTGTAACTAATTGCTCTCGAATGTTATTTAACGAACGCGGGCGTTTGCGCAAACAAAAGTATCGATGATCAATGGTATTTCGGTCACGTTTTTAAAACTATATAGGATCGTCGTCGCCCCCATCGGGAATGAATTTAAATCCGCGGGCTCATTAAAATTTAAGACCGGGATTGATTTGATTTTCTATAAATAAGAGTCATTTTCGAGTTGGTAGCCGAGGAGGATTAAATAAGCTTTAAACTCATCCAGATTAACTTATTTTTGTTTAAATAATGAGTATGTGCATCAAACGCTGGGGTTTAACCCTTGCCAAATGGGTCACCGACTTTTCCAAAATTGCAAGTGACAAAAAAAACGCGTGCGTCTACTTAAATTAGCCGCCGCGAATGTCTTCATGAGCTCGCAAACTTTTTTTTTTTTCAAATTCCTGAGCCGATATTTTTTCCTCTAAGTCAATTTTAGCAGAAAAAAGTTTTTAGTTTTTCAATAATATTCGTTGAAATTATATTGTTTAATTCGAATCGATCTTTAACGGTTATTTTTCTATTCTGATGTATTTTATGATTATTTTTGATTTTGGACTTAAAAAGCCTGTTCTATTAAATAAATAATTGATTTTATTTGAAATTCCAATTGGCTTCGACTGCACGAAATGAAACATTAAAATAGAGATCTTTTATGCATGACATATCGATAAATGTAAAAAAAAAATTTCATCTAGTTTTTTACGTGCTACGGGAAAAAATCTATTAATTTTTGAGTTATGATTAATAACTTTTCTTTTTTGGTTCATAAAATAAAAAATTGCCCAATCATTTATTAAAATTCAAAGAGTCATTATTTACTATCATTAGTTTGAGCTCTGACGCGAAAAACAAAACTTTTTTTTTTTTAGAAAACGTGTCGTTAGTCCAGAAAAATTCATCACTTATTTTAAGAATATGAAGAATCTTCTGCTGATTTTTGAAACTCTTTCTTTGATTTGAAAAATTACAAGCAGGATTTGAATTATTTTGAATAATCCACCTCGATAGATTCAATTACCGGTACAAACTAAAATATCACTTGTGCACCATACGATTCTCACGTTACGTAAAGTCAAAGGCTTTCCCTTTTAAAAATCATTTTCAATAAAAATAAACGAAAAATCTTTCTCAATGCGATTCAAGGATATAAAAAAAGCACGACCATGAAAAGCTCTCCGGGGAGGGAAGATTTTTTTTTTTTTTTCTGTTTCCCAGCCGTGATTTAAAAATAGAAAATATGAACGATAAAGAAACAGTTTTTACCCAACTAAATTTGGCCTATAAAGAAACTCGTATGCGCGAAGTGCTTTAATAATAATATCCACGCGCGAATCAAGATAAAACTACGGGTTACGCCAAAAAGCTCGAGACCACTGCCAACACCTCTTGCTTACTCATCAATCAAAACTCTACGGATTTTTTTTCTTCCTACACTTCATCGTCTTCACTTATTTTTTTACTTTTGGCTATAAAAAAACCTTTAAATTCAAATTTTTCAAAGTGCTTTTTTTAAGTCTAGACTTTTGTCGCCTCGCGGAAATTTTAAAACTGTCTGAAAAAATAATTTTTAACTGTGACGATTTTTTTTTTTATAATACTAGATAATACTATATTTTTGTCGAAAATATATAAAAAAAATTTTATCATGAAATTTATCCTTAACACTTGAAACTCAAATTTTTTATTTTTTTCCGCACTGCTTGAAAAATGTTGACGTTCTCTTTAGTTTTTTTTTTTTTACTTGAAAAACATTAAAAACAAATTGATTTTTTTGAAAGGTTCTAAATTTAAAAACATACAAAAAATTATTTTTCTAAAATTCAAATTGAAAAAAAAATAACAAAAAATTCATTTAAATGTATACATTTTTTTAATGGATCTAGTAGTTTCTGAAACTGTATCCTCGCACTCAAACTGATGGTTTTAAAAAATTTACGTTTTAATAATAACAATAAACCGACGAAAGTAAAACAAACTGCACGCTTAACCCTTTTTTTACGAGCAGTAAAAAAGGGTCAAACGTGTTCTTCACCCATAAACCTTTTTATTTTTTACACCTCTTTAATCATAATTGAATTATCTTTTTTTTTTTCCCGTTTGAAAACGTGAACATACAAATCACTTGGGTAATTATTTTAGCTAGTTCGAAAAGTTTTTGAACTTTGTGAACTTTTCTCATTACATTTTTCAAGTTGTCAGAATGTATGTTAAAATTAAATACGGACTTGAAAAAGTTTCAAATTATAAAATAACTTTTGTAGTACACACTTTGAGATAAGCAGTTATTTTTAATGGATAATAATTATTTTTTTACAAAATTTTCTAATCAATTTATTTTTTTTGTTTGATAATACTAGACATTCATTTTTAAATTTCAAAAATTTCTGGTAAAAAAAACTATCGTTAGAAAAATTTTGCAACTAAAATATAAGTTATTTATAAAAGCTTTTTTTTTGTTTAAGAAAAAATATTTTCAAAAACTTTTTTTCCATGTGTACACATTTTATTTTTGTTATTTCAGCGTTATACAACAAAATTCTTAGAGAAAAGTATACCCAGAAAATGATTCTAGTTATTTACAGTAACGCACCAATTAAAAAAAATATATTTTTGGAAACAATTATTTAGTTTACCGAAGATCAAGTGTGAGAAAAATCTGTAAAAGTATGTGTATGTACTATTTTAATCAAAATAAACAAAAAAATCTATACCATCAGAACCGACTTAATTATTCCCTAGAATGTAAAAACTGTTTACTGAACCTAAAAGCTCAACATTTATTTAAATAATTTCATTTTTGATCTATCATAAAAAATTTTATGTTCCATTAGAACCACTTAAGAGAAAAAAAAATTGATTCGTAAAATTTGATCACCTACGCGTACTCAAGCATCAATGTTTGTAAAAAATGATTGCCCCATCGAAGCAGTAGTTTATTTATTTGATACCTCAAAGTTCACAGGCCGGGCCTAAAGTAAACTCGTCATCGACATCAACTCGACACTCAACGAGATTAAATTTTTTGAAAAGCTATTCATTCACCCGTGGTACATATCTAGAATTAAGTTCGAGCTTTTTTAAAGTTCAAGCATCCAAATTTCAAGCTTTGGTCTCGAACATTCAATAATATATTAAAAAATGATCAAAAATAAAAAAATTGATGAGATTAATTTTGAATCTTAAGTGCAATCCATTGAGCAACCCATGGGTAACTCTCCCTCCAGGTACATAAATAACTATTACATCGCACTTGTACAGAAATCTACCGATTAATTGGTCAGGGTGCATAAAAATAAAAAATGAAACAAACTCGTTGACGTCGTTCACCGCATCGCTGTCCAGCATCATGCTCCAGGTCTGTTCAGTAATCATTATCCTCGGGCGCCTCGGCCTCCTCCTCCGCCTCCCAGCTGATGTGTTGGGCGCTCACATGTCGGTTACGTCGTCGAGTCTGGCGCTAATTGCCTCCTCCTCCTCCTCCTCCTCCCCCCAGCTTCGTCTTCGTCTTCTTCCGGCGCGCCGCTGATGCAGCAGCATCTACCTCGGCTCTTGATTATTTTGGCTTTTTCATACCACGGCCCGGGCTATTTTTGAATTATGGGGGAGGGCTTTTATGATTTATGCGGGCTTTTCCTACTATACGGAAGTGCTCTGGTGCCCTTTTTTCCTTATTTTTTTTTTTCTATTGTATTTTTAAGACTCGGTTTACTACGCGCCTTGGCCTATACTAGAAACATTTCTTATTCGTTTCTGGATACTTAGAATTTAATAAATAAAAAATTATTTTTATCTGGGGCTGTACTTGCAAGGGTAGCTTTGAACTTTACTGATTTTAATGAGGTTGATTTGAATGAACTGTAATTTTTTTTTTGCTGGTATACTTGTATTGCATTTTATTTAAATTTAAAAATTTGGTTTTCTTTGTGGAGGACTTTTAATTGAGCCGGGGTGCTTTTAATTATTGTAAAAAAGCTCTGAAATGTAAATTTTTTCGCTACACGGCTCGCTATGTTTTATTTCGATTATTCAACTTTGTATTGTTACTTAATGTATTTTTTTTATATGATGCATTGTACTTTTGTAAAAAACTCTTCTCAGTTGATTACTAAAAAAAACTAATAAATAATAAAAAAGGTTTATGCTTTGTAAAAATTCAAGAGATTGTATAAGGAAAAACTTAAATTTTAAATTATTATAGAACTAAAGCTATTTTAAATTTAATGTGCTTTCCTCAAATGTATTTTTTTTTTTTTTTTTTTTTTTTTTTAGATTAGAAATGTTTTGTCAGATTTATTATTATTGATATCTATTATTTAAAAATATTTTTTTCTTAAATTAAGTATTTATTAATTTTTTATCACGAGTACGTATTTCATAACTGCAATCAATATTGATTTCTTTTTTAAGGGTGGGTTGTTATAGCGTGCGATGATTTATTACTCTTCGAAGTATAAGCAAAGTCTGACAGTTTATTATCATAATTATCTGGGGAGAAACTTTTTTTTTTTCAATTAAGTAATAATTATTTTTAATTACAGTCAAAGTATGCACTTTTAGAGTAAGCCATAAAAAAGCATTGAGATAGCGACTACTCAACTAAAATTATTTTAAAAAAAAGTAAATAAAACATTTTATTAGCTTTAAAATTTCAGGATGCATGTTAAAAAAGGTAATGTGTAATAAATAACGCTGACAGACCTTTTTTATGATCAACTTAAAATTGTATCATCTGCTTATGATTTACGCAAACAGCTCTGATATGTGGTTTAAAATCGACTCGAACCACATACAAATACTAAAATAAATGATAAATTTCATGTATTAAATGACAAGCTGCGTACTAAAACGTCTATCGGATGCTTTTACAGAGTAAAAATAATAAATTACAGCACCGAGTAATCATATTCTGCTTGTTTTGAGAAAAAATAAAATTCGTTTACCTATGAATTTACTAGCTATTAAAAAATATCTCAAATATTGAAATTAAATTTAAAAAATCAGTGGAAAATAACTTCCACTCAAAACAAATAAACAGATTGACACAGATCTAAGAACATGTCAATTTAAAGTTCATTGCCAAGACAAGTTTAAAAATAGTTTAACTTGTTTAAAAAAAAAAAAAAAAAATTTGACGTTCAACAATAATTTGCAAAATATTGTGCTGGTACTAACTTTTGAAGCAGTTTTCACAATGACCTAAAAGTTAAAGTTGACAGTAAGTCAACTATTTAACACTTCATAATTGTCAACCCCGGCTATAAAGTGTAAATCTTACTCGAGGTTTATTCACTTCGTTTTTTTTTCAGCGGTCATGCACGCAACGCATTGTAAGAAAAAAAATTCAAAGCAAAATCAAACATTTTTTTTTTTAATTTTGAATTTGAACGATAAAACTTCGGAGTATAAATATTTATCTTCAAACTAGATTGGTAAAATTTATTTCTCAAACTTCCTTCTGGCTCGAGTAAAAACGTCAAAATTTGTCAAATTAAGCACGACGAAAATTTTGGAAACGTTATGGTTATTTTAATCAGCTTTAATTTCCGCCTTTTGAAAAAAAAAATTTTTAATCGTCTCTTAAATCAAAAATTTTACTATTCGCTTCAAATCACGGCCGCAGTAAACTCGAGCAAAAACTTCTTTCTTTTTCAACTCGCAGGAAATTTTATTTTAAATTAACCATAAAAAAAATTTGATTTTTGCGTATAAAAAAGAGTTGACGCGAGTTACAAAATTTTTATTTGTTTTTTAAAATGACTTTTGAGGAAAGTTTACTATAAAATCATCCACGATTATCAGCCGGAGTTGTTTAATGAATTTTTTCTCACGCTCGAATCTAAGTGCTATCGTTTAGATTGAAGCGCTGCAGAGAATTTTTTTTTCTCGCGAAGATGTTATTATTTTGACAGTCTGAAGCTATAAATAACTTTTTTGTGTGTCAAAGTGAAATTTTTTAAAATTTCAATTAAACACTGTAGCAATCTTTTGATTATAAGCTGGAAATAATTATGCGTAGCGTTGATAGTTTCAGTCTTAATCAGAATGACGTAAGAATCGCTCTTGCGGCATTGTATCGTTTTATCCCTCTAATTAAGCTTCAACGACATCATGTTGAAATTATCGATTTCATATACACAACAAAGCTTCCTCATGATCGGCTCAGATCTGGGGCTGATTATGCGTAGTTTAAACTTGAAATTATAGCTAAGTCAATTTTTGATTAAATTCATCATTCTTAAGAAGAAAAATTGAAGTCATTTCGTGCCTAACAAGGTGAAAAATTTTTTAGATTGAATGCAATTTTTAAAGAATAAAATAATATTGAAATTTTTTATATTCATACGTAACAATAAAAAACTTATATCTTTTTATGTCTCTGAATTGAAAAAAAAAAAAAAAATCTAATCTGAATTTTTATGAATCGAGGTCGTTATTTTTACAGTTAATTAATTCATAAAGTGCAATTAACTTTTGGAATCTAAAAATTTTTTCTTTTTATTTTATTGAAAAACGCAATTCAAAAATTCTCATTGAACAACTTTTATTTTTAACACGACTGCGCCTTAAGGATATTCAGTTATTCCGCGATCTCAAAAAAACAAGTTGCGAGTTAGTCAATGCCGCTCGCTCAAAAAATTACCATCAAAAGTATATCTTTTAAAGCGAATTTATTGTGTACAAAAGAAGAGAAAAAAAGGCCAAGTAGTACTGTTGTACCAAAAAAAGGTTACAGATTTTTTATCTTCCAAAGAAGAACGAATTCGTTAAATAAACATGAAGCCATCTAGAATTTTTTTGTCCCACCGGCTGGTTTTTTTGCAAACCCGCAACAACAAACTCCAGCCTCCTGAATATCGATTTTGTTGTTATTTATAAAGTTAGCTTCCCCGGTTTATATAAATAAAGTACATTGCAAAAGCCCTCCCCCAACAAAAAGGGCACCAAAACTCCGTACCGCAGCAGACGAATTTAAAAAAAAAAAGGCACTTCACTGTTACACACTTAACACAATCCACAATACCTAGTTGAGAGAGAGCGAGGATAATAATAATTAAAAAATAGGCACACGCGAGAGAATCACGCGGAAGCTGCCGCCGGCGGGCGGTGGTACGTGCCGAGTTAGAGTTGTAAGTTGGCGCGCAAGAAGACTGAACCCGAGCTCCACGGACGCGAGCTTCTCTCTGCAAATAGTCCCGCGGCGTGTCGGCGCATGCGCATCTACAGTCACGTACGTGCAGAGGGGGATTTACTCGAAAAAAAGGGTCGAGATCAGCTTTTTTTTTTTTTTTTAAGGAGCGGGTTGTTATCTCAGGGGTAGCTTGTGGGTCAACTGTACGTTATGGTTTCTCATTTGAAATTTTTATCCGATTGTGGAGGACTCTTCGAACGAACGGTGTATGAGTACAGGACTCGTCTACAATTTTGCGCTTTGAGAACAAAACAGTTTAAAAAAAATCATTTTTTTTATTAAACAATAATTTTATATTCTACCACCATCTCTTAAAGCGATAATGTTTAAATATCAATAAGTAAACTATTGTACTGAGGCCGTTTTTACATGCAACGAGTGTTTTCACACATTTTTGAAAAATTTCAAGCTTTTAAAACACATTAAAATTAGCTCTGGTACGCTTCTCGCTACTATCTACAGCTAAGAATACAAAAAAATTTTTATTAATAAAAATTAATTTTTTCTCTCAATAAAAATGGCTCGCGACTATGTCAAAAATCCTAATTTTTACTAGCATCAAGCTTAAAAGTTTGCATTTCATACAGTGTTGTAAAAAATTTCGCAAAATTTAGTTGATTAGTATGCATGATTAGTTCATGCCAGGTGTACATACATACATATCAATCGAGTCTCAAAGCCTAGTACAACGAGATAGACCAAGTTGATTACGACATTCTATCAACGGGATATTTTCACCTCTGTTTAAAAAGTTTTCTTCTGAATATACATTGAACTGGAGCCTATTTTTGCAAATGAAAGAACATCAGACTCTTAAGTAACGTTCACAATTTTATAGAAAAAATTACAATTCAGTCCGTGGCGTAGTGGAGAAATCGTAAATATCGCGTGGATCAGTATTCACAGTCGTAGTTCGTAAAAAAAGTGTCCCTTGGAATAAAGAGCGCACCGAACTAGCCCATCGGATTTCAAATCAGAAGATAGTGATACATCAAACAAAAAAGAAGACTGAGATTTGCGACGTATTTTTTACAAGAAAATTTCCAACTTACGGGAAAATCATACCGGCACGTAGCGATGTTTATAACAAAGACGTGCTGGAGAAAAAAAAAATCAAAATTCTCGATACCAAGCAGGTTGTTTTTAAATTATGGCAGGATTTTTTAGATACTGCAGGTACCAGCGGATAAGTAATTTGTTAGCTTGAAAACATTTAATCACTCGAGTTTCTGATTCATACTCGTTCGTCGCCTTGGGTTGATTTTTCATCAAAATTGTTTTTTTATTTAAAATTATGTTTATTAGTATAATTTATGAAAATTTTGGTTTTTTGCCATACTGTCTGAATATACGACGTATGTATACACGGAAAAGCGCAAGTGCAATCTGTCATTTTTTAAGTATTTAAGTTTGAAATAAACGGCGTAAATAAAAATAACCAAATAACCATTATTAAATACATTCAACAAAAAATTTTGTTTGGATTCGTTATTGTAAAAAATTGTAAATTTTTATCTCACAGATTGCGAGGTTATACGATTTTCCCAATTTTACTATAATTTTTGCGTTAATGAAATCTCAATTTGTTGGAATTGTGGCTGCGGTGCAGTTTTTTATAATTTATTTCATAAATCAAATAGGTGGCCTTGAATTTTTTAATTCTTCTTCTTTCTTTAATTTTTTTTAATAACACTTTTTATATTTATTTTATAACCGATTTAATCTCATTAAAGATTTTTTTCGGTTTACCACGTGCGATTACGCGCGTCGCCATTGAAGTAGATGGCGCAAGCGTAAAAATAACCGATAGCAGACTATTTATTTTATCAGTAGTGAGTTTTGGGAAAAAGTAGTTACTTTTCTCTGAAATTGACTGTGTTTTTTAGTGTCACTGCGAAAACCAATTGTATCAAAACTGTGACTAATCTTGCGCATTGACTTTTTATAGTTATTCATACATCAAGTTTGAATTGTTCACTCGGAAAGATCGCACCGACCAGTTTGCTTATCTCATCGTTTGTTTTCTTCCATCGACAGAGCTTCGAAAAATTTTGATGTTACGATGAAGGTGGAAAAAGTCGACTGTATTTCTTATAAAAAAGTCTCACCCGGGATTAGAAAAGCAAAATTTCAGTGCTCGTACGACTACGACCACGACGTGCACATGTTTACGTCCCGTTCAAAGAACTCGTTCAATATAATAACAATCGACCACGAGCTGGAGCTCGAGTGGAAGATCGAGTTTTCCCGTACAAAAAACAGCCCCAACGTACTCTGGGAAAGAATAGTTTTGCTGAAGAGCGACTTGAATATTTTTGGTCATTTCATGATCGGAACTACGGCCGGTGGGTGCGAGAAGGGCTCGTTTCACTGGGAGTCGCTGCCGTACGAGAAGGAACTGTACGGAGTTTTTTGCGAAAACAGCCGACAAAACTTTCTGATAACCATCTACGTCTACCGCGAGGACGGCACTGTGTCCTCGGCTATCGAGGACTACAACAAGTACTTGGAAAATCATAAAACGTGCGACGTCACCTTCGTCCTCGGCAACGAAGAGATGACGGCTCACAAGCAGATCGTGTCGGCGAGGAGCGAGGTTTTCGCGAAAATGCTCAGCTCCAGGATGGTGGAGAAGAAAACCGGAAGAGTCGAGATCACGGACGTCGAGCCGAAGATTTTCAAACTTTTTTTGAACTTCATCTACAGCTTGGAACTGGACTCCGACAGGACCGACGAGCTGCTCAAGTTGATTGTCGTGGCCGACAAGTACTCGGTTAAGAGCCTGGTGAACAGCTGCGAGTACATACTGTCGAAAAACCTGGCGGACGAAAACGCGGTTGAGATTTTGCTCGTTGCCGATTTGGTGAAAGCGAGCGTTTTGAAAAAGGACTGCGTGCTTTACATAATAAAAAACAAGGCTGAAATCGGTGCCACCGAGGCCTACAAAGAAATGGTTGTGACTCGTTCGGACTTGCTGTCCGAAATTTTTCTTCACGAAAATTTAAAGTTCCAAAACGAATAGTGATTACTGTATTTTGATAATTCTCTACTGACTCGATAGTCTGTAAGTTTGATAAAAAAAAAAACAATTGTAAAACAAATACAATAAAAATATTTTTAATGATCACAGCTGTTGCAGTTTAATTTTTCCACTACCATCTTGTTATTAAAAGTTTCTAGACTTGACGAACTTAAAGATTTCATTCACTTATTTTTTTTTTTTTTACTATATTGTTTTTAATACATAATTCTTTTTTAACAAAAATTTTTTGTATTAAACCAGTGCTTAAATAAGTTTTTTATCGATAAATCATTTAGACACAGAGGAAAAGTCTTTAAATAAAAATAAAACTGTCAACACCGTGTTGTAGACTAAATCTCGCATCAACTGTTAGTAATTCGATACCCACGAGTGTTTTTCTTCTGCTGCTGTCTTTTTTCTCTAAAAAAACGTGAAGAAATCGGTTAAGGGTGACAATGCCAAGAGCAAAAGATGCACAAGGCCACGGAAAACTCAGAAAAGCCGTGGAGTTGACGTGCTGGCGCTAATGCGGGATTTTCATCGCGAGCATCTGGGACTCGTTGAAAAATAGTTTCGAAGCAAACTATAGAGCTCAATAAAATTATGATTGAAATTTTTTTTTGTTAAATTAGTAAAAAAAAATGCAAGTCTGCGATAGCTATTTAAAAAATGTTTTTGTTTTTTTAATTCACTTGTGTGTAAGTTGTACTTTCAACTTTTGTGAAGAAGTTTTTTTCAATTTTGAGTTCGAATGATGACTATTTTATGTTTCAAAAAATTAAATTAATTTAAATCTTAAGAAAAAATATAATGCTAATAATAATTTTGAGAAGTTTTTTTATTTAAAGCATTAAAATTTCTATTACCAATAAAAACGTGACAAAGCTTTCTAAATCTAACAGCTACAATAAAATACAGAAAAATATATTAGAAACTAATTTATTTATTGATACTATTTTATTTTGTGCAATATTTTTTCGCATTCGATTTATTATAATATTATTATCAAGCATCTCAAAATTTATTTAATTTTTTTTTTTTTTAATTTTTTCAATTTTATCAATTATTGATAACAACACTAATTAACAGACTTAATTCATCAGATCTAAACAATCACAGCATAAGAAGCACTTGATGGTAAAATCTTTTTTTAAGGCGTGGTTTTTTTATTAAATGCATTTTTTAGTTTGCATACATCGTTTAAATAAAAATTATTGAATTCTGAAAAAAACCATAAACAGCAAGCATATCATAACGATGCTTGTGCACAAGTAAAAATGTATTTGAACAGTCTCGACATTTATTTTTAAAATTATTTGCATTTAAATAATATCAAAACCTTAAAAGGCACATATAACTATCATTTTGTTTATGCATCTTGATAATATTCGTTAGATTGAAAAAAATACAACTATTTTTCAATTAATTACATAAAATTTAAGATAATAAATTGTGCATTCGTATAATATTTACCACAAGCAGCTCAGTGATTACAAAAACATAAACCATAACCGCATAATCATCAAATTAAAAATTTTTTTTTAATTTTTCACGTTTAACATAATCAACGACTTCACAACACCGATCAACGACTTTGGAAGTTACAATTATTTGAACATCATAACATCACTGCTGCGTGGTATTTCTAGGAACACGAGTTGACGAAAGCGCGTAATTTAACTAGTGAGTACTTCGTAGTCGGTGAAGGATATCTCTTGGCCGGCGTAAGGAATGTAGAGGCAGCTGTGGGACGGCTGGACCTTGCCCGGGGTCAGGCTGCCGTCGTGGTTAACGCGTCCTACGAACAGAGGCTCGCCCTCCTCGGTCTGGCCGCAAGGAATGGCGCTGGGTGGCAAGTCGGATCCGCTCACCGGTACCCAAACTGCGTTGCAGTTGCACAGAACCTGAAAAGTAAGTAATAATTTAGTGAATCGGTATTCTTATTTTGAGTTTTTTTATCAAAAGGGTAGATAATCATATTCTCAGATATTTTTTTTAAATCTTTGTCAAAATAATTTACATTAAAAATTGGATAAACAACTTGAAATATTAAATATATTTCGAATATTTATAAAGCAGAGCTTTTATTTTTGTCAAAACTTGAACCTACTAAAAAATTGATTTTTTCTAAATTAATTTTTTTTGAGAATTCTGATATCAGTAAAAAATGAAGTAACGTAACCTTTTTAGACTCTTACGTGTTCATATTTAAAAGTAAAAGCGTTAATTTAAAATTTGAACATTTTTTGCATGAGTATGATAAAAACGTCAGTCTCAGAAGAACATTTATGTGTAACGACTCTCACCTCGTATTCGCTCTTGGAGTGTTCCTCGCCACCCCAAGGGATGTAGCATACTCCGTGTCCAGGCTTGACCTTTCCAGGAATCAAGGCACCCTCGTGGTTGGCCCTGCCAACATAGAGGGGCTCGTCGTCCTCACCAGCGAGCACTGCGTTCGGAGGAATAGCCCCGGACTCGGCCGGACACCAGCAGGTGCCACCGATCTGGTAGTTGGAGGGCGCAGACGGTGTTGGTCCACTTCCATCTGAAGACAATTGAATAGTTAGTTTACATTTTTCTATGAGGAGTATTTTATGAAATGGCATTTTTAAAACAAAACTGTGTGGGTCATATATTATTATAAAAAATGTATGCACACAACTGAAATAAAAGTCTACTGTGTTAGAATCAGAGCTTATTTTAAAGATACCCAAAATAATCATTTTGAGTGTTATCATTGTAATAAAAAAAGAGATCTTAAAATTTAAAATCCATTTTATTTAAAGATAACTTGAATTGTTTTATTAATTCCCTTCTAATACTCAAAATAATTTTTTTTTTAGATTTTAAATCTGTTTGGGTAGTTATAAAATAAGCCCTAGTTAGAATGAGAAACTGGTAAACTTTATATTTGTACCGTGTAGTTATCAAGTGAAATAAAATGGAAAAAGTTATTACATCTACTAGAAAAAATATTCATTAGATCACAATTCTGGTAGGTTTTATTAATATACAGTGCTAGAGTGATTTTTACTTTTAAACTATAGTGGACAAAAATTTTATTAAGTCACACACCTGAATCGTCTTCCGTTAATGATTCATCTAAACAATAAACAGTTATGTTAGAAAAAAAAAATAGTAGTACTGAACTTATTCAAGCTACCATTAGCATCTACCGTGCAACTAGCTCTCTTAATTCAACCGTCAAATACGCGGTCAATCGTGATCATAATGCACTGCGTGACGTGTCTTACATTACAATTCGACGGTTACGGGGCCACATGGCGCACGTATTCCACGCTCGCGAGGAGGAATTTCTATTTTTTGCGCTACGCGACCTTAATAAACCCGAGTTGGCCGCCCGTTAGCTCGTATCGCATAAATAAAATATGATAAGTGCATTTTTAATCTATTTAGAGAATGATGGATTATTGTAGAGAAAAAAATTCACGTTCAGCTGAGTATCAGAATGATTAAATAATTGAAAAATAAATACTGGTCGAACCATCAACGCGAACGGAAAATAAAAATTTTGTTATTTGATGAACTTATTATCCATTCAATTTTTTAAATAGATTTACAGTTTAAACATTATTATTTTTCAAAGTTGACAAAATTTTTTACAATGAAGATTAACTGATGCATTTGATAAAATATAAAAAATACTATATGTCCCCGAATAATTTTCATTTCTATAATTTTAATAAATGAAAATTCCGAAGCAAAAAACAATAAAAAAGCTTTTCCATCGATTTCCTTCGCGTTCCGAGAAAGCGAAGATATCATCTCTCTCGATACTTTTTTACGACTTTGACCTCATAGTGAAAACTAAACAAACAGCTGGCTGCAATTCGCGCATCGATTTTTCTTCTGTGTACGCGGACATCGTCGTGACGTTCAAGAAAAAAAAATAAGCAAATGCATCTGACAAACGCAAAAAAAAAAAAAAAAAAAAAAAAAAACTAATCAGGTTACAGGTAAACCACCGTAAATTCACACAAGCATGCATATCATTATTGGAGTAAGTCGTGAACATGGTGTTATCAAGCACATTGCACCCATTGTTTTCTACATTTTTTTTTTTTTTTCTACGTACTACCAATACATATTGCTGAAGAGTTTCAATTGTTGGAGACCAAATCCGTAAGCATTCCAAGAATATGTGTAAAAAGAAATATGTGGTAAGTCATAAATTCAAGTGTCAAGTGTAGTAGATAATTTTCGAGCCTCGACAAAATTGCTGTTGTTTATAAATTTACTTGGAATAAGTCTTACATTTTATAAAAATTTAAGTTTGAACTAATTTTTTTTTTTCTTAAACAGTATAAAATTCAAATATTAATTTTTAAAATGAAAATTCTCTTTGAAGAAAAATTTTAAACATAAATGTAAATGTTTTTATCGTTCATGATTAATTAATTTACTAAAATTTTAAACTATTTGATTTAATAAAAAGTTATTATTTACAAATAAAAATATCGAAGTTAAA
Source organism: Encarsia formosa (assembly GCA_038277355.1). Classification (NCBI taxonomy): domain Eukaryota; kingdom Metazoa; phylum Arthropoda; class Insecta; order Hymenoptera; family Aphelinidae; genus Encarsia; species Encarsia formosa. Next base: position 3,468,079 of record CM076185.1, on the reverse strand, counting down.
TTATCGTACTCTTTACAGATAGTATATTTGCGATTAAAATTTTATAGAAAATATTTTAAACATGAATAAAACTATTTTCCAAAATATTCGTAAAGTATCAGCTGATTTTTGCATTGTATATATAAAAAATGAATAAATAAATAAATTGTTTCGAATTAATTTACAGCTCATAAGATACCATACGTAATTAAAAAAAAAAAAAAAAAAAAAAAAACTGTTGTATCGATAACTGGTTCTTCAATTTTAAATATGTACAAACGAACTATTTTTTCGTAACATCCAACTCCAATAAATAAATAAATAAAAATCACCTTCAATCAGCCACTCTCCAGTGGCTCCCCAGCCGGTGCATACTCCGAAGTGGGTTGGTTGTAAACCGTCGGGATCGACGTAGCTCATGAAAGGCTCGTGCTCGCCCTCTTTTCCCACCGTCAGATAACCTCCGTTCCATCTGTTGAAATTTAAAAAAAAATTTAGTTAAAAAAATTAAATTTTCATAGCTGCAGTTTGGAAAGGCCTTTACCTGATCCAGAATCCACGGAACTCGTCGTTGGTGAGAATGTCGGGGGTGTCGACCTCCGTTACGTCGGGTTTCGTTCTGTTCTTGCGGATGACGGATCTCGTATTCTTCCAGCCACCGATGAAGACCTGATTGAGCATAAATAATCAATGAATAGCTCGTAAATGAATTTTTAAATATGAATAGAATTGTGTGAAAAATTAAAAAAAAATTTTAAGTTTTTCTTAAAATCCATAATTTCATGATTACTTTAGTTAAATTTTTCTTATAAATAAAATTTAAGAAACTAATTTTTTGATGCTAAACTTATATCATTATTAAAATAATTGTATATACCTCCCACATAGGCTCGGTCTCATTGGGTCCAGTGGTCAGGGCGATGTGAGCATCGTTCGGCGCCTTTATGCGGAACTGTATCTGATCCCGGGCGATCGGGTAGAACGCGTACTCCAACTTGTCCTCGGTATTGAGTGCTGCACAACAAAAACAATAATCAATCAATCAATCTTTGTTTTTGTTTATTGAATAAATAAATATTTTGTAAGCTTAGAAGCTCGCTTTGGGCTAAATATGAACTTCCTTTTATTCGATCAAATTATCGAACTGCTTGGGTGTATGTTCAAGAAATTTCAGCATACTAGTGGAAAATATGAATTATCTAATAATAATTTTATATTAATATATTAAATTTTTAATAAAACTTTACGAGTACTTAACATAATATAGTTTGGTAATCCAAAATATTTTTTTAATTCAAATTAACGGTATAACCAAACCAAGAAAATTTAAATACATAAAAAAAACCGCAAAACCTAGGATTTAATTTTTTTTAGAGTACAAGAGTCGTAATTTTTTCGCAAATCAACACTCACTCACACTCTCAAAGATAGTATACTACATTACATTATTGTCGGTACACAAAAGCTATTGCGCAACCGCGACGGCTAGGTAGAGTCAACATGCTTAGCATTGAAGCGAAGGCTACCGGCGGTATCGGTTTTTTTAAATTAATCTAAAAATTTTATGACACTCGAAACTACATGTCACGTGCATTATTATTCCAAGAAATTTGATGAACAAAAATATTGCATGATGCAGTTGTCGGTGATCTCATCTTTATATTTGCTCGTAAACCTAACGACTGTCAAGATGGTTTTTAAGAGAATTCCTCTATAGGCATTGCGGAATTCACATGATTACTGCTACCATTGTTTCATTTAAGTTTTGAATTGACGGTGAAACTGATTCAGATTATTTCAAATGTATCGACATTGTTCAAAAAAATTATACAATAACTTCAAAAACTCATCATAGTGTATATAAGTAAATGTTTCCATGTCTTTTTGAGATGAATTTAAAAAATTATTGTTTAAAAATCTATATTAATTCACAATTATCTGCTAGAACTGAATGTACATACATTTTTTGTATTTTTTAAATAAATCATAAATCGATGGCCCGTGCGAAGAAAAACACTGGCCGAAAATCAGTCGATTTAAAATTACCAATAAAAGACTGCAAAAAATTAAAAAATTTAAAAAAATCAAGAATCTTGATAAGTTGGCAACTAATAAATCGAATTTTTTTATTGAAACTGATTTTTTAATTCATTTAAGCCTTTTACGAGTAATTTTAAATCGACTGATTTTCGGCTAGTGTTTTTCTTCGTACGGGCCATCGAAATATCTTCATAACCTTAATGGATTCACAATGTTTTAGTAAAAATTAGTTTTTAATTAATTATTAAAAAACCCGAAAAATTTAATTTATGAATTATTCAATAAATAAGTATATATTATTCAATAAGTTAATCAAATCAATATTGAGAAATCTGAATCAACTCATAGAAAAAATATTGTTAGTTTTTGTACTAAAATAAAAAATAAAAAATTTAATTATACATATACATACAATAACTAATTAATAAATTTAAAACGTTTATAAAACAATTAATTAAATTAAATTAACAAATAAACAAGCAACTTGTTTTTTTATATCTTTCCCAGATAAATTTTCAACGATTAATATTCTGTAGTCTTAATGATCCACTCAACAAGAAAACCTGTCAATTAATCAACTCTTTTGATCGCTAATCAACAACAGTAAATTAGAAAAATTCAACAATTTAGTTTTCCACTTCTGGAAGCATTTAATCGACGAAGGGCCAGAGTCTCATTATGTCATTCCGGGTGAAAATTACACCCGTAATTTTCGCAACCGCGACCGACCCACGCGATAGCTATGAAAAAGTGTATGAAATCTCGAGCGACCTCGATCCACTTCCGAGCTTTGACATACAAGCTTTTCGCTAAATTATATTTTCACTTCGGTAAGGGGTCACCGTTATTTTCGGTAATTCTACGTAGGATTTATTTCAAACCTTCGTTAATTGAGAAAATTGATTCTGGAATTTTCATGAAATCAGGATGAGGCTATAAAAACAATAATTCGGGTAACCCAGTAAATTACATCTCGTATAATCGTTTGAAAAATTAAACTGCTGTTGAATCATGCGCAGGAATGTTCATTGCTGGTTTCATAAAAAATGTGTATATTTACGTTCGTTTGAAAAAAAAAAAAAAAAAAAAGAATATATATATTGTATTTCTTATTCTGCACTCGCGTTGGTATTTTGACTATCGCCGGACGGCTAAAATAGCCTGCATGGTAGTGTTTAGCACTTACGCAGAACAAATCGTTCGAACTCGATTTGCAAATTGTACCAAGGCTAGGCCACCTATTGATTGAAGAAAAATTTTAAATATTCTATGGAGAGTGAAGATACTACAAAAATAAATGATTGACTCCGTGCATTCATCGTAAAAATTGATTCTGAAGTATCTGATTATTATAAAAGCTTTGAGCTTTTTAGATAATGACTTTAAAAATCTGATAAATTTATATTAAAAAGTTTTGTTTGCTGAGTGCACTTTACTAAAGTGCTTTGTCAACTAAACCAATTGAAAATTGATTTTTGTAGTTCTTACTGACCTTTAAGGGCAATCCTCATCTAATTGAAATGAGCACGACAAAAATATTTTTGAAGTGGATTAGATTATAGTCGAGTGCTTTAAAATTTTGAACGCTGATTTCTAATTTAATTGTCGAGATTGTAAGAAAATAATTTTGTTAAAGTAGATTTTTTTTTTTAATTCAGTATACATGATTTTATAGTGTATGAAGTAAATTGATTTAGTAAAATGAATAGTTTGCGTAACAATTTACCAGAGACTTTCTATTAAAAAATCAAATAATTAAATAACAAATACTTAAGCCCTTCAAATTTCTAAAATTGTAATAGTTTTAAGAAGCAATGACGTATGTATGTATTGACAATAAAACAGTAAACTAAAATTTTCAAAATTCGAAACCATGTTTTTAAGAATAATTAGAAATTAATTTTCTATTTATAAATGAACTAATTTTGACAGTATAAAAAAAATTCTGTGGAATAATTCTTTACAACAATTTCTTGTGTATTTCCAAACCCCTCACAGTAAAATTGTTTCACTTAAACACTTTATAAAACTAATTAGGTCTATCGTTTACGGATAAGTAGGCACTCGAGCCCGCCAACAGACACCACTGATTTGAAAACCCCAAAAAAAAAAAAAAAAAAAAACAAAAAAATTATATTCCGATTCCACCTCTATAGTTACAGATGTTGAGACATTGTAATAACGTGAAATTAGTAAACAAGCTAGTAGAAATTCGAATACCGCGTCGCAGGTGCGAAAGCGATTTAGCAAACGAACAAAAGAAGAAAGTAAGGTGCGGGGTAATGGGATACGCGCACCCGGCTGCAGGTGTTTGGCAGACCGAACATCCGCACCGTGCGTACAACATGCGGTATTCCCCGCCCAAAGCTGGTAATCTCGGGTTGACTTGATGAAACGGATTTTTTTAATCGGTATACCGGTATGTGGGGAAAATATTTTATGACGATTTTTCAATTTAATTTTTTCTTGTGTATAATAATTTTGGTTATCGATCGTGACAGATGTGATTTCATAAGTTTGTATTGTTTTGAATATTAGTTTAATTTTTATCAACAAATAAGATACTTATATCGTAAAAAAGTGATGCCTTGAGTAAAAATATATTAGTAGGATGGTAGAAAAAAAAATTTATAGCGTAATGTTTTTTAAAACTTCTAAGTACTAGTAAAAGTTAAATAGTTAATTTTAAATTTTTATATTCTCTCTATTCCAAAAAATATATTTTTGCAAATATGTATTCTTTTTAATTAAAGTATGTTTGAATATAGTGGATTATTTAATTCTGATCAAGAAAGATTTTATTATGAATTTATATCGATACTCTATAAAGTTATAAAATTGAGCACACTTCTTTGATTTTTAGTTTGACCTGGAACCGTTCCATACACTTTTGAATAATAAATAAAAATAAAATACGTATCCGAATTTTGTGCGCGAAAGTAAAAATCTCTACAAAAATAAAAATAGAAAGCAAAGATCGTTCGAGGTTTCAAAATTTCCTCCGTTCATACACTGGACTAACGAAAACAAGAAAAGTTATTTTAATCTCTGGATAACACGCTGTTAAAACGAGAATTTATATGAATATAATTTTTTATCTCGGTAAAATGTTTATTGCATGAAAAAATTTTTAATTAACGTAATCAAGTCCACGCGTAACGAGCTGTCAACAATATTACGAGAATTAATGTCCATTGTTTATTTCAATAATCTCGTGATTGAGTAATGTAAATACATCATGACAACATCTATAGTTTAAAAGTCATTCGGTCGTTCACAGAACGAGTATGTAAACATAGAATCTAAAATTTTTCGAAATACATCAGCACTAAAATTTTTTTTTTTTAACTTTTCGGCTTTTTGCGACACCATAGAATGCTACAGTGGAATTTTTGTAAGGTCAGTTTAAAAAATTAGAGTACGTCGACAACAGCTGATAGTATTTTTGGAGACCTCAATAAATTTTGTTTTTATGAAAAAATCGATTGACAGACAAATTCTAACAAAAGTATTTTCAAGCATAATTTTTTAGTGACTTTGACTAGCTTATCTCGCAGGAATAATTTAAAGTTTAAAAAAACATAGTTTTTCTGTTTTCACGAAAATTTTTTACTTCAAAGTTTGGTATGTAACGTAAATAATTCACAAAAACAACTATGTCATTATTTTTACTCTTTTGTTATGCTAAAAACGTATAATTAATTAGTAAAATTTCAAATAATTGACTCTAAAATTCTTTATTCACTATAATTTTATTTATTTATAAATTTATTTCAAATTAAAAAAAAAAAATCACTTTAATTGTGTAAAAACATAACGTCCGTCACACTAAATCATAAACACAGCGGTTATTCCGATATAACACAACAGCCTCAACCTACGCCTTCCCCCTTCAATTTTAATAAAACCGTTCACCTTCGTCTCGAAGAAAATCTAATCGGCGACGTTCCAGACTCCCAAGGTCCGTAAATCATTTTTCGCAATAAAATCATCCTCGCCGATCTCAGGAGGAAAACAAAACCGTTACTCTACCCTCAAAAGCAAAGAGCGAAAATTTTTATCATCCGTCGGGGATCGCGAGCAAAGAAAAAAAAAGTCGCGTTAGTCCGTTATGCTCGTGACTTGTGCACTTCCCGAATCGGTCGATCGGACCGTTAAAAATCCAGCCTACTTATTTATTTCCCGGTTTCACGTCGATTTTAAGTTTACTTTCGCACTCGTTTTTTTAATGATGTTTCCCGGTACCAATTATCGAGCGCCTGGAAGTCCCAAGGACGAAATTCTCAAACCAGGTCATCCCACAAAAACTATGAGCTTTTCCCAAACGCTCTGGCGATCAAAAAAAGAAATTTACATTCGCATTCGAGGAAATCTAAAAATAAAAATAAAAACACTATTAGCATGAAAATTGAACTCACAGATAGCCATGTCGGTGTTGACCCCGGACGACGTTGGGTGCTGGAAAAACTACGTGGTTTTCTTTCCTGGATCGATGGATGAAGAAGGAGTAGTACTGAATAATCTCCAAGTGTATCTAACGTGGTTGGCTCGAGCTCCACTTCCGCACTGTCGGCTAACCGGCGACTGGCTCGCGAAACTCCGTTGCAGCCTTTTGCATCTTTTTCTGGCGCATGCCGAGTCGTGAGTCAGCGCTCGAAGTACTGTAGTGGGGAAGACAAGAGTGTACATAGGTATAAGCTTTTCACTCACTTGATGATTATTATGATGTAACAGGCACTCTGTGATGAAGACTAGTGTTGAAACTTTTTAATTTTTAGATGAAATTTGATATTGAAAATTTAGTATTGACAGAAACGCTTTGTAATTGAAAATGTAACTTTTTTATTTAGTCTCACAAAAACATTATTTTTAAGTTATGGTATCTTTTGAACTTTAACTGTAACTTACAACTTAATTGGTACACGTCACATGATTTTACAAATCAAACTAATTAATATATAACACAGTTTGACAAACACTTTTAATATTGACAGTTCACGATACGTTAGTATGAGTTTTTTTGAATACACTTTACTTCGATTTCTTTTTAAATTTTTAATCAGCTTTTATAAAACTAAAAAAAATAAAAAAAAATTACAAATTGAACAAATTTCACGCGATAACTACAAAGTTATCAGTTTCGTAAACTCACAGTAATTATTTTTACATATATAGACGTTACGTCAATGACGTATAAACTTAAATATTTAGACCCTACAGAACTTTTTTAAAATACAATTTATAAAACATATCTACGTGATTTTAAACTTTTACAAACGCGCAACACCACTTGAAAAAATTATAATAATTTATTAGTCTGTTGACCTGAACCAACCTTTAGAAATTCAAAAATTATTATCGATTTTTGTCTGTTTAAACTTTTTATCAAAATTAAAATGATACAAATTAAAATTTTTATCAAAACTCTATGAGTTAAACACAGATAATAAATACTTATAAAACATTTTCACAAAATTTTTTAAAAAGTAAAAAATGTAAAGTAAAGTTTTTAAAATTTTTGTTATCCAATAGCTAACAAAAAACTAGTTGAAAAAACTAAGCGTTGTATTTGCTATTAATAATGTCGGCAATATTAATATCTTCATCAGTATCTGTATTAAATAACTGTAATTTCAATACAGTACTATTAAAACCTGACTCATTTACTTCTCTACCACTAATTACAGATACAAAATTTTTCGACACAGTTAATTTGCTAAAATTTAAACCGTCATAGACAGTCCAATTTTCAATTATTTCTGGTGCAACACCTAAAAATAATAAATACTGTATCTTATAATTTTTTTTTTAATAATAAAGATGAAAAAAAAATTGTTCTTACCAACTAGCTTGGCTTTAATAGCCTGGTATGGAAAATCAAAAAACTCTGGTTGGAGTGGTTGTAAATCATCTAGTTTTATAATTTTATAGTCTCCATAATCACAAGCATACACCAGAAAATTTGTCTCAGTAATGATCTTTGACACATATCCTCTGTACCAGCAGAAATCATCACGATTTAAAGCAGCATATACACCTCCGACTTTTACGCAGTTTGAGGTAAGATGTGGGCCGCTAAACTCCTCACAAACTTCTAACAATCGGTCCATTAATTTCTACCGAAAAATTTAGTTTTTTTTTCCACATTGATAACAGTTTGTTTAATTAAACATAAAAAAAAAAAATAGTAGTAATAAAATAAGTACCTTAAATTTGAAAATACTATTTAGTGGCTGAACAGTAAGATCATCTGGATGAGTAGCCATTGTAATGCTCACGTCGAAATAATCACCATCTTCTGGAATATCTGGCTCTGGAAATGGTGATTCCAGGAATGAAATCTGAGATCTGAAACAGTGAATTAATTACTTAACTGCTTTACAAAAGTTTTACCATTCAATAATTATAAAATTTTAAAGTCCTTTGCTACAGTACATTTAAAATTTAAATTTTAATAAAACTTACTTTGATCTATGCACCAACTCATCAACGATCTGATCATTTACTGAAACAAGATTATTATTTTCTGAACGTTTATACATTTTCACTACAGGATAATTTTTATACTCTCCAACTTTCTTTGCAATCAGCGCTCCTGGGTTAAATGTTATTTGACGGAAATGATCAATCATATTTTTATCATAATCCATAGGAGAAACTTTATCCAACAAGACTTGAACTGCCTAAATCCCAAAATAAGAAAAAATCCAAATTATTATTTCAATTTAAACTTACTTGATTTCATTAATCAGCAATATTGTTAAAATGTATTATTTACTTGTGGAGGATACATTATCAGAAATTTTGAAAGACTTTCAAGTAAAACTAGATTTTCTTTTTGAATTTCTTTAGACTTTCCAAAATCAATAAACTCCACTATAGCTTTATTTTCACTCAAGACTTGAACAATTTTTACTCTGTACCAATTATTATCTTCTGAATTTTTTGCTACATAAATTTTAAATGGATCTATAAGAGAAGTGTGATGAAGCTTGTAATATTTGTTATTCAAAAATTCTTTTGACAAGTAATGCATCAACTTATTAAGATAAGTTAATCCTTTTGATTTGATATGAATGAAAATACCATTTCTGCCAATGTGTGATACATCAACTTGAAAGGATACATTCTAAAAATACATTTTTTCTAAGACAAGATATATTTAGAAAAAAAATGTATCTAATGCTTGATAATAATACACCCATAATACTTACATATTCAAAAATATTTTGTGGTACAAACACAGACAATATTTTTTCCAGTAATTGGTTATTCACAGTAATAATATCAGTTGATTCTTCAACAGTAGTCATGAGTACTGATAAAGTTGGTAAATCATTCCTTTTTATGATACATGACATTACTTTTACACAGTAGTCATTTCCAAGTAATGAATCATTTATGCAGTCTATTATTTCATCACAATCACTGAAAATTTCCAAGTCCAACAGTGTTAACTTTACTGATTGAGCTGGTAGCAAACAAAATTCATCAGGTAGAACATGAAGGTCATCAAAGGGAAAAGTATCTTCATCTCCTCTATCAATAAAAAATACAATAGCGGTTTGATTTTCAAAATTGCAACTTTTGCATTGAACTCGATGCCAATTATTATCATAGACAGAGTAAAATTCTTCTTCTTTGACTATTTCTGCTTCTGACTCATGAGTATTGTAATATATTTTCATGTCAGCAGCGAGCACTTTCATTTTTTCCTAAAATTTTTATCAGCAGATAATATAAGTCAAAAAATAAAATATGAAATTTTTATACTTACAACATGATTATCATCAAGTATTATTCCTCTAATATCTGTTGTGGTATTTACTGCATAGACTTGAAAAACAAATTCTTCATATTCAGTGATTCCAGGATCATAAAGTGCTGGAGATTGAGTCTTAATAATGACTTTGGAATCATTCATTTTGAATGTGTTAAAAATATTCTATCAACTTTCATGTAATGTTTCTGCAATTAAAATAAAAAATAAAACTTAAACAATGAGCATTACTTTTGCGAAATTTCAATAAAACAGTGCATACTTATTGTTTTTGTTTTTAGCAATCACAAAAAATTTGTCAAAATGAAAAACCTCGTTTTTTACGCGATGTTAAGAACCCGAATATTTCTTCTGCTGAAAGATTACAAAAATAATTTCTTTAAGTATGTGAAGGACTGAATTATCAATGTCAAAAAATAAACTATTAACATTATTATCAAGACAACAATGACCACTGTACCTACACTTTGCGAACAAAAGAATATCATCAAAGGCCAACTAGAATGCCGCCGCCCGGCGCGTCAGTGCTACCAAATTTAGCACACGACCGCCAACAGATAAAAGATTATTTGAATACTTTTCTTATTAGTACATACTTTATCAACAAAATATTGTATCCTACTTTATTGTTTTAAATATATATTTCTGAATTAAAACTAACTAATTTTTTTACTAAAAACAATATTATTACAATGATAAATAAAAAGCAAAATTTGTCCAACTCAGCATCAACTAACGATTTTTCTGAATGTTATTATTTATAAAAATCAAATTTATAAATCAATTATTTCTTTTTTTAATGTGTTCAATTGAGGATAAAAGTATTTTAATTAAAAACATTAAATATGTAATTTAAAGATGATTTGACTTCCTAAGTAATTCCAAATTCGATTTGATCTAATTGTTTTTAAATGATGGGCATTATATTTTGATTAAATACATGAAAATAAAGGTAAATATACACGTTTGTTTAAAAATATTAATTTATTTAACTTTCATATATTAAAAATATGTATATTTCTTATATTACATGTTTTGAAACATTGGTTAATTCTGTTAAACGACAACAGATACAATATTCCTTATAAATTATTTTCTATCTCTTTCTTATCAGTCGATTTACAATACACAATTGCAATATAAAAATAAAATTAAAAAAAAACAATTACGATTATTAGTTTAAATTTCGTTAGGTTAACATCGTTAACACTATTACACTACACACGGCTCCGCTCTATTCTCACTCACTAATACGTCAATTATATGCAGATCCTCCCTAGGATCAGAGGTGTCGGTTAACTCTATTCCAATGACGAATACTCCAGACTCGTCTACACCTTTCGATCTGATTTTTGAAACCAAGGATTTGTTCACGACTAATTCGTTGAAACGAAGAGAGTCCTTGACAGACCAGTCACCTTGCAATTTTGGTCTTACTCCTGAAACCAAAATAATTTCATAAGATTTTGGATTGAAGAAAAAAAAATTGATTAACTAGTAGAAGTTTGAAGTAGATGTAAATAACTTTTACAAAATTTCTAATGTGATAAAGTTAATTAAACAAAAATATACTTGTTATAGTCGATTAAAATTCTATAAACATATATATGCATCTTTACTCTCAACAATTCAGATTTTATCAAAACAATAGTTGGAATTGAAAAAAAATTTGATCAAATTACCGAATAATTTCGATTTAATCGCTTGTGCCGGAAGGTCTAAAAATTTATTATCGAGCGACTGCAAATGATCCATAGACAACACTTTGAAATCTCCATAATCTACAAAGTAAACTGCATAAGCAGTGTCGCTGATTACTTTTGAAATGGAGGCTCTGTAACGAAAAAAAAATTAAATCAATATAACTTAGTGTTTTTTGATCAAGGTTTAATCAAATTTAGTACGAATTCACTTACCTATACCATCTACCGTCGTCATACTTTGCTGCACACATACTCCCAACTTTTAAGCTACCAGGCGTAAGAGCTGGACCAGTGAAATTATTGCAGTTTTTCGACAGCTCGATCATAAGTTTCTGCAATCATATTATTTCATGAATGAATAAAAAAATACATTTGAAGTAAGTAAAAATTACAAAAAAACATCGTTACCTCTAACTTTTGAGCTGTTTTGAATGGCTGTACGGTGAAGTTACCAGGATGCGCCGCCATGGTAATCCAGACATCGAAATAATCTCCAATGGCCGGAATGTCAGGAATACCCAGAGGCGAGTCGAGTGACGAGCGTCTCGACAGAGTTCTGATTTCGCTTTTAACAGCAGGCTTCGCGTTGTTGTTGTCATCTTTAACACTGGAATAATAATTTAATTATTGGACAAATTTTCGGACGAAGTAAGCTCAAAAACTAATAAACCGATTTTGACGGGACTTTGAAGGGCTTAAATTGATACAAATTATTCACTTACGCCATTTCTGAATCTAACGCGAGAGTGTCGTTGAGTGATGCTAACAAGTTGCTCTCTGTTCGTTTGTAGAATTCCACAACGGGAGTTTTTTCTCGCTCACCCACAACTTTCATGTAGAAAGTCTCCTTGATAGGAGCCAACTTACGCAGGTGATCAGCCATTTTTTTGTCGAAAGTTATGGGTGAGATTTTATGTAGGAATACTTTGACCGCCTAAAACGAAAATAATAATTTTTTAAATCCAAGCAAGAACCGTAATGTGTTCAGCAATATATTTACCTGAGGGGGATAGTGAGACAGCAAGTCGGACAAGTCTTCTAGCACGAACAAACTGCTTCTGTGTGCTTTGGCGGTTTCACCCAAATCGATGAAAACGATGTGAGCCAGATTTTCACTCTCAATTTTGGTGATTTTTATCCTGTACCACTGTTCTTCAAGCTTGGTTACATAAATTTTCGACGCATCTAACTTCAACACAGGTTGCATCGTAAAGCACGAATTATCTAAGTAGTCTTCGGTTAGACATTTCATAAGTTTTTTCAAATACTTCAAACCATTTGAGTTGAGTTGAACGTAAACATCATTTTCGCTTACGTACGATATATGAACCTTTCGCGCCGCTTGACCCTGAAAATAAAAAGTTTTGTGAATACTAATTGGATTACAATTTTAATGTAATTAAAAAAAATTTTTCACTAACCAGTCCTATCATAGGAGTGGGATCTCCAATCTTGTTGATTATTTCGTTTTTGAAAAGTTTGTTCACATTTTTTTCTCTGCCATCATCTTCCATGAACAACTGTACGGATATTCCGACGTTATCACAACCCATATTCTTGACGAACACATCCTTGTCAAGGATCAACTCTTCCAAGATCTTTCGCGCTTCTTCGGAATCTTGGAAGACTTCGAATCCGTCCATGGAAAACCGTACGGCTTGGGCTGACACCTGACAAAATTGCGATTCCAACGGGCGCAATTGAGAAATCGGAAATTCGTCCGTGTCCCCCCGATCGATGAAGAACGCAGTCGCAACTTTGGTATCGACCTTGGTGCATCGTACTCGATGCCATGAGTCAGAGTCGAGGATTGCGTAGTATCGATTTTCCATAACGGCGGTCGAGGTGAGGCTTTGGCTCTTTTCGTAGTACTCCTTCATTTCATCAGACAATTTTTCGATTTTGTCCTACAAAATCAAAATTATTTATTAATCTAAATGTAAATATAAAATATTAATTCAAAATTCGAGTTTTTAATTGTATTTATTGCTTACGTAGTGTTCATCGTCAATGATCACACCCCAAACCTCAGTCGTGCCATTGACTACAAAAATTCTCATCCAGAATTCATCCATGTGGTCGATTTTCAAGACACCGGGTGCGTTACTGACCAATACGGATCTGGGTCTTAAAATTGTCAGATTGTTTACTCCCTTATCGAAACTAATTTGGTTTTCCACTACTTTGATCCAATCGTTTGGTAAACTTTCATTGTAAATTGATTCGTAAAATTTATCCACATCTTTTTCGTAGAATCCATTGATGGGATGCTCGTGCACTAATTTAACTATCCTCTCTTGAATCAAACGATGATCGGTGGTTACTGTTAAATTAGCTCCGGTTTCTTTCAAACTATCTAGAGCAATTTGTGCTGCAAGCTTTTCAGCCTCGTCTTTACTCGTGGTCTCGTGCGGGAAGGATTTGTAGTCTTTTCCGTTTACCTGAAATTGAAATTTATCTGATTTAAAGACAACATATTTATATGAAAACTGCTAAAAAAAAAACTGTTTAAACTTACATTAACTTTGGAATAAATACTGTTTTGTTTATGGGTTGAAACGTCCTTGTAAACTGGATCCGGCCACCTTCTTTTTTGTGTGAACATCAGCAACTGAATTCGAGGGTCGTTGCTTACCTGCTGTAACAAAAAAAAATTAAGTCAATTTTTATTATAAAGTAGTTGCATTTACTTAAAATGAAAAACATTTACTGCTCTGAAAAACGTCGAGAGAGGGCTACTACAATAAACATTTTGGAATAAAATTTCATTTCAAAAATTCAAAACAATCTTAAACCGTGAAAACTTAGCAAACTGGGTACAAAAATTTGCTGTATTTTTTAAGAAATCCGTTAATATATGAATACTTAATTTGTAAAAACTTACCTGCACCGGGACGGTAGAGCGCGCAGCTTCCAGCCGATGCTGTATGCTTCCGCGGGTCAGCGGTGGCGATGGCACTCGAACCGGCACATTTTGCGTCGTCGGCGTTGAAGGCGCAGTCTGCGGCTTCGTCGAGGGTGGTGTGGATAATCGAACGCCAGCGCACGGTACACTTTGCGACCTCGCCAGAGATGGAGACGATACCTGCGCCGGCGCGTTGTTTTGCAATCGGGCCTGAAGCGGCGATGGCTCCGGGGTCGGCGCTGATACCTGGGGTTTCAGGATCGGGGTTGACACGTTCAGTCGCTGCTGCACAGAATTTTGCTGCTGCGTTACACCGTTCTGACCGCTGACGGAGCTTGATCTAGCGGCCGAGGGCGCTGGACCGAAAGATACGGATTTCTGAGGAGTTGGAGTCGGCGTCTGCGGTGGTGTCGGGGTTCGCTTGGGAGCCGAGGGCGTGGGCGACGGAGCCTTCTTTTGGGTTGAGTAGCCGTTGTAAGACTTGGTGTCGTTTTTGTAACTACTATAGGAGTTGTAAGACTTGCTGTCGTTGTAGCTGTATGATGGTTTCGACGAGACATTATTGTAGTTATTGTGATTATTGTAGTTATTGTATTTTCTAGGAGGTGTTCTGAAAATAAATTGAATTAATATTAAATGTTTAAATTTACTTACTATAAACTTTTAGGCGTGTAATTATTTTTACGAGGACTTTTAAGTTTAAATAAGTACTATAATAAATCATTAAGCACTGAAAAAAATTTTTCAGTTGATTAGGGGTGTCAAAATGTATATGAATTAGTCTTTTATTGAAAACAAAATAAGATGACTTGGAGCCAATGTTTTTTATAGAAGAGTTCATCCATCATTAAAATTTTAATAAGTACTTTCAAACTTAACAATTTTTTCATGAGAGCTCTCAACCATAACAAAATAAAAGATATCTTTTTTATTTAACACATTGTATCATTGTAACAGAATATACTTTAGAGCCAATTGAGTGTACTAAAATAAAAATAAATTACAGCCATCCTTTACAAATAAAATAACCAATGACCAATGTTTTTATAGAACTTTAACAATTAAGTTTAATCTACCAAATGTAAATTAAACAACTCTTTTTTTCAAAATAAAAAAAGGTATATTGCTTCAAATATGATGTAGTAACAATGCAGTCGAGCATTTACACTAAAAATTTTAAACATTTTTTATTATTAACTGTAAAAGAGAAATTTTCTGTTTATTTACCTGAAACTGTTTGAATAGTTCTGAAACCTGCTTTGACTGGGATAACTTCTGACTTGTCTTGGCACAATCTAAAATGTTGAAAAGAATTTTTAAAATACAAACAAACTAAAAAGTTTTCAACTCAGAAGAATTTATTAATAATAATAAACTCACAGCTCTTGATTTCTTTTTATCTGACTTTTGTTTTGACACCATCTCTTGGATGTGAGCAGTTTGCTCATTGGCAATTGCCCTAACAAGTGTTTCTCCTCGTGCTTCAAACACTTCCAGGTTGTCGATTTTCCTTAACATTTTCATTAAAGAATCGCATCCAAAAGCTCTGAAAGGAATGTTTTGGCCTTCCAAAGTCCTTATGTCCCCTGAAATTAAAATTAATTTTATAAACAAAATTTTTTAAAATTATAATAATTACAATTTTTGGATAAAAAATAATAATGCAATGAAAAATCCCCTGAAAGGATAATTCGTAAGAATGTGATTGTAAGAATCTCACCATTTAATTGTTTTAGGGTGAGGGCAACTTTGGAGGTCAGGACCATCGACCTTATGATCGAGGCCCAGGTGTCCCAGTCCTCCCCCATGGTGGAGGCTCAGGAGGACTCTGGGTGATCGTTGAAAGCTGAAAAAAAAAAAAAAAAATGTGAGGTCACGAAATTTATAACAAATAAAAATAATTGAACAGTAAGCTATTTTGTGCACTTGAAAAAAGAAAGAGTCGCAAATTGAACCGTACGACGGCACGACGCGGGCAGCGGAAATTATGTCAGACGTGTGTCGAACGCTCAAAAGGGTCGGCTGCGAGCGAGCCGATGTGTGTTACGATTTTGTTGAATAGATAATTGACCCGAGTCGGGCATTCTTTTCGAATGATTCATTCAATTTTCAAGTGTCGGTGCAGGCATTTAATTTTTTGCGATTAAACGTTATCGATATTATTTAGTTTATAATTTAAAATGTTGAATTTACTTTAAAATTACATCACAATTAGTTTATTTATTACTGTACAAGACAAAAGCCTAAGAGAATTTTATTATACTTTATGTTAACGTTAATTTTATTTGTTATTAAACAAAAAATTGATGACTAGTTGATTAATTTTTTTATCAGACAGTCATTGTAATTTTATTTTTGTTTAAAAACTTTGCTCCGATAATAATTATAATAATCAATTTTTATTGGAAGTTTTTAAAACTTCAATTGAAAAGGAACAAGACTGTTAATCATTAAAAAGTAATTTTATTAATTTCTATAATACTTAGTACTAAATATTGTTATTATTATTTTTAATAATCAAAATAAGTGACTTGTATTTATAATAATCGATATTTTGTTATGACTTCAAGTGATTTTATGTATTTTTACATTTTTCTCAGTCAATGTAAAATTTTTAAGAATCTTTTACTGAAATCACGATAATTTTATTATCAATTTATAAATTCTCAGCCAAAATTTTAACAGCGAGCACGACAAATGACTTTCCAGAGATAAGAGAATTTTATCAAAATAATACTTTTTTATTTTTTATTTTCACGCACTTTTAATTACGATCCTTCTTGCGGTTTTTAATTGATATACAACGCTCGATCGATTACAAAACTATTAGGTTGCACTTGAATATAATAGTTAAAATTCCTGTATCAGATTACCTCGCACCCACTCAAAATAATCTAATCTATGTCACCAGCCTGCAGTTTAGGATAGAATTACAAGCTACCTATTCTTTGTCACGACAAACAATAATTACGAAGCTCCCGTCGTCACTCTTCACCGTAAACAAAAATTCTCGAGGAAAGAGACCCCGCCCATAATCACGCATTTACTGAAGCCCGTAAAGTAACTATTCAAAGGTCGATGTTATACCTACTTACTCAGGTAATTAGTGTCAAAACAATTCGGATTAGGGATCACAGGCTGGACACCCCAGAGCGAATATTCTTTTGTTTCCAAATAGTTCGACGGACACTTAGGCAATAAACATTTATATGCCGATGCGTTCGAATTGCGAAAAAATTTGTCTGTTTACAAACACCGAACGAAACAAAATTTCAAAAGCGGTTCTTCACATCTCTTTCATTTTTTTCTTACGGTGAAAATTTAGAACAAACATTCGAAAACCGCATGCTGTATGCGGTGATTTAAAAAACTTTCTACCATCAACCGGCCTTGGGAAAGTTTATCGGGTCCCGTAAAAGAAGAAAAAAAAAAAAAAAAAGTTGAATCCCACGTGTGCATGCATTGTGAGAAAAGAAGAAAATCAAGACCACAACAAAAACAAAGACGCGCGCGTATAGAGGTTACGCAACCGACCTCACTTGTCGGCTTTCTCCCAAAAAAAAAAAAAAAAAAAACATCAAAAAAAAAAAAATTCCAAGTGCAGCAATGCAAAACTGCTGAGGAATGCGTGCCGCCGCCGCCACGCAAGGCTATGATTATGATGATCCGTCGTGCCCCGCGTTTATTATTTAATGCTTGCAACTCAACTCGTCTCGGGCGTGGTAGTTCGGTATTTCGCGAATCGTTTGAATCTCTGTCAATTTCCGAGAAACCGTAGAAATCGAAAAAAAAAAAAAAAAAAAAAAAAAAAGTAAAACACCGGAGGTATACTTTAGAGACGATGCAGCGGCAGTCATCTACCTTTCACTAGGCTAAACCCTCCTCTCTTCCTCTCTAATCCGACCCGCGGTCCACTTTAATCTCGCGTTGTCAACGTATGTCGTCAAATTAATCGTACTCACTAGCAGATGTAAACAATGCTGGGCAGCACAGGTAGAGCAGAGGATGAACAGATCAGGGCTCGACGTTGTGTTGTCAGTGAGGTTTTCAAAGAAGTTCCGAAGTATGTCCACGCACTACGAGAACCGGGCAACGTCTGCGGGCTGCTGGCCTCACGGCTTATTTCGCTATCTTCCAAGCCTAGGCGGGGAGAGGGGAGAGAGGTGAACAGGAGGACGACAGATGGCGCTGCAAGCGATTCGAAACTCGAAACCGAGCTTGCGGCGGCGGTGGTAGCTTGGATTTTCTTGGAAATTTTTTAATCCGCTGATTATTACCTATACAAAGCGAAAATGCATAGGATTGCATAGGATAGAAGGATTGTAATTGGGATCAAGCTACTTATCGAAATTAAAAGTTGGAGTAGGGCCACGGAATATTACCGGAAAAAGTACCAGACTGCTTTTGAAAATTTTAAGTGGTGTTTTTGTTTTTCAGGCGTGGGGATGGGGTTCATTGTAATTATTTTAACCGGCCGGCTTCTTTGTCTCTTCAATAAATTTTTAGATTTTATGTAATGCAGAGATTTCAGAGTCTGTGATTTGCACTCAAAAGACAAAATGGTTTGAGCAATTTTAGGCAATTTTTTGTTATTATAATTTTTGGTCAAAGCTAAAGCCAAAGTATTTTTTTTTGTTATTTTTTTTTTATTCAAAATTTATATTAAGTTGGTATAACAGCTATTTTTTCAATTGTTCAATCAATAATATAGTTTTCGTTAAAACCCATTTGTACTGTTTACCTTTTCTTTTACTTAAATATAACGAAAAGTAGAAATTTAACTACTACTAATTATTATCAAAGTAATGCAGACCGCAGCGAATGGTGGTTTTTTTTACTAAAATACTGATCAAATAAAAATGAATGTTTTTAAACTTACCCCTTTCGCTTGATAACAGATGCAAGGCCAATCGAAAAGAATTTGCGAGTCCGCCACGGGCCAATCAGATAAAATCTCTGCAGCAGCAGCTCGAGCCGAGCCGAAGCCACCGCCGCAGCACAGCAGTACGATGTACTCCTAACCTAAAAGATGGACGTTCGCGAATTCACATTATGACTAATTTAATTAATAAAGATATTTATTGCACGTAAATTAATAAGTCACTGGTGATAGAGTTTAGTTTGTTTGGTTGACTAAGATGAGTGACAGTGAGGATGATTGCGTTACATTCGGTACTGCCCTCGAGCCCTTAGATGAAGGTTTGTTTTTGCGCCTTTTTCCACCTGTTTATGTATCGGTTCATTCAAAACTTCACTTCTTTAAATGATCTTTTTCAAGTTAATGCATCAGTTTAACTCTGTCCAGAGTATTTTACTCAACTTGTGCACAAAATTATTGCATATTAAACTTAGTTTTACTCTTGATTACACTTTTTTTTTATCAATAAACATTGACAAGGTTGACGTGATGTCAGTCATTCATACACATTTTTGATGAAAATTCAAAACTTTTTCTAATACTTACACTTGATTTTTACAGATAATCTCCCTAGGAAAAAACCAGTAGCTATAGAGGATCAGATTGTAACCGATGAAAAAGGTAGGAGAAGATTTCATGGAGCCTTCACAGGAGGTTTCTCGGCTGGTTATTTCAACTCTGTTGGTTCGAGAGATGGCTGGAGACCACAGCAGTTCAAATCTTCCAGGAGTAGCAAAGCAGGTAACCTTGTTCAACGTGCAGAAGATTATATGGACAATGAAGACACGGGTGACTTTGGTTTTGCGCCTACTGCTATTAGAGCTACTCAGCAGTACAGTGATCAAACTAACAAAGGTGCCAAGCGTGAAAGAAGTAAAACTGACAGTTCTGGACCCATTCCAGGAACTCCAGTTTTAAGAGAAATACTTAAGCCAGTAAGGTAAGCTACTAGCATTTAATTATTAAGAAAATTGAATAAAATTTTTTTTAGTTTTTGCATTAATTTTTTTTTTTTAATTTTTCCTTTTTAAAAATTCATTTAAATTATATGCAAACTTTATTATTTAGAACTTTATGTTTACAGGGAACGAGTTGGTGTTATGTTATTGAAAAAAATGGGTTGGAAGCCAGGTCAGGGTATCGGACCAAGACTTACAAAGAAGGAGAAGAAACAAAAAAATAAGCACCAAGAAAAAGTAAAGGTTTATGGCTGTTCCTTACCAGATCAAGAGCAAAAGGTGGTCACTAGTCAATCTGATTCTTCTGATGATGAAGAATTTGCAAATATAACTTTTGCTCCTGATGATTATGAACCATTTAGGTATGCACAACGTTTTTATACTCGTTTTTAAAATCTTTCAATTTCTTGATTTGTTCATTACGATTAGTGCCTCTGATCAAAATCATCTACAGAGTTGTGAAACTCAATTTATATGTAACAGAAAATTGATGTATAGTTAAAAATTAACTGTTAGTGCGATATCAAGTCTGAATCCAGTTGTGCATCAAAGTATTTAATAAGAAAAAAAAATTAAAAAAAATTAAACTATTTCTATCCTTTTTTAAAAATTTTTATTTAAATATATTAAAATGTGTTTTTGTTCATAGGTGTACCCCAAAAGATAATTACTTTGGCATTGGCTACTCTGGGCTGGATCGTCGACCAGTACTCGCGCAACATCTGAACCTTTTTGATCCCCCGTCTCTTCAACTGCAGGAAAAGAATAAAAAACTGTCAATAAGAGGTCAGGCTTTTGGAGTTGGTGCCTTTGAAGCTGAAGATGATGACATATACGCTCGAGATGACATGTCTCGTTACGACTTTACCCTCGAGCCTGAGCGCAAGTCTAAGAATAGATGGTCCAAAGGTGATAAAAGTAAGGTCGACTGTATAGAAGGCTTTGTGCCAGCTAAGGAGCAATTAGCTGGAAAAAAGTGTTTCCCGGCGCCAGAATTACCTAAAGACTTCAAGCCTCTGCACAAAGTCAGAAAAAGTAGATTTTCACCGGCTGCCGGAGAAGACACCAGCAGAAGGCAAAGGTATTTAGCTCTTTTATATTCTTAATCATTGTATGTGTATTTGCATTATTCTAAACGTATTGCATTGATTTTTTTATTTTTCAGATATGAAATGAATGCGGAAACTCGAGCGCAGATAATCAACGATGACAGACCCAGTATCATCGAGGGAAGAAAATCGGATTCAAAAAATACCAGCGTCGCAGCGAAAATGATCTCGCATGCTTTAAATTTACAGGGTAAGGAACAGATCGCAGAGAGGGAAAAATTCGAGAAAAGTATACCCAAGAAAACAAGTATGTCCTGGCTGGATAAACTTTCCGCCACGTCTTTCGTTAAAGGCGAAACTATGGGTGTCGACCCGAGCATCCAAGGAAAACTGCAGGACGTCAACACTTTTGCAAGAGAAATGCAGTCGGAAAAAGAAACTAGTCTCGTGAAGCCATCGTTTCCCGATTTCAGCAAACAGAGACGATTCGAGCAGTACTTAAATTTCACAGAGAGCGAGCGTAAATTTAAGTTTGCTAGCGTACAGCCTCTGTCGATGACCGAGTGGGAGAGGGACCAGGAAGTCGCCGAATTTGAAAAAGCAGTCAAATTGTGCGAAAGGATAGACAGTATGTCAGCGAATGAAACGGACAAAGAAAAAGAAAAAGAGACAGAGAAAAAGATAGATCTGGACAGTATGAACGAAGAAGATAGGATGACGGCGGCGGCGAAAATGAAGATGTTCGGTAAGCTGACGAGGAGCGATGTCGAGTGGAAACCCGCGAAACTGGTTTGCGTCAGGTTCAACATCGCCGAGCCCTTCGTCGGCGTTGCGTCGGAGGAGAAGAAGAAAAAGAAATTTTCAATTTTCGACTCCTCGGTTTGGGAAGAAATGTCGAGGTTTGAAAAGATTAAGCAAGAGGAATCGGAACCAGGCCCGTCTACGTCCTCGAGGTTCTCATTTATGGACGAGGAGCCCGATCTGAGACTGAAAAGAATTCAAGAGTCGCCTGCCAGGAGAAAATCAAAGTCCGAGAAGGCGTCCGAGAGAGCGAGAAGCAGAGAAGTCTCGCAAAAATCGAGTAAAAAGGACGTGGAAAAGGTACCCATTGAAAAAGAAAAATCCACCGACGAAGACCCCTACGAAAGTATATTTGGTAAAAAGATTACCGGGAAAAGCAAAACGTCGTCAAAAAATAAAGACACGGACGACGGTACGAGTAAAGCCGAGCCAACGGCAAACATGAACGCACAGGAGAAAAAAGATCTTTTCAAGTCGATATTCTTGAGTAGCGACGAGTCCGAGTCGGAGGCAGAGGACAGCAAAACCGCCGATGACAAGCTCAAGGCTGCCCTGATAGGCAGCAAGGACGCGGCGTCGTTGAATACCCAGAGAAACACGTCGCCACCGAGAGGAATATTCGCCAAACTCAACTTCGACGATCTGTTCAAAAAGCCGGACAAAAGTGACAAGCCCAAAGACTCGGACGAAAATAGCCAAGATGGAATGGAGAAGACTAAGGTGGAAAAAAGTAACGACGAGGAGGAGGACGAGGAGGAGGAGGAGGAGGAGATGCCGTCCGACGCTTACGGTCCAGCACTTCCCCAAGAAGCTCAGCCGTCGATGGATACTTTGAGGCCGGTTTTCACTTTGTCAAAGAAAGAGGATGGAACGTGGGTCGAAAAGTCCCGGGACAAAAAGAAATCCAAGAAGGAAAAGAAGAAGCACAAGCATAAGGAACGGTCTAAGAGCAAGAGCAGAAAAAAGAAAGAGAAGAAGGAGAAGAGACATTAGGTAGTTTTAGATACGTAAGCGATTGTAAGATATAAAAAAGTAATGTGTAAATCGATTGATTGATGGATTATTATAACTATTATTTTATTTTTATTTTTATTAATTTTTTTTTTTTGTAATATAATGTCGGTGTCGATTTATTTGTACAGAATCCTAGCTAAGAAGTCGGTGTTAAAAACGCTGTGTGTAATTTTATGACGGAATTCATAGCGATTACTGTAATACTTATTGATTGTTTTATCATGAATGTTGATAATAAATATTTTTTACTAAAATATAATTTTTTTTTTTTTTTCTTAACAAATTTAATGAACTTTTTAAGAATAATATTATAGAAATTTTTTTTCTAATTGTGTGTAAATAGCAAAGTGAAAACAACGAATTAAAAGAGCTTACTATAATTTTTACTAAAACGAAGTAATTGTAAAATTTTGAATGAATTTGTAAAATAATTTCTTAAAGAAAAGTAAAAAGAAAAAAAACTCAATCCTTGTTAAGTCTTACATTTTATTTGTTTGAGATACTAAAAATGATATTCAAATAAAACAACAATTGTGTATTGAAAAAAAAAATGTTTCTTCATTACTTACCAATGTAACTAAAAAACATTGAACTTACATTATCAGAGGCATTGGGTTACACGTATAAAGAAACAATATTAATTTTTGGCAATAGAAACATTTATTTGATGAGTCATTCGTAATTCAAGGTACAGTGGAACTCTGACATCTTATTATCCCAAATTATCGTACACAACATTGGCACATGTAAAAAGAAACGCATCCTCAACTTCACACATTTTTTTTTTCTTTCTCTCACCTCGGCCCGTTTGAATTAACTTTTTCGAGGTTTAGTTTTTTTTTTTTTTTTTTTTTTTTTTGTTCGTTCGTCGGTTTTGCTTTGCCTTCTTTGCACCTTGCCTTTTTTTCATTCGCGGTTGGACAGCTGCGAATTTTTTTTTTTTTTTTTTAAGTGCACACAAGACAAACAGGTGGTTGAACGGAGGGAAAAGGGTAGAGCTTCCGAAATTGCGAGAGCCGGGCTTTTTTTTCGGAAGCACCTCTGAAAATTGGAGACGCTGTGTTTACAATGGCAAAGGCCGAAAGTTTTTTTTTTTTAACGGTGCGCTTGGAAAATTTTAATTTTGGTTTTGTACATACAAAAAAATGCGCGGAGAAATTCGTACAGCACTGCTTTTTTTTTTTTTAATTTTGAAGTGAAATACTTTTGGGAAAAGAAATTTCAAGAGCTGAATAATTATTGATTACACTTTGGTATTAGAGTGCTCGATAATCATAATAATTTAATAAACTATATAAATGCATTTATAAATTATAGTTATTGATCGTAAAAGTAATTTTCTCTGCTGGCTTTTTTCGAACGATGTGTCCTTTTGTACGATCAAAAAATGCTGAAAAATAATTCACAACACACGAAAAAATTAAACAATAATATGATGAAATTATACATTTATGCACAATTTAAATTTTTAAATACTCAGAGTGCTTCGCACGATTTTAATAACGGTAATTGTTTATTTATCATAAAAAAATTTCACAGTGTTGATTTACGTAATCAGAAGGTGCTGAAAATAAACAATAATAACAATACATTATGACAAAATTTTATAAATTTATGAGAAATTTTCAATTTCTCTACGTACGATATCAATCATGATAATCGTTTCTTAATTACAAGTGAAATCCGCAGTTCTAGTGTCCTTAAAATCGCTCTCAATTCATTTAAAATGTCACAATCACAGAATACACACTCGCACACTCCAGTGATCATTTTTATAATACATTCACGTTTAATGTTTATTCTCACACACGCACACACGTAGAGAAGTGGATTAAAAATCTCTAAAGGAAGGAAGACATTCGAGTAGTAGTACACGCGGGTAATATGTATAACATCTCAGTTCGTTTTTAAATTTTTTCATATATCTTGTACATTATGTATATTTATTAATCTAGTGTAACCGTCGAACGATCCATGACTCTCCGTATAACTAATGCTAATTGCATACCGAAACGTTCAATTATTCAAACCGAGACCCGGCCCGTAATTGATCGGGGCAATTAGCACTAGGAAAAATTTTCTTCGGGGGCGAGAGAGAACAAAAAGAGCGGGAAGAAAAAAGTTAAAACACGGATCGTCAATTATACCGCGAGCTGCAGGTTTCAGCGGTTTCGTGATGTTTTTCGGACAAAAGTTTTTATCCCGCGGGATGGATTTCCCTGAAAAACAATCATGATTAATGTTGTATTCGATTGTTAATCATAGTCGCGACGGGTTTCTTCAGGATGTTCCCCGGGCTGCCGACTTTTTTTGAGGGGTGGAAGTTTTGAAGAAACAGATGGTTTCGAAAACTGCTGAAAACAGTAAATTGACTAGAAGTTGAAATTGTTTTTACCAAAGTTTGTGCTTGAAATTCAAAAAATATTCATAAAATCGTCACATTTTACTTATGTTTCAATGGTTAAAAAGATTAATTTAAAAATATTATTACTTTTTGATAGTGTACTTATAAGGGGACTTTTGGGACACAGATAAACATGAAAGTTTGCTTATAGCTTTTATGTCATTTTTTGCACTCTTGTGGTATTTAGCCAATTTTAAAAAAATTTGTGCTCGAAGCTTACATCGTGCCGACTGAGTTCTAGAATCCCGCATTTTCTGTTTTTCTGTCAACTTTTTGGAAAAAATATTTTAAAATCTTATTTTGAGAAGTTAGACTATGTACAATTTAGAATTCGAAAAGTTTTTTTTTGTCTCAGAAATCTCAATTGTACACAGTCATAGATTGAGAATTTGAATTTAAAAATATTTTTTCTGAAAAATTTATGGAAAAATAATGAAAATAAGAAATTCTGGAATTGTGGAAACACCGTAGACTTTGGGCACTACTGAAGAATAAATGTTTAAAAAGATTTTTAATTTCTTTCAAAAAATGACCAACCTCCCAATTGAATAAAAGTACATCAAAATCAAAACAAAACAAAAAGTACTTCTTCATAATCCCCAAACAGGCAACTTCAAAACCTTCCTCCAAAGCGACTTTACTCTCGAAAAAGAGGAAGAAGAAAGTCTACGTCGGGTTTAATAACGAAAATTAAACTTTCATTCCCCTCATTTTTTCTCCCTCCCCTCAGCCACGTCTGGGACGATTTTTCGGAGCGGGCGTCGTCCCCCGGGAGCCAGGGAGGTGTTTTCCCTTCTCCTCCTTCTTTTATTTATCGATCCCCGACGCGCGGAAGTGCAGGAGGATTTGTTTTCCACCCCCCCCCCCTCTTTTTTTGAGATGAGTGGTGGTTGAATTTTTTTTTTTTCAACCAGGGCATGAATAATAATATCCGGTAAGCTGCTTATCGATATGGATATAGAAAATTTAATTTCGCGGCTGTTATACGGGGGGATCGGGTTTAATTGTTTCGCGATGAAAAGATAAATGAGTTTTCAGCGGGGGATACCGAAATTGTGTTTTTCATTTTTTTAAAAATTTTAATAAAAATCTGATGAAAGTTGCGCATTTTAAGTTCAAATGTTTGAAAATTAAGGCTTTTTAATAAGCAGCCGATTTTTTATAACCTTTTACTTGCTGATGATAAAAAATTGCTTTTTTTGATGGTTTAATCGATGAAATTCTTAAAATTTGTTTGCTAATTGAATATTAAAAATCATCAGAGTAGAAAAAACTAAAAAAAAAAAAATTCGAAAAGTTTAAAAGATTAAATGATGTGTGTAACTTCATCTTCAAGAAAGTATCTAGGATTACATAGTAATTAATAAAAATCCAAAATAATGGGTGAATTAAGTTAAAAAGTTTAAAAAATTAAATAAAACCATAGAATATTGTTTCGTGTACCCCCCGCTAAATTGACATCGTCCGCTTGTTAAAAAGCCTTATTATTGTTAAAACCGTAAACATGTTATGATATGAAATAAATAAATTGTTATGTTCTGCAATAAAGTTAAGATCGTAAACTTCATAAGTTAATGTTTACACAAAATTATTTAAGTATTACAGATTAAAACAGTGGTTAATAAAGATCCATACTCAAAAAAACAAATAAATAAAATTTTCATTCATAGGAATGTTCACTATTTATTTTTTTATTAATTGTCTCATAGTTATACATTCAAATTTTGCTAGTTTTAAACAACAGTCTTCTTTTCTTTTTTTTTTTCAAAAACACAATTTGGGAATTTTTTTCTGTTTAATTAAAACGAAAAAAAAGGCTACCGAAGAAATCCTCTGATTGGCTGGTGTTTTACAAAACGAAGGGCGCGGTGCACGACGCGTTTCCGGCTCATGAATTCAGTACCATAAATCCGAACGCATTCGAATTCGGAGCTTTTCCTGAATTCGTCGCTCGCGCTTGTTGGCTCGGGGTAACCCTTTTTTTTTTTTTTTTTCATCCTCGGTTTCATCAATCACGGATGAAGCATGGTTCGTTGAAAGTTTTCTCGATGCGTTTTACAAAGCAGTGGTTTTTTTTTTTTTGAGATCACAAATACATATACTTACAGATACACAGTGAGTCGAGTTATTCAGAGAGTTATTTACATTTGTACAAGTGACTTTTTTTTTTTTTTGTTTTTGGTGAAAATAACTAAAATTCCGATCCATTTCCTTTTTTTTGGTAGTAGTGGTAGTACAGCTTCGAAACTAGTTGTAAAAAAACACGCTGCAGACTCAGTTTTTAACATCGTATAAAAAATTGAATATCACGAGTCTCTGAAATGAAAATCACAACCCTTTGTTTATTGCGCAAATACAAAATTTTTCACGTTGGGCGAGGAAAATTCAATGTTTTATTTTATTTTTTATATTTTTTTTTTCTTTTGTTTTTTATATATAGCGTGGTTGGTGAATATACACATACATATGAAGGGGATCTGTTGAATTTTTTTTTGTCTTTTTTTTTTGTTTTTTGCTAAAATTCAATTCACAGGTTTCAGTCGTGGAATAGTAGGATTATTATAGTTAGTGTATGGAATTACAGTTACATTTATGATCCTTAACTAGTTTTAATTACAATCTTAAACCATAAATTAGATTCCTCGTTTATCCATTATTTTGATTAATGCTCGCGAATTCTAGATTAAAATCAAGTAAATTTATTATAAAAATGGTCGAAAACTGGATAAATAAATTATGATAAAAATATGATTGTTCATGGTAATAATTTTTACAGTGAAATTTCAATGTAAAAGTGTGGAGTCATTTTTAAGAAAACGGTTTTTCGCCACTTATAAAGTCTTAATTGAATTTTTAAGAATTAAATAATCTAAATTTTATAATATCACACAAAGAAAAAGAAAACAATATTGAGCATGAGAGTTTGAAAACTTTAGTCATAACTAGTAGTAGGGTTGGCAACCGATGCTTTGAAAATATTTTCTGAAACTACACAATTTTTAATGAATCCCTGCGAGAAATTTCCGCCAGAATATTGCCAGACAGTGGGCAGATTTAGCGAAATTGGGCAGAAATTTAGTAGGGTTAATCGCCAGATTCTTGACAGAAGGCCAATGCTTTACGCATAGGGATTCTGGCGAGCTATAACGTAAACCTTTTTATTTTAAATTCTAACATTTATTACTAACAAAAATATGTTCAGTATCATAACTTGACTCTGAAATTTTTCTTTTTTTTTTCTCCTTATGTTGAACATTTTTCTCATCCATTTTGATGTAATTTTAAAATATTATTCACACAATAGCAGCCCTGCTGTATAGCCACACGTACAATGGACTTGAACAAATTTTTTTTGTTTTGCTAAATATTTTAACACCTATGGAGTCAGGGCGGAGACCTAGTGCATAGGATAGCGATTACAACCTGGACATGATTTCCCCAGGAAGTTTTGACTCCGGAGGGGCCAGGGCGGATACCTGGTGCACCTGGTGATACTGACGCCTTGGAGATGATTTCCCCAGGAAGTTTGGACCCCGGAGGGATCAGGCTGAACACCTGGTGCAGCTGGTGATACTCACGCCTTGGAGATGATTTCCTCGGGAAGTTTGGACTCCGGAGGGGCCAGGGTGGATACGTGGTGCACCTGGTTATACTGAGGCCTTGGAGATGATTTCCCCCGGAAGTTTGGACTCCGGAGGGGTCAGGCTGAATACCTGGTGCACCTGGTGATACTTACGCCTTGGAGATGATTTCCTCAGGAAGTTTGGACTCCGGAGGGGTTAGGGCGTACATTCGGTGCACCTGGTATTAATTACGCCTTGGAGATGATTTCCCCAGGAAGTTAGGACTCCGGGGGGGTCGGGGCGGACACCTGGTGCACCTGATGATACTTACGCCTTGGAGATGATTTCCTCAGGAAGTTTGGACTCCGTAGGGGCCAGGGCGGATACCTGGTGCACCTGGTAATACTTACACCTTGGAGATAATTTCCCCAGGAGGTTTGGACTCCGGAGAGGTCAGGCTGAACACCTGGTGCACCTGGTGATACTTACGTCTTGGAGATGATTTCCTCAGGAAGTTTGGACTCCGGAGGGGTTAGGGCGTACACCCGCTGCACCTGGTATTAATTACGCCTTGGAGATGATTTCCCCAGGAAGTAAGGACTCCGGGGGGGTCAGGGCGGACACCTGGTGCACCTGGTGATACTTACGCCTTGGAGATGATTTTCTCAGGAAGTTTTGATCTCAGTGGGTTCACATCATCAAGTTTACTATTAGGATAGCATCTTCAGAGTGTGGTTATTACCGAGTACACCAAGTATTTTCCCTGGCCCATCCAGGATCAAAATTTCTTGATTAAATCATCTCCAAGACGTACGTATCACCAGGTGCACCTGGTGTCCGCCCTGGCCCCTCCGGAGTCAAAAGTTCTAAGGGAAATCATCTCCAAGGCGTAAGTATCACCAGGTTCACCAGGTGTCCGCCCTGACCCCTCCGGAGTCGAAACTTCCTGGGGAAATCATCTCCAAGGCGTAAATATCACCAGGTGCACCAGGTGTTCAGCCTGAACCCTCCGGAGTCCAAACTTCCTGGGGAAATCATCTCCAAGGCCTCAGTATAACCAGGTGCACTAGGTATCCGCCCTGGCCCCTCCGAGGTCCAAACTTCCTGAGGAAATCATCTCCAAGGCGTAAGTATCACCAGGTGCACCAGGTATCCACCCTGGTCTCTCCGGAGTCAAAACTTCCTGGGGAAATCATCTCCAGGTTGTAATCGCTATCCTATGCGCTAGGTCACTGCCCTGACTCCATAGGTGTTAAAATATTTAGCAAAAGAAAAAAAATTTGTTCAAGTCCATTGTACGTGTGGCTATACAGTAGGGAGAGGTTAGGATTTTCAAACAGCAAGCATGATTCATCGATTAAAATTATATTTCTAATAAAATTATTTGATTATTTTTTATCAATTTTGTAACATCGGAGCTGCATGCTCCGATTTGTAAACTAACCTCTCATCAACGCATCTAGGTACATATACATATGTATATATATATAGACATATACATAAAATAATAAGCTTGACAGAATTTTCTGCCCACTATCTGGCGGGCACCCCAGACGTTCTGTTGAAACTTCTAGCAGGGATTTTACGATTTTTTTTAGAATTTAAAAATCAAAATTAATCAAGAAAAAAATTAAGAAAAGTTTCTGAAACTACGGTCCGATGACGTCATCGGACCAGAATTACATTAAGAGTATATTATGTATATGTATTGAAATTTAAAAATTTTTAAACGCTCGCAAAATGTTGCCAACCCAATAACTATGAATAATAACCATAGATTTTTTAAAATAAAATATTATAAGTAATTTAAAATATGTAAGTACTAAGTACTGAATACCGCATTAAAAAATTCACTGTAATCATAACAGCTAAAAGTAGTTAAAATTTAATCGTAATCACACAGGGGAGCAACGAGGAATCTCGGGGTGTTTTGGGTGTTACTCGCCGACAAATTTGATACAAACTTATCTCGGCATTCACACTCGGCGGTTCGGGGCTTATCCCGCGGAACAGCGTCGAGGCATGCGACCCTCGCGCTCGCTAGCTCTTGGGTAAAGTTCGCGGGGGGCGTAGTAATTCAAGCCCGCGAAATCGAACGATACATTTCGAGCTGGGAAGTTTGAGGAGAAATGCGGGGACTTGTGCACCCGGTGTAAGACTGAATAATGGGAGTTGATGTTTGCGGGGGGTGACGAGCTCTATTGATTTATCCGTACTACCGCGGCTATTTCGCCGGCTGCGCTCTGATTGCCGTAAACAGCTAAGTCAAATCTTATCGAAGATTTATGTCAAAGCT
Source organism: Encarsia formosa (assembly GCA_038277355.1). NCBI lineage: Eukaryota > Metazoa > Arthropoda > Insecta > Hymenoptera > Aphelinidae > Encarsia > Encarsia formosa. Next base: position 3,436,668 of record CM076185.1, on the reverse strand, counting down.
CGATTGATTATCCTCTAGATATCATTTTTACCTTATGGTAGTAAATTATTATTCGAAATTCTTTATTAATCTAAGAAATCATTATAAGAGCAAATTTTCACTCAAAATGAAAGGCCAAAAAAGATTTAAAATTCAGTTTGTTTTGGGATTAAGATAAAATGTCATAATTATTTATTAGCAATAATTAAACGATATTCATTAAACGATAAAATGTATAAGTAAAAAAAATTACCTGTCAAGTGATTTCTAATAATAAGTATTTTATTATTTATTTTTTTTTTACTAAAATTCCACAATACTTTTCAGAAAATATTTACTGTACTAACAAAAAAATATTTTTACTGTAAAATATCACTGTGATTCACTGTAAAATTAATAATACGCAAAAACTTAACTTTTAAGTGATTACATAAATATAATTTTAAGTTAGACGAAGCTACAGTAAAATTTTACTGCAATATACTGGAAAAAAATCAATCTAATTTCAAAAGCGACAATAAAACTTTATCCCGAGAAATAAAAGTTAATTCGGCACAAAATTGTCACTTTAGTTCTCCCAATCGGTAGTAAAAAAGGGGCTTTCCAATATTTCTTCAAATTTTCCAATCAGCCGGTGAAAAATATCTCTTTTTCGGATCGCACATTTTTCTCGTCAGCTTTTGAAATTTTCAGGAGACGAAAAATAGTCACCCCCACCACTCGAACCTCGATAATCGATACCAAGGTATCCATCCATTCACGATTCATAACTTTCATCCACGACGAGTTTCGCATAAATATTAAAGTTACTCATCAAGAAAAAAAAATTTCTGAAAAAAAAAAAAAAAATTCCTCCCAGTAGTCAGTCTTTGGAAAGTGCACAAGGGGGGTGAACTCGCTCCCTTTTATTTTCATTTTTTTTATTCTTTCACGTCTGCAGGAGGGAGGGAGGGCTTATACTTCCAGGGGCTCGTGCTGAACCTTCTTTATGTCGAGGGAGCACTTCCCGGTCGTGTCGGGGGACTCGAGGACTTCCTCGGACGGCATTACCCCGGCGCTACGCATCTCGTCCCTCACTCGTTCGACCTGAAACATTTGAGGAATATAAATTACGTTTACGAGCTTGTTTGAAAAAACGTGTGGGAAAATCTTTAATTGGACAGTGGATCAAAATATAATTGACTTGTATTTTTTTTTTAATGAATATTGAAGAAGTTATAAAACATAAAAGCTTCCGAAATATTCATATTTATAGATATACTTACTATGTGAAATTGTATTGATGATGTGTCGATTATTAATATTCAGAAAATTCTATATATCCCTGGTGGTTACTCTTTTTTCATGTTTTACAATTGATCTGACTGTATTTAACTCCAATTTTATGACTTTGAAGATTTTTACGAATTTTAAAAACTAAAAAAATGGACATATGTTGTTTTTTTTTTATCAGCCACAAACTTATTTCAATGTAAAAAAAGTAATAAACTCAAGTAAATGATTTCATAAAAAGTTGCAGTATTTTAAGTGATTTCACATTATCAATCTGTGTTGATAGTTAATTGTTCGTGATTTATTGATAAACTCAAATTCAATATAATTGAAACTGCACGGACAGAAAAAATACAGAAATTTACTGTGGAGGACACGAGAAACTTGTGTGCTGCTAAAGCACGTAAATTTTCTGCGAGCGCCACACATAAAAATCGTGTGTTAGCTTTACGCAGAAAAAATCTTAAGCGCACTGTATTGGAGCCAATCAAAATCACTCCGGTCGCACCTGATTGGTTCCGCTACAGTGCCGCTTAAGATTTTTTCTGCGTAAAGCTAACACACGATTTTTATGTGTAGCGCTCGCAGAAAATTTACGTTTAACACAGTAAATTCCTGTTTTTTTTCTGTCCGTGTGTATATTAACCATGCATATTTTGAAATATTAACAGTGAATTACGCTTAGATGTTATTATTGTAAATAAAGAGAGACAATATTTACATATGTCAACAGTTATACATATAGCATGCAATTATATTAAAACAGTAGTAATTCGCTCTTTACTAAATTTTGCAGTGAACAAATTTGTAAACACTTACACTTCATGAGAAAATTGCAATTAATATAATAATAATATTAAATACACGCAAACGAAAATTTTTAATACGAAACATAAGTTGCATAAAATAATTCTCAAGCTTAAAAACATTTACCCTTTTTCATTTTTAGTTAAAAAATTTTTCTAAATTGATAAAAAGTAAATCTGTTCAAAATTTATAGAGCACACAAATTTTTGTAAAAATTTTTGACAACTGAAAATGAAATGGTAAAGAGCGGGGATGTTTTTCTCATTTGAGAAGAAAAATCCGAAGCTTGAAGTAAAGTACGGTTATACACAAGAAGAAATTTCATTTTGTCTTCACTTTTTCATCCGGTACGAAAGAATTCTTTTCCAAATAATATTTTTTTTTTTTTTTCAACTGAAATACTTTATTTTCCCTACACGGGAATATGTTTTTCTTAGTTTTCGGGCTTGTCGCTTAATTTTCATTAAACATTTACAAACGAGACGATATCAAAACTCCCAACGATCAAAACTCCCAACGATCAAAACTCCCAATAATTTCTATAGCTATCTCACAAGATGGCAACGCCGCGTTAGCTCTCTATACTATATAGTCTACAGGTGTACGTGTAGTACACCTTGAAACAAATATATATATTTTTTGCAAGCGGTTTTTCTGATCGCAATCAATGACCTGTAACTTTATTTTTTTTTTTTTTTTTTTAATTTTTTTGAATAAACTTAACAATTAAATTTTCATTTTAAATTTCAAGCCCGGAAGAGTCAGGTTGACCCCTGCGGTCAGGGTGAATACCTGGTGGTCCTGGAGAAAATTTTTATCTGTAGATGGTTTCTCCAGGAAAATTTAAACTCCAGGACGTTCAGGATGGATTCCTGGTGGCCCTGCAGGAAATTAGGACTCGGAGATGATTTCTCCAGGAAGTTTCTACTCCCAGATGGTCAGGGTGGATACCTGGTGGTCCTGGAGACAATTTCTTCCTGTAGATAATTTCTCCAGGGGTTTAAACTCCAGGATGTTCAGGGTAGATACCTGGTGCCCCTGGAGGCGATGAAGCGTCGGAGATGGTTTCTCCAGGAAGTTTAAACTCCAGGACGTTTAGGGTAGATACCTGGTGGCCCTGCAGGCAATAAGGACTCGGAGATGATTTCTCCAGGAAGTTTCTACTCCAAGATGGTCAGAGTGGATAACTGATAGACCCAGAGGCGATGAAGCCTCGGAGATGATTTCTCCAGGAAGTTTCTACTTCAAGATGGTCAGAGAGGATAACTGATAGCCCCGGAGGCGATGAAGCCTCGGAGATGATTTCTCCAGGAAGTTTCTACTCCCAGATGGTCAGGGTGGATACCTGGTGCTCCTGGAGACAATTTATTCCTGTAGATAATTTCTCCAGGAAATTTAAACTCCAGGACGTTTAGGGTAGATACCTGGTGACCCTGCAGGCAATTAGGACTCGGAGATGATTTCTCCAGGAAGTTTCTACTCCTAGATGGTCAGGGTAGATACCTGGTGGTCCTGGAGACAATTTCTTTCTGTAGATGGTTTCTCCAGGAAGTTTAAGCTCTAGGACGTTCAGGATGGATACCTGGTGGCCCTGCAGGCAATTAGGACTCGGAGATGATTTCTACAGGAAGTTTCTACTCCCAGATGGTCAGGGTGGATACCTGGTGGTCCTGGAGACAATTTCTTCCTGTAGATAATTTCTCAAGGAAGTTTAAACTCCAGGACGTTCAGGGTGGATACCGGGTGGCCCTGGAGACAATTTCCTCTTGTAAATGATTTCTCCATGAAGTTTCAACTCTAGAGCGATCAGGGTGGATACCTGGTGGTCTTAGCGGCGACTACTCTCTGTAGATGATTTCTCCAGGAAGTTTTTACTTCAAGATTGTCAGAGTGGCCATCTAGTGGCCCTGGAGGCGATTAAGCCTCAGATATCATTTCTCCAGGAAGTTTCAACTCCAGGACGGTCGGAGTGGACAGCTGGCGGTCTTAGCAGTAACTACGCCATGTAGATGATTTCTCCAGGAAGTTTCTACTCCAAAATGGTCAGGGTGGATACCTGGTGGCCCTGGAGACAATTTCTTCCTGTAGATAATTTTTCCAGGAAGTATAATCTCCAGGACGTTCAGGGTAGATACCTGGTGGCCCTGCAGGCAATTAAGACTCGGAGATGATTTCTCCAAGGCTTCATTGAAAATGAGTTTTCCAGGAAACTTTGGGTTCATTCGAGACACTTGGGTGGTGTCAATGGCCAGGGTCGACGATTACACCCTGGAGATGAGTTGTCCAGGAAGATTTAGCTAAAAACTAACAACCCGGGAGCGGTCGGCTTTTTAAGAGTCGGCTTTTCATAATCGGTATTTACGTTAGCTAAAATTTAACAACCAGGGTCGGCTCTTAAGAGTCAGGATCGGTATTTACGCTCTAGGGATGACTTCTGCAGGTAGTTTTGGCTTAAATTAAACACTTTTGGAAGGGTCGGCTTTTTAAGAGTCAAGATCGATATTTATGCTCTAGGGATGACTTCTCGAGGATGTTTTCGCTTAAAATAAACAAACGGTAGAGTCAGCTTTTTAAGTCAGGGTTGTCATTTACGTTCTGCGGATGTCTTCTCCAAGCTTCAGTCGAGAATCCAGGAATAGGATGTCTACTTGATGGACGTGGTCGGAGGTCACGATTTTTGGAACGTACGAAACGGAGAATTTTCAATTTCTATTTTTAACTTTTCAACTTTTTGCAGGGCTTAATATTAACTATATTCAACATGGCACGATACACTTTACTTATAAGTTAAAAAAGTGAATAAAATTTCCTGCGAACGGAATTCTAAAAATTTTAAAAAATATTATTAAAAAATATTAGTGATTAAAAATTAATTTATTATTACGAAAAAAATTAAATAAAATAAAAAATAACCACGACCATTTTGGAGTGGAAACTTCCTGGAGAAATCATCTACATGGCGTAGTTGCTGCTAAGACCGTCAGGTGTCTACTCTGACCGTCCTAAAGTAGAAACTTTCCTGGAGAAATCACTTCCGAGGCCTAATTGCCTGCAGGGCCAGGCATCCACCCTAAACGTCCTGGAGTTTGAAGTTCCTGGAGAAACTTACTGCAGATAAAAATTGTCTCCAGAACCACCAGGTATCCACCCTGACCATCTGGGAGTAGAAACTTCCTGGGGAAATCATCTCCGAGGCTTCATCGCCTCCGGGGCTACCAGTTATCCACTCTGACCATCTTGGAGTAGAAACTTCCTGAAGAAATCATCTTCAAGCCTTCATCGCCTCCAGGACCACCAGGTATCTACCCTGACCATCTGGGAGTAGAAACTTCCTGGAGAAATCATCTCCGAGTCCTAATTGCCTGCAGGGCCACCAGGTATCTACCCTGAACGTCCTGGAGTTTATACTTCCTGGAGAAATTATCTACAGGAAGAAATTGTCTCCAGGGCCACCAGGTATCCACCCTGACCATTTTGGAGTAGAAACTTCCTGGAGAAATCATCTACATGGCGTAGTTACTGCAAAGACCGTCAGCTGTCCACTCCGACCGTCCTGGAGTTGAAACTTCCTGGAGAAATGATCTCTGAGGCTTAATCGCCTCCAGGGCCACTAGGTGGCCACTTTGACAATCTTGAAGTAAAAACTTCCTGGAGAAATCATCTACAGAGAGTAGTCGCCGCTAAGACCACCAGGTATCCACCCTGAACGCCCTAGAGTTGAAACTTCATGGAGAAATCATTTACAAGAAGAAATTGTCTCCAGGGCCACCCGGTATACACCCTGAACGTCCTGGAGTTTAAACTTCCTTGAGAAATTATCTACAGGAAGAAATTGTCTCCAGGACCACCAGGTATCCACCCTGACCATCTGGGAGTAGAAACTTCCTGTAGAAATCATCTCCGAGTCCTAATTGCCTGCAGGGCCACCAGGTATCCATCCTGAACGTCCTAGAGCTTAAACTTCCTGGAGAAACCATCTACAGAAAGAAATTGTCTCCAGGACCACCAGGTATCTACCCTGACCATCTAGGAGTAGAAACTTCCTGGAGAAATCATCTCCGAGGCTTCATCGTCTCCGGAGCTACCAGTTATCCACTCCGACCATCCTGGAGTAGAAACTTTCCGGAGAAATCATCTCCAAGCCTTCATCGCCTCCAGGACCACCAGGTATCTACCCTAAACGTCCTGGAGTTTAAATTTCCTGGAGAAATTATCTACAGGAATAAATTGTCTCCAGGACCACCAGGTATCCACCCTGACCATCTGGGAGTAGAAACTTCCTGGAGAAATCATCTCCGAGGCTTCATCGCCTCCGGAGCTAACAGTTATCCACTCTGACCATCCTGGAGTAGAAACTTTCCGGAGAAATCATCTCCAAGCCTTCATCGCCTCCAGGGGCACCAGGTATCTACCCTGACCATCTGGGAGTAGAAACTTCCTGGAGAAATCATCTCCGAGTCCTAATTTCCTGCAGGGCCACCAGGAATCCATCCTGAACGTCCTGGAGTTTAAATTTTCCTGGAGAAACCATCTACAGATAAAAATTTTCTCCAGGACCACCAGGTATTCACCCTGACCGCAGGGGTCAACCTGACTCTTCCGGGCTTGAAATTTAAAATGAAAATTTAATTGTTAAGTTTATTCAAAAAAATTAAAAAAAAAAAAAAAAAATAGAGTTACAGGTCATTGATTGCGATCAGAAAAACCGCTTGCAAAAAATATATATATTTGTTTCAAGGTGTACTACACGTACACCTGTAGACTATATAGTATAGAGAGCTAACGCAGCGTTGCCATCTTGTGAGATAGCTATAGAAATTATTGGGAGTTTTGATCGTTGGGAGTTTTGATATCGTCTCTTACAAACTGCAATTTGTTTTCATTTAGTTGTACTACTTACTTTGGGAGCAAGAATTAAATTACAAAATTAATTTAATTTCTGTCTACTTGAACTTGGTTTTAAAATTTAATTACAAAATTTTCCAACAATGGTTTTGAACTCGTTTACCAAACATCAGAATTAATGAAAATTGTTTTAGAAGCAATTTTATACACAGGTAAAAAATCTTTTACTCGATTTCTGTTACAAAAACCCGCTAAAATGGGTATCTATAACTTTTTTTTTTTAAATACATTACTTTGAGGTAAAAGTTTGATACAATGCATAAAATTGTAAATTTTGCTAAAAGGCTTTTCAGGCAATTTTGTTGGCTCGCCATTTTTTTTATCGAAAAGCGATGATGAAAAAATGCAACCAATTATTTAATTAAAAAATCCCGGCTCGAGTAATTTAAATTTTATAGAAGCCATGATGTGTAAAAACAAGCTTTGATAAAAAGCTCGCGTTAAAAATCCCGAGGCTTTAATTCTGTAATGCAAGCTTTCGTTTTTCATGCCTTCCATACGATTTTCCTCGTTTCACCGATTTTCCGATAAAAATAATTTCCGGATGAGGAGGAGGGCGCGGCACGGGGGGTAGGCAAAAGAAAAAAAAAAAAAAAAATTGCGCGCTTTTTATAAATTGACTTTCAGAAAGCGATACGCGGGAATAAAAAAAAAAGCTTGAAATGTTTCTCCGAAGCGCTATTTAATCATAAAAATAAATCTCTAACGATGATTGATAAAAAAGCTCGTTTAACAATATTTAAACGCTTAGCAGGGTGGATATATATTTTGGTGAATTAAAAAAGAGGAAAAGTAAGTATCTTCAAACGATTTTAGCTCGTATATTCCGTGGACTGGCAATAAATAAGCTCATTAAGCTCGAGCTCCTTTTTTCCACTTTAGGAAATTAATGAGCAAGAGAAAATAAAGCATTTGATGGCCCAGAAAAAACAACTAATTACACAAAACAACTCACTTTTTTTCAAATAACCTCGATGCAATTAAAATGTGTATATGTATATACTACACCACTACACTGCTAATTTTTTTTAAATTTTATTTAAATGGTAAGCTGGTAAACTTTTGAAGCTTGATAAATGAACTTATGCATGAAAATTAACTCATTTGAATCCTCAGGAAATTAGTAATAGATCTTTTTAATTAAAAAAAATGTATATTAATTTTATCAAGATTTTTATTTATTTACGAAAGATGAATAAAAAAAATTATTAAGTTTAATTAGCTTAATTGAGTAGTAGATCGAAAAATAATCGACACGTATTTTTTTTTTTCTTTTTGAAAATACATGAAAATTGAAGGAGGCCTTAGAAATTATAGATATATAGTAGCCACGTAAATTATAGTAGTGATGACGTCACGGTTACTAAAATTCAAAAAATCATATTTCCGGTAATTTTGATCGAAAAATTTTTAAAAAATTTTTAAAATTCATTTAAAATCGAGAACTTTTAGAAAAAAATATTACTGAAAAGTCGTCATCTTCCCCATTAGTTAAAAAATATCTATTCTTGATACACACTTAAAAAGAGTAGCCAGTTTTTGAATGATTTATGAACAAACGATAAAAATTCTACAAAGCAATAACCAAACAATTAAACTTTCTACTTCTAAAAATCAAAAAGAGAGAAAGAGAAGATAAAGCGTTGGCGGAGGAATATATAAGAGGAAGAAATTTGTTCAGTCCGGTGGAAGTGTACTAAAGCGACTCCTAAAAATGCGCACACCAAAAATTCCTCTCCGTGCAAACACTCTCATCCCTCAAGCTCGGCGCATCCTGCCCGGCGGGTACAAAAATGGTTCCGCGAGCGTAGCAGAGGAAGAAGAAGCTAGGGAAAAGAGGACATGATTTATAAAGTACCTCGCCCAGGACCCTCAGCAAATTAAATCCTGCGACCTTTTTCAGGTCCTCGTCGTCCCAAGTCCCGGTGCGCATGAGCTCCGCGAACAGTTCCGGGTACTTTGACACGTCCTCCAGACCTCGGGGCGTCCTGAAACCGAAAAAAAAATCAAAGATATCAAAGTTAGATATTTTCAAACAATATGACATTTGAATTTTTAAGATGAATTTTGATTGGCAATAGAGTCGATTTCATCCTTCGCATTAACATGCGCTCCTTCATCCAATAACAGTGTTCACGCTTTAACTAATTTAAAAATTTTTTCTAAAACCAGCATCAAAAAATTTTTAACTCGAAAAAATTACCTTAACATGTTCATGTAAATTGAACTTAAAATATTATTCTTAAAATCATTAATAATAAGATTATTATTTATAAAAAAATTTTTCCTTTATTTTTATAAAATAAAATATACGATTTGAAAATTAAAAAAAAAAAAGAATGAAAAATAATTTGCTTATAAAATTTTGTTAAATACGAAAAAACAATTGATTCTATCGATGGTCCGAGCAAAGAAAATCTTAGCTCAACAAAATCTGCCACGAATAAAGTTACTGAGGCGACTTTCGGTGACTAAAATGTCTCTAAACTACTTTATTCATGATTTTAACTTTTTTAGATTGGGAGAAAATGAACTTTGCTATCAATCCGTTTATATATTATAATAAAAAAATACTTCTCGACACTCCTGCCACGAATAAAAAGACCCTTGCGACGTTTTATAAATTGTAAACTTAGTCATTTTATACGAAAAAATTTTTTTCGCCTCCGTGTATCAACGGACTAATTTTTGAATTTTGAAAAAATATTTCTAGTACTTTAAACCTTCGCCCATTTATGTCTAGTTTTCCCTGCTTTAGCAACCGGAAAACGTACCGCGCTAAAAATAAGAAATATTTTAGAAAAAGTTTCCCGTGAAATAAATTTCCAGTTCCTTGTAGTTGAAAAAGATAAAGTACGTCCTCCTGGAGTACATATACACAACTTTAAAAAAAGAAAAAAAAATATTCTCTCAAGACACAAAGGATTCTTCATCCCGGTCATCCATTCGCGAATTTAATTCAAACTCCGGTGCGCTATGAATCTCGACTCATTAAAAATCTACTTACACGTCGCGCTGTATTTAAAAAAGATAAATCTCGAGAGGTTTAAGATTAAGATTTAAAATTGCGCGTAAAAGCTTCTGTTTCCGCAAAGTGCTTCTCGAATAAATTCTCGGCCGATTTACAACCCCCGCGTTTTCGCTTTTTTTATTCATCGAGCAAACAATCAATTTTTTTCCCGGGACGAAAAACTAGGGAATTTTTTTTTTTTTTTTTTTTTTTTTTTGCTCGTCCAGAGAGGCGCAATTAAAATTACCATTCGATTGTTTTGCGGCGACGGTCGATAATTGGAAGCGCGAAATTACCGCCGCGAGATGCGGGCGGTGGGGGCGTTATTACGGTGCAACAAAATTCACGCCGCGCGGCCTGTATGATGTTTGAGCGAGCGTGATTGCTCTACGTATCGACGTTTTCTATGTATTTGGCCGTAAAATTTCCCGTTGATTAATCGCCCGCCCGAGGTTTGATTATTTTCGAAGGCGTGGCTGATGCTCAAATTAACGCGTTTTTGCGGCTGTTAATTGACGTTTACCTTTTTTTTAAGGACGAGACCTTAAGTTTAATTGACTTCGAACACAGGTTTTTATGAATTTTTTTTCAATTTTCATTCTATTTGTTAAAAAGAGTCCTTATTAACTAGGTTAAGAGCAAAAAAATTTAACTTTTTTTCTAACTTTTAAGTAATGGAACCTAATAATTGAAAAAAATGAATTTAACAATAGTTCAATTATTATAATTATTTTTTACTAATCATTGTAAAAACATATAACAGGTTCTTTAATTTGGAAAAAAGATTTTTTTTTTTAGTTTTTTAAATTTCAGACTCATTAACAGCGGTACCAGCTCGCATCAAATTTTAAAATTTTACACGTGACCGCACATAAATAAAATTTAATACACTATAAAAAAAAAAAAAGATCAAAAATCGTAAATAGTCAATTAAAAATAAAACATTAAAAAAGTAAAAATCGAGTCAATAAAATTTGTACAAGCACACACCAGTGCACCGATCCTCAAACGTTTGCTTTCAATTCGAATATTAATTTATACAATCAAGTCGGCAGCAAATAAACTCATTTATTGATTGCGTACAAATTAAACGAGACATTATCCACGAAAATTATCAAATAATCGATTAACTCGTCAATCGAACCGTGAGGTAAAAAATCGATGGATTTGGCGGCAAGAGAGAGAGAGAGAAAAGCAGTACAATACGTACTTGTTAATGCCGTCGAAGTCGCCCCCAACGCCAACGTGGTCCACTCCAATTAAATTCCTAATGTGATAAATGTGGGCTGCCACGTCGGCAACCGTGGCCTGCTCGCCGCACTTTACGAAGTAGTTGTAAAACGTGATCATCACCAGACCCCCGTTTGTGGCCTGAAACAAAGCAATTAAAAAAAAAAAAAAATTTTCATAAAACTTGAATAGTTTGGGAAATTTTTGTCATGTGACTTAATTGCATTCAAAAGTTCATTAAAATCGATAGTTGGTTTTTAATTTGGGACTGTTGCAAAATATTTTTTGGAAAAAAATAAAGACTTACTTTCTGGAGTCAAAATTGTCAAATCTTTGTATTTGTTTTTAAACTTTTTATTTTAAGTATCAGCCTAAAAAAATTCAATTAAAATTTCTGAAAATTCAATAGTAATCATCCTAACGTGATAAAATACTTATGGAAGTTAAGATTTACTTGATTTTTTGAAGAATCATACATTTCTTCTCAATTTTTTTCTTAAAGCTCATTTGTTATGAAAAAATTTGATGAAGAGAAAAATTGTTTACACTTTTGAGTGACAGCATTCGGCAGAGGTTTTTTTGGTTCCGAACTATTTACTTTTTTCGTAGTCATTTTTAGGGTAAAAAATATTGCTCAGATTCACAAACTTTTTATACCGCAATTTTAGATGTAGAGAATCTCGTGTTAAGTTCTTAATCCGAAAAAACTCTTCTGCCAACATTTTTAAACAAAAAAATGCATTTTACAATTCTGACAATGGTCCTTGACAGTGTTGGATGGTTCGTGACCCTTTTCAGCTTTGAAACAACGTTTAAATAGTTAAAAAATCACTTTTTGAAAGAGCTTATTAACGATGCTTTTTCGGGGGGCTTGCATCGATTGGTTATTAATGCGTTTGACATCGTGTTTAAATAATCGAGCTCGTCTTTTTTTATTGCCAGGGAGAATTCGCGTCGTGTGTACGTACCTCGGTACGCCTGGTTATTGGAAATCTATAACACTCGTTTGGTGTAATTATTCAAGCCCTTTTTGTCTGTGTGTTCCACGTGAAATTTAATACCCGCGTATTCAATTATAAAATCCGAACGTGGTTTTAATATTTCTTGGCAATACGCTGCGATGTTGATTTTAACGAGTAGATGAGTAAAAAATGGTCTATCGAGTTCGTGAATCTTGAAACATTAGTTTTTGCTCCAATGGCAATATGAAAAAATATTAACTAGACAGTTTAAAATGTTAAAAAACACTGGTATAAATTAGAAGAGTACTCAAACAATTTTTTTTTGTACGGTTTCATAATAAATTATTTTTTATCTAACTCTGTTTATGAAGACTTATACTCTCTTAGAGTTTGTAATGTCTTTAATTTACGTAAAATTTTCATTCATTAAAAAACAAAATTATAAAATACTAAAGATTGTTTTTTATGCACTTAGTACAAACTTAGAAGACAAGTGTAAAACCACAATTAACTTTCAGAGATTAAAAACATTTCATCATTAATTTTACATAGATTAAACCAGACACCCATGTTTATATATAAATCGGAATCGAAAATTTTGAGGGCCAACACTGGATTTCCTAAACTAAAATTTTCCCAGAATAAAATCCGTTCACCTCATATATATATTAAACTCCGCAGAGCTTTCAAGAGCAAGCTCGCAAACTCAATATTCCAAAACATCATAACAATTCGATACCCAAACCCACCCCAAAATTCCCTTTGAGCATCCAAAATCGAGGTTAAAAACCTTCCTCCCCTCCAAACTCGATCATCCCAAAACAATTCCCCGAGAAAGTCCTCCAGGTGTGTACCTATAAACTTCGGTGCCAAAGCGAGCGTAAAATACCGTAATCCAACAACCCCCGCTATACACGTGTTTTGGATTCCCTGCTTCCCATTGGTAAATTCAATTTTCCGTGCGAGTAATCGGTGGAAGTGAAAGAAATTCGTATTTAACCTTAGCTTCGAAACACGAAGCCCCACTTAGAGGCGGGGAGGAGGAGGAAAAAGCTCGCGTCGCTAATGGGCCAAGAAGCTTCCGACTTGTTATTCACCCGAACGTCGGCCAATTAGTCTATCGGACTCGTTTTGGCCTGCAAATCGTCCGTGAAAGAGGAAAAAAAAAAGAAGACGGAGTATCGGCAGCGGGTTTGATCTTCAACTTTGCTTTTATTTCAAGTGCCGGGTTATTTATTTTTTTTTTTTTAATTTCAAGGGGAGTTCATTTAATGAGAGTTTGAAGGATATTGGTTTCGGGGTTTGATTGAGATCTTTCGGGGGTGATTATTTATTTTTTATTTGAAAATTGATCAAAGCCCTGAAGAATAAAAAAACTACCAGAGACTATAGTTTTTAAAGTGTGCCTGACGACTTAATTGGAAACTAAGAAAGAAAAAATTTTGTATTTTGATATTCAAACATATAGAAAAGAGTCCGTATTAAAAGCTCTAGTTTATTTTTTACGGTATTGTTGAAAGCAGAGAATTTTTTTAAAAACGTTTCTGCAGGGTTTTCAATTTTTACAATTTGATTGGTTCATTAAAATAAGTTGAGAATTTACAATTTACCCTGAATTACAAAATAAGTAGTTTATTCTTTCCAAAAAGACTTGAAATAAAATTTAATATTTGATACATATATAAAGACGTCTTAAGTATACACATTTAGACATCAAGTTTATAAATCTATAAAACTAAACATAATACTACAACTTTAAGAGCCCTGGTAACGAGATGCACAGTGTTATACACTATTTTATAGTACCAGTAATTGTAAACAGGTATGAAAGATCTAATTTTAAGGCTTGAGTACTAATAATTATAACACAAAAAAAAAATTCTTCATTTTCTACACTACATATAAACATTCTTCCACCTGCATACAGTAAAAAAAAAAAAAAAACCCTTTCCACATTCCCATCAAAGAATAATCTTAAAACATACTCTTTTCAATCCCGAGAAAACAATCCCGCCAGCTCCAACAGTAATCAGCGACACACTTAGAAAAAAAAAGGGAGCGACACGCATCCCCCCAGCCAAATGAAAAAAAAAAAGACATAAGCATTTGCAATAACAAAAACAGCCCTCGTGATTAACAAAGCCGGGTGCGTGGTCAGCATCAATTTTGGGGGCTAGCAGGAGTTGCAGGTAGGGGGACTTGATGAGCTCTAACCGGGCTCCGCACCAGGAATAATGAATTCCCGGGAGGCCGACCGGACTGCAACGCCATCACGTATTCAAAGCGCGTATGCAGATCTGACCACCCGGACTGGCTGTATCGGGGATCAAGATGTTAGCTGGTTAGCTCTCCCCGGGGATTCTTTTAAATTCATGATAATCTGTTATGTATGGGGTAACATATTTTTTATGGGGAATTTTGTTTTTGTGGGTAGTTTGTAATCGAATCATTTGGCTTGGATTAATATGAAAATGAAATTTCTTGTAATGTCTTAGTGTATCAGAACTTAGCTAAAAGGTTCTAAAATTCAGACTTCTTTTAAACTTTCTTAGAAATCATTCTTGCATTTTGTATTATTTTCATTAGGATTTCACAATATCAATGCAATACAATAATTTGACCTAAAATTGTACTGACATCGAAAAATTTGAATAATATTAATATTGTACTGCCTACTTTGACACTGAAAAATTATTTTTCAGTAAATTTATGTATACAGTATTCAATTTATCAATTCGAACTTACTAGTTCCAATTTTTCAGTATTAAATTTTTTTTTTTTAATATTCACTTTTTAAATTCAGGGTAATATTTTCAGAGTCCTATTTCTACCATAAGTCTTCTAAAAGTCGATTTTCAGTTTTTATTGTAACCAAACTATAGAAATTCATGAGATTTTTTGGAGTTCTTCAAGAGCCAATGAAGCTTGAATCAATTCTTCTCGCATAAAAAAAAAAGTCTTACCAACTGTCGCAGTATGTCGTCGGGTACGTTCCTCGACGAGTTGCATATCGCGAAGGCCGACGAGTGGGAGAATATGAGGGGCGCCTTGCTCGTCTTGAGCGCGTCCCTCATCGTCTTCCTGGCCGTGTGACTCAGGTCTATCAGCATACCCAGCCGGTTCATCTCCCGGATGACCGCGTGACCGAACGGCGTAAGTCCACCTCCTGCAAGCACAAAAAATCACGGAAATTTTATTTATAGTTTTTAAACAAAATTCAACTTCACGTAAATGCATTAGATAGTATTTTTTATTTTTTACTAGGTTACTTATATGAAAAAAGAATTATAAGTTATAAAAAAAATTTTTAAGTTTTCTTTCAACTTTACTCAGAAATTCAATCTTCATATTCAATTTTATCAGTTTAGCTCACTTGAGAGCAGTAATATTTGTAAAATAATTATCGCATCAATTAAATGATGAAAGAACAATTTTACTTAAATGTTGTTTGACTTAAACTCTGTACGGTAATTTATTTAATCGATACATGTGCGGAATTGGATTTGAGCTTTCGGTGTACATAACGTGGGAGGGTTTCGAAGCGATATATTTAATAATTATTATACATGTTCGTCCGAAATTTTATGTAATCTAATATTTGAAATAGAAGTGGGTCTATTGAAATTTCGGGTAAATTTCAATTAGAATATGTAATATTTGAGTAAACAGAGCTTGAAAAATGAAAACTATTTACAAGTTCCTTATTTAATCAACAGATAAAATTTTTTCGAATCAGGTAAATGTTTTAAATTTTACATTATTCAATCTTTGTACGTACACGTCAATTTTAAATAAATTTTTGGTATCAAAAGTTATCTTTATTATGGTTACGTAAAGCCAGACATTTCAAAAATACAGGGAATTTTAGTTTATACTGCGTACTTTCGGATATTTGAATATTCAGTTTGAAATTATTTGCCTTTACGTTAACATTCAATTTAATTTCTTTTTCTGAAGCATAAAGTTCTTCTTTTAATTTAGGATTTCATTAAAAAGTTTTACCAAGTTCTCAAGTTAAAAAAAAAATGAAGTTTTTAATCGTTTTACTGCTTCTCTGCATCACCGTTACCAATATTCGTGCTTGTAAGTAAAAAACCAAAAATATAAAATTTTTTCATAATTTTAAGAAAGTGTCTAGGTACCATCGCCGTGTACCGTATTCGGTGCACGGTGCACGGTACACGGTACCAAATAAGAGTTACTTTAGACACTCTGTGAATTTAAGTGGGTTATTTAGGATGGGTAATTAGATTTAAAGTAAAAACTAGTAGTTTTTTAAACTTAAGTGGGTTATTTGGAATAAATTATAGGATCTAAAGTAAAAAGCTACCGTGTACCGTGTACCGTGTACGGTACACGGCGATGGTACCTAGACACAACCTAATTTTAAGCTGAACTCAATTAGAATAAAAAAAATTGCTTAAGTACACTGGTTGTTAAGGTGGTTTTCTACCAAATGCATGACAATAGAGAATCAGCTCAAATTTTCTGGAGGTGATAATATACTATTTTTTTAGTCTTGAACTTGACTAGCTCTGGTAGAAAACCACCTTAATGAGACGGATTATCGATACAAAATATCCTTCTAATACCGATTAAATTAAATTGATTTTTTTTTCATTTAGATTGCATATTTGTAATTCCAAACGGACATATAAGGCAAGTTCGGGACAACGAGGGATGCAACAGGGCGTGTTTCCACAGAACCAACGCAGGAGGAACTTGCGTCAATCACATTTGCACCTGCAGTGCGTTGTATTTTCCAGGAGCTGCAAGTTGGTAACTTCGCAATGACAAAATTCATAATAACAAGCTATTAACAATATTTATAATTTTGACTGCAGATTGCGTCTACTTGACCCAGTACCACAGGGAACTTGAGTTATTCACCACGCAGGTTTGCTCACGTAGGTGCGGACGTGACGGCAGAGGCGACGGACGATGCGTTAGAGGACATTGTGTATGCGACGCTTTGGGCTTCCCTGCCGACGCCGCTTGAACTTTTCATTATTCAAGGGTTTATAGATGTGATGTTGCTTGTTTTTATTTATTATGCCAAGATAAAATAAAAAAAATATATTGTTCGCAAAAATTAAAAATCGATCATTTTTTAGCTTTAAATTGGTAAACTTTAGTTCAAATTTTTTAATATGAAAGTAAATAAGTGCTATAATTAAGAAATATATTGGAAAAAAATCACTGAATTCGATAAGTTTTAACAAAGTTTCAATAAAAACAGAATAGTTTAAATTTGTGTATCTAAACTTTAAGTACAAAAAGTATACAGTTTTTTGGAGTCGGCCCTCCTATTTTACTGTAAAAATAATTTTTAACCGCACGATTTTTAGTTTTGATTGTTTTCAGATCAAAAATATTAAAAGTATAAAAAAAAAGTCATCACAAGTCTTCATTGCGTACAATTAATTAAATAATTAAAAAATTGATTGTATATTAATTTATTTTTCCGATCAAGGATTTTCAGAAAACTTAAAATTTTACCAATTTCAATTCAACAAGATCATGTAATTTGGTACTTTGATAAAAATGCGGCTGTAAATGTACCCTATTATTCAATCAACTGCGGTGAAAAGAAAAAGTATCACTTCTACACGTATTTTACACGTCAAAATATACCCATTACATGGTCGAGTTGAATAAAATAATATTTCATTGTGATAAAAATTTTATTTCAATTATTATCGAGTGTGTATTAATTTTAAAATAAAAATTTTTAATTAACGCCTTTGAGAAATTTTCGTTATCATTTACTCAGAAAAGAGTTATTTTTTCGTTTCTCACATTATACATGTAAGACGTCTGCTTTTCAAAAATATAAATTTCCTTTGTTCGACATATTGATGTTGAATGGTTTTTATCATAAAGCAGCATCATTAATAATTAATTAATTTTATAAAGGCACTATTTCTTGGAAAGTCAAATGACTTACTGTGAATTATTTTCAACATTTCTGTTAATTACTCTTCCTAATTCATAATTTTATAATTTTCCACTATAAAAGTTCTCTTCACCAAAAAGTTTTACCAAGTTCTCGAAAATTTTCTTGAAAATGAAGTTTTCAACAGTCTTATTGTACTCCTCTCTGGTTATAGTTCACATTCACGCTTGTAAGTATTTTACAAGAAATAATTATTATCAACACTTTTATTTTCATGTTCACTTCGACTTGAACTGTTTTTTGTTAAGATTGCATTTATGAAATCAAAAATGGTCACGACATAGACGTCGTAAATGACGACGGTTGCGACGATGAGTGCATGCAAAGGTATAACTACGGCGGAAGTTGCAACAGAAACAACGTATGCCTTTGCCGCCCGCTCGTTCTGGACAGAAGTTTGTTCACTATTTATTTAACCAAAACTTTTTTTTTAATTATATTTACTTTAAAAAAAATTTATTGCTTCTTGATAGGATGCATTTATTCGACCGGGAATGGCGATCAAATCGAGGTGTTCAATAGGATTGGGTGCAAATCATTTTGCAAACGAGATGGCAGAGGCACAGGACGTTGCGTATATAAGCAGTGCATCTGCGGATAAATGAATCTCCATCGGCATTCTATGAAAGTATTTGAAAAATTTCAGGCCGTAATTTGTTAGTGAAAAATTAATAAATCAATTTGAATTTTTAATTACTCTGACTATTTGTTTATATTTTATTCGTCAAGCGAAACAAACCACTTGAAACTTTTTTATTTAAATTAAATTTAATAATAGCAAATAGTTCATTACTTAAAGTTTATTCAAATTTTTTTTTTTTTTAACTATATTGGAGGATAAACGATGTTTTGTAATTATTTAGTCTATACATTTGAATTTTAAAACTTTTCTGTACAATAAAATTTAAATTTTATTTCAATTGTCTGCAGTTTTTTTTTGTTTTTTTGAAATTGTGCGGATCTGAAAGTGAGTTTAGAAAGATGTAGCAACTTTTTGAGCTAACTAAATTATATTTTAAAAATAAATATTAACAAATTTAAAACCTGAGGGTGCGATTACAAGTCAAGAAATTTTCGCGCGGGAACGAGACTGCTTAAATTTATTAGCTGATCCCATTGGATCTTTCTTTTCGAGAAGATCTGTTATTGGCCAACAGGATATGAACAGTAGGGCGTTTCATCGAAAAATTTTTTTTCGAATTTCAAAACGCCCATGGTGGCATAACCTTTATGAAGGTAAAAAAATGAGCCATGAATTTTTTCAAATTTTTTCAAGGTCATTTAGAGGTCGCTAAACTTGTTTCAAGGTCAAGTTTTTACGTAAAGTTATTAAAATAAATGATTATGAGGTTTTATCGTTACTTTCGAGTGATATAAGCTACGAAAATGACTAGAAAATTTTGTTTATTGACACAAAAAATAGAAAAAAATTTTTTGAAAATTTTTAAAGGTCATGCAGGCTTAAAATAATTGATTTTTTACAAAAAAAAAGCGATTTTTATTACTTTTTTGCCATGAAAAAGCTATTAAGAACGATTTAAACTCTTTTAATTGATGGAAATGATAGTTCTTGATTAGAAAATATCAGAAAAAATTTTTTGAAAATTTTTAAAACTCATTTAAAGGTCAAGTGAGCTTAAAATAATTGATTTTTTTACAAAAAAATGCGATTTTTATTACTTTTTTGCCATGAAAAAGCTATTAAGAACGATTTAAACTCTTTTAATTGATGGAAATGATAGTTCTCAATTCAAAAATATCAGAAAAAATTTTTTGAAAATTTTTAAAGGCCATTTAATGGTCAAGCGAGCTTAAAATAATTGATTTTTTTTACATAAAAATGCGTTTTTTATTACATTTTTGACATTTTAATTTCTCGTAACTGATGGAAATAATAGTTTTCAATAAAAACAGTATGAGATAAAGTTTTTTACTAATTACAAATCAGAAATTATCGATTTAATATAAAAAAAAACTTTTTTAACAACTTACCATTAATTGGTAACTGTAAATAACATTTAAATCCAATTGAAAATTTACGTTTTGTCAGCATGTATAACGTAGTAAGTTGATTATATTATATATTTAATTACTTCATGATCCAAAAAACTCATCTACAGCAGTGACATGCTGTAAAATAAGGAATATTTTACAGCATGTCACCCCAGGAGTGCGTATAAATCCAAAAGCAATATTTTGATTTTTTCTTTACTCACAAGGAGAGGTCACACTCTCCGGGTCACCGATCTTGACGAAACTTTGGGGATCGTTTTCTTATACCAAAAGATGAAGAAATCTACCAATCATCCCGTCTAATGGGCCTTTTATACCTAGTTCCTACATAGCTTATATCGTATTTTTAGCTCTTTTTGGGTTTTTTTGCGAATTTTCAAAAAATTCCTGTTCGAAGCCTATTACACTTACAAAATTCTGCAACCCCGCATTCTCTTTATTTTTTCATCTTCTTTTGAGAAAAAATATTTTTAAATCTATTTTTGAAGAAATAGTCCATGTAAAATTAAGGTGATCAAAAGCATTTTTTTACTGTTTTTTTTGGTTTTATGAACTTAAACTGTAAGTCGTCAGCCTTATCAAAATTATGTCTAAAAATATTTTTTCTAAAAAATTCATATAAAAACAAAGAAAATGCGGGGTTGCAGAATTGTGTAAGTGCAATAGGCTTTGAGCAGGAATTTTTTGAAAATTGTTACAATTAAACACAAAAGTCGCACAAAAGTGTTAAAAGTGTCAAAACAAGCTGATTTTCAAAAAATTCCTGCTCAAAGCCTATTGCACTTACAGAATTCTGCAACCCCGAATTTTCTTTGTTTTTATATGAATTTTTTAGAAAAAATATTTTTAGACATAATTTTGATAAGGCTGACGACTTACAGTTTAAGTTCATAAAACCAAAAAAACAGTAAAAAATGCTTTTGATTACTTTAATTTTACATGGACTATTTCTTCAAAATTAGATTTAAAAATATTTTTTCTCAAAAGAAGATGAAAAAATAAAGAGAATGCGGGGTTGCAGAATTTTGTAAGTGTAATAGGCTTCGAACAGGAATTTTTTGAAAATTCGCAAAAAAACCCAAAAAGAGCTAAAAATACGATATAAGCTATGTAGGAACTAGGTATAAAAGGCCCATTAGACGGGATGATTGGTAGATTTCTTCATCTTTTGGTATAAGAAAACGATTCCCAAAGTTTCGTCAAGATCGGTGACCCGGAGGGTGTGACCTCTCCTTGTCAGTTCCGAAGTAGGAAATCGTGCTTCCATATTCTTGTTTATTTTTCCGAGAAATTTGTTAGTGAACTGATTGTTTATGTTTTTCCATTGTGAGGTTTGGTGAACCCGCCTCCTCCCCCCTCCTTTACCTGGTCAGAGCTTATCACGTGCAGTTCTTAACACTAAGTCGGTGCTTGCAGTAAGCTTATATTTCGGTGCGTTTTAAACCGTAGTTTAATTGAGTTTATTTTAAACAGTGAGATTACGGTGCTTGCAGAAAGTGTCTGGCTGTAATTTAGGTGTAAAATGAAAAAAAAAAAAGTAAATATGACTAATTTCATTGTGTAGAGTATCAAATTTTACGTGGAAAACCACGTTACTAATTTTTTTTACGAGTCTAGGGATGAAAAAATATAAAGTATAACGATTAAAATTACGCCAATTTAAAAAATTCTTAAATTACTCTGGAACCCAGTGTGAAAAATTAACCACCACAGAAGATGATCAACAAAATTTGCATCAAAATGTTGAGTATCATAGAAAAAAATTTTCAGACTATCGTAAAAGTACAATTATAAATAACTTAAACAGTGCTAAGTTTGAGTAATAAATTTGTCAATGAATTAAAATTAAAAAAAGACATTCTATATTAAAAATTTAATTATTTTACACAACCTTATAAACTCCCAAAAAATTTTTACGATATTTTCTAATTAAGAACTAATATTTCCATTAATTACAAGAGTTTAAATCGTTCTTAATAGCTTTTTCATGGCAAAAAAGTAATAAAAATCGCATTTTTTTTGTAAAAAAATCAATTATTTTAAGCTCACTTGACCTTTAAATGAGTTTTAAAAATTTTCAAAAAATTTTTTCTGATATTTTCTAATCAAGAACTATCATTTCCATCAATTAAAAGAGTTTAAATCGTTCTTAATAGCTTTTTCATGGCAAAAAAGTAATAAAAATCGCTTTTTTTTTGTAAAAAATCAATTATTTTAAGCCTGCATGACCTTTAAAAATTTTCAAAAAATTTTTTTCTATTTTTTGTGTCAATAAACAAAATTTTCTAGTCATTTTCGTAGCTTATATCACTCGAAAGTAACGATCAAACCTCATAATCATTTATTTTAATAACTTTACGTAAAAACTTGACCTTGAAACAAGTTTAGCGACCTCTAAATGACCTTGAAAAAATTTGAAAAAATTCATGGCTCATTTTTTTACCTTCATAAAGGTTATGCCACCATGGGCGTTTTGAAATTCGAAAAAAATTTTTTCGATGAAACGCCCTAATGAACAGGTCTATACTCGCCATTCAGTTTTACGTGAATATTACCTCCAACACGAAAACATTTCATTCGTTTGTTTCATGGTATATACTTAAACAAGGTATCTTCTAATTACAAACACTATTAATCGAGGCGTACGTCTGACTCAGATGAATAATTTTCGTTCCTTTGCGCAAGCTCCGCAGTCCTCCACAGTCCTCACATGACGTTACAATATGGCGCGCCATAACGGCTGTTGGCTGATCGGTCAAAGTTAAGCACAATTAATTGAACAAGTAAAACAGTAGTTAATATAAATATTTTATTCATAGACATAATTCACAAATATTCAGAGTGCAGAGAAAATATTAAAAGTGTAATTTAAGATGGAGTCTGTTACAGCTGAGTGTATTTCGAGGAAAAAAATATTTAATGGTATAAGATTAACAGAATTCGAGTATATTTATTTTTTTAACAGTGGAATAAAGCATGATACGTTTAACATTGTTTGTGTTGATTATGACTTGGAAGTTGTGTGGAAAGTTAGACGTTCTCACCAAAACAGAATTGATTATAGTTGTACTCCTGAAAGAACTGTTTATAGTTGCTATTGGGATGAAATTACTCTGACAAAATTTAGTAAAAGTATTTATGGAAATATTATGATTAATAGAAATTATGGTGAGCAAACATTTAGTGTTAACTTCAATAAAGAAGATTTTGCGTGTAAAAAGAGCATTTTTAAAATTTACATTGAAAAAGAACATTTCATATTTTTTAAGGCACAGGTTTGCAGCGAAGACGGAAGTGTACCTTCAACAATAGCAGACTATAGCAAATTTTTGACGAACAAAGAAATGTGCGACGTTCTGTTAGTAATTGAAACTGAAGAAATTTCAGCTCACAAGCAGATTCTGTCAGCACGCAGCGATGTATTTGCCAGAATGTTCGACTCCGACATGAAAGAAAAAGCAACCGGCCGAGTAGAAATACCCGACGTAGAACCAGACATTTTCAAGCAATTTTTGGAATACTTGTACACTGGAAGAGTTGGTACCACTGACTATGAAGATCTGAAGAAGTTGCTAACAGTGGCGCACAAGTACGCAGTTGTCAGCTTGGTCAGCATCTGCGGGTATCGAATTTCTGAAAAGCTGTCCGTCGATAACGCAGTTGACAATTTGATCCTGGCCGATCTGGTTAAAGAAGATTTTTTGAAAAAGGACTGCATGAAGTTCATTTTGAAGAACAAGGACAAGGTTGGAGCCACGGAGAAATACAAGGAAATGATCAAGTCTCACACGAGTTTACTCTCGGAAATTTTTCTTCTGGACATAAAATGAGTGTCGGCATAAGTTCAAACGATTGATGGTTATTGCGGTACTTTTATTGAATAATATTTTACTTTGATGTAAGAATCATAGATGCTCGAATTCGAGAATTTTTATGTATTGAAAAATATTGTAGAGAATAAAATAAATAATGTGAGTTATTTTAATGAATAAAACTATCAATCTATTCAAAAAAATAAAACGAATTTTTCTTGCATTACTAAATTTAGATGTAAGGCATAATATGTAATTATTGAGAATTTTCTTTTTTATTATTTTGGTCTTTAGTTATAAAAAAGGCCAATTAAAATGTAATTAATCTCAATTAACTTCAATTTTTAACGAAAATTTGCATAAAAAAGTACTGGAGAAAAATATAAGTTAATAGTTCAGTTTAATTTCATGTAATTTTTGCTGTACTTCATTTTATACCAAAAACCTTATCATCTAAATCGAAATTTCTCATTGAAAAGATGATGTCAATACCCTCTTAATTTTTTACTAAAATTTTTTGATTTATTATAATAATCCAACAAAAAGAATAAATTTATCTGGTTTGCATTTTATACCAGTTTTTGTAAGAATCTCTTGCTTTCACGGCAGTCTTCAGTGATACACTACATAAATTCAAATATTTTATTTGAAATCAACCAAGAGGAACATGAAACTAATAATTATTCTCACTTTCGTCTCTCTAGAATTCGTAGCTGGAATCAACAATGGTAACAATCCAGAAAATTCACAATTAAATCTTGAAAATCTTTGTAAAACTACTTATTTTATAGTTTGCTACTATCGACCCCTAAACAGTCGATTCATATTGAATCTGCAGAGTAACCAAGAGTGCAACGATTACTGTCTCCGGGATCACGGTAGGAGTGGAGTCTGCAGGCGTGCCACTTGCGTTTGTTACCTGCCAGCGCTGAGTTAGTTCAAATTCAATTTTTCAAATTACAAATCACCGATAAAAAATATTAATTTTTTCGATAATTTATTTAGAGTGCGGTTATCAAACTCGGTGGGGCGAGTTGATCGAGGCAATGGATACTGTAAGGTGCCGCGATACTTGCCGCAACGATGGCAGGATCGGAGGACGATGCGTGAACAGAGTGTGCGACTGCACTCGAGGATTCAGCGCTGCCGCAGCTTGAAAAATTTTTTGTAAGAATAATTTTGAAATAAATACGATTTTACAATATTTTTTTTCTCTGTGAATTTATTCTTATAATTTAGAAAAAAAAAAATTTTTACTGGGACAAAACTTCAATATGATGGTAAGCTTGTATTGCGAAATCAAATTTTACTTAGAAAACTGCAAATTCTTAATTCTATAAGAGTTAATAACCTTTGTACTAATAACATAAAAAAATAATAAAAAATTGTATTAAAAAATTTCCTGGCAATGAGGAAAATTACAAAAATCCACTATTAAATAAGAGCTAGCGCCATCTTGCGTAAACAGTTTATTCATGAGCTGATTGGTGAAGATTAAATGAAGAAGTTTTTAAAATATTCGAAAAGCGCATTTGAGGTTACTATTTTTGTTTTTTTCCTATGCGCGCTTGCGTGCTTAAAAACTGATAGAGTGAGAATTTAGATTAAAATTCTAACTGTTAGAATTTTTTATTATATTTAAAAAAAATTTCTCTTGCAAAAGCAATAAATAAGGGTCCATGCGCGCTTGCGCGCTGAGTAATTTCTAGTATGATCAAATTTTATAAATATTTATATATTTTATGAAATTCTCGTACAAAATAAATAAATGAAATTTCACGTCATTTTTTTGCACCCTAATTTTATAGGTAAAAAATATAATCTCATAAGTAAATTTGAATGGTAACATAATTATAAAACATTTCATTTATAAAACACTACTTCAGTACATACAAAGTAAGTAAAAAAAGGCCAAGGATCTACACGTCACATTTTTCATCATTCGACATATGTAATCATTGACAAATTTTCAAGATAAGCTAAAATTATTAAACATCGTATCATTAAATTAAAACGTTATCTTAACTGAAAAATACCAAAAATTTGCATATAAAAACTTCAAACAATTATTTTTAGATGATTGGCTTCTTGTTAAATTTTATTGATAATTCGTAAAAGCACGAGCTCAATCCTTTATTTTCATGACAATAAGCCTTATCTCTGCATAGTATCAGTTAACTCAAACTACAATTTAATCTTCTGGAAATTTTTAACACTGTATGGAAATTTAGGAACATTTACAATTCATCGAATTAAACTACTTTTAGAGCTGATGCAGTTGAACAAAATTTGAACTTTTACATCAGTTTTCAGTTACAAGAGCTGATTGACTAAACTTGTATCTTATTCAACTAACTTTTTACAGAAACATGAAACTCGTCATTTTTTTTGCATCTGTATTACTGCTCGCAGCGGGCATCAATTGTGGTAAATATTATTATTAATTATACAGTTTATAAGGCAGTAAATCATAATTAAATTTTTCAGTCTGTTATTATCACCCAAGACGCGGCCTGAAACTCATCGAAATGCGGGACGACGCTGAGTGTTACGATTACTGTCTTCAGGACCACGCCTGTGGAGGTATCTGCAGCCACGACCACTGCATCTGCGATCCGATATACACCCACGCGTTCGGTTAGTTCGATCTTACTTAATCATTTAATTTTCCAGGGGAATAAGAATTGTTTTTTTTTAAATCCAGAATGCGCGTTTCAAAAAAAATCTGGCAACTGGGTGGAGGTCAGGAACACCCAAACTTGTCGCAAGATATGCCGGGACCATGGCAAAGCAGGGGGACGGTGCGAGAAGAAAGTATGCGAGTGCTTTGATATTTTTACCACCGCTGGGTCTGCTTGAATTTTTGTGTGAAGTGGAACGAATTTGTAAAATATTACTTCGTGAGGTTCCTCCATGATTTTAGGATAAAATAATTTTTGATTAACCAAAATGTTTAGAGAAAAAAGTTGCTTAATAAAAATAATTAAGCGAGAAAATCATAAATATATTTTAATATATGATGTTCACAGAATAGATTTTAGCTATGTTTGTTATCTATAAATATTATTAGTTTCCCTAATAAAATCTACATTTTGTATGTATGTACACTTTTTTTATTTTATTTAATCATGAAAAATTTATTTATTATAGTGATTGATGAATATTTAGGCTACTTTGCGATAAAAAATTTTTTCTAATAAATATATAGATGACTTGAATGTTGAAGAAACTTTTGGTAAGATAAAGGTCAGTTTGAACGATGAAGTATGATGGAGCGTTTAAAAAGCTCTAAAAGTAAGATGAAATTTATTATGGCGTATATGGGTCTTCCTCCAAACACATTACTTGAGTCAAAATGCATGATTTATTTTTTAAATTAATGTAAATTAAATAAAGTTAAACTTTATAAATGGGAACAACCGATTCATGAATTATGCAAGTCTTTACTTTTCTGAGGAAACACCAATACCATTGTGCGCACGTGGCGTAAACAACTGTTTTCAAACTTTGAAATCTTGTTTGTGCTTTTTCAACTCAGTTTTCAAATTTTCCCCAATAAATACGAAAAAAAAAAAAAAAAATAGAAGAGAACTTGCAATGCAAATTTTCGACCCCGCAAAGTGTTATTTTCCACTAAAAAAATCTCTTTTTTTTTAAATAAATATTCAATGATGAAAAATAAAATTTAAAACTCCGATACTTTTTTTGAAAACTTAAACCAACAAAATTTCGATTTTATTTTCAAAAAGAGCAGTTTGGATTTCAATATTCACTGATTTTTTTCAAAAAATATATTCCCGTGAGCGACGTTCAAGATCCAATCCCTCCCGTCTTTCATTTTTCCCTCAAAAAAAAAAAAAAAAAACTTTTCATAAGATCAAGGTGTAATGTAATACTGGCCGAATGATGGATCATGATGGAGCCGCCTCAGAAACTTTTCACTTAATCCCGGGGTACATCAACAATATTAACTTTCACGATCCAACTGAAAAACTTACTTAAAAAAAAAAAAATCCGCATTTTCAGCGAGAATAAATCGTCGTCCTCGCACGGGGGAGGAGAATAAATCGTTCGTGCCTAACAGCCCGCCGTCCTAATAACGGTACACCTTAGCTAAGCGCAAAACACGTCGACGCTGGAAGAAGCTCGGGGAGGTAAATCGAGGGGAGAAAATCGCTAAACGACCCCGAAGCACGCACAATATCGTACAGGGTGGTAAATGAAAAAGAACAAAAATGTTGGGAGATAAAACAAAATGTGTGGTTGGGTATCGCTGCTTTGATTTTTATACGAAAGATACGAAAAAAATTGTGTATTTTTCGTTTTTTATCGAATTTCGGGTATGTTCGTAAAGTATTTTTTATCTAACAAGATAATATTAAAAATAAAAATTAGTGTTTTATGCATGGCTCGGGTAGAGATTAAATAAAAAACTAAAATTAGTTATGATTGAATTGTTATTTAATGTTCGTGTCTAAAGTTAGTATCTTACTCACAATCAAGACCAATTATTAATCTTGATTAAAATGTGAAAAAGGAGAGTAGATTTGGCATAATTCTGGCAAGTAATTTTTTTTAAATAAAAATAAAGCACAAATTAACCTAATTTTACTATCAAATTCACTAATGATTGACTTTGCATTATCTAATGCCATTAATAATTATTTTGCTGTCAAAGTTTTTTAACTCTCGTTTGTAATCATGATCCATCTTTAAAAAAGAGAGTGCGAGTTTCGACCTTCGACTGCACAATCGGTGTATCGTTCTGGACTCAATATTTTATTTGTGTTCCTATTGGTCAACTAGAATTTATCTTCAGCGCCACCTATTGTTATCTAAATAATTAAAAATAAATTAGAAAAAAAATTAATTAGAAAAAAACAGGTTTGGTTAAATAACTCAGCGTTTCATAAAAATTTCCACCAAATATTCATCGCTTGTGAGCACGCGTGATTTTAAAGAAAAAAATTGTTCTCGAAAGAAATATTTCTTTGATAAAAAAAAAAAAAAAAAAAGAAAGAGAATCGACGGTAAAACTGCGCGGAATGATGTGGAGAGGGTTGACTTTAGGATTTGTACGAAGAAAATCGTGGAAAAAGGCGAGGGGCGACACAATGGCCGACTCTTTTTCCCGCGTTGCTTTTTCAATGCATTTATTTTATACTGGACGAGGCGAGGAAAATGCATTATTCTCCTTCTTTCCTCTTTTTAGCAAAGAAAGTTGCTTTGGTTAATTTAGTTCGGCCTTTTTCTTGCTGTTGATTTTTTGAAAAAGAGATGATGATGCCGGCATTTTTTTTTCTTTCTCAAAAAGGAACTTTCGAAATATTCTTAAGCTGAATGAAAAGTATTTCAAAGCTTTGCTAAAGCAGAAAAGTAATCGAAAAGAAAAACTATGCATTTTTTACATAATGTTATCAAAGTTTAGATTTTGAGGTTATGTTTTCTCGATCCACTGATTTAATATAACAAAGTTATGTAAGAGGCTTTTTCTGAAGATAAATTCTAAAATTAACACAAAATAAGTAACCTAATATAAGCGTATTTTTTAAAAAATTTGTTTTTGGTTAGTTTTCAAATGTGACCTAACCTATAAACCTATCCATAAAATAAATATAACTAAAGAAAAATCTGAAGTAGTTACTTTCGCCTCATAGTGCACAACTCAAACTGATCCTGATTGTTGAACACATTGTCAATAAATTACTTATATTGCAGAATCCAAGTTTCCATGCTTTTTTTCAAGATAATTAAGTTGGAAATTAGTGAAATCATCATAAATATATAGTGATACTTTAAACGTAAATTTTTTAATTCTTTGAACCTAATTATCTAGAAAATAGTATGGAGAGCTATATTTTGTAAAATTATATTCTAAATGATCAGTTCAACATATTTTATATTTAGAAAAAGTTTGAGTTGTGGGCTGAATGCTTATGATTTCCAGTAAAAATAAAAACTGCAAGAGAAATCAGTGCTCCATCCTAGTATAAAAAACAATACATTTTAACTCTCTACAACCCATCAGATTCGCTTATCAGCGAACTTCGTGACTCAAAGAGAGCTCGGCCAATTTAATAAAGCAGCCCGGGCCAAAGTGAATTCCGCGGTGGTGCGGACGCAAAAGAGCATGAGTAATTTGATGTTTGCCTCCTCCTGCCCCCCCCCCCCCCCGAAATCCCAAAGAACGTTGCACAGTCCATCAGACATTTATAAACCCCGCGGTGTCTCCGAGACGCTCGATCGACTTTTTTTTTCTTTTATCAAAGCGGATCGCTCGGTTGGCAAAACGTCCGTATCGATAATGATCCAAAGGAGAATTTTTCTCCATTCGGGTTTTATAAAATCAAAGGAGCTCTTTGAGCAGACGTATATTGATGTATCGTCCTTTTCGGATTTTCAACCGTGATGGTGCAATATTTCTGTAAGCTTTTTTTTCCAAATAGAAAAAATTTGTTGCGGTGAATTAGTTTTAAAAAATAAATTATATTCGATTAATTATTTTAATTATGAAAGTAAAAAGGTGATGATTAAAATGGACACATTCCCATAAGAAAAAGTATTTGAGTCAGAAGGTCTTTCTCGACTAATCCCGAAGCATGACCGGGGGTTGGATTAATTCTCAATGGAGTAGTTTCTCAAAATCTATTACTGCAACCCGGCGTCTCCTAATGATTTTTTTCAATATTATACCTGACCAACAAAGCTGAAAGTTTTTGAAACAATCCAGAGACCACGTACGGCGGTCCTGGTACTATAGGTATATTTTCCCTTAAATTATTAGGTACTTAATACCTCTATAAGTGCATTCGAAAGCTAAGCTTTTCTTCAAGTTTACTTGAGTTCGAATTTCAGGGTTAGTCATTTATCAAACTGTCCAAAAACTTGATAATGGTTACCTTGATCATTTTTTTTGTTTTATTTTTGAGAAAAAATTACCATTATTTGTTTAACAAATATACCTAAGGTAATCAACTAATTACTCAGCTTTTTTTCAGCAAGTACAGTTGCAGTTCAAACTGCAATATTCTTAAAAAATGACTAATAAGATCCATAAAAAAAATCTTAAAAATTAATCTTGGTCCAAACAAAGAATCTGAAATGAAGTTTTTTTATTCAAAGTGAAATTCAATGTACCTTTAATTAAAAAACCAGTAAAAAACGCATTTTTCTGACAAAAGTAGCAATTAATACGTTTGTATCCATTAAAAAAGTACTTTATCGTCTATAAATTTAATTGCGAAAGCTCTGAAATTGGTCGCACTTTGATTAAGGTATAATATAAAAAAAAATTATTAAATAAAGTAAGAATGTAAGTTTAATCGTACCTTGCTTGTCGCCCTGCTCCACGGTGGAACTCATGGCCCAGGGTGTGTCGCAGGTGTGGGTCAGGGTCAGGTACCTGACCCCGAGCTGGTACAGGGTCCGGAGCACGGCGAGACTGCTTCCGAGGCTGTGCCCGCCCTCCACTCCAATCAGGGATGCTATCCGGCCGTTTTTGTGTGCCTTTATGATCTCTGCGAAAAAAAGCGGGAGAAGAAAAAAATTGATGAGAGCTGGCTTTTACCGAGATTGATTCACTTGCGGGCTTCCTTTTTTTTTTCGGGTCGTCGCGATTTTGAATGTCTGAGAGATGCTGCAGCTCAAGGTAATCTTAAGTAATCAAACTAAATGGTAGGTGCCGAACGAAAGATTTGGGTCGATATTTGTTTTGGTTTTTTGTAAATTTAGTATCGAAAGAGGGACTTCTAATTTCTATTGTTTTTACAAGAAAATTAAATTTGGGTGTAAATTACATGTTTCATTGAAATTTTATTTCAAAAATATTTATTTTACGGGCATATTGGCCAATGCATCGAACTCATATTACTGAGCTGCATGAATTCAAAATTAATTATCAATTCGACGTTTGATACGAAAAAGGACATTTGTCTGGGGTTTGCGAAGTCAAAAGTCTAAAAATAGGTCTGTCGCGACTAAAATACGCCAAAATAGATCAGTTTACCTAAAATGGCTATAATAACTATTTTGGCATACTTTTTTACTTTTTACTTTACAAATCCCAGACAAGTGCTCTTTTTTGTATCATGTACGTTAAAATTCTACATAAAATTCGAATACATTAAAACAATAAAATCAGAAAATTAATTCGAAACTGAATCGATAAAAATTGAAATTAAAAAATCGATCTTATTTTTTAATTTTCAATAAAAAAAAAAATTGGCATTTCTAAAACAATGAAACTCGTGAATTTTCTCAAGAGTCCCGTGGGGGTCGTAAAAAAGTGAGGAAAAGTTTACAGCAGACTTGAAAAAAAAAAAAAATGTGTTGCACGCGTGTCCGACACATGTCGCGAACTTTCGCTCGGTTTTTTTCACGCGCATCGTAAAAAGGAAGCATTTACCGAGTGACCATTTGAGAATATTTTTTCGTAATATGCGCGCAGACGATTTGTAACCAGCGATGTTTACAACTTTTAATACCGGAAATCCGATTTTCGAACACTCGACTTTTGGAAGGATGAGTCGTTCTTTTCAAAATATTTACCGTGTAATCCACTAATTTGCTCAAAACTTTGATTTGACATTGAAATTATGAGTACTGAGTAATCTGTATGTATAGAGTATGATAAATCTAGTTTTTTATTTTTTTAATTAAAAATTTTAGTGTAAAATTTTCAACTGCTTGTATATGATAAATAACAATAATAACTTTACTTATTCATTGTTGAGAGAATTTTTAAACAAATTTTTTTGATTAAATTGACCAGTCTTAGAAAAATGGGTCGATTAGAATTAATTAAGCTTCAAACGCAATTTTTTCCGAAGTATCTTTTAACTAGGTTTTTGGTTGGACCGATACAGAAAAATGCATCTACTTTTATATAGTTTTATCAGATCCAAACAGTTTTTAACAAAAAATAAATAAAATAGTAATTTTGCTAAACTTGTTAATTAATTTAAATTTTTACGAAAAACCCCAATTTAGATGATAACGAAACCCCCTTGTAGGTACTCCAGTTCGAAACTAGTAAACGATTTTTCGGGTAAACTCGGAATTGTCGTCAGAGTCCAGCAGCCGCTCTGACCTACTTGCGTCGCGCCCTCGAGATTCCCTAATTTCGTCTAATCCGATATCTCCCCCACATCCGGGCGTCCCGAGTTCATGAAAATCGTGACTCTCGAGTTCAAAATTTGTCCGGAGTTTTGGGGTTAAGACGTAAACTCGAGCCTCGAAGACTTGGGGGGGAAAAGCAAATTACCCTTGTTTTTTGATACTTTAAGTGAAACGAGGTTTACATTTTAACGTTAAACCACCCGAATTTCCCTTAACCCGATGAGGATGATGTTCGCACAAGTTTCATTGTCTGGTTCACGCATGAGCCGCTTGTACTGATGATGGCTGATGAACCGGATTACCGATTACGAGTGTCACCATCGATGCCCTCGTAGAGAAACATCTCGAATCAAATTGTGTAGTACGAAAATCTCTCGTACACCGCTAACACAGTTTCATTATTAAACCATATAGTCTAACTAGAAATTTTTTTTATAAATTACTGAAGAGTAAATTACATATTTTTGATTTTATTATCTGTGCCTGATAGTTAATCAAAGATAAGTTATCTTCATCTCTCTTTACTTATGTTATCGAAAAATCTGTACTAGCCTAGGTCTGGAAACATGCTATACGAGTCCTTGTTTCGTGTGAATCATCTCAAGAGCATCCTGCACGAAAAATTTATGTCAGTATTGAGACAAATGTATCACGCGTGTCCCTCTTTTACCAAGGCTCACAAATCATGCAACCTTGGACCGAGGATTAGGCAAAAAAAGGGAGGCCTTTGAGTTTCCTCGAGAGGAAAATTTACGATTTTGGAGAAACCCGCTCGTGTTCAGCACGTGTCCACTCTTCCCGCGGATTACCGTATTTGAGTAAGATTTTACAAGAAACGTGTTTTTGAGCTCCCATAGTTTCACTCGGGATTTGTTTGTTTAGGGCCTGCACTCGAGCTGAGGATTAGCGAAAAAAAAGGGGCCGAGGGGCGATGATTTACAGCCCCGGACACCGATGTTTGCGTGCGCGTCGATACTTTTATTTTGGCGAGGGGAAGATTTTTATCTTGGTGACGATGCTTGACGAATCGGCCCTTTCAAAATATTCACTGCTTTCGAACTAGTAAAATTTTCTTCCTGCAATAATTACTGTAATGATTTAATCGTTAATAAAAAAAGAAAGCCTTACTGCATTACAGTTATACTTTAAAAGAAATAATTTCAAAAATACCTCGGTTCTTTTTTTCCCACTCATGATAATTAATAATCTCTCGGATCAGACACCTTTTTCAGCACATAAATTTTTTTCATTTTTAGGTAGACTCAAATAAACACCGGTTGGGGTTTAACTTTTGGTCTGTAAACGAGCAACGTTACGAGTTAAGTTTTCGCGTCGGCGCTGACTCTGATTGCGATGGATGAAGGAACGAGCCGAGGATTAATTTTATCGCCGGGGTTATTACGCTCTGGGGTGTCCTTCTCGTACACGATACGATTTTCGGACGTTTTTTACGCGGTTTCGGTACTGCTGATGAGTTATTGTTGATTTCAGTGAGAGGTTTTTTGTGAATTTTTGAGTTCTTGGAATTTAGTCGTGATCAATTTTTGTGCAAATTGTGAACCGAGATCGAATGATTCTGACTTGAAAAATTTCTTACTGCAAGTTTAGAACGTAAAATAAAATATTCGAATTTTTTAGGTAAGTAATTATAATTACGTTAGATTATATTTTTAGAAATTTTATTTACAGCTGATTTTTATTTTTAATATTTAGATGAAATATTCGAAATTCAAACTTGATTTATTGCTATAAAAAAACTAGTGTTTTATTAAAAGTTGTCAGTAACCTGCGAGGTAATCTATTATTTAAATTATTTTGGATTCTTGGTGAGAGCAGAGTAGTCAAGTACATAAGTTATATTTTTGAAAATCTTATTTAAACAAGTGCTTACTTGTAGGTCTGAAGATAAGAGTACGCTCAAATGAGTCTACAAAAAATTTTGATCTTGATCTTTTTATTCTCTCGAAGTGTAGTAGTTTTGTAAACGAACAAAATGAAAATTTTGATTTTTTTAATCTGTGCTTTGTACGTAACATCAAGAGTTGATTCTGGTAAGTTATGATAAAAATTTTTAAGTTATTGTAAAACCGTGATTTTATTATTTTTTTTTAAGCTTGCATACTGAAGCTGCTGGGAGGTGAAGAAAAAGATGTCGAAGACGATATAAGTTGCCATCAAAGTTGTGAATCGTACAACAGAGGTGCAGGAATGTGTATAAATTTTCGTTGCGCTTGCAACTATGACAAATTTCTTGGAGCATGTGAGTAAAATTTGGTTCCCACTAATTTTTTTATACACTCTCTAAAAAAAATTTTTTTTGCAGCTTGCTTGTTTAAATACGAAAACGGAACTCATACAGAAGTTGCAGACGATATTAATTGCGATTTGCATTGCAAAAATTTAGGCGAAAATGGTGGATTTTGCGAACCAGTAGATAAAGAAGTTTACAGTGAATGCCTGTGTTACAATGAATTTGTGAACTGACTTGATTTTTAGTTTTATAAATTTTAGTAATAGGGGATTTGTAATGTAATTTGTATTATTGATGAATTAAAATTTAATTTTTTATTATAAAGTCTATCAGAAACATTTTTTTTTTTTTTTCAAAAATTATAAGTTATAGTTTTTCATACCTGCGTGTATAGCTTAGAGTAAATCAAATTTTGGGCCAATTACTAGATCTATTAAATCTCAATATTTTTTTAAACTATAAAAAATAACTGAAAAACCGTAAAAGTTTTAACTAAAAAATAACTATAAACAAACAAAATACTCAAAGATAAAAAACTTTGAACTGAACCTTTTAATCTGTGAAATTTTTAGTTTTGTACGTAAGATCTAGTTCTGATTATTCCTTAGATTCCCATTAAATTTTATAGAATCTGAGCACATAATTTTAAGTATACGAAATTTTATTTAAACAAGTGCTTGATACATACAGTTTTAAAGATAAGAACACTTGCAAATGAAACTGAATATTTTTTTTACTTTGATCATTGTTTTTCACAAAGTCGTTTATCCCAAAATGGACGAAACGGAGTTCTTAGTAATTATTTTTATTTGTGCTACGTACATCATAGCTGCATCCAATGCTTTCAGTACATTATAATTTTTTTAGCAGCCATCTAAGTATTTTAAAAATTTTAATTGAATTTTTTTTTCAAGTATGCACGCTGAAACTATTGGGAGGCAAAGAAGATTACGTTCGGGGTGGTACAGGTTGCCATGAAAAATGCAAGCTGTATAAGCGAGGTCGAGGAACTTGTGTGAATTATCGTTGCACCTGCAACAAAGATAAGTTCTTTGGGGCAGGTGAGAGGAAATTTCATGAAACAATCGACTATAAGTTTCATTTTTTAAGGAATAAATAAAAATTATCGATAAACGGAGAAATTTCACTTTTACAGGGTGCTTATTCGAGAACACAAACGGAACGTACACTGAAGTCGACCATAGTGCCGGCTGTGAGACACTTTGTAAAAATTTAGGCAAGCGTCAAGGCTGGTGTGAGCAAATCGATACTGAACCTTATGACAAGTGCGTGTGCTACTAAAGTAAGAATTGTATGAACTTTGATTGATAAGAATAATTTTTTTGTTTTCAAAAACCGGATTTTATTTGTAGCTAAAGATTACCACCCTTATCTTAGCATGTAAATCTTATGTATTCATCTTCTCTAAAAGTGAGGATTAATAGATAAAAAAAATTCATTTTTTTTTTACACTAAATCGTTCATAAGAAGTTTTTTTGATGATCATCCGGTATAATAACTGTAATAACTGTATCAATATTGAATAAGTAATTAACTAAGCATCTGCTTACAAGCAAAACTTTTTGTAGAAGTCACGAAGCTGTAAAAAATCACTCTACGAAGGCGTCTAACTTTGTGGCTTGAAAAAGAGCCATCTAAAAAAAAGTTGCCAGTCAGTTAGGTATAGATATTTAACTTGAGGTCCTAAAAAATATAAAAGGTCATTATAAACTTTAATTACTTTGTATTGACATTTTTAAGACACTGGATCGTGGCTCAGTGTATGTATAAACGCTTTCCTCTAGGGCAAAAAATTAATACAGTTCGAACCCAATCGATACAAGTTTTCTACTTCAATTTTTTTTTTAATCTGCGAGTTGTATTTTGAATGAAGACACCGGTCCTTATAACGACAGATAAATTATGCTCGTTAATATCAATCACCTAAAATTAATTGTTTTTAATAACTCGAAAAATTAAATTGTATTCAATTAATTGACATTGATAATAAAAAAAGGGCCGTGGAATGGTTGATCTTTTTTTAGAGCCCCGAATCCAGTTCGGTCCCAATTGATCAGGATGGCTGGAGACTTTTTTTGGTTTTCTATGTATGTAGTAAACTGAAAAAATTAGACGACCACCGTCCAAAAACCAAGACCATCTCGCCTAAACATGGACGCCTCAACTCTATACCATCTCTATAAATTACAGTACCTAAATTTTCGTAAAAGTGTAAATATTGAGCAGATAATCAGGTAATTATTTGCTCAACAGCTGACCGGGCTCCCCAGGGGTGTCGTTTGCAAACGATGTGCCAAAGAGAAATAAGAGGATGATTTACAATGGGTGCACCAACCATTTTTCCCGCACACGTGTCAGTCTATCTGCTCCAGGCCCCTCCTCGAGCGTCTATTGGAAGAACTAATAGCCTAAATCCCACTGTCGGGCCAACACGAGTCCGAGGCTGGCCCCAACAGAGGATTAGGCCCTCCCTCCTTTGTTTTTCACAGGTAATGAACGATGCTCGGGAAAAGCCCCGGGACCGAGTTTGTGTACTTGAAGTGGGACCGGGGAAGATTTTTTTTTCCCAGTTGCTTAATTACATGTCTGGAGACGTTGCGACGCAAGACGCTTATGGGGGTCGTAAATTAAGAGATCGAGTGGGTGTGGATGCCTGTATCGTCAAAAAGGGACGGTTGAAAAAGTACTGATTGTCTTGGACCCCAGGAAGCGGACCAAATGGGTTTTTTGAAATTTTTTTTTTTAAACATTACTGTCGACCAAAATGTTTCTTCTGGATTACATATGTGTCCTCGGAAGACAATGGTAGACAATTCAAAATTCGAGTCTTGGTTAAGTTAACCCTCGCCAGTGCAAAGAGGCAATTTTTTAAAATTATTTATTTATCTTGATTTTTTACAGATCAAAAAATTAAACTAATTACGCTCATGCTTCAATTGTTTAAGTTTTCAATGAGTCTTGAATGTACATACTATCTATTTTTTTTTAAATTTACCGAAGAAGCAATTGATAAAGAATTTAAATTTAAAATGATTTTAACGAGTTGAATTTTTTAACAATTAAGATTAATCGTTGAAAAATTTTTATAGCCGTAACTCAAACATTGATTTAAGTTTAAAATTGTGTTGTTTTATGACAAATTTAGACGAAATCGCGTCGAAAATTTTCTCTCAAATTTTTAATTGCCCGAATATACACTTTTATTTCTGTTTTTAAAGTAAAAAAAAAAAAAATTTATTTTATTTAAACAGAGATGAAAAATTGCTACAATGACGGTTTAATTTACACAATTTATGTAATGAAAAAATTAATGCTCGCCAGTAGAAACCTTTTTTAATGTAATTATTCATAACATTATAATTACATTGAGTTTT
Organism: Encarsia formosa; assembly: GCA_038277355.1. NCBI lineage: Eukaryota > Metazoa > Arthropoda > Insecta > Hymenoptera > Aphelinidae > Encarsia > Encarsia formosa. The sequence goes on along the minus strand of CM076185.1, from coordinate 3,397,959 downwards.
TAAAAGTTTGCCCTTTTAATTTTTTTACGTTTAAACTTTAATTTTTAATTATTTTATCGATATTGGATTGAGCTTGAAATAATTGCAGTAGGGTCTGTCCGTATGTGACGGGTGTTACATCGTACACAGTTTTTCAAATATTTATGAACATACAATACTAAAAAAAAAAAAATTTGATACTAAAAGGAAGTACTTTTTTTTTAGAAAATTTTCATGTCATTCAAAAATTTTTCACATCTTTCATTTTTATAAAAATTCAATGCAAAGTCCGTTCCGGGCGTTACTGAAAACAGAAGTGGTTCTGATGTTACCGGTAAGAATACAAGAACTCAGCGAATTATGAAATGATGCAGTTCTGAAAAAAATTCATGTTAAAGTTAAGTCTTGAAACTTTTACGCTCATATAAAAGTTTTTGTATTTTTCATTTTTTTTACTTAATAAAGATTTATCTTTATGTTCCGGGTGTTACACGAATTTGTTCCGGGTGTTACGCGTACGAATAAATTTCTTGTAGGACACTGAAAAAATGATTTCTGATGCATATTTAATACTATTAAATTAATAATCATCTATTGAAAAACTCTGAAGCAATTTATTATTGAAAAAATCTTTATTTTTTGAAGATTTTACATTTTTAACGGGCTTATAATATAAACATTGTTATAATACTACATAAATTAAAATCTTTGATAATATAAGATCTAATAGTCAAATTGATAACTATGAATGTATTTTTTAATATTTTATCTCATTTAATTCAACGGAATCTTATTTTAAAAGTAATTTTTTCTTTTTTCGTCTTTCTTTATCTCTGATTCTTTCTTTATAGTCAGGGCGCCGTAGGGGTTTTCGTGACCCGATAGCGGTCAGCGATCCACCCAGGATTAAAAGATGTATTTCGACCTCCTAATGAAGAATTTCGAGGGTGGACGTTCGAAAAATTTGTTTACAATTGTTTAAACATATAACAAAGTAAAAAAATCATTTTTTCGATGAAAAAAATTTTTTTTTTTTTTTTTCAGCTAAAAATAAGTTGAAAATGTGAGCGGACTTTTTTTTGAAAAGTCAATAGTTTTCGAGAAAAAAATCATCAAAGTTTAGAAAAATCGTGCATCTGTAGAAAATCAGTCGAGCCTACCATGGCGGCCGGAGTATAAGTTTTTTTAAACTTTGATGATTTTTTTCTCGAAAACTATTGACTTTACGAAAAAAAGTTCACTTACATTTTCGACTTATTTTTAGCTAAAAAATATGAAAAAAAAAGTTTTCATCGAAAACATGAGTCCAAAAGATTGAACGGAGGCAAAAAGACCAATGCTGTAAAATACGTTTAAAAGTGAAAAAAAAAAAAAAAAGATATCTGTATTGTTTCTTTTTAATGCTTTAGTAATATTATACTTTTTTCTGCTTAAATAATGTATTAATTCTGAAAGATTCAAGTGTACTTTAACAGCGACGTCCGTGACATGTAACACCCGGAACGCATTTTTTCGGAAAGAGGAGTCTCAAAAATTTTTTCTACAGTAGGGGGGGATTAGTTATCTTAAGATAGCTTTGTAAACAAGAAGCTGAGTAAAAATATTAAAAACTCAAGTCACTATACAAACAATACCCTTTTTTAGCGTTCCGGGTGTTACAGAGAAATAAGGATCTTTACCACAGCACAAAAATTTCTGTAATTACCGAAACAAATTGAAACTTTGCTGAGAGCTCAATCACACTACATTCTAAAGAGTGAAACATAACTTATAAATCTTTGTTGACATCGAACGATTAACAGTGCTACCAACTTTTCGCTAGAATCACACAAGTCAGGCCGGTGGTGTTCATAGATTCATCAACAGGCTAAAAAATTTGAAATTAAAAAAAAAATTGGTAGAACCAATATAGTTCCAGAAACTATATATAATTACTGACCAGAAAAAACGGTTTATATATATTTTTTTCATTATTTAATTTTTTACTCTGAGGTTCGTTTTTATACGGACAGACCCAGTATGAATAATAAAGACCAGGTCAATTTAATCATTACCATTTTCATCAAGCTTTCCTCTTTTTTAATTTTCTTCATAATTAAAACTATGCATTTTAATAATTATTTTTATGGTATCTCAGTTAAGGAATAAAAATTTTTTTTTTTTTCAAAAATCAACACGTGCTTCGTTAATGATTTATCTGTTATCGTCGTACAAAACTCGATATCACTCAGATGGGTAAGGTAAAGTACACAACTTTGAATTTTTTTATTGGAACTTTGGATAATTTAATACACTTTTATTTAATCAATTGTCAAATTACAATTTATACCCTAGTAGAAACCTATTTATTTCGAAAGTTTAAAATTTTTTTCTTATTGTTCAGTCTCATGACTTCGCGTTGTTAATCAAAAACGATCTCAAACGTATTAAAAACGCAGTAGTAAATAGATTTTCAAGTTTAAGAGTCCAGTTTTGGATTAATTTGACATCAAGTGTTTCTTTGATAAAAGAAAAAAAATGAAGTCAGCCCTTGTTTTCAGCTGCTTTATACTGTTTGTAACTGAAATTTCTGCCGGTAATTATCTCAAAATAATTTATTTCTACAATTTTTAACTGTATTTTTTTTCAAGTTTATTAATTTTGGCCCTTAAAAATTTTAATATTTCCTAATAGATCAGTGTGATATTGTTAGCTTGAACAAATTTTTTATTTCAGTCTGCACGTACATGAACCGAGGTGGTCACAGAATAGACGTCTTCAACAATGATGGCTGCAACGAAAATTGTTTACAGGACCTCAAAGGTCAAGGCCGGTGTGTTCACGATAATTGCGTTTGCGACGACCACGTCAACGTCGTCAGAGGTAAAATGATTTCGTTCAATAAGCTCTTCTTTTAATTTTGCATCTAAAAATTAACTGCATTTTATTTGGTTCTGCTGCAGATTGCGCGTACATAACTTACAACCGTAAGGTAATCGACGTTTTCAGCGATCGTCTTTGCGACCAAGAGTGCCGGAAAGACAAAAGAAAAGGCGGAAGCTGTTATAAAAAACACTGCTGGTGCGATTTGGATTACTTTGGAAGACCTGTAAAACGGGTCTAATATCGAGTAGAAAAATTAAAATTTTAATTTTTTTGACGAACAGTATTGCCTTTTGAAAAAACTAAAAAAGATTTATCATCATTTAAAAAATATCCATGCTTTCCATATTTTAACCTCAAAATCGGAATTTTGTTGACTGGTTCACTACGTTGTTGTAATATGTCATAAATAAATATTATACATTCTTGCAATATTTTCAGTTGTTTTTACTTTATCTATTCTTATCTAATTATTTCTTTAAATCGAGTGGAAATTTATAAATAATAGTAGTACAGTTGCCTAGGATTTATTATGTTTTCAACCAGGACTAAATTTGAAGATTTACAAAACCATAAAAATTAGTAAAATCTCAAAAATAATTTTTTTGATTCATCGCCTTAATTCAGAAACATGCGACCTCAGAGGTTTAAAAATGTGCTAACCCAGATTCCGTTTAGAAATATGCTAACTCAATTTCGGTTAGAAAAGTTATATCTTAGATAAGATTCATTTTACAATGTTCAATCCGGAGTAAAAAATAAAATAAAATAAAATTAAGCCTGATTAGCACTTTTCTGAACCATCTCTGAGTTGGCATGTTTCTAAACTGGCTGTGAGTTAGCACGTTTCACGCGCGATTTTTGAGATAGCATGTTTCTGAATCGGGGCATCAAATTGTCATGAAAACAGTTTGTAAAACTAAAATAAAAAGAAAAGTAAATAACAGGTTAATAAACTCAAAATTGCCAGAAGAAATTTTATTGCTTTTCGATCTTATAAATTTAAAAACTTCTTTATGTCGACCTGAATCATTTAACTTTTTAATTCGACCCCACAAACTGTTTCGAATTAACATTATTTCAAACTCTTATCTTTTCAAATTCAAATAAAAACTTTTTCAATTTAAACCTCCTTCTTCGAATGTATTGAAGGTCTTTTTGACTTAGTCATACGAAATAACAGTTTCTTAAAGTTTGAATTATGCGTGAATTATCCACGTAAACTTTATCTACGCTGTATAATATAACGACTAATGATTAATTAATTTTTTAGATAAGTAGTGAAGTTAGAACGTCGAAATGATGTTGATCTAATTAATTATTCAATAAAATATTCCTATAAATTTTTATAATATTTCTTCGAAAAATACAGTTATTTGAACGTGTTTGATATGAATAATTTGAAATTACCAAGAGTTAGAAAATATCATTTTATTTGCGACAAAAATTTTATAAAAAGATGCTTTTTCTATGTATAATCGATTATTCCTTTTTTACGTTTGAAAAGTTACGCACAAGTCAGACAAAATGAAAATTTTCACGACAGTTTTCATTTTCATCGCATTTTTTTTCATTCAAGTCATTGCTTACAAAAGTAAGAATAATTTTATTACAAAATATAATTTAAAAAAACAAGCTGCACTATAAAAATTAATTATTCTTAAATATTTTATAGAATGTCTTTACATCACTCGCGATGGACACGATGAATTCGTCGATTCTGACAGTAACGAATGTGAAGTGAAATGCGCACTCGGAGAGAACAAAATATCAGGAATTTGCAGACCCTGGAACGATGATTATGACATGTGCATCTGTTATGGTGAAATCTCAGAATACATATAGAAAAGCATAGGTACAAACTTTTTTAACTATTTGATGGTCTGAGCTTTGGTACTACATAAAATGTAGTACAAATGAAAAGTTTTGAAATTTAAAAAATGAGGACAGGATATTTTAACGAATTCTGCAACTAACGACTGTTTTAGCTATATTAAGACACCTTTACTTAGGCGTACTATGTACATAAACAAATAAAGTTTTTTTTAAATAAACCAAAAATTATTTTCTGCAGCCTTTCAATTTGAAAGACAGTTAAAGGTACTTATAAACAAATTGATTAGTTATGTGCTCTCCATCCAAGTTACAACCTTTATTGAAAAGAATTAGAAAGAGCAAATTATGAATTTAATTTGAAAAATTCTTTTCATTATTAATAAATTTGGCCAATACTAATCCCAATTTAAATAAATTTAATCGAAAAATCCACGTACTAACGCCTTAATTTTTCCTCCAAAATGATAAAAATAAAACATATTCAAAATTCATCTTATTTTACTAAAAATTTTTTTGAAAAGTTCTTTTGCTAACAGAAAATTATTCTACAAGAAAAATTTTAACAATAAATATGAAGTTTATTATTATTATTATTATTAGCATATAAATTTTTTGTGAGCAACATAATCCGATTTTGCAGTACTGCATTACCACATAACATTCGAAAAATTGTAAACAATGTAGAGGTATTGGTCATGAAAAGAAATAAATTTTTTTTTCCAATAAATTGATAGTTACAGAGTCAAAAAAACAAGAGTTATTTTATTTTCATTGACTAAACATGAAAAAATTGAATTATTACTTAAAAATCATTAAATTTTGAATATTCCCACCCACAAAGAAGTCAATATCGTAGTATTTATTTTTGAAAGTTTCGTTTTTACACGTGCTGAGATGATGAATGCTGATAATTAGGGCAAATAAAAAAATTTTGTAAGTAAGGTAAGCACGTGCGAATCAAGGAAAAATCTTCATTGACCTTCAGGTATACCAACCGGGCCATAAATTTTATAAATTAGCTCATTTTGACCCAAAAAAAATTATTTAAAAGTACTCTACATACGCACGTCACAGATGATGATAATTTTTTTATTTGCATAGATTATAAATAATTTTATACATTTCGGCTTTTGAAATTATTGATGATAATTCGAAACATGTGATTGTCAATGATTCAACACATGCACAATGAATGAAAAAAGTAGGAAAAATTTAGAATTTTAGGGAATAATTTCAATGCTTTTAATTTTTGATACATTATTCTTGATTGAGAAATTCTCGATTTTTCACGTTTTTATTCAAGGTAATCGATAGCAATTATATTTTTAGTGAATACTTTAAATGATTTTAATTTTTAATACATAATTCTTAATTGTGGAATCTTCTCGATTTTTATTCAAGGTAATTGGTATCAATAATATTCATTTTTTAACCGTATTTATTGATCCTCAAAGTGCTATAAAAAACTTGTGCTCAAACATTAAAATATTCAGTTTCGATTCTTTAGTGTGAACGGTACTAAGTAAAATGAAATTACTGTGCATTACTGTAATATTTATGCTCTTTTTAGTTCAAGTAGCATTTTCCGTTGGTAAGTTCAATCAATTTTTATACAAAATTAATTAGCTGCTATAATACTAGTTAAATTGAAATATTTTTTAAGTTTATAAAAATATCTTTTATGTGCAATTTTTCTATTTCCTAAAATTCAAAGATTTAAAAATTTGTGATAAAAAGAGATGAGATACTGTATGTAGGGACATATTACATCCTTATAAATTATAAATAAAATAAACGTACTCTCTAAAGCTCAATAAGTGAAATTTCACTTATTGGAAGTGAATAGTCACTTATTCAATGCGTTAATTGTCGTCCACGTAGAAAAAGTGACTATTCCCTTTTTCAATTAGTGAAACATAACTCATGAATAAGTGAAAAATCGAATTGCGCAACCAAATGTTTATTTCTCATTAATTAAATTATTAATGCTTCTACACATGAAAAATTATTATTTTATCAATAAAATAATTAAGTTTTTAATAATTAGAATAAAAAAAAAAAAAAAAAAAAAAAAAAAAAAAAAAAAAAAAAAAAATATGATCGACTAGGATTTGAACCTTGATCCTTCAAGTGGAAAAAAATTGCAAAATAAAAGGTACAACGAAGGTCATGACATTTGACCCTCTCGACCATTTGTTCTCATGGCAAATAGTAGTGTTTAAACGCCTATAAAAACTGTTTCCCCAAGAAAGCTTGATTATAAAAATTTATATTTAGGTAATAATTAACTAATTGAATAATCATTTCCGTTCCCAATTTTTTCTAAACAAATAAATAACTCAATCATTAATCATTATTTAAGCGAGTTTTTAAATAAATAAATAAATAAGTTTCAAAATAATATAAAAGTGGAGGTTTTTAATTACATCTAATAATCTTGATTACTACCAAGTATTTTAACATTATTCACAAGTGGTTTATTTATTTTATTTTGATACAGCTCAGGAAAAAAAAAACAAAAAAAACAAAAAACAAAAAACAAAGTAAAAAAATAACTTTTTTTAAAAAACGTAAAGGATGAAAAATTTAGTAGTTTTTTTTTTTTTTAAAAAGCCAATTTTGTTACGTTCTATCACGAAAAAAAGAGGTTTAATAATTATTTTCACAAAAATCGTCAATGTACTGCTTTTTAAAATAAACAAAATAGCTTCATTTTTTTCGTAAAACTTAGCGATTTATTAATTTATTTTTTAGTTCAAAATTTTTTTTTTTTCAATATTTGTATGACATTTTTTTCATTTTGTTTTTGAACTCTATTATTATTTTTATAATTTACATTTAACTGCAGATTATTCATTGTTTATAATCTAGAAAATATAAAATTTTCAATTTTCAATTACTTAAATGTTATTTTTATCTATTTGTTCAGTTATATTTTATTACTACTTTATTTTAAAAGCATTTTCATATATCCTAGTAACATAATTTAAATTTTAACTAGAAATTACCCTTGTAAAAAATGCAGAAAAAAATACCAATTTTGAATTTTTATTTCGTTAATAATCACTTATTGTTAATGTTTTTCGGTTAAAATTAAATTGTAATGACTTTAACGATGAAATGCAATATTTTTTTCGTAATCCAACTTCATTTAGGGTTATGTTCACAGATAGTCACTTTTTCAAAAGTGATCCTTTAGATTCACTCATGAAATAAGTGGTTTTCGACTTTTTTAAATGTGATATCTTACTTCACTTACGAAATAAGTGAATATTTCACTTATTGAGATTTAGAGAGTACTTTGACCTTTGGGTTCAAAAAAATCAATTTTTTTTTTCATTTTTTTTGCTAAAAAATGTTTCAGAAATGTTGTCTCAAAATTTCAAGTCATTTGGAGCAAAACTCGCAAAGTTACAGAGTTTTTAGTAACCGTACTTTCAAGTAGGCAGAGAGCGTATCATCACGCCGTTCAAGCATGAGCAAACGACGAGCGCTATACGATGTTCGTTTATTGTTTGTTTTCATTATTAGTGTGCTTGATTAAAAAATGTACTCATCGTGAATTTGTGTTTCTGTATTTTTTTTATCTTGTAAGATGCTAACAACAAAAAAAGTTTCTAGAGAAGCTCTCAAGAAATCGAATTTTTCTCGAAACCACTATTTTTAAATCGGTTGCCAACGGCATTTGAAAACTATTGCACCGATCGTTCTAGAATTTGGTGTACTTCTTCTATACACTTAATAAGAGGCCTTCAGGAGAGAATTTTTTTTTTTTTAAATCTTAAACAAAATGGCGGCCAATAAATGGTAGATTTTTACAGTTAAAATCGCTATTTTCACTTTAAAACGGCGCCATTGTGACAAAATTGAAAAAAAAAAAAAAAAAAAAATCCTCTCCTGAAGGCCTCGAAAAACTTATTATTAATCAAATCCACTTTGAATTTTTCATTTTGGACAACCCTGCGAAATGTTACGATGGCAACCGCAAAAAAGGAGGTGTTTTCGAAGATTCACTATCATTGGCTTGGTTTTATATTAAATAAAATTTAGTTGTTTCGTTGTAAAAAAATCGCAAAAATACACATTTTTTTAACCCAAAAGGTCAAAGTACCCCCTTAACTATAGTTGAAATTTGTATTTTATTTATCTACTTTTTAATAATTTTCTCGAAGAAGATTGTATATAGTGTACATAAATAAAATGCAATAATACAGTTATGAATTTATGAAAGATTACGTATTTCTTAGTTCAACTATAAATTTAAATAAATCATCATTGTATAAAGTAATTATCGATATTTTGCGAAAAATTTTTATTTGTGAGTTAATTGGTAGACAAGTTTTTAAAGTATTCGAAAAGTGCATTTTGTGATTTCAATTATTGTTTTGATAAATAATTTTTTTTTTTTTCCAGACTGTTTCTTTTTTAGCGCTGAAAACGGAAAAGAGTTATGCTACGGTGACGACGACTGCTACCAAAAATGCCACAAGAACAACTACTCAGGAGGCTCTTGTAAACCCAGAAACTTTTACCAAAAAGAGTGCGTATGCGCCGGTCGAAAAAGCCGATATTAAAAATAAACCATCGACTTCGTAATCATTTATACCCTAATTTAACCACTGTAAATAGCCTAGTGTAAATAAACCTAATAAATAAACAAAAACTCACGAAAATTAAATTAGTCCTTAATAAGCAGCGAATGTACCCTGACGGTTATTTTACGGCCCAGCTCTGGCTTTCTTGGTATTCATGCAGAGCTTTATTGCGGTCTACCGAGGAATACCTACTCTCTCAAGTCGAGGCTCTTTCACCCGGGGTTTATGATCTTAAAGGGCGCTTCAAATTTACTGCCTTGACACCCGCCACTGCACTGCTGGTGCCCAAAATCAATTCCCGTAAAAAGAAAAAAAAAAAAATAAAAAAAAATAGAGAAACTGTAGAACTGTCGAGCTTGTGACCGGGTTCGATAATACATGTATAAGGGTATTTTACTCTTTATTATATTACTGAGTATTAATGGATTCTGTTTTCAACATAGGACATCGAATTGAATGATGTAATATATGATATATTTTGATACAAGGGCAATAATAGTGCTTTTCGCCACCAGGGCTCTTCAAAAAGCCCTGGTGATGTTGAGCAATGGTTTTGAAAAATAAGAACTGAAAACAAGGTGAAAAGAACCGGTTTTGAGGTTAGAATCCGGAAAATAAATGATCCTTGAATGGCGGTATAATATCGGATTTATCGCACGATGTGCCATAAAAATATTTCTGAAATTTTGAGTACTTTTAATTTTAAAAATTTAAGTAATATATGAATTTTTGAAAAAAAATTCTGTTACAAAATATTGAGCCATCTGTAGTTAAAATTTATAAAAACTCAAATGTCATTACCTAATTCGACTCTTTAGATTATTATAATACATAGAGAAGTAAAAATACGAATACTGAATATAATGCTCTTGGTTCTCAAAATTTTTCAACTTTTATATAACAGTAACTTTTGATATGCTGAGTAGAGTCTAGAACAGAAAAGTCAAAGTCAAATGTTCGTTTCTTTGCAAACCAAACCGTTAATTTTTTTTTCATTCCGTCTTGGGTAAATGAAAACTTTCGAAAAAGCTCGTACGGATTTTTCCGTAAAAAAAAAGCTCGTTGGAAGTTGAAATTGTATCAAGGGGGCGGGTGAGCGGGCGGACGAGTAACTAGTGAATTTTTGATGGCCAGCGTCAAAGCTTTTTCAAACATTTTTGACTCCGCGCGGAGGAGGATTTTTTCCAAAAGCACGAAACGAGCTGTCCGGTGGATTTTTGGCAAACTGCCTGTCATGTACAACCCCCACGTCATCTGCATTATCTTCAAATATCGGGATTAAAAAAAAAAAAGAAAAAACCGAAAAACACAAGAAAAACATTTACACTCGTATAGTTGTAAAACAGTAAATACTAAAGATTGCTTGGAATTTTATTCTAAAAATGGAGGGTGAAGTTGATGTTTTTAATTACCATCCCGAGACGTGGCGAACTGCATGTCCTTCGAGTATTTGTCGATTAACCTCTTAATTAGGTCCACCTGCTCCAGAGTCATTTGAACCGCGTTCAAGTGCTGGGACTCGCACGGTACGTACGCAGCCCAAAACTGCAATGATAAATAAATATTTGAATTATTTAATCTAGTTTTTATTGAAAATTTTTAAAAGTTTTTTGTTTAAAAAAGAATACCAAAATTGAGAATTTTTAAAGTTTTTTTAGTGTTGATAAACAGAAATAAAATTAATTTTTAAGGTTTAAAAATATTAATTTTTATATTCACTAATTTTCTTAAATTTAATCAATTTTGAACCTAGGCAATTTTTTATTTGGTACTTATTCAGTAAAAATTGTTTAAATAAATAAAAGTTTTGTTTTATTTTAGTTTATATTTTTTTTTTTAAATTCGAGGATGAATTATTTCACATGTAGCTGATAAGCCTTAAACACCTTAAGATTGTTTACAGCATAAAGTTCACTTTAAAAATTTTTTTAAATAATTTACAATGGTATGAAAAAAAAAAGAACTGATTACTTGAAAGCAAAGTGATGGACACTGTTTTGGTAAAATCTTTTGAAATAACGACTCGTATAATGGATTTCCGAGAATTCAAAGGACCACAGCAAATTATGCGAAATAACTGGCTTTCAAAAACGTTTTAAGCGCAAAAATAAAATGACCCTTTTTATCTTCGCATTCTCTCTCTCTCGTACTCCGGAGCGAAATTAAGGAAATCATTCAAGATACTTTCGTTGTTTCAGAAGTATAACGAAAAATACTTAAAAAAATATTGTTTACAAGAATGGAAAATGGCCATGTTTTCTACATTATTGTATTTTTTTACATCATCTAACCTAGAGATTTAATAAAAAATCTAAATAAATTTTTCAAAGACAAAGTAAACAACTAAATTGGATAATTAGAGAATATATTTTTAATTTAAAGTAAAAACATTAATTTAGTTTAATATATTCATCGAGGGTTTTATAATCATACATTAATATACTGAATTTAAAAATTTTTTTACTGTGTCCGTAACATTATTAAAAAATATTGAATATGTCATTATCAAAAGAAAAAAAGCAATGAATTACAACTTATAAATTAAATTTTTATTATTCATTACTATTAGAATCATTTATAAAAAAAAAAAAAAAAATTATCATGACAATTATTTTGTAGGTATATTCTATACTTTAAAAATTTTATAGTCCATAATAAACCACCATATATATTTAAAGAAAAATACTCCTTGCAACAATCTTAAAGTTCAACAATTATTAAAATCTTTCAATAAAAAATTAAAGAAAAATAATTTTTTGAAAGTTAAGTCTTGAAGAATATTTGTGACTTTACAAATTTTCAACCAATCAAAGCGCTGTACTTAGAAAACTCCATAAATTTCCAAACCTACTGTAGCTCCATTGAAATTACTAATTAAAAAATTAACGTTCCTCAATTTTTAATATATTAACTGTTTCTAAAGTAAATAAAAAAAAGTAAGTCACAAAATCCATGTTTTTAAAAACCCATCCACCCAAAAAAAAAAAAAAAAAAAAAAAAAAAACCGCTGATTACACCGCGGCACTCATTACCCAACCAAATGATACGAGCACTTCGCGGTGGGGGTGGCGAAAAAAGGCAACGAACACAGTCACTCATCCACGCGCGTTTTCGCCCCAACAAGCCTGCGCTCGAGTGCAGCCTCCAGCTCCTTGACATTGTTTTACTCTCCGCTCGTAATTTCACTTTTTTACCTTCCTCCCCCCGCGAATGTTTAGGTTCATTCACGCCCGAGTAAGTTCAATCGATAGTTAAGCCTCCCCCCGCCTCTTTTAACGCACTGTCCGGTGATTTACCGGATTTTTCGTCGTAAATCTCTTTGCAGGGTCGTAAAACACATTTGATGGATTTTTGTTTTTTTTTTTAGGGGGGGATAACAAACAGAATAGATGGATAGAGGGCGCGTTATTAAAAACAAACTGCGGCTTTAAAAATTGGCGCTTTTAAGGAGCTTATAACGTGTATAAGGCGATTATGTTTAATAAGGCTTATAATATCGCGAGAGGTACCGGGAATAATTATTTATTCCCGAGGGATTTCGTTCGAAGAGGGACGATTTGATGATTTTTGGGGATACGATGAGAAATCGTACTTTAATTTTAATAATATGTAAAGCTCAATAATTTTAAAGCATTTGTATAATAGTAATGAAATTTATGTAAATCATTAAATGGCTAAATAGCATAGCAGTGGTACAAAGTTTATGGTTAAAATTTTGTTTGGTTCACTTGTACACTATTTTAATAATGGACATACTATGTACACCAGACGGACATCGAATCATTTCCCCTTTCAAAATTACCCCTCAGAAAAAATGGCCGCTGTCTTATAGGTTAGGAACGGAGGTCAGCCATTTTTTCTTAGCTAATTCCAAAGAGGGAAACGATTCGATGTCCGTTTGGTGTACATGTCAAATCGTAAAGCCAAATTTGGGTCTATGGTAAATAATAAAATCATGATTTATTTTTGCAATATGTGTGAAACTAGAGCACAAATATTTAAAATCATTTATTGTATAAAACGGTAGTTTTGCGTATTAAAAATTATTTTAAAAAAATATATATTTTTTTTATTAATTTAAATAAACCTAAAAACTACTTAATTTCATAACACTTTTAAATTTTTTTGAATTTTTTCAGAGTTGCAGTTTTCAATAACTGAAAAGTTCTTTTTGATCCACCCAAGTGTAAATCTTTCGCTTCACTACTCGTTACCAATTTTTAAAAAACTCACCAAGACGCGTCCCAGCTTCGAAAAGAGCTCGGTGAAAAACGACCCAAAATAAAACATAAATTACAAAAAAAAAAAAAAAAAGTTCCGGCCAATTTTCTTCCTTCCACCCCGTTGCTGCAGTTTGTCCTGCGCGTTCTCAAAGTAAGTACTTCCAAACTTTTCCCCGCGTTTTCTTTTTTTTAAAACCCGTAACTACCGTAGTTAACACCAACATAAAATCCTGGAAAAATCGTAATAGTCCACTTTTTCCCGAAGAGAAAAAAACCCGAAGTTCGGTCATCACCCCCCAACGTCGATAAATCAACTTCCGAGATTTACATCCAATCCGCGGGGGTGAAAAAAATTGTATCAATACTCGCGGGTAAAAATTCGCAGTCCGAGTTTTTGCCAAATTTTGAGAGCAAAAAGAAGCTTCCGACAGTTGGCACGAGTACAAGAAAATAACTGACGTTTTCGCGTGCTGGGAGGAGGAGGGGACTACTCAAATAGCAATAAACTCGCTCCATCATCGCGATAAATCGAGAAAGAAAGAAAAGAAGGAAAATAAGAAGGGAGAGTTTCTTAGCTGGGAGTAATTATAACCCCCCGCGACTGAATTGTTTAGCCGAGTTTGCCAAAAAATTCATTCCGTGCGGCCAGCAAGACGGTTAACCGGAGTTTAAATGTGTTTGTTCTCGCGAGTTTACATTCTAATGATTGAGGCACGCTATACAACTTTTGGGTGGATCGTGAGAAATTATAAACGTTAACTGAGAAAATTTAAATTTCAAAATAATTTTTTTTTTTTTAATTTATTTGCAAAAAATATAAAAAAATTAATCTGTTTTACACAGTAGTCATTTGAACGCAGGTACAATTTTTTCATTATTTTTTTTTTTTTTTTTATGAGCGATCGAGATTTGAACCGCCGAACCTTCGGTGTGCTAGGCTTATAGTTAAGCAGTTTAGTCAATTGCTATAACAGTTATTAGTATTGAATAGTTAAAATTGTAAATATTAATTTTAGTTATAGTAAAATTGGCCATATTAAGAATTGAGCTCTAATAATAATCAAGCTGTACTTAATATAATAAAAATCTTACAAAAATTTCATCATTGAATGTAGTGACCAACAATTTATTTTAATATTGAATATCTTTTGCGATCGATCAATCCCATCAAACTGCAATCTTTTTTTTAAATCTTAAAGATTTTTGAACATTTAGTAAAAAAAAAAAAAATCTTTGTATGTGAATGTACCGAGAGACCGAATTGCAAAACCAGCCAAAAGTAGTTTTGAGTAGGCTGTGAAAAATGCGCCCATAAAAACCAGAAACATCTACAATTTCAAAAAGAAATATAACCGCTTTTACCAGAGAACTTCGAGTATGACTTCGCCACCCAAATATATGGTTAATTTTATGGAATTAACACGTTTTTGAGGATAAATGTGGACACTTTGGTAAGAAACACTTTTCAAGTTCAACAAGTTGAAGAAAAAAAAGTTTAAAATTTTTATGAAAAAAGAAGAGGCGGTTCCGCTCCAGGTGACTTAAAAACTTCATTACTTCGCCCTCGGGTGAAACACTTCTAAAGCATGCATCTGTATTCGATACCTAGACTTGTACTTGTTTAAAGTGAAAATGTATGAATAAAGCTTTTGATGATTTTATTTTGTAAGTATGGACTGGCTCTCATCATTTGTAAACACAAAGTTTTTATTGTAAAATTGATGCTCCCGATGGAAAATAATTTGTAAGTCCGATATTTTTTGCCCAATTTACTTAAAATTTTAAACTATAACAAAAATTTTTATCTTTGTTCAATTCTAGTGTAACTTCATCTTTGCGTTCGATTTGGGACTAACAATGGGTAAAAAGTTAAGCTAGAAGCTTGACTTCAGCTACTTCTCGCTAACATTAATCCATAAAACCAATTTTTGAATCTTTCTTCTTGAAAAAAGTCAAAATTAACTGGGGTAGCTCATTGAATAAAGTTTTTCATTATCTTTTGTTTTACAAGAACTTATTCCAGAACCAATATATGTTTTTCGCTTGCAGAAGCAAATAAAAGTCAAAAAGGGTGGTTAATGGTCATATTAGGAACATTTTTGATGGCTCTCCAAACCAATTTATCGGAATTCGATTTCAGATATCATTTTGAAGCTCTAGCTTCAAACTTTAAAACGAGATCGCAAACATCAATAAATGTAGATTTAGTCGTTGAAGCCAGTCATTCAAACTTACGGTATAACCATATTGGGCACTTCAGAATCACTGATTCTTTTGGACAATTTGAAGTATTCAATGCTTCGGAATTACCTAAACAATGCAACAAACATAACAATGTTTTTTTTTGATGATCTTTCTCATGTTGTAGAGTTGATATTTTATTGATTCTATCGATTTTCATTAGTGACTCTTTTGGTCACTCTAAAGTTCATAGCCTCTCAATGTCAATCGATGTTTCCCTTTGCAGCGTTGAAAAGTCAAATTATATTAGCAAACCATCCATAAAAATCCGTGCTCCACGAAAATTTTTCAAGCAGCATTTTGAAAGCTCCAGCTTTCCCCGATAAAACCCCCGACACCATGAAAATCCCAGTTCCCGAGAACAATTAATCAAGCCAGCTCGTCAAAAACATCCCCCGCGAATGAGAGAGTAAAAAAAAAAAGGTCAGGCCTTATTCTTTTCTTCGGTTGACGCGGGGGGTTGGTAGAGGAAGATTAGTTTCGCTTTTGAGACTCCGCGCGCGAGTTGTAATTTTTCACGAAACCGGGGAGCTTTGACACCGTTAGTTCATTAGCCGACTGGGTGCTTATTTCGACCCAGATGTTTTTCCGTCCGAGTGAACCTTACCCGACTTCTTCTTTCAAAAAGTGGATTATTTCACTTGGGGTTTTTTCGCCTCGGCTACCTGTTGACTTTTTTTTTTTTTTTTTTCACTGTTTTGGCGAGCTTTTGAATTTCGTGGTCGAGGGGGATTCTTTTTTTTATTGGTGATTGATTTTAGCACTACAGAATTAGTTTCGGAATTAGTGATGATTCTTTTTGATTCCATGGGAAAATTGATTGATTTTTATTTTATTAATTTTTATTAAATTTTATTAATTGTACAGTATGTTATACAAAATAGTTATACAAAGCATAGTTAACAATGTATGCGCCAAAATAACAAAATAGTTGATATATGAAACCAATAAGTTGAAACAACAGTTAACCGTAATATAGTCTTGATAAATAAGTATCATTAATAAATAAATAAAGATAATAATAAAAACATAATATAACAATAAAAAATTGAATTTAAAAAAAGACAGTCTAGATAGTTTTATAATTTACAATTTAATAATTTAAGGCTCTACCTCAGTGTCAAAAATGAGAAGCTTGAATTCTGTGATGAAAAAATTAAAAGAGTTTTGAATTACCTTTGATTTAAATAATACAAAAAATAATGTTTTTTTGAAGATTTCTCGCTGACAATTAAATTGATATTTAATCGATTGTATCTGACTCTGATGTGTATAGCCCTTCGGAGTTTAGTGAGTAATTTAATTAGAAATTCAGGAAATTTTTGAACGAAGAGCTGGGATACCGGATTAAACGCACCCGCACTGCAAATTCACCGTTTAATTAATTTCTCCGCGCTAATTAGCAACCCGAAGTGGTCAAGTCTGAAACTTTAATTTGGTCAAACGCATTTTTTTATTAACGGAAAAATGGTTGACCGGTCGTGCAAAACTTAATTTAAAATAATTGAAAATAAAAAGTTTTGGCGAAAGATGAAAATATTTATGCGTATTATTTTTTAAATTTAATTGTAAAATTTAAAGTTTTATATAAAAAGTTTCGGATTTAGTTTAAAATATAGTAAAAATTTATAATTATATCTTACTAATAAATTATATCTTACTCTTAAATAATTTTTGAGAATTTATGCAGTTTTATTTGTTTCTTGGCATTAATAATAAGATATAGAACATTTTATCTGTAAGTTAATACTGGCTAATTTTCCCTTCTTGTATCGAAAAAAGTACTACTTATAAAATAAATAACTATTTTTAAAACTATTATTTGATTATTCAAAACATTGCTTAAACTTTATATTAGAATGCGAAACATTTTTATTTCAGAATTTGGAAACACAAACAATTTCAATTTAAATAGTTTGACGTTTGACGAATCAAAAAAATGTTTTATTTTAAACTAGAAATATTTACTGTAGCTTGATAAAGCGGACCCAGCAATCATGCGGTAAAACTGAAACATGAACATTGTCAAATAATAGCAGGACCCGGAGAAAATAATTGACCCGACTAATCAAAAAGTTGGCAATGATGTTGCTATTCAGTATTAATCGCTTAACACAATTAAAAACATCACGTTTCACTGGAAAAATATACTGCGATTTTTCACTAAGAAATTACGGCACGAATTTTTCACGCCCTGACATTTGAAATAAAAAAAAATGTTTCAAACGAAAGAAGAAACTCATTGATTTAAAAAAATTCCGTGAAAAAAACCTAGCGCGTAGGGTTACTAATTAAGGTAATTAATAGGGCCGACGTGAAAATCAATCACTGAATTTTTTACCGACGACACCCCCTTCGTTATGGACTGAATATTTTTTTTTAGAATTTTTCGAAATCAGGTCAATTTAGTTAGAGAACAGTTAATTAAAGTCTTATCGCGAGAAAAAAAAAAAAGTATGACGAATGTCGATGACGCTCGGACCACCTGGAATTTTTATTGGGTAATAAAGTGAGACATTAATTTTTGAAGCTGAAGGAATTATAGGGTGACTTCGACGGCCCGGATGATGAATTTGATTGCTGATTTATTTATTTTTTACTTCTATGTGATCAATATTTTAGAGTTCTCGAAATTTCATGAAACGATAGATTTCAAAAAATACAATAAATTTAAAAAAAAAGGTCACTGCACCAAGTACTTTGTTTATTTAGCTGAATGATAAATCAAGATTAAAATTTGTGAAAGTTATAATTAGGATTTTTTTTAAATGTTTCAAGGTTTAAAACTACGTTAAAAACTAATTTACGGATTTTTTAATTTTTTTCGTTTTTTTTTTTGTATATATGCGAGGCTGAAACTATACGAGTTGATTATTATTGCGCGATTAGGCAATATCTGTACTCAAAAAAATGTTTACTTATACATAATTTTTGTTCTAGAAAAAATGGTTAAAGATAATTCAATGAAACAGTAAAAAAAAAAAAAAAATTCTCCAGAGCAAGAAATTATTTGATGAAATAAAATTTTCTATCAACGGATTATCTTTTGATTATCCTAATGGGTAGAGAAAGACTTTTGAAAAACAAGAACTTCTCACTCATGTTGGGTAACATACCATTTTTCCCTTAAGTCGCACACTGCGGTTTAAAAAGCACGGAGTTTGTAAAAGTACAATGTATATTTCAGACCTGATTAGCACAACCTTATTACAACAAAACCAACAACTTAAAAAACTTTCTCAGCAATAGAAAAGAAAAAAAAATGTAAACTAAACTTTAGTATTTTGAGGTTAAAAAACGGATTTTAGCATCAAATCCTACAAAAGTTCATATCAATTGTTGTTTTAGACACTACTGAGTGTATTTTAATTCAAGCCCAACACCTTACTCTGGTTGTTTTCGGTAATCAATAAAGAAAATATATTTTATGTAAAACATACCTGTCCGCCAACCATGCCCTTCTTGAGCCTCGGCAGGTCGGTCTGGCTCCAGGCGCTCTTGCTCCAGGGCTGCACCTGCCTGAGGTCGGAGTCGAAGTTGAACTCCGCGAGCTGGTTGTGGACGAAGTTCCTTATGTTCCAGGGCAGGTCGTTGTGTCCGTCAATGAGGGGCACCTGTCTGAGGACCTTCCGGACCTTCTCCATTCGCTCCAGGGCCTCGATGCTCGTCGTCTGGGCGGGCTCGTACGGCTCCAGGAGAAGCTCCTGCTGCTGCAGGTCGGCCGAGGAGGCTGCCGCCACCGCGGGCCTGGGTCCGACCCTGCCGACCCATGTGCTCAGCCGTAGGACTATCAGCAGCGCTAATCGCACCTGGAAGCAGATGATAGAGACTTTTTTTATTTGTTTGTTTATTTGCTCTTGTGCGAATAAATCTTGAACTGAAGTAGTATTTTTCTCTATGTAAATTAGGTATTGAAACTGATAAATATTTAAAAAATCGGGCATTTCCAGAATGATCTTGAAACACTAATTCCTAATCCTGTTGGAGCAAAAGGTTTCTTACTTTGAATTTTGAAAAATATTTCTCAAACGATCCATAAGTTATCCCACACTGATACAACTACGTTGTTGAATAGACGGATTTTACGACTTTCCCAAATTCTACGCTCTTGGGTCGACAACGTGTACGGCGAAGATTATGAGTTTTTCACTAAAAAGGCCGAGCTGTAAACTTTGTGTGGTATTTAATTTTTTGGAAAAAAGATTGCATTGATCGAATTTATAAGATTCATTTTTTGTTAAGGATTTTATTATTAGTCGTACTTTTAGCTGAATGCGATTATTAATCAAATAGAATTTGTATTTTATTAATATATAAAGTTTATTTATTCATTTGAGGGTACTTTACTTTATTTCAGATGATTATTTGTTCATACCAAAAACTTTATCCTTTTTATTTAAAGTATGAGCTGGCTCAAAATTATTTTCTAAAATCTACCCTTTACTTTGAAAAAAAAGTTTTCGCGAATGTGAAATTGCAAACGAAATCCAATCTTGCGAGAGCTTCGTGAAAAATTTGATACCGAAAACTTAGAAAAAAAAAATAATAATCATTGCGCACGTGAAGTTTTTTCCCGTACACACAGTACAAAATATTCATAACGATTTGTAGGCTATTGACGTGTTGATTCTTATGGAGAAATTTTAAGTTCGAGCGGTCGCCACCGGCGAATTTGTGGGCTTTTCCATAAGATGAATGTGTAAACATCTAATTCGAAATTTAAATTTATAAATTTAATTTTTTTTTAAAAATCACCCCTAAACGAGCTCGTCTTCGTCGCACCAGTGCAAGTCGCAGAGAAAATGGAGGTTGATTGTCAAGGTAAGCAACGAAAAATCAGACGAAATTTTATATTCGCCTTTGCTAGAAAATTTTTTGTTCTTGTAGACGAAGCAGCGCCGTTCGGAAGGTGCTTCACGTCGACTCCAATTCCTCCGCAGTCGGACATTCCTGGATACGAGCCAGTTTGTAATGAACGTAAGGAATCATTCTTTCCTTTTATGTGTTGTAACAACTGTATATTTTCATAATTTTCAGAAGGTTGGCCGATCGTCAGGTACTAATGTCAAAGGTGCTCCAGGGTGTACAAGAGCTTCAACTGGGCCCAGAAGCACGTATGCAGGGTCAGAAAAACCTCCTTGCCTGCTCGAGTTAGGTGCGACGACTGCGGTAAATTTTCAAGAAAAAAGTACATTTTTAAAACATGGATTTCCACAAAATAAATAAAATCGCGTTATTCTTAATCATAGTTTAAAAAGCCGCTTTTTCAAAGAGGTAAAAATAAATGTTCTACAGTGTTGTTAATTTTTAACTAATATACATAATTGAATAGCTTTTTTTTTATGGGGTCTGACGATATCAAATTTTCGTACTATAAAGAAAAATTTTAATGCGTTTGCGGCACTAAAAAAAAACTCTGAAAGATAAAGAGACTAGTTTTTAAAAATAACAAAAAAAAGGTTTTTTAATGAAAAAATTTTTTTCTTTCATTTTATTACTTTAAAAAAATAGTTTTTTCTTTTAGAAAATATGAATCCCGTAGGAAACTCAATTCTCCACAAAAACAAATCCGGCTCTTTCAATTTTTTTATTTCTTTTTTAATTGCAGTGGAGCAGAATCGTGATCAAATCAGTGCTGCGACCGTGAAGTGTTTGGAGAGCTTCGGGCCCGCTAAATGCGGCAAAGCCCGCTTCAAAAAGTTCACCCAGAAGTTTCGTCCTTATGGGAGTTGCAGCGGGGACAACAGCTCGATCAATCCTGTTCCGGAGAATACCGCTCGGAACTACTACAATTAAACCCGAAATTACTCCAAAAAATGTGATTTTTTGAAAACTTCCCGGAGGGTCTAACAGGTTGCGTTTCATAAAAAATTGTTATGTAAAAGCTTGTAAGTAGAAATTTAAGTCATTAGTGATATTGTAGATTTTTATTGTAAGATTAATTTAGTGCTAAAAATTGCGCATTTATTTAAGTGCATTTAATTATATCGCAGTAATATATTAATGTTATACTTTGGATTATAATACGCCGACATATTATGAACAACAAATTTTATTTTATCACAATAAATTATATCTACTTCCCCGCTACCGTTCAAAAGTCCTTTTTTGAGAAAATCCTAAAAATGTACATTCAATTTTTTTGTTTTAAAAAATCTCTGTAAAAGCGTGAAACCGCACAAAAAGAGTAAATTTTCATACTTGGCGCGTTCCAACCAAGTGCGAAAAATTTTGTACTTCGAAATCTGAAAATTTTAAACTCCTCTTCAAGCCGTACTCATAGCCGAGTATTATTCTCTAAACAAGCGGATTAGGCGAAATTTCATTTCATCTACCTCGGTGCGTCAATAAACTGCAGATGTTCAACGAGTACTCAGGTATACACGCTGCAATTATTACACCAGCCGATCTAATGCAAGCGTTATCGTTATAGAAAAAAAAAAATCCCGCTTGTGTTTTTCGAAGTACTCCGCCCACTACGACTAAAATAGTGAGGACTGCGCGGAGAGATGCTGGAGGGTTCAGTTCCGGACCGACCTTCGCGAGGGAAACATCGTAAGTGCGAGGAAAATCATCTTACAGTGTGTTTTTTGTTTTTTTTCTCATGATGCAGAAGTTTGATCTAAGGTGCCGTCGACGGCCTCGCAGGGGTGAGTTTTTCTGCCCTGAATTTTATGGGTTTTGGAGAAAGTTTTTTCAATTGATTCATAACATTTTGTTGCATTTTGAGTTGGGATGACGAAAAATAATTATGCAAACTGAATGTAATTCGGACCGATGACTTCACGATCCCGTAGTTTCAAAAAATATAGTTTCTTTACCTAATGAAATTTGACTTGAATGATTCTAAAAATCATGCGGATTTATGAAAAAAATAAATTTGAAGTAATTTTTCCAACCCTATTACGTTTTCATTTTCAGGTGTCTCAAAGTAATAATATTTTTTATAAAAAGATAGAGAGAAACTTAATTTTTTTAGATAATTTTAGATGGAAAATAATGAATCCTAAAAATTTATTTTGAGTATTAGATACATTATAAAATAATTGAAATTCATGCGCATTTTTCAATTTTTTCACGATTATTCGATTAATTGAACAAAGCTCAGTCCCAATTGGTTTTGATAATTGAGGTAGCACTGCACTTATATTTATAGAAAATAAAAAGAATAATCAAAAATTTTTTAAGTGAAATAATAATTTATATTGAACTATTTTTCACATTGACTCAATATTTATGTTAAGACTTTTAAATTTGTCATTTTGAAATGTAGCGGTTTCAAAATCTTAGATTCTCTCTATCTGCACTGTAAAAATAGTTTAAGTAAAATTACCTAGCTCATCGGTGTAAATTAACTAGAAATCGTAAATTTACATCGTTGAGTTATGTAGTTTTACTGAAATTCGGTAAATCTACACCGATCAACGATGTAAAAAATAGGAACGTGGACCAGCGGAGCAATTTGTAAATTTACATTTTTTGGTTAATGGATTACATCCATTGATGTAATAATTTTTATGAGATAAAAATTTGGTTCAATGCTAACTTTTTTGAGTGAAATCATACGGTAGGGTCAAAAAATTCGAAACATAATTTTTGGGCCCTTAAGGGCTACTAATTTTTGCCCATTTAAGAATTTTTTGAAACCCATACGCTAAGTTGTTTGAAATCACAAAAAAAGACAGCAAACCAAATTTTAGCTCAAAATATTAAAAATTGCGAGAGTAGCATTTTTACTTAAGGGCCAAATACAAAAATGGCTTTTGAACGTAAAAAAAAGTTTCAAAAATTTATGAAAAAAATATCAGTGAACCACATTTTTTTTAAAGAAAATTTTGCACTAAATCCGATCTCCGTAGCTTAATTAGGCTCGGAGATAAAAATAAAAGTTGAAAAATCCTTATTTAAGGGTTTAGCCCTTCTGCAAAGGTAATAAGGTTAATTATTTGATATATATTTTGTTAGGGTATAGTGTGCTGTTGCTCATAACATTTTTTTATCCTTCCATTCAAACTATTTGCATACTAATATATATATAAATATTTTTAGAGCTTTGAATGTCAGATAAGTTGGTAAAACTTGTTTTAGGTCGAAATCTTAGAAACCTGTATATCATTTAATAGGTATTGAAAAAACAAAATTATTAGTGATTTTTTTGGAACCTTATTACCTTTGCAGAAGGACTGAATTCTTAAACAAGGATTTTTCAACTTTTATTTTTATCTCTGAGCCTAATTAAGCTACGGAGATTGGGTTTAGTGCAAAATTTTCTTTAAAAAAAATGTAGTTCACTGATATTTTTTTCATAAATTTTTGAAACTTTTTTTTACGTTCAAAAGCCATTTTTGTATTTGGCCCTTAAGTAAAAATGCTACTACTTTCGCAATTTTTAATATTTTGAGCTAAAATTTGGTTTGCTGTATATTTTTGTGATTTCAAACAACTTAGCGTATGGGTTTCAAAAAATTCTTAAATGGGCAAAAATTAGTAGCCCTAAAGGGCCCAAAAATTATGTTTCGAATTTTTTGACCCTACCGTATGATTTCACTCAAAAAAGTTAGCATTAAACCAAATGTTTATCTTATAAAAATTATTATATCAATGGACTAAAAATTCACCGGTGCCTCCCCTTAAGTTACCATTCAGAGAGGGGTAAATTTGCTACGGTCACCGATGTAAATTTACCTCGATCAACGATGTTCTCGATTTTTACATCGATGATCGAGGTAATTTTACTAAAACTTTTTTTACAGTGTGTAAAGTTACTTTTAATTTTGCGTTCGCATCAGATCGTTTTTACTTAAAAACTACAGGATAATATTAAAGCTTGGTTCAGCCCTATTCCAGGGACCTACACGCAAAGAAAGAAAAATATCGTCCATAAAAAATAAAAATATTTGAAATAAAGCTTCCGCATGCGCAGTGAGCCAATTTGATATATTTAAACGATTACCTACAATTTTTTATGAATAAAAAAATTTTAAAAGACTCGTTGTAACTTTTTTAATTGAATAATTATTCATAATTTATTTTATTCATTTATTATATTATCGAATCAATTGAAAACTTTGAACCCGTACCAAAAACGTTGCATCAATTTCAACTAATTTTGTAAAAATTGTATAACATTAAGCACCCTTGAAATTCAGTAAAAGCCGAAAATTCTTGTAATCTGATAACTTGTGTACAACATGACTGCATCTGTTAGCACTTGTGCCGGTGGCTCGTTGCGCGGCGCTACGGGGTGCCGGGAAACAAACACCAGACCCAAGGAAGCGAACACTCAAGAGTCGTAAAACTGTACTCAAATTTATGTTAACCAAATGAAAATTTCAGAGGTCTCTCTTTTAAGAGAAACTCTCACGTTCCTTGATTGAACCGTAATGCCCCGTCTACACCGGAGGTTTAACCGCGTCTCGGCTTAACTTTGTTTAAAGAATTTTGCAATGTTGCCGACGGATTAAACGATTAATTTGTACTTTAAAAATAGTAAATAATTTATAAGATTAAGATGATTACATCTTGAACTTCGATTCCAATAGCAACATTGCAAAATTCTTTAAACAAAGTTAAACCGAGACGCGGTTGAACCGCCAGTGTAGACGGGGCATAATTCAAAAAAAATCGTACGTGCGAGGTACAAAGGAGCCTTTATGTTTGCTCGTATGTGTATGTACGTCCCCAGTTTGTAGTTTTACGACTTTTACATGGAAAAAGAGTGACTTCGTGCCGTCGCGCGCCTCCATTTTGTTAGGTTCGGTAGGTAATTATCGTAAAAATCTCACGCATTGGGAGAGTAGGACGGGAAGTCTATATACGATGCCGCGACAAAGGACTTCTTGAGTAGGGAAGTTTTTTTTTTTTTTTTTTTTTTTTTTGACCAGCAGAAAAAAATGAAAGCATTGTAGTGAAAAAAAAAAAAAAAAAATTTGAATAACTTATGAGTGATTTGTATTACTTTAGTTAAATTAATTTACTGTGAGTAATTCTAATGTTACCCACTGGGATGTAAAAAAAAAAAAGAAATAAAAATTTAATCAAAATAAAATTTTGCATTAGTTTAATATTTCACTGAATGCGTTTAATTTTTTTTTTCAAAATAATACTTAATTAAACAATTAATTAACGTTTTAGATTATTTTTGTATTTTATTATTACATTATGATTTTTCTATTGGTCCGGCATGTATTTTAATAAAAGTAAAATCGTTTTGCTTCAAAGTCCTATTTATTTTGGTGCTAAATAACTACTCAAGGTCAAATCAAAATAAAATCGTGTAGAATTGTATACATAGCAGAATTTCATCTCCAAATGAAAAACTAATTTTACATGGAATTATTTTAGTATCAACCAATTGATAATTTTTCAAAGTCAATTATTCAACACATTTCGTGTTAAAAAAGTGTCTATGCATTTCAATAAAATTTATGCAAAAAACGATCACAATTAAAAATAAATATTATAAGTTACGTGTAAAAAAAAACTACAGACCCTTGGGTAAAAAAAGAACACTAATTGACATTCCTGCGCAACTGCTGCAATCAGCTGACCGACTGCAGTTGCATCAGCGAACTCGCGGCGGTTTAGGTATCCACGTGGTCTTATCGTACCTCTGCACTACTTTCGCACAAATTATTCCCTGTCTATAGGTATACTACCCGGTATAGCCAGGGCGCTCCACCCCCTCCACTAAAAAAAATTCGATTTTTTCAAACGTGTAAAACCCCGTAAGTACCCGCGTAGTAACTTCCGGTCGATGCGCACCGTGAGCGTAAACAAATTCTTCTCGATCCTTGTTTACATTTAGTGCGTAGAGGTCACCCCCCTCGTGAATCAACGTAGGCCCGAGATTCCGAGAAGCCGGCGTCCCGCGCGGATTGTTTTAGGCGTGCAGCATGCAAACAAGTAGTGGCCTGCACGCGTGCTAGCTCGACTCTGCTCAGTTCGAACGATTCTACTGGCCGATGTGGTGGTGCTCCGTTCGCGTGTACTGTTTTTAAGTGTCATAAAGTTTTAAGGATGAGCGAGTGGGTGGCAGAGGACGAGCCTCAGAACCTGGCGACGGTGCTGAGTCAGTTTTTTGACAAGGACGTCGTCAAGACCGAGGTGCGAGACGACGATGCCGCCGAGAGCGACACTGTCGAAGGTTCGTTTTTCATTGTTTTTTTTTTTTTTTTTTCGCAGGGGTTGGGGGAAATTCGATACCAGAGAGCTGTTTTTGGAAATGCGTTTTGTGAAGTATTGGAAGGGCGGGTTTTTTTTTTTCTTGTTTAGGAATGCAGCTTTGCCTAAGTTCTAATCAGCCCCCCACGCGCGCCGTCCTGCCATGCGACACGAGTCGTAGACGACACAAGATATGTAATACGAAGCTGCGAGCTTATACCGAGAAGCTCGACTGCATCATTTTTTTTTTTTTTTTTTTTTGAGAAATAAATTGAAATTTTTGAGGTACGGTGTGGTTATGTCCCTGGTAAATTTATCGAAAATAAAAATTCCAGTGAGTTGAGTTGGGCGAGAAGGATTTTTGCTATATGACACCTTTCGTGGAAAAACCCTTGAAGATCGCCGGCCGGCTGAGATTGTTTAGTAAATAAGATTCCGATGACGTGAAGTTTAGGTATCGTATCAGTTGGCGGCGACGAGCTACGTCATCGCGAGTGATGCTGAATAAAATCTCTCAATTGAAATTCTTCTAAAATTAAGTAAAATGAAAATAAAAATTTTTAGTTTTATTTTTTGTACTTGGAATTTTTGATTGAATTCACACGTTAATTAAGCAGTAAATGCAGTATTCTTATAGGACCTGATATGGGTGTATCCAAAGGTCAAATTAAATAAATAAATAAATCTGAATCTACTGAATCTCGAAAAATTTTATAATTATTCTATAAATAAAATTTCTATGCTTCTGAGAAATATTGTAAGTCTAAAAAAAACTACAGAATTCTGAAATTATACAAATGAAAAATTTTTCGCGATTTAAAATTAATTACATGAAAAGTGCGCGAAATCTGAAAACTGTGAACTACATTACCTAAAATTGCAAATTGTGAAAAAATAAATTGATTTTTGAAAAGGTCTATATCTAACTACAAAACGCATAATAATTTTAATATTATTCATTTTATTTTAATTTATTAATTTTTATAATTTTACGTCTATGTAACTCGTAAATATTGATTTTTAATTATACTAAGAATTATTATATACACAGTACCTAATTTTAAAATTCTGAAAATTACTCGGAAAAATGATGGTGTATTAAAAATTAAAAATTTTTAATCGATTATTTTAATTATCCTTCTGATCAACTTTTTTTAGAAAATTCACTTCAAGATTTGGTTAATTTAGTTAATAATGAACCAAAGTGGACGTTACATCAAAAAAATTCTGCATCCAATGCGTTGCAGTTTAATCAATCGACGAACAATGAAAATTTTAATTCGAACAACCAGCAAAAAATTCAACTTCTAGATCAAAGTAAGAGCAAACATGTTATGAGTTTTGACACATAAATTTTTTTTTTAAAAATAAATTTTTTGACAGAACCTTTTGGTATGGCTCGTGAAACGGAAGAAATGTTAAACAGCAAATTATTCCCATTGAACTCGTACTTTAATAAACTGCCAGACATCATGCAAAATACGCAAGCTTATAATCAAAGTAAGAATAAATTTTCTAGTCAATTTATAAATCGATCAATGAAGTTTATATTTTATTAAAATATTTTTTAAAGATACTCATAAAGTGACATATAATCCACCGGTAAACGGAAGGCTTCCCAGTATTAATTATAATTACAATCTGTCATCAGGAAACAGGTCAAATACAGGAGTTTATAATCAAAGTGAGAATAAAATCAATCAAAATTAATTTTAAAAAATTGAATTCAGATACTCATTAGAGATTATATATTTAAGATGATTTTAACGCGGCTCTTAATTCAACAGTGAACGGAACGCAAAAATCGAATGAGAGAATTTTCTCTTCGTGTCCGCACTACGATCAGCCGCTGGGAAACGGACAAAATTCGCAGGCTTACTATCAAAGTAAGAATAATTAATTAATACTCAAATAAAAATTTATCAGCTTACAAATCAATGAATACGTATTTTAGGTACTTTTGGAACGGCGTTCAATCCACTAGTCAATGATAGAGTTTCTGTTGCAAGTACAAATTTCAACCGTCCAGAAAGGCCGAACTCGCAAATTTACAACCAAAGTAAGAATATTAAATTGAAATTTGAAAAATTTTAATGTAATCTAATCTCCTTGTACATTCTAAAGGTAGTCTTGGTTCAGCGTTTATTCCCCCAATTAATGAAGCCCAAAAAGTATTTAATCAACATCCTCACAATCATGTTTTGTATCCCAGTATGGTCAACCAAGTTGGAAGTTACAATCAAGGTGAGGATGAGTTATGAAAAAATAAATTAGAAAGCTTAGTGTTTAGATGATGACAGATCACATTAATTTTTAAGATACTTTTTCAACGATGCTTCCTCCGGTAGGTGTCACACAAGCTCTTCACAATGAAAGGATCTTTCTATCAAATCCATACATGTATACATCTGGAGGGTTTGTGCAAAACATGTCTAATTACAATCAAAGTAAGATTAATATTTTTAAAATTATTGTATTTGTAACTAAGTATTCAATTAAATTTCTAATTTTTTTAGATACTCATCAGGGAACACCATATTATCCACCTATTAATGAACCAAAACCAGTGTTTCATCAGTCAAAAAAAAGAGTCTTAAGTCCTGCAGTCACCAATAAAATGACAGTTGGAAATCAATGTAAGTTAAACTTTGAAAACTAAAAATGAAAGTGAAAACTAAAAAAATCCTCTTTAGTTTATCCCCTTCCTGGCCTGCCAAATGTCTCATCGAACAACTTAAATTTGCTCAATGGAAGAATTTCTATTACAAATCCATATTACCTTCAAACACCTGAGATTATGCAGAACAAGCAAATTTACGATCAGTGTAAGAATAATTGAATTTTTTTGTACATTTCTGTTCAATTTTTGATTGTTTTAAAATTTTTGTAAAACAGGGTACAATCCACCAATCAAGAGAACAAAAAAGACGTTTAATCAGTCGATTCACTCGACAGATGTGAATCCAGGTTTTAATATCACTAATCAAGGAACATTTCACGTTCAAAGTAAAAATAAATTTTTATAACAAACGTGATTCAAGTTTGATTGTCTTCATTACAACATAATTTTTGCAGGTACTTTCGAGTCTGGAATTCACTCTATTAATGGTTCAAAAGAAGTACATAATGAGAGAATCTCCAACGCAAACCCGTTTCTCAATCAATCGCGTGGAATAGTGCAGAATGAGCAAATTTATAATCAAAGTAAAAACTAACAATGATTATTCTTCTAACTTGATATTAAATAATAATTCAAGATTTTTTACTATATTGAAAAAAAAAATAAAAATGAAAAAATTAAAGAGGCTTTTTTGCTTGCTTTTTTGAGTGTAAACTCTGCTGTGAGTTTTTTCTGATGAATTCATAATTATGTTTTCTAATTAAAGTATGCATTTTTCAAGGTAATTATGAAGCTCAGTACAATTATACATCATCCAATGGAAGGGAAGAAACGTTTACTGAGTGGAACAAATTTCCAAAAGCAACTTTAGAATCAAATATTCAAGATGTAGCAGCAAATAATCAAAGTAAGAATAAATGAGCTATTTTATGATTGTCAAAGTCATTAATTTTACATGGTCTTTTGCAGATAGTTTTGAACCAACTGTCAAATCAGTTGATTATTCAAGTACAAGTAACAAAGACACAAATATTTATTCTAGTCAACCATCTGAAATTATAGAAAACATGCAAATTAATAATCAAGGTAAGGTTAAATTTAAAAAAGTTTAAAATATATTTTTGATACAAAAACTTTATTTCTGTAAACATTAATAACTAATTAATGGTTTTTTAAAAGATACTTCTGCACCAACAAGTAATCCACCAAATTATTGGACTCATTTTTTGGAAAAAGATTCTAAACTTAACAAAACCACAGTCGACAATGAAAGTAAGAAATGATTCAAAAAGTTAATTTTAGATATGATTTAATTTAAGTAAAAACCAAAAATTATTTCTTTACAATCACCGCACCAATTTTTAATAAATTAATGACTCGCTAATAAATGTTCTTACTTGTTTTTCACCCCTGGAGATCCTTTTCAATTCAACTTATTTCTTTGCAGATATGTTTCAAAATAATCCAGTTCAGGAAACAAAAGTTTTAGATAACAAAAGTTATTTTACATCATCTTTGAATTATAATCAGCCATTACCAGATGAAAACGGAAAAATTCAAGGTAATCATTAGAGTAAAAAGTTCTTATCAATTTAAAAAATTTTATTTCTTTTGTATAAGAATGAAAAAATATATTTTTTCAGGTAATTTTGAAGTATATGGTCCAAATAGCAATGCAAAGATTACGGACAGTGAAAAATTTATTACACCAGAACCAAACTTCAATGAATCATCATTAGATGACAACAAAAACTGTGAATTTAATTATCAGAGTAAGAAATCGTTAGTCAGAATGTTTTTTTAAATTAACAAAAAAAAAAGGTTTTTTTTTTTTTTTTTAAGGTTCCTTTGAAACGATAGTTTATCCAGTTGATTACACAAAACCCATATTGAATGAATGGGTCTCCCTTGAAAGTCCTGCTTCAAATCAATCATTGAGAATTATAGATGAAGAAACTCTCAGCAACTCAGGTAATAAAAAATTATATTCAAAAAGTCAATTTTTTAGTTTCAATGCGACTAATTACAAATTTTTTTTCAGATTTCCTTGAAGCCATGGTTAACACAATGGACGAACAAGACGAGATAGACAACAAGGAATTTCATATACAAAGTTCAGGTTTTTACAAGCCATCAAAAATTTTAGAAAAGATGCTGATTGATAATCAGGGTAACAATAGCATTAAAATGAATTTAAAGTTTTTTTTTCTCAACATACTAACGGTTTATAATTTTTTAAGATATTGCATACAAAAGAGTGGAAGAAAATTCAAAAGAAACGGGTGATGATTTTGTTTCCTCCACAAGTTCCGATTCCGAAAACTCGATAGAAAAAGGCTCGCCGATATCGATCAAATCGCTTTTAAAAAAACCTCCCATCAATAATCTTGGTAACTATAAAATAAAAGAAATCCTTGTGACTTTAGGGAAGTATAAGTTTGATTTAGTCTACCATAATTGATTTTAGATCATTGGGAGAACCACTGCCCCAACTGTCGCGAAAATACCACAAAAATATCGGAGAACAGAGAATTTTGTAAAAATTGCGCCTTAGTGTTGAGCATCAGGTGTAAAAAATGCAAAAAATTGTACAAATCGTACAAGTGCGCCCTCAAACACGTTTGCTCCTCCAGCCACGAGAATCTAAAAAAGGAAAAAATACAAAACAAACTTGACAACAATCAACGGGTCAACTTCAGCCAACCGACGACCATCAGCTTTTTGCAGTGCAAGTACTGCTCGTTCATGACGTTGAACGAACGCGGTATGAAAATCCACGTGACTGTCAAGCACGATAACTTTGCCAAACTGCAAAACAAAACGCCGAGCGAGCCGGAAAAAATTTCCGAACCGAGTCCTGTTAAGGAGACGCAAAATTCAGGTATAGACTCTACTCTTATTTCAATTATTTTATTTTTTGTCAATTTTTATAATTTTTTTTTTTTTAATTAAATAATAGCACTTCTACTTTTTTAAGTCAAATGCTCAGTTTAGAAATCGAAGATTAAAAAAAAAAAAAAATCTTTTTTGTCATGCATTTAAAAAAAAAAATTCTTGAAACGATCGCAATCGACCTAGCGTTATCAAAGCGAGTTTTTTTATTTTAATTAAATTTTTTAGTACCTGGTACCGAGTCTACGGCGCTTAAACTCGCTGGTTTGAGTTTGCCTTTGATAGATGATCAAAGCTATTGCGAGGAAACAAAGGATCGTTCGGAATGCAGTAGAAATTTTCAAGCCAACAACAACAACAACAACAACAACACGTTGCAGTCGGTGCAAAGCAAGGAACTAACTAAAAAATACAAGTGCAAATACTGCCCTTACGACGGAAACGACGCCAGCAAATTTATTAATCACGTATCCGATCATAATCTTCGTTTGGAAGACTCGATTCGAAGTTACTACGAAGCGTGATCGAAAAATTATGTAAAATTGTGTCTTGAGTGATCATTGATTATTGAGCTGAGTTTGTTAAATGTTTAGTCATTAAATATTTTATGATTGATCGTTAAATTTGCTATCGTGAATTAAGCGTTTATTATGATATTTTAAAACTATTAAATTAGAATGAACAAATGAGTTTTTTTACCGAATAATTGCGTACAAATTATGTAATACACATTTTAACTAAGAGAAGTTGTATGTACATAAATGTAATATAAATTTTTTTACTTAAGTTTTGTAAGCATACGGAATTCGACTACGTCGTCGAAAGATACTATGATAATTTTTATACGCATCGTTATGTGTAAGCATTCTATTTTATAAATCCGATAAGTTATTCATATTTTCAACGCGTACAGATAATTAAATTTTATTCAAAAATACTTTTTATTGCCTTCTTTATTTCAATAACAAATTTAATATTTTATACACTTTTGAATTTTTAATTATTGTTTAAGAAAAGCGCGGTTTTTACATGATTATTTTAAGACATTTCGTATCTACTTCAAGCTTATTCTGACAGCTTCAGAAAAATTAATAACCACTATAGCTTGCTTGATAGTAGTACAACTTAAAAATTTTCTTTGCACGCAATACTAAGGACATTATATTCAGACTAGATTAAAAAGTTTTTTTATTAATATTGCTACTGATTAAATCACTTCTATAATTTATTACATATTTAATTGTTTTAAATAATCATTTGTTAGAATTTTATTATGTCGATTTGAAGTTAATGATAAAAACCCGCTAGTTTTGATTCTATGAATAAACTTCATTTATATTGACAAGATAAACAAGCGATTTTTTATGAATTCACCTGTTGCGTAAAAAAATTTCAATGACTGTCAGAGTTTTGAAAAAAAGCAACGTTATGCTTCACGAGAATCAAAATATATCTCTCATATTTAAAAATTTCGAAATCACTATTTGTTCGGTCTGAAACAAGACACAGGCAGGGTAATAATGCACCGTTTTGGAGGTGTGGGACGCAAGCTGCTACTTTAAGCTGTCTGGGCGGTGCCGGTGTGATCCGTGCTCAGGAAGAGAAATATTGGCAAGGTGGCTCGCAACCTGTGAATTGCACTTGGAAAAACTCTAAATATCTACGGTTTATTGTGGCTAAGTAATACAACCGGCGGGGCTCGGAAGAGCGGGCGGCTTAGTTCGGGCTGGAGCGTCGACTGTGAAAGATGTACTCCCTCACTGAAATGAGCATCGTTAATGCTGAAAATTTCGTCAAGAACTACGGACAGTACTTCGATTACTACAGATGGCTCTACGGTCTTTACGGGATACAAAGTGAGTGATAATATGTTAATTGTGTGCTTGAGCATAACGAGAGTGGTATATGTTTAATTTTTACCAGGAGAAATTTTTTTCAAAAAGTGTTGAGGAAATTTGGTAAAGTCTTATCCTCTCGCGGCCTAGTTAATTTCGCCAAATTATACTTACAAATTTTTTAAAATTCGTGAACGTTTCCTTAAATTTAGGATGTTTTAATTTTTGAGCTAAATGCCATACTTTTACGAAAATAATTTGAAAAATTTAAGCTAAATTACAAAAAATATTTTCAACGGTACGATAGAATTTGAGTAGATTTAATAACTTTTAGAATTGCAATATTTGGAAGGATTCATTATCTTTTTAAAAAAAGTTCATTCGTGTTCTGGCACATAAATTTTATTGAATCATTCTTGTGCATGTTACTAAAAACTTTTTTTTATGAATCAGCTTTCGTCACCCCATTGGCTGCAACACTCACAACCGTGGGCTCGTATCAAACAGAGGTGACTGAAAAAGTTCAAGTCAATAACCATCTCGGTAAGAAAAAAATCTTAAAATTTTATAAAAATAAAACTTTTTCACTCAATCAAATTAAATGAAAAATCTTCTTTCTTTACAGGCACTTTTGAAAGTCAGGCGGTGAGCCCGAACCCGGCGCAAGAAGCCGAGACCGCGCACCTAAAGGATCAAGTCGACGCAGGTACAAAAATTCCCTTAAAAAATGTTTAAAAAAAATAATACTTTATTCATAATATTTTTTAAATTTTATTTAACAGCCACCATTGCAGCAGCGAACAAGAAGGTTCAAGAGTGGATTCTCAGTTCGGACTTCAATCAACCGGTCGAAGAAGCTGCGAATGCGAAAACATATCTTGACAAGCAAGGTAAAAATCAAGATAATTTTTAACTTAATTACAACAAACAAAAACAATAATTTCAAATCGCGCTTCTATACAGTCTGCTGGCCGAAAAAATTTTCACAAGAACGAGATCTTCTACCAACTCCGGTGTCTTCGGCGGCTTCGGTCAAGGTAGAAAAAGTCGTCGATAACAATCAAGGTAAGAGCAAATAAAAATAATCTTCAATAATTTAACAATGTCTCTTATCTAAGTTATAAAATTTTCGTTTTACGTTTCAGTAGGTTGGAACTATTTTTGCTGGCGGTGCCTGAAGCAGTACGACCAGAAAGCAGTGGACAAGCTCGTGTGCAAGCCCTGCGCAACGATCCTCAACTTCCAGTGCCAGAGGTGCACCAGGGTATTCCCCCTGTACTCGAATATACTGAGCCACAAGTGTCATCCCGTATCCGAGACTGGCTCGTGTAACCAGGTGGAGGACGGGTATCTTAGGTGCGAGTACTGCCACTTTAAGTCGAAGAGCGAGTGGGGAATAAAGTCGCACTCTACCAAGATGCACCGGAATAAAGTTTTCAACTACCTCTGGATACGTGATTTCGCCCTGGACCTCAGGATCGCCACACTCAACTCGGGTAAGACTAAAATTCTTTGAAACTTTTTGGGAATTCGATGGAAGCTTGATAGAAGCTTGACGTAGAAATAGTATGCAACATTTTGCTGAGATCAATTTTATTTTTTACAATAAATATTTCAAATAATATATCTATGTATAGGTAATTTTAGACATTTTTAAATTTTTCTTAAAAGTTGATTTTACTTGAAAATAAACATAAAAAATGAAACGTTTCAGAATTCTGTAAGTTCAGGCTTCAATCACAAATTTTTTGAAAATGAGCTAAAAATGAAAAAAATGACTGAAAGGACAGATCATCTCCTTGATAGTAGAATACTTAAATAGATAAAATTACCTTAAGTTTCGACCCGTGCAAAAAATTTATAAGTTAATAATGGTTTTCCGTGTTTCAGCTGGGCGATCGAAGGCCGATGAAACTGGTTCCACCCCCGGTTTGACCGTGGCTGATCCCGAGTATGGTCCGGAGCGAGGGAATAGTTTTCAACTGTACTGTGTCGGCGACAAGGATCAGCCCAAAAGATACCAGCGCAAGTACAGCCCCTACGGAAGCTTCAGCGGGGCTAATTGTTTTATCTCGAAGGCGGCGCAAAATTTTTATCAAACTTGTAACTGAATCATAAAGTTGAATGTTCATGATTAAATATATTTTGTAAAGATTAGAAGCGGTGATAAGTTTTGTAAAATCTCGATAAAAATTAAGGTGCATTTTTTATGTATTGTTTTGTTATAGGGAAAATTGAAATTGTGAGAATTTTTTATTCATCCCATGATGAAAAGATGAAAAACGGAGTAGTTTAAGTGTTGTATGAAGTGATCGAATAATGTAGCAAAACTAATATTTCTAGTTTTAGGACGAGTCAATGTTGTAATAATTTTTTATTTTTACAGTGATAATGTAGAACGAAGTGCTTAAAGATTTAATAGATTATAATTAATATATGAAATGAACGAATGTAAATTAAATAATAAAATTATTATTTTGAAATATTCATCTGTCCTTTTTTTTAAATTGACTTGTAATATTCTTGTCTTCAAGGTGAATGCTCTAAAAGTTCACGGCCTGGAATTTAACCTTTAAAAATTTATTAACTCGAGACTTTTTTTATGAGTTTTAGTTTATTTAAAAATATGAACTGCGTTATAGTATTTTTAGTTGCGATAAGTTTTAGAAAATACACAAAAACGTCGCGATTTTTATTTATAAAGAAAAAAATGCTTTACCGCTTTTACTTTGAGTTTTACGTAAAAAGTTGTTTTGGTACTACCAAAGGGAATAGAAAATTAATCTCTTAAAATTTCGATAATTTATTGTAAGAGGCTACCAGCATGTTTTCCGAGCTAACTTTAAAGATTTTAAGCTCACAAAGTAACTATTATTAATTAAAAAACTTGAAAATTTTTTCAAAGTGTAATGAGGGATTGGATGGCGAGGGTGGGCAAGTGCAGTTGAGATGAGTTTTTTACGGACTCGTTTTCATTGAAGAGCTGTCTTACAAAATTAATACGATAATTATTTTTAAATCTTGTGTTGGTTCAAAAACTGTCCGCGAGTACTTGAAATTTGTTTCTCAAAAAAAAATAGTGTCTAAAATTTATTTTCATCATTTTAAAATTCGGTTGTTCAAACAATCAAAATCAGAACTTTTTCTTGCGGCATCTAAACCACGAGATCACTCTATGTTGAAAATCCCTTCGGACGAGACGCGTGTGCAAAGTTCGATGGGAAACTGCTCTTTTTGCCCCTATCGCGTCCGAGCCGCCAAGCGACAAAAAGTCCGGCGGGCAGCCGTAAGTTCGGGGCTTGAAGTAGAATAATTCAGAACGGCCATGACGAGACTTTTTCATTAACGGATTAGATAATATCTTCTTTTAATTTCCGTGACTGTCGGATGCGTGATTGTGGGAAGTGTAAAAATCAACTTTTTGAAGTTTCCGCGTGAAAATGCCATACAACTGAGTTTTGGATATTTTTTGTTAAAATAAATTAAATCCTAAATTTTTCTGTAAATACTACATAATCAAGGAAAAAGATTGCACTATTTCCGCATCGTAAATTAGCGGTAGGTATATGCTTTTAAAAACGAGCTTATTTATCGTACTTTAATCAATCATTTGAAATTGTGTAAAAAGCAATTTAAGAAAACCCAAAATTGACGATAAATTTTCTAAATTAAAAAATTTTTACGTGCGTTTGCAGATTACCAAACAACGTACAACAATAAGTTCGTCGCCGGCCGAACCGGAAAAAATGATCCCACAAATCACCGTACACTCTGAAGCTTACGATCAAAGTAGGGACATAAATAATAATAATAATAAAAAATGTAACTAAAAGTTACAATAATTCTAAAAATAAACCACTTTTTTACAGGTGCTGTAAATTATCCAGCTGACGGGGCGACGAACACCGAGTTCTCCGAAGGGGTTTTCGATGCAAGAGCGTACTTTTACGAGGCGCCGGAAGTAAATCAAGGGTCGCTGTTTCTTAGCCAAGGTGAGAATGGCTCAACAACAATAAAATGTTTTAAAAAATGTATATATGTAGATAACATAAACTAAAATTATTTACAGATAATTTTTACACAATTGCTGCAACCAAGACGCAGTATTTCTATTGTTGGCAAGGTTTGGTCAACAAAGTTATGGCTTACAACAAAAGTAAGAAAAAAATCAACTAAGCTTATTTAAGTATCAATTTTTCAAGCATACTCTGAAGTAAAATTTTATGTATTTTAAAGATTATCTAATAATAGTTTTGTATTTTGTAATAAGCTACGAATAATTAGTAAATATTTGTGTACATACGATAAGTTTTTATATTTACAAGAATATATTTTTTTAATTATAGACCTTACAAATAATATCTTGCAGGTCATGACAATACTTTTTATTTGATTTTCATAAGGTGTAAAAAAAAAAAATTTCCAAGCCCAAGTTTAAAAAAGACAAATTAGTATAAAATGAGCCAAAACAACATTTGTAATTTGGTGTAGTTGCCCGTGTGATTTCATTCTGTACTACACGTGTAAATTAGCAATATGCCACCCAAAGTACTAAAGCTCTCGCAAGTACGAACATCTGGTCTAAAATAAACTCTAATTTCAAAGAAAAAATTTATATTATTTAAAATAAGCCAAAAAAACATTATCCTTGACTCATCGCAGGGGGGAGGTTGGGGATTTCCGATGATCCCCATTTGCACGTCTAAGTGTCCTCATCGCGTCTAAAGCTCGCTCGCGCCATTGTCTGCACGGTAGCGATTGTCTGGCTCGGGTCATTTTCCCTCCTGTATATATATACGTTCAGTACCACCGACTATGTATTATATCGAGCGGTAGGTGCACGCTGACGCCGAGCCGTCTAATGCTCCGGGCTGAATTTCGATCGGGCGAGCCACGGCTCATTGGAAAAATCTCTCACGAGGAAAATTAAATTTTTTCACGACCGAATAAGGAGAATGGGTAATTGGGTTTTACGTCGTAAACAGCGACTGCGATTTTACTTTATTTCTATTTACGGTTTCATTATGCGGGATTGTTTGTCATTAAAATTGCAGATTGATGCTGTTTAGCGATCCTCATTGAGGATTCCTCAATATATGCGAGGATGGACGAAAAAAAAAAAAAAAATTTAGAGAGTAAATTTGAAGAACCTTTACAACCCTTGAGCTTTCCCAAATTATATTTTTTTAATTAAAATTTTTTTCGCCACTCTACGTGATTGCAAACAGCTTCTTCAAAGTGGATTTCCCTACATCTTAATTGGATCAAAAAATTAAAATTAAAAAATTTTTCTAACATTTTAGATAAGTAAAGATGAATTAATATTATTTTAGTATAGTAGTATACGGAGTAAAAAAGCTTTAAATTTTTTTTTTTTTTTTTTCATGTATTGGTTAATATTCTACTAAATGTAGTGTACGGAGTAAAAAAGCTTAAAATTTTTTTTTTTTATGTATTGGTTAATATTCCACTAAATTGTTTTCCAAATGAAAATCCAAGATAAACTATGAGCTTTTAAAAACTCTAAAGATTCGACTTTGACAGTTGTTTCAATAGGGTTGGCAATTTTTTGAAATTTATAATATTTTTTTGCTTATTTAGTTAAAATATCAAAAAATAATCGACACGTATTTTTTCTTTTTCTAAAAAAACTAAAATTAAAGGAACTACAAGTGTTTAAATTTTTAAAAATTTCAATATATATAGATATACTTCTAATGGGATTTCGGGTCAATGACGTCACTAACCCGTAGTTTCAAAA
Organism: Encarsia formosa; assembly: GCA_038277355.1. Classification (NCBI taxonomy): domain Eukaryota; kingdom Metazoa; phylum Arthropoda; class Insecta; order Hymenoptera; family Aphelinidae; genus Encarsia; species Encarsia formosa. Next base: position 3,357,952 of record CM076185.1, on the reverse strand, counting down.
ACTTTTCTTAATTTTTTTCTAGCTCAATTTTGATTTAAAAATTCTAAAAAAAATGTTAAAATTCATTAAAAATCAAGTACTTTTAAAAAAATATATTTTTAAAGTACCGGTTGCCAACCCTATTACCTGTTATGATTAGCAAACTGAAAAATTTACCTTGCATTATATTTATTTTATTTTATTTTTCAAGAAATTAAACGTTGGTCTTATATTTTTTTACCTAGAAGACGTCTATGTCATAACCCACGCAAAGAGACTAATTTGTAATAATTTAGTTTAAATGTTTCATAGCAATGTTAAATAATCTACAGGTAAACCAATAAGATTAAAAATATAAAATGGCTTAATTCAATTCGACCTGCTCTAAAGTCGAAACTCGCATACACTTCTAAGAAGGGATGTATCAAAGTCAATCTTATTTACTTGTCTCGGCTAATACACTAGCGTGGATCTAACTTGGAAGTTTTAATCGTGTACTTTAAGCACTTTAAGCAAGCTGCTAGTAAAGTAAGCGGAAATAGCTTCATGTCAAAAACTACCAGTTTATCCATCATTTTTAACATTCATTTATACATATAAATACTGTACATAAAACAAAGGTATTTGACAATCAAACGATGTGGATATTTTGACATCTAATTTGTCGAAAGAGATAAGTAAACTGAATATTATCACATTTATTGACTTCATACTGACACTGGTGTCGGTCCAATGGACATATCATCGTTGCGATAACAATTCATAGTAAAATACCAATCGGTAGCTAACGACACTCAATTAAGCTCGCGCAAACAAGCCAGCAGAGATAAATCAAACCCACTACAAAACACATCGAAGACTGTACAAGCTCATTACCAGAAGTACGCATTTCAACTTAACCCACTACGCGAGGAAGAAAAATACGCGGTTGCCTTTGAACGTCAAAATAAAACTTGCAAGATCCCTCGGTTAAATTTATGAGCCCCCACAGCTTCACCCCCTTTTTTTTTATTGACATTTACGACGGGTACAGATTTCCAGCGCTTGACGCCCGTTGTTGACAATGTGAACTTTTCTGGTAAAAACAACGTTCCCTGCAGCTGCACTCGACTCAATTTCAAAACAATTTCTGTAGGTGCCTCGAAAAGTGCCTGCCACTAGGATTTAACTTTTCGGGTAAACTCGCGATTGGAGGAAAATTTCAACATCGTTTTTCAACCCCCAGCGACATTTTCCGATTCCGAAGAGATAATTTGCTTTTCAAAGGTAGAGCCGGCGGGAAAGTAATTTGAAAAAAAGGGCTTCGCCATTATCAGAGAGAGAGAGAGAGAGAGAGTCGAGCGGTTACTTTTGATCTTTCAAAGTGGGTATTAGCCCGGAGTTCCTCTCTTTCTGGAGAATGATTGAATTTTTCATCCAACTCCGATAAAAAAGTTGGAGCACATTCAAATGACGTACGCAAGCTTGGCAGGTGAATCTGATAAAGACCAACCGGCCCCGGCGCGCGTTCCACTTTTTGTTCCCGAGCGTGTAATGTAATGGGTTTTGCTATTTATGAGGATTTAATTTTTTTTATAACGACTAAGGTTTGGGGAGTATTTTAATTTTGGATTAAAATTTGTTTGTCGAGCACTCGGATTTGATTGATGAAAAGGGTGCTTTATGCCCCGAGAGCGGTAAGTAGTACTTTTTGTCCTTAACTTTTTAATGTTTAAGTTACAGCTTAATTTACAAGACCATAGATAAAAGCTTTTACCTAATTTACGTTACAAGGGAATAAATTAAAGAATAATGACCAAGTGAAGTCTTACCAGTGTACTTTTAGTTTATTAGATAGTATGATTTTGTTTAATAAAAAGTTAATAAAAAACTAGGACGCTCAGTGTTATGGAGAGATGGAAAATTTGATCGATAAAAAGTGTATTTTATACATCAAGAGTAATAAGAAGCACTTTATGCCTTTAATTTTTAATTGAATACATAATATTAATTAATATACATATTTAATTGAATAGATAATATTAATTAATATACATATTTAATTGAATACATAATATTAATTAATATACATACTTAATTGAATACATAATATTAGTTAATTAACATATTTAATTGAATACATAATTACATAATATTTGAAACATTTTAGAGCTTTTGTAATAACATGTAAGAGTACAAATAAGATGTGCGTAAGTACTTTGAGTTTTAATTTATCAAACAAGGGAGTAAAATAAGGAATTGCAACCAAGTGCAATAAGTAACATTAAATGTCCTTGTTTACATATTCAATAATGTTTAATCTTTATAACGTATTAGAAATTTTTTTAAAAAGTTTATTTAAAGCATGGAATGGTATAATCAGTTACTTGTGCAATGAGGATGTATAACAGAAAATAATGATTCAGCATGATACTGTTTCTTATATTTATATTCTTTTTGAAAACTTTGTAAAAGGTAAGTATTTTAAGCAAAAGTTTTAAACGATTCATAAATTAATACGTAAAGTCAACCAAAAGCTGTCTAATTCAAACCAAATATTTCTCTGTAAATTAAACGAAAATACCATAAACTTGATTTTTTTTAAATTACCTCGAGGATGTCTTACTTATTCAAAGTTTAATTCGCTCCTGCCCCTGATGAACTCATAAAATAAGCATACCCCCCGAAATGCAAAGTGTCTTGACCTATAAGCTGTGGCTAAAGTTCGAAATAATGAATGAGCTTACATTATCAGGACGCGCGCATACGTATAAAATTTTTTTCTCTCTTTCAAACCGAGTAAATGCAGCAAAAAAGGTGAAAATAAACGAAATTTCGGTCGTCCCTTAAAAAAAGAGGATCGGGGTCGAGAGGTGTAATTCAAATTACTGAATTATCATAATAAGAAGTCAAACGAGCGGTAATTTAAAGGAGCATCGGGGGAGCGAAAATTAATCTAGCTGGGTACTCAGCGCGATGGGATAATAATTTTTATTGATTCCCGTGGGCTTTCGCTCTTTGAGTATTAGGGAAGCTCTTTCTTTCTTTTATTTCACCTCTGTCCGTTTCTACGACCGTACATCCGTCTTTCTCTCCCTCTGCCGGCTATCGATTTCCGTCTGTGAGAAAGAAGATTGTTTGAAGAACTCTCTCATCTTTTTTTCATGCTTTATTACCGTTCGCGCAAACGTTTTGACAGTGTACCGGATCTAAAGGATCATTCGTAAAGGAAATATTTTGGTGCATGTCATTTTGAAAGTACTGGATGTTCGAATATTTATTTAAGTACTTTTGATAAATTGAATAATAATACGTTTACAAATATAATACACGAATAATTCATACTTTTTACATAATTAAATGCTAAGCTACTTAAATGAATTGTATAAATCACAAAAGTATATAATTTAATTTGTGGGTAGAAGTGTTGTCATGTATAAATTAGATAATCCTTGTTCTTTGATAAATAAAACTATAAAAATGCCGTATGAAAATTTTTTTCATAGTATTTTATATATGATGAATACTATAAAACTGTGCCAAAAAGACCTATTACAATCATATTATGTGTGAAAGTGCTAGATGATGTAGAAAAAGTCGAGAAACTGCTTTTTAACTTATCTATAGTAGATGACAGATAAATTATATTTTATATGACCAATAATATATAAATAATATATATGTGACATGATATCAGATATATTAATTTATATTAAGTATACTGTAACCGCTCACATAAAAATGTTGATTTCCATATTTTTATATATTGCCTAAATTCATGAATTATTATAGATATCCCATTTAAGTGTATTTATATTATTAATGATGAATTACAAATCAGCTGTGTATAATATTAAAAAGTTGTCAGAATACCGCAGAAATTTTCAAATGCATAGTTACATTTTATATTTAATTTTCCCCATACACATAGCTTCAAAGTACCGTAAAGGTGCTTTAAAATTGATACAGAAAAAATGAAATTTTTTTTCTTTTTTTTTTTTTTAACACCACAGGGCGTTAAAACGCACGTTCGGTTGACACTTTGACGCCACCCGGGCGAGATGCATGCATGAGGGTCGGTGATTACGGCTGAATTCCCCGATGCACACGTCTCGCGCGCATCAAACTCGGTCAAACTTTATTATAAATCCAGGACTTGATTAACACATACTCCTTGATCAACTAGTTTTGTTAATTCAATCATCATCATCAGTAGTTTTCTTTGGTAAAATAAGCAGGAGATATTTATTAAATTTTGAAGCAGTAAACAAACTGAAAGTGCTGGAACTCTTAATTTTTCATCGCAGTTGTTGAAACTCTTTCTCCGGGGGAAATAAAATTTCTAATAAAAAAAAGCGCGCGCGCCCGGGTAAAGTTTGAAAGTTCAACAGAAAAATTTTATCACACTTTTTTCAACAGTTTAATGTTTACGTTTGTTTGTTTTTTTTCTAAGTTTTGATGAAGCGTCGGGGTATAAACAAAAGCGAATGAAAAAGGTAAAATCGATGGTTAAAGTAGAGCCCATAAATTAAATCACACTAGTAGAGCTTTAATCCAATTTAAATTTAATTCGATCCACTTTTGACTACGGTAAGCCGAGGCGACGCACGAACGTCAATGAAAAATCAAAGAGTTTTAAACTTTGTCAATCGATTATTCATTCTCGGTGTTTAATGATCTTAAACTTTCATAACTTTCACCCAAATCGATCTAATTTAAATTTTCATCAACCGCGCGTACGTATGTTTGCGATTTATTATTCTAACCTTTCAAAAAATGTTTTACTCCAAGCCATAAAAATGCATATTTTCTTATTTTTAAAAAACACTTTGCTGTACGATGCACCATAAAATTTTCAAAAAATCATAAAAAAAAAATTGGAATTCAAAGGCGCATTACACGCCTCCCGCGTTTTAACTGCGGCAATTTTTCAACTTCCAAAAAAAAGGAATTTGAAATTTAGATTCCGGGAGGAGGAAAGAAACTTAGAGCGAATTTGAACGATCTGGAGGTTCATTCGAAAACGACCAATGAACGATAAATCTCAAGTTTTGAAAAAAAAAAATTCGAATTCGATCAAAGTTCAGAAACTAATTCTCAGACGAACTTGACAAATCGAAATTCGGTTAAATCGCGCCGCTGCGTTACGTAGGTCAAGCAGGATCATTTTAGAGTTTCATGACCGTAAATGTTTTTTGTCGTGAGAGAGGATTTTTTATTCAATGTATTTGATTCTGATGGAAAAAAGTTTTGGGGTTCGAAAGTTATTTATTTTACAATTTGGTAGTTGATTTTCTGCTTGGTTAGTCGATTTTTACACGTAATATGTACACTAATTATACACAGTATTAAATAATTTATATCAACCGCGAGGAACGTATAAATTAATAATATTTTTGCACTTTTTTTCACATTTAATATTGTTGATTTAAAAAATTTTATTCAACGTAAAAATTATGTACAATATTTTTCAAGTTTCAGTCATCTAATAAATGTAACTTGACCTTGTTAAATAAGCAATGAGTGAGAAAAAATTTTAATTGTGGAATAAGTTGGTGCATCGGATAAAAGTTTTAATGTTCCTAATTTGCGAGAAAAATAAGTTTACGATATAAACAACGCTCGTTACCAAAGATTTCCTGAACTAAGAAAAGTTTGCTTAATTTTTTTATCAGTTAGTTCAAGTTTCTTGTGATATGAAATTTTCCGCTGCAAGCAATTAAATGCATTTTTCAATCAATTTAAAAAATCTATTAACTATACGTAACCTATTAAATATAAGTTTTTTTAATTATCTCAATTTATATATTTACTACGTAAAGATAAGCTAAATTATTTATTTATTATAAAAACGGGTTGTTCAACCAATAAATACAAGGATACATAAAAATAAAAACTATAGGCAAGATGGTACATATATAAAAATATAAACGAAGAATGATGAACATATTAAACTAAAAAAAATTATAACTAAATAATTATTTCGCGCTATTATAAAATTAGTTTACTTTTGTTTTATTTTATTTTATTTATTAATTTCCTTTTTATTTATTTATATTTTTTATGAGAGATGTACATTAAATACATATACACAGACTTATTAGAACCCAAGAGATTTAATAGCCAAGGAAAACATTTTTGTCCAGTTACAACCCTGTAGTATCAAAAAATGAGCTTGGTTACATCCTTGAACAAACAAATAAAAAATTTATAGCCGAGAATATTTATTAAATTAAAGATCCGAAGACTGGTGTTTACAGACTATATAATAGATACGAACTCCTCGCTGGTTTTTGTATTCGATCAGTCCGCCGAAGCGCGGGGTTTTACTGCCTGAATCGACCCCTTTTTTTACGAGTAACGCCTAAACTATATTTACGCTCTTCCATCCCGCACTTAAATTATTTTATTATTCTGGGACGCTTCTCGTAAATATTAAAGAAACTCAAAATCAATGAAAGAGGATTTTTTACCAACAAACAATCGGTCTGGATTAACGAGTGATGCTTATATTTTTAAAACTCCCGCGTTTAATCTTTCAATTAATTAGCGCCTGGATTAACCCACGGGCGTCACATCCTATGAATATAAATTGCTAACTCACCGTAGCTGCTCTTGTTTATGAATCCCGCAGCTTATTATATTTTCGGATAATTGCGCTTATTTTTATTTACGAATTGCCATTGATTAATTTTTTACTGTTAAAAATGATGGAATTTTGGAGTAATATGCGCTTTGATCTAGAACTGATTTTGACTTTGGATTTGATAATTGCGAGCACGAGTCGGGAGACGGTTTATCGTTTCTGAGGTAGTGGATTCGTGACTGTGAGAAGCTTTTGAGTTGCTTCTGACGAATTCTCGAGCTAAATTTCCCTCTCGAAGTCAAAAATCAGTTTGAATTCATATCTTTTCAGATTTTGTAAATTTAATACTGGTAATTATTGGAAATAATTCATTTATTGTACATGCTTAAAAAATATTGTAAAAAAGTTTAAATAAACAATCTTATTTTGTTTAAAACTATGTGAAGTATGCTTACAGATTATTATGATGACATTAGAGTACATACATAAAATTATAATAACGACAAAAAATAAAAATAAGTAATTAATCCATTCTAACTCTGAATTTTTGAGAATTAAATTTTGCTTTGTACAGTATCAAGATTAAAATTTTACCTTCCATTTTAAGGGTCAAAACCGACTATATTTTTCAAAAAATTTTCCGGATCCACTCATAAAATATGAAATTTCAGCTTCCTCCCCCACGCGTTCCTTTCGTTGATGAATCGACCCCCGAAGCCATTCGATATTTCATGAACCTTATTAATTCACCGAGTCCTTTCCATGATTGATGCGTCCGGTCATGGACCCTTTTTCTTATTACCAGGATTTAAATTTGAAGACTTATCGGGGTCCGAGTTTTCTCGGTAAACAAGCGAGCAAGCAACAACCCCAAACCGAGTATCAAATTGCCTTTTGCGGTGTTCCTTGCTAATGGGGAAGTTTGTTTACCCTAAAATAGCTACTCTACTTTTGGGGGTATAATTACAACCGGGATAAAATAGTCTCTAGCAGTCTGGAGATTCACGAAAATAGATTATCTTTTTGGGGATGATACAAAGCCGGTGAATTAGTGATGGACAGTCTTCCTAATGTGTGAACAAATTTGAGTTTTTGTGGTTTGAATTTGCTTGCCGAGTATCAGAGACAAAAAGAAGTGGATTGTTTATGAATGTTGGTATTTTGAGTTTGGTAAAATATACTAGTATACCAATGTTTTCTTTTGTAAAGTTTTTGAAGCATATTAAAAAACTTTTTTTTCTGTATACTATTTATGGTTCTTCTAATGTATACAGTATTTTAGTATAATACTTATGTATACAATCTTCTTCATAGTTTGAATTTTATTATCTGTAAAATATTCCACAGTACAAATAAAAATCAGGATTCTACATTAGCACTAGTCAAACAAAAAAATATTGTTTGTCATCTCAGCCATACAAATAACAACTCTGAAGTCTCTTATCTAGTTTTATTTACACTAATGACCGGATTGTAAAACTTCTGTTTATCATCCTGATGATGAAAATTCACCCCCCATGACTAAAATCTCAGTTTACTTATCAATCCAGTCCCAATAAAACAGCATTGTAAAAAAAAATCCTGTTTATCAACCACCCCGCTTATCAATCAACTCCCCCCTCCCCACCTAAATCTCGGCCAGCGGTACTCCCCCATAGAATCCACACAGTACCTTCATCCTGTAGGATCCTCCTGTCCCGTCACATGAGAGCACCAAAAGTCTCACTGTAACTCCTCCGCCATGATGTTCTTCTCACAACACAGCACCGCACGCACAACACCATGGAACTTGTACTTCTCGGCACGATCTAGGAGCTTAACGACCCGGACATCCTCGCGGCCGGGGGAGGCTGCACCGACTGAAACTGCCGGGCCATGGCAGAGCTTCCCTCACAGAGGTGCGCGCGCAACCGAGGGTGCGGGAACGAGGGGGATGAACTCACTGTGTGTGGGTGGGTGGGTGGGTGCACGGGGGGTTTTTCTTCTCTCTTTTGTAATTTTTACTGTGTTGTGTTTTAGATCTTTCGTTTGGGAGCTTGATGAGACGGACTGCGTTTTACGTCGTTACCATCTTATGGTTTTTGGAATTCTGTAGATGTGCTTTAGTAGCTTATTATGGTTATTGTAGTTTTTTGATAGTGGATAAAAAAAATTATCGACAATTATGTAAAAAAAATAATAATTTGAAGAAGGTAAATAAGGCTTTTGAAGTTTTAGAGATATTGATATACATATACTTTATAAATATGGTTACAATGGAAATTAGTATTGATGACCTCACGAACTCTTGCAGGCAAAAACTTATGTCTATGGATATCTTGATATGAAAATCATTTGAAAAATCTTAAAATTTACTAAATATCAGGAGCTTTTGAGAAAAATTTTTCAAAAAAGTCGTATTCTTAATTCTAAACTACATACAATTGACATTGTATTTACATTACGACGAGTTTGAATAACTAACTGAAAAGTGTCGAGTGAAACTAGGGTCAGTACAGGTCAGTATGTAATTATATCTGTACAATGTACATTTTGTATTTGTGGTCACAAGGAAAAAGTCACTTTGGAAAAAAAGCTCACAAAAGCTGTCTGAAGGAAGTCAAAAATAAGAATTCATCATTACTTTATTACTTTCATAACAAATTTTTCATAAATAATGTTTTATAATATTTTTTAGTTTACTGTAGAAACCGATACATTGATAAGACCTTTTTTCTTGTGACCACAGATATTGTATTTTTACATTAAGTCAATAAATTAACTAATGAAAATGTGTCAAAGTTATTCTTAATACATAAAACATATTACAATTTTAATTTTTTCATCAAAAATAGTCGCAGTGAAAGTGCGATCGAATAGTTAATTTTTTATTGACAAGTTGAACTATAAATTATTAATTTCAATTCAGTTCAAAATTAGTTGGTGTAATATATTTCAGTATGCAGTGTATCCGTTCTATCGAAAATATTGCACCATGAAAAATATATGAGTTTGAAAATAAGCTCTTAACTTATATTAGAATTACAATGTAGGGCTTTCATTAAGTATTTTATCATAAATTAAAATCTTTAAAATTATTATGAGCTTAAGTAATGTGTAATTTTAAACTCATACAAGAACTGATTTTAAATAATTGAATTTTAGGAAAAAAGTAAAAATCTTTGATACTTGTTTTAATAAAGAAAAATTTATCAAACAGAGAATGAAAAGATAAACAATAGAGCAAAATTAAATTTTACTCTCAGTGAAAGAAAATTAATTAGTAAATCTGTTTTGAATCTACCAAAGTTGGATAATGAAAAAATACAAAAGTTTCAGAAGTTTGAGTAGAATATTTTAATTTAAAATACGAAAATACGAAATTATCGTTTGATTGCCGGAGATAAAATACTCAGTGAAAACTGTAATTAAATGTGTGATTTTCATAGCCGTGGTTAAATAAATAAATAACTACTTTGGTTATCATTCGGTGCTGAAGTACTATTTATCTGAAAAATGATTTCTTTAATATAATTAAATTTGATATTGATTACGATAGTGGCGTAATCTATTTAATCTCTATAAACGCAAATATTGTTTATTTAAAGTCTACACTCTATTTGTAACAACAATGGTGTTTAGCTTCAATAATATGCAAAATTCCTTTAATGATTTACCAAAATACATCCAAATCTGAAAATTGAACGCAACTCGAACCTTTCTTGGAACTAAAATGTTGGTTAGAGCTTGCAAGCTCTACGGTTGAAAATTTTTTACCATCATAAAAAGTTACGCTTCGAGTTATTAGAAAGATCAAGTATAATTTTGTTTAACTATCACTATAAAAAAAAAAGGTCGTAACCTCCTTATCGTCTTCAACATCTAAAAATAAAATTCTCCCCGTGAACAGGTAAGTTATTATCCACTGTGTTTTTCATTAAAAGATTACAGATAATTAATTTTTAAGCAGCCTCCACAAGAAAACTTACCCAAAAAGCTTTCAACATTTCTAAAGTCTCTTGCTTATTACAGCTGGTCGAACGATTGATAATTTTATCGAAGGCGATAAGTGCTGGGCGTTCGTCTGACGTTTTTACGAGGACAAAGCTTTGACGACGTAATTAATCGAACCAGAGTGAATTTGAATATTGGATCGAGATAGGACCAGCCACGTTTCCGTTCGGGGTAATTGTTAATGGACCTGGAATTTTCGGATGGTTCGCAGGATTTTTTCGAGAAAAAAAAAATCCTGAAGAGGTACTTAGCTTATTGAAAGCTCAGGGAGTAATGTCTGTTAATGGGATGTACGGGTTGGACGTTAAAAATATTTAATTCGGAGCGATTCGGAGGAAACTAAATTTACACTGATGGTTTCAAGGAAAATGATAGAGCAGCTTTTTTGAAAAATTTATTTAAATTATGATACCAACATGAAATTTTACAACGGAGAAGTATTGTTTGATATTTTCCAGTAGTACCGGATACAGTATATATATTATGAATATGTTGAATTTACCAATGTAAAATATACATTTATTTTTCCATATTTTATTAATAAACGATTGTAACTGTAAATAATGCATGCATGCTCTAAATTTTATTCTTTTTCTGAATTATAATTTCTTATAAAATTCTTATATTATTTATAAAAGTCATTTTTTGAGATCAAAACTATAACTCAAAAAGTTATTTATTCTAACAAAGCATAATTTTAACGGAAATAAAAAATTACCGAAAGATCATGACTAAAATAAAGTTTTTTTACATAAAATTTATATTTTATCCTGAATTAACTAACACAAAACCATTTCAGAATCCAAGATCCTTGAAAAATTCTTCCCACCGTATTCGTCGAATGCCAAGCCGTAAAGATAAAAATTCTCTCTCCAACTGAAAAAAAATTGTCCGATAAAAATTCATTCCATCACAATTACCCAGTCTAAACTTAGCCCCTCGAAGGCTAATCCCCCACTGGATTTAGGAGGCCTCGCCTAAACTCCTCGAAACAATAAACCGCGGGTAAAAGAAGCGAAAAAAAAAAGAATTAATCAACACCTAGGCATGCGAGCTGGAGCTTTTTTTCTCCCTGCACTTGATAGTCGAGAGGCTGGTGCACTTACCCCCCGGTGAGCTTTTTTTCTTCTTCCGGGCTGTAATGAGCTCGCGATGGGGCTTGTCGTGGGGGCGCGCCCGGCGCTCTTTTTATGAATATGAATGAGCTGGGGCCGTTTATCGGCCGAGAAACTTGATTTTCATTGTTTTTGTTTTTTTTAAGTTGGTACGTTTTTGATAGTAGACTTAATTCAATTGGGTGGGTGCACCTAAGAATCACTGATGTTTCTTTATGATTCTTTTGTCCTCTATGAATTTTCGTTTGTATCTTCAAGTTTTTAGAAATGAAATTTCTTGGCGACTGAAAATTATTTTAGGATATAAAATTTTTCTCATCATTGTTTTCTTCGTTTTTCGAAAAAAGTGGTTGCAATTCACACCCCTTTTGTGTAATCGTTTATTTTGGTTGCTCTAAAAAGTGTACAAAGTTGAAGATTTTGATAAAAAAAGAGGGTAGAGGTTTTTCAAGAGCTTTTGATTCACCGTTTTTGTGATAGTTGGACCAGAAATTTTTTTTTTTTTTATTCATCACAGCCTTTGATAACATCAAAAGCAGCCAAGTTTTTTTTGTACTTTTTTTCAAGAGATCAAAGTACGTTTATGAATTACCTGGTAATCTATTCTTTGACACACTGAGTTATCACTTATTTTTGCGTGAAAGATAGTTGAAAAAAAAAAATTTTTTCTACGAAAACTTTATTGGCAATAAAAATTTTAAATATCTTTTATCAAATGATTAAAGTTTACTTTAAAATTTGATACTTTTTCCACTTATGATAGAAAAAAAGGAATTATTTAATTTGAGTGATTATAATTTTCACTCTAAAAACGTATTCAAGATTTTTTGAAAATATATAAAAGTATTGTCGGTATAAAATTTTGTTTAGATAATTCAGCTTCTCTCGAGCACGTTTTTTTTGCATCTTACTGGAAACTGTTGTACGTGAGCGGTTTTTCAATTCTACACCTGAATTGAAGTCTCTGAAGAAAAACGATCAGGGGTATTTCCTGTTGGGAAAAATGGGTGTTTACCATATCTAAAATATTTAAGTATTATTTTTCTATTTTAAGCTGCTGAACATAGATATATATTTAAAATTGTTAAATAAACAAATAACCAAATTACAATTTTTTATCTGAAACAGTTTTTTTTTTTATTTTTAAGAGGACATAAAAACTAAAAATAATGCCTTACTCAGATAATTCATTTTGAAATGTATATTTATTTACGAGGACAAAACTGATTACAAGCAATGATTTGACAAAATCTATACATAATCAGTTAAACTTTTACACAGTTGCTTTAAAATAGTAACAAAAATTACTGCAGTGTAGTTCTCTGATGAGTAAATTTGAGATTTATATTTAGATCATAATTTTTTAATTTTTTGGACGAATATTATTTTTTTTCAATTGTAGTTAACGCTAACTAAGTTTTAAAATATTTTTAATACTTGATTAATTCTAAAAAAATAGAATAAAGTTTGACATAAATCCAAATTAATGATTCACCTGTATTTTATCCATTCCGAAGTCAAACCGAATTCGAGCGTTATTCGAACCTAACAGCGTCCATAAATCACAGCGATGTTTCTAAAATGCAAACCGAAACTGACAAATAAAATCGTAAACAATAGATCGCAGCCCGGAAGTACCGAAAAAGGTATAAACCTCGCTGTTCGGTCGCAAGCTCTAGAGTAAGCATATTTTTCATTGGTACCTCAGCTATCATTAGCCGAGCGAGCGGGGGACAGGAGACCATAAATAAGCTTAAAACACAAGCTACCTATGCCGCGCGATAACCAATAAACCGTAAAAACAACCCAACGAGCAGAAGCAAAACGATATCATTTTTACGTGACGGATGAATTATGACCTTTCTAAAACACAGTGGCGAATTTCGAAAAAAAAAAGGCTATCGGAGAGATACGCAAAAAGTAATCACTTTTTTCGGACGATCGTAGAATCTCCTGCATTGTTGTGGAAACAACTGAGCTCTGTAGCCTGTTTATAGTTTATTTTATTTTATTTTTTTTGCAGAATCGGTGTTTAGTTAACATAATTATCGAGAAACAAAAAATAAAGCAATAAATTAACGACACAGATGAAATAAATTTTAAACCAATCACAGATACAAATCGGAATATTGAAGCTTTAATACTAAAATAAAAAAAATTGAGACAACATGTATTATTCTGAAAAATGTGTCTCATTTATAATTAAAAATTTGATACACAAAAAGTGTAAAACTATAATATTAAAAGCAAAATTTTAATTTCACAAGTTGAGAAAACTTTTGAGAAAAAATACCACCAGTTATATAATTTTAAAAACCGTAAAATGAATTTGTAAATCACAGACTTAAAAACAACATAAAGATTAGCCTTAAATTTTTTCACAAGTAGCAGGTGAAAAGATACTTTTTTTCTTTTTTAACCCTGCCTTTCGCGACCCCACCCCTCGGCTTCAGTTTTTCAACGCCCTTAATCCGCATTTTTTTGACCTGAGGTTTGATCTTCGGTACGACGGTAACCCGAGAACCCAGTACGTCGTCTTCAGAGCCGCTAATCACCGACTCGCAGCCGACCTCGGACATCATACCCCTGCATCTACCTCTGGAACTACTCGCACAGCTTGTACGAGTCTTGCCCTCTGTTACTTTTTTCTTCAGATCTACTACTTCGAAGTACTTCTTCAGGGACTCCTCGTCGAAGACCTGATCCTTGAGTACCTTGTCCACTAGGTGGCACCGCACCTTTTCCTCGGCTTTGAACTTGTTCTTCAGGGCATCCCTCCCACGGTCGGCGAAGGCCGTTTGCATGAGAGAAAAATTCGTCCCATATGTGCTCAGAGCCTTGTAGAACTTCATAGTTTCCCACTTGTTCCATTTTTTAACTAATTTGATTTTTGGAGTCTCGTCGGGGGTAGTTTGAGCTTGACTTATCACGGCGCAGTTCTGATCGTCGACGATTATTTGTCCATCGGCTCCCAATTTGATCTGAGGCACCAGAATTTCTACTGGTTTTTCCAAAGGGGTAGAGTTTGAGTTGGAATTTTCAGGAATCTTCTTGGTCCAAGGCACGTTCAAAACCGATTTCAGGGTTGAACGTGTTTCGACCAATGGGGTCGAGTTTGAATTTGAATTTTCCAGAATCTTCTCGGTAAAAACCGATTTCAGGGATGCACGGTCACGTGATTCGACCAACGGGGTTGAGTTTGAATCCTCCAGAATCTTCTCTGTCAAAACTGATTTTAGGGTTGACCGATCGGTAGGTTTTTCAGGTAATATTTCAGGTGGCTGATCCTGTAGTGCAGTGTATTCAAAACTAATCACTCTTGGGCCTGTAGATGCATGTTCTTTGTTTGGTTCCGGTGGGGCGACGTTTTCTGAAGCTGGCAGAATCACTTCATTGAGATTTTTATCCAGTTCCAAAGCCGGCGAATTCGGTGGCTGCTCCTGACTGATGCACGGGTTTGTCGTTGCAGGCGAAGATTCAGCTATTTTTTCTTCTTCGGGAGGTTTAATTTGGGCAGTAGGTCTTCGACGAGCTACCAAGTTACAAATTGGTTTTAACCTTGGTCGAACCATGATTGATTTAAAGTTGAATCTGTAAAAATGTATTCATATATTATAACCTAACAATAAAATGACGAAAATCAGGTAATTTCAAATGTATGCGGTGTGGCTTACCCCGCTTACCCTCAACACTCTTGTTTACGATTTTTTAAGTTCTCCCTGTGTTGAAATTTTATCACAAAAGTTTCATAAAAATGTCAATTGTTTGTATGTAAACAAAGATTTTTACACAAGGACATCAACACTGTCACTCATTGTTGTTTATTCATTGTTTTGAAGCCACGAAAAATGTTTACTATTTCTCACTCAGAATAATAACAATAATCTATCTTTCATACGTAAACACTACGTAAGTAACAGATTCTAAATTTTAAAATACGTGAAAAGAGAAAATAATAAAACTTATTTCATGAGCACTTACTACAAAAGAATGCAGAGAATTGATAAATAACGCAGGGATCAATTTGCTGCGTCACAGGTCTGAACGCGCGCTTCTACACTAGTCGTCTGCTAGTCTAGCAATGCTATATATATAAGGAGTTGAGTTCTCTAATCTCTAGTTACTTAGAAGGAGCGCGCGCATCGTACCTGCAGTGTAATGAATGAGTAAAATAGACATACCTAAATTTTCGCCTAGTTACCATACCATGATAACTAAACTTAAAATTAGTAATTTAATATCAGCTAAATAAATAATTAGATGAATAAATGAATAAAATGATTGAAAAAGTTTCATTGTAAGTATATTACGAAAAGTAATAATTATATTAAGGGGCAGTGAAACTGGTAATTTTTTATTCTTTGTTTATTAATTATCAATATAAAAAAAAAAATAAATAAATAAAATCGATACCAGCAAAGTTTCTTGCAGTTGATCAACATAATATGAATCATTCTGAAAAATTTTGAAATCGAAGTTTTAATTATTTTCGGTTTACCATTGTCAGTCATTTTTACAAAACACTGTTTTTCAAGCAAAATTTCGATAAAATACGGCTGACAAGGTTTTTCCAAATGTAATCAAAATTTTGACTTGAAATTTGGCAGAAAGTTCCATTACTTGCATATCTAGTGCAAGTATCTCTTCATTTTCAATAATATTGTTTACTGCAGTTCAAGTTTGAGACCAATATTTAAGTTATTTTAGTTCTTCTTTAACACAGTATCTTTGATCTGATTTTGATAGTTCTTAAATTATTATTTTTTTTTAAACCAAACAATATTATTGAAAATGAAGAGATACTTGCACTAGATATACAAGTAATGGAACTTTCTGCCAAATTTCAAATCAAAATTTTGATTACATTAGGAAAAACCTTGTCAGCCGTATTTTATCGAAATTTTGCTTGAAAAACAGTGTTTTGTAAAAATGACTGACAATGGTAAATCAAAAATAATAATAACTTCGATTTAAAAATTTTGCAGAATGATTCATATTATGTTTATCAAGTGCAAGAAACTTTGCTGCTACCGATTTAATTTTTTATTTTTTTTGTATTGATAAATAAGTTATGGAAAAAATTAATAAACAAAGAATAAAAAATTATCCACTTTCACTGCCCCTTAAGGAGTAATGAGGCTTATTCAATGAGGCACACCAAGGCACACTAGCGCCCCTGGCGGAGGAATAAGCCTCGTTAAATTTTAAATTTAAATTATTGTACTTAAATACAATTTTTGTAAATCACAGCGAGAAGTTTAGTTATTAATAAATAAAATAAAGACTCGAATCTGCATCCTTTTATATGCCATCAAGTATATCAATTAAATTAAATATTTTACATTAGTGCAAGTTTTAAACACATTCATTTTTAAAGTGTTAATTTAAATTATTCAACTGACTAATTTTTACACCTTTGGTAAAAATGCAATTCACTAAAATATATAAAGATTGCATAAAGATTGAATTTATTTATTACTTTGTATTTGACCCTTTCAGATTTAATGTTCACGAAATTTGACACATCTTTGAAATATTTTTACAGAGCAAACTAATATAAAAAAATTAGTTTAAAAATTATGTATGATAAATTATTAGGGTAATGTTAAAAAATAATTGTTATATTCTTCCTTGAATTATTAAAGAAAATCAATCATCATACAATTTTTAATCTGTCAATTTTGAAGTTAAGTATAATATTCGATTTTTATAGTTGATTATAACCGGAGCAGATGTCTACAAATTTCGTCAACACATCTTTCAATAATATTCCTAAATCCACACAAAAAAAAATAAATTTTTTTTTTTAATAATCTATAATAATTTTCAAAGTGCGCTACACTTATTTACCATTTTTTAAGTGTTCAAGACCATACTAAATTTGAACGATTGAAAACTTGAGGATTAGATTCATTAACTTAAGGTTCGTTCACACTTGAAGAAAAAACCCCAAGTATTGTCTCAAGATCCAGCAGCTGGCCGAAACTGAGTCAACAGTGGTACATTGTCCAAACAGCTCAATCGATAAGTAAGCGGAAGCCGGCTCGCATTTCCCACGTGTAGAGGTAAATGACATAACTATATACTCTGGTGGTTTAGCACTCGGGACAGATAACATTCTCCTCTCGGGCGCAACAATCTCGGCGCGCGCGTAAAATAATCGCTTATAAAACGAAAGGCGCCGTGACCCCGTGTTGAACGTGAAAGTCCGGCGTAAACCACCCGCGCTCTGTTTTATGCAGGGAGGGATAAGGCGCCTTACCTTTTTTTCTTTTTCTACCCTCTTTTACTTGCAGTTTTAATGACGAGGGTCGCTTCTCTCAGGATTATCACGGAGGAGGATGGATTTTTTTTTGTAAGGGGGAAAAAGGTTGTTTGGCGGGGGGTATTTTCATGCGACGCTAAACGTTTTATTTTTACGCGGGAGGGAAAATTGTAAATTTTTAATGGGCTTGAGAGAGCACCGAGGCACTGGGAACAAAAATAATTTTACGGGAATTGAAAATTTTCAGAGTAAGAACTTGTATTTATTCAAATTCCCTTTTTTCTAAAATTTTTTAGAATTTGTTGAATTTATAAAAACGTTTACATATTTTTAATTATTGAATTAAATATATTGGGTTGATATATTTTAGTGAGTACAATTTTTTGGACAAAAACAAGATTTTTCATTAGTTTTGAGTAACTTTTAGGTAATAATTCATTTTTTTTTTTAATATAGAAACAACCTTGAAAAAAATTGGAATTGAAAAATATTATCTTTTTGTTTAATTTTACAATTGAATGCGTCATAAATGAGTTTGATCAAGAATTGAAACTTATCGGTCAAATTTTAATCACAAATTTTTTAAAATAAACTCTCAATAAATTTAAATTTTTGAAGTATCACGTGTTGATACATGTGATTCTTCACTTGTGGTAAAACAAATGATGTAATTGAAAATTAAATAAATTTCATTACTATACAACGTCAAAAAAATTAACCCGTTTCAAATATTCAAATTTCTTTTCAATTTCTTGAGAAATTTAAAAATAAATTTCGACATGTTTCAAGGAAATTGACTTGTGGTAAGCATTTATGAGTGGGTTAATGACTGCACCGAAAACACATCATAAATTTGTGAAAATTGTTTAACCAGTTTATAACTCTTAATTATGTAAATTCTTCATTTCACATTATTTTTTTATGGGTTTTTGACGTTTCTCTAATTATAACGCGATGACGTAAAACGTGATAAGAAAAACTATGACCTTGGATGAATTTTAAAAAAACCGTGAGATGCCCAGGATAACAAGTCAGTGTTTGATAAAACTACATTGTAATAGTACCAAAAAAATTTCGGATAAAAAAAATGAGATTACGGACTTTCTTGATAGTATTCGCTGTAGTAATCGTAGATAAAATCAACGCCCTGAGTAAGTGAATTTGAAGCTTTTGTGATTAATTAATTTTTATGATGACTGATTTTTTTTTGTTATCATCTAGGCTGCATCTACCCGAGTAACGACGGTAACGATATACAACTCTATACTGATGAAAAATGCAGTAGATATTGTAAGAGCATTTACAGAGGCGAAGGATACTGTTCGGGACTGGGTGTATGCAAGTGTAAAAAAAATGAAATTCAGCGAGGTAAATGGATTTTTCAAAATATTTTTATAATATTTTGAACTTGCTAGACATAAACGCCGAAAGATAACAAATTTATATATTTTTTCTGGTCATTTTATAGACTCAATATATTATTTTGATTGTAACTGGCCTTTTAACGGCCATCTCACAGGGTTTTGTCATTTTCATTATTTTTAACGGTACTACTTGTTTTGAAATTTTCAAAATTCTTATGCTATAAGATTTTTTTAATTTTTGTTACTCTTTTATTATTTTTCTAGTCTAAAATAGATGAATGAAGTCTCTTTGCTAAAGTACGCTTAATCCTATTATTTCTACCATAAAGGGCTTAGATTTTCAAGTTATTTTAAAAACTCTGAATATGATATTCAAAATATTTCCCTTGATTCAAGTAAATCAACAAAATAAGCATTTATTATCGTCCAACTAATTGATTTTTTTCAGACTGCACTTACAGAACTCGGGATAACGAGAAGTTAGAGGTTTTCAATAGCGCTCAGTGTGACAAAAGATGCGAGAGTGACGGCAGAGGAGGGGGCTACTGTGACGAGGATAAAAAGTGTCGGTGCAGTCGTGGTTTTTTTCCTACTAGGGCCAACTAACGCGTTTCATGCGTCCAAATCCAGATCTTATCTTACTATTGATATTTAAAAATTTTTTTGTTACTTAAAGCCTGAAATGATGTTTCATTTGAATGAAATTGTCTAATTGAAGTCATTGTTTTGTAGTTAAGTTTATAATTTCTGTTTTTTCTTCTAAGATCAACGGGAAAAAATGACCTTTTTTTTTTTTATAAAAATAATCAATTATAAATTCTTTGAATATGATTTTAAAGTAAGACAAACTATATCTACTTTCACTTCATGAGAGTGAACAGACCTTGAAATATTTGAAATGAACTTTAATCAAAATTATTGAAGTATTAAATTTTAATTGACACTCTCCGTTGAATACCGCAGTTTTAGGGGTTATACCCGTGAAAATTTTTTCTTAGAATGTTTCTAAAGTATCTCTTAATTCTATGAAATTAAATATCAATAATTTATTAAACCTTTTCCGGCCATGCGCGTAATGGAAATAATGCAATCTTTTACTTATTTTATCTTTTGTACTTCAATTTTAATCAGGCTTGGCAAAAATGTTCAATAATATCTAATAAACATCTTCAGAAAATTTAGATTGATTCTCTATTGCCTTGCATTTAGTAAAAAACCATCTTTTTTATTTATTTATCCTCCCTATTGATACACTTTTAAATTTATTTATCCTCCCCATTGATTCACTTTTCAAATAAAATTAATTATCATGTATGTTATATTTTTTAAAATAAAAAAAATTAACGCTCTTCTCGTGCCACAGATTAAAAACTAATATTTTTACTTTTATTTACATTTATAGAAATCAAAATATAAATTTAAAAGTTACCGCGTGATAACTGCGTGACATCGCGATCATAATGCGCATGCGATGAGGCTTCACTTATTTGGGGTCTCTTTTTTAAGAGAAAGATAGACATTTTAGATGATTCTTATACTGCTGGTGCAGCGTGATTGTGTCTGGAAACTAAAATTCAAGGATTATAATTATTCATTGGAGTGTACCATCCGAAGCGAAAAGGTCGTCGATTGGAATGCATAGCTTTTAGAGTATTTTTTTGCTAAACAGAATTTTGAATATCTCTACTCTTAAGGAAGTTTTGAGGTATCTTTGTAAATCTAATAATAAAAATTGATTTTTTTTATTTATTTATTAATTTTTTTTTATATCAAAATTAAAAATTAATCAAAGCTGTGCAAGAACTTGTGTTTTTTCAATAATCATAAATATATTTAAGATTTGAACAAAAACCTGATGATTATACAAACAAAATGCTTAACTACAATAGATTTTTACTTGTTATAAATGAAAAATAACACTTTAGACGATTTTGAAAAAAGTGGTACTCTTTAAAAATCAAAAAATGTCTTGTCAATTTTTATTCTGAAGGCATTAGAAATGAGAAACTTAAAAAAAAAAAAGCTAAATTTGGAGGTCGACCGACGCTTTATTTACTCGAAAAATTGTCATTTTTACATCGCGGTCCCTTCAAGCACCCGACAAGCTAATTTTTCCTCTCCAACTTACTTTTAAATAGCTACTACAGCGGGAGAATCGACGTCTGACGTTTTTCCATAAAGTGCGGCTTTGACACGTCAAAGTGCAATGTATTCGAAGAAACACACTTTAGCCGCAGCAGCAGTAGCAGCGAATTTATAAAAGGAGAACGGCTTGGTTGTTGCGGGTGCGTACCCTGTGTACACTTTTGCTCCGGATTGAAAAGGTCATCAGAAGGAGGCGGGGGAGGGAGACAAAGGAGAGAGATAAAACTCGGTACGCCGGAGAAGGGAATTTGATTGCACTCGTACCTACTAGCTTGCAAATGCAAAAAGATTATTACGATCCTTTTTTTTTTTTTTCAAAGGTATAGGCCCTAAATGATCAGACAGAAATGTGTAAAAATCTATAATAATAGTAATTGTCAACTAAAGGAGTACTTTATTCGAAAAAAAATATATAGGTTATAATTGAAAAATTCAAAACAATATCAATTCACAAATACACATAAATAAATAATCAACTCAATTTCAAGAAAAAAAAAATTTCAATCACTAGTTTAAAAAAATTACTTTTTTATACAAGAACAACATAACAGTGTAATCATCTCAGTAAGTAAAGTATTTAGAACAATTTTATTTTTATAAAAGATCTCAAAAAATAAAAATTTAAAATTTAAAAATAATCAAATTACTCAAAATTATTCATTATTTCAAAATAAGAAATGATATTAAAGCATTCAACAAAATAGTAAACAAATAACATATAAAAAATTAATTTCTCTAATATAAAAAGCTAGTCAAATGAGAGACTAAAATCGGATCTTGACTAGCTGTGTAACTGATAAACTGATCCTACTCTTAACGAAGGTCTCTTATAAATGATGCTGCTAACGAAGGGATCAAGCTCAATACTTTTGGAAAATTCAATTTTAACGCCACATTTTTTGCGTTTTCATCGTCGGCTAGGAGCTTTTTTTTTCCAATTTACTTTCTGCGACTGAAAAATATTGACGATGTCACTGGGTATACACAGAGAGGGAAGAGAGAAAAAAAAAATAGCCTTTTTTTTTTTTATTTTCTGGCAAAGCTTTGGAAAACGAGAAACTTTGTTCAGCTGGCGATATTAATTCTTTCATGGAAACTCAAATGCTTGACTAAAATGATTACTTTTTTTTTTATAAGAGGTGAATGATGTGAAACTATTTGATTGTTTTCTTGAAATTCGTGTTTAACTTTTGAATGAATTTCTGTTTGAATCATGAGAATTAAATTTTTTGATCCTTCATGAAATATAGGAACCAATTTCTGTTTAATTATGAGAGTAAAGTTGTAATTGAAAAATTTTTATTTCAACAAATAGAGAAAAAGTTACTATTTAAAAAAAATTTTCTTAAGTTCAATTCTTCTTAGGTTTAATTATCAAACTTAAAAAATACGTTAATTTTTCAACTACGTTTTGACCATTCTTTTTTTTTTTTTTAAATAAATTGATAAACCTCGAATAATAAACCAAGATCACAAAGTCTTTGATTAATACAATTTCGATTATAGATCGAAAAATTTTAAATTAAAAATTTTTTGTTTAAAATTTTCACGGTGCATAGTATAGAAGTATAAAATACGTTTCGTTGATAACTGATCCAATAAGATAGATTATTGCACAGTTTAGTCCAGATTTGTCTTATCGAATTCAATAAACCCACTAAACGTTTGTTCCCATCCGGCTCCCGTTTGAATTTGAATCCCTCATTTTCACCCGAAAAGAAAGACCCGAAAAAAAGGTCCCATCAACTAAATAAAGAAAGAAAGAAAGGAGCTCACGAGCTCGAAGAAAGGCCCGGGGAGGGGATTAAGCAGGCCCCGCGCTCACCGCGTTTAACTCTTTCTCTTCTCAAACAGGCCCTCAGTCGGGCCGCGAGCCTCGTTCAGTGCACTTGTGTATGTATATCTTGGCCGTCGCGAGT
Source organism: Encarsia formosa (assembly GCA_038277355.1). Lineage (NCBI taxonomy): Eukaryota > Metazoa > Arthropoda > Insecta > Hymenoptera > Aphelinidae > Encarsia > Encarsia formosa. The sequence goes on along the minus strand of CM076185.1, from coordinate 3,334,607 downwards.
GTTATTATCGGTGCTGTGTGCTGGTTTTTTTTTAATTTATTATTATAACTATCGGCTTGTGTGTTAACTTGTGATTAGAAGAGGAATTTTGGCTGTTCTGCGTTTGACGTTGGGTAGGTTGATTTGTCGAGAGGGTTTGTGGGGATGATTTTATAAATGTTGAGTGGATCTATGATTGGAAAATTTTTAAATCATTTTTATAGGATTGATTATTTAGCACTAGTTGTTGAGTTAATTCTGAAGCTTACAGGAAAAGCTAGTTGACTTCATTTTCAAAAAATTGAAAATTCCAACGTACAAACAAGTCGTAAAATTTTATGAATTTTTTCTCAGTTTGTACTGCAAAAATGTTTATTTAGAAACACAGTTATGACAGTTATGATGATTAGGAAATGCGTTTGAGCTTTAATGTGGACTTATGGGGTTTTTCCGAAGTAAATCACGAAACTAATTTAGACGTTATGTAGAACAGAATCAAACTAATATAAAAACTCATTCGATAATTTTTAATTGTCTGTTCAGACCTTTTTAATCGCTCGAAATTGTTAATTTTTAGAGTGATTTTCAAAAAAATTTTAGTACATGTATCAGTTAGTAAAAAACTAAAATTATTGGAGGTCATTCAAAAAATTAAATTTTTTATAAATTCAATAACAAACCTTTTTTACTTTTTACATATGTAGAATTTCTGACTAAACATGCAATAAAAGGTTCTAAGCTCATAAAGTTCTCAAATTAATACATCAATTAATCGTTATTCTACATGTTATTGATCTAAAAAAGGTATTTTCACAAAATTTTGCCGCAGGACCTCTTGCAAAGTCCTAAAAATCTGATCCTCGGGAACTGTAACGTCCCGCCCTTGATGAGGGTTCAGTCGCGGGGCCCTTCGGTCGAGCCGAAGGGTAAGGTTTGCACATGAATCCGAAGGATATCTAAGACGTGACAGGAACTCAAAAACGTATAATTCGGTTTATCTTAAATTTTGAAAGGCGTGTTTTTTGGAAACCTAAAGATCAGATTCTGCAGTAGGTCCTGTACAATAAAAAAAATCATTCACAAAACTCATTCTAAACGGTAAAACAAACGATGCAATTCTCACAACAACCGCAAAAAAAAAGTGTCTGATTATATATCCCCAAGCAGGCGATCGCATCCATTCACCCGAAATCTGCATGAAAACAAAAAGCCAATCGAGCCAGGCCCCCGAAAGTCGTGAGAAAAGTTGCGAAAAACAATGCAGCCTGAAAAAATATCGCTCGCTCGCGTCTGACCCTTTGACCTTTAACTACTCAAGATCCTTTCTTAATTTCTTCTCTCTTTCGTTTGTTCTTCTTTGCCCTCGAGTCTAATTCACCTCCTCTCTCTTGAAATTTTCGCAAAATTTTCGTGCGTGTTTGCTTAGCTAAATTGAGGCATAAATTACCGGGCCTCGAAAACTTTTCTCATAAAAGCAGACCGGAAAATCAAGGATAAATTTTCACCGACCCTGTACCGAAGTTCATCGAGTGACGGTTCTTTGTTTCTTCTCCGGAGAAAATTTGTATCGAGTTTTCGAGTTGAGGGTAAAAATTCTTTTTATTATTGTTTACCCTTTTTAATTAATTTTAGTCATTGTTGATCCTAGTTTACTTTAGGTATTTTTCTGAAAAATTTATGAAAAAAAGCAAAATGAAATTGTTAAAATTGAGATTATCTAGGGTAAACTAGAATAATTTTGGACAATTTTGAGGTATTTTAATGAGCAATCTTTCGTTTTTGAAAAATTTATTTATTAATATTTCAATTTATTTCAAAATTATCTTAGTTTATCTCGGTTTATCCTAAAAATCCTAAAAATTATGGACCACAATCATGTGTATTGAACAGAAAGTTGATTAAAAAACTTAATTTTTAAGACTAAACAGAACTTTTAAATAATTTGTTTATAAAATTTAATTAAGATTGTTCAATGAATAATAATTTTTTGCACAGTGCAGATACAGTCTTACATTTACGGGTTTTAAACCCATTTTGACATTTAAAGAATGATACAAGTATTCGTATATACATACATATAAGTACAATCAAAGTTTTCAAATTTTTTTGCTTGAATAACTGCAAATAAATAAAATTTTAGATTAAAAAAAAAAAAAAATTAAATGTATGCATACATTATAATCACTAAAATAAAAAATTTTATTTATTATTTCATGTTCGATTTCATGAAAGGATCTTATTAAAAACATTTTTTCATTTCATTTGTAATTATTGTATTTGTCATTATTGGTGTTTAATTATTAGTTAAGTTTTTATGGTATCAATTAGGGTTGTCGAGCGATTTGTCAACGGGACATCAATTATTTTCGTTGCGTAACGTACGTTCGGCAAGCCTTTTTTCGACGATATTCCCTTTGAGCATGGTACGTGAGAAAATTCGCCAAGCAATGACCAAAAAAAAAAAAAAAAATTGTTTTCTCTTCTTTTGCGCTAACGAGGACTGTTCCAATGTAACAAAGCGTACTTGACTGTAATGGCTAATGAACGATTTGATTTTGTTCGTAAAAATCAATTGGGTCAAGGTGTTTAACTTATTTCGTTTCGTCAGATTCAATCTTTATTAATAATTGATGGAAAGCTAATAACTTGGGTTGGATTCAATGTAGACAATTCATATATTTTTCAAAAATTTTATTTTGTTGTTGAAATAATCGTTAGACTCCAAACTAAATTTTTTTCAGCAATTTTATCATTTTTAAAATACATTTATAAAATAATTTGAATATACATGTACATACATAGTTCATTTAAATAAAGTTTGGTTGATTTTGATCCAAGAAATTTTTCTACACTAACACTAGGAATTTTAAATTTCTTACGATTATTTGTGCTCCATCGAAGTGAAAACTGATTTTAATCGTCCTACACGAGTACCAAAGATAGCAATCAGCAAATAAAAACCGATGTTTCTACCCGAGTCTCCAAGTGTAAAATCACTTTACGACAGTCGTTACCGTAGTTCTAAAAAACCATGTTACAGTTACATAAACCATGGAGCCTAAAAAATAATCGAACAAACCACACCGAGTTTACAGCTCAATCAGTGTGGCGAGACCGCGAGTCCCCGAATCATCTCGAGGAGAGCGATAGTTTTGCGGGAAAAGCGATTTTCCGTAAGACGCGCTTTCTCTCTGAAGACGAGATGCGTCTTGAGACGGTTCTTTGAGATTGTTTATTTATTTGTTTGGTTGGAAAGAATAAATACAGTGTATAATATTGGTACACCTAGAAACTTTTATTCAATTTTTTTGTGATGTGCTCTTAATTATGTACCTTAAGTATTGATTATTTTTCACAAAACCACAGCATCTGAAAATTAAAGATTGAAAAAATAAAAATTGCTTTGACTCACAATTATTTATAAAAAAACTGTAAAATTTTTAATTGGTACAGGTTTTTTCGCAAAAAAAAGTTCTAATTAGCTTTTACCATGCCTAAAAACCTTTGAAATAAGTAAAATTTAAAAAATGGATAATACATATCATCTTGACCCAATTTTTTAAATCAATAATTGCAGGTATCAGGCAAATTATTAATTTAAATTCGGGTACATTTAGAATAATATTTTTCCCCCTCCTTTTTTTCTCTTATTTACTCGCGGTAGAAATCAAACAGTAAGTGTGAGAAATCAGACACAATTGCGGTACGATAATTGAATAAATCATTCGGAAAGTGAAGATGAGTATCAAGTGAAAACGCTTCATTAAATATTATTACGAAGATGCAACAGTCGATCAAGATGTTATATGTTATGCTATTATTGTATGAATGTTGATTCAAGGGTATCGAAGGTTATTTATTAAATTGGGATAACTCCACTATTGAAAATGTTTTATAATATTCGCAAGGATCATTTGAAGATTGAATTATTGTATAATTTAATTGAGAATTCATAGCGCATAATTTAAATTTACAATTTAGAAGCTAAATGATCTGTGGAATAGACCCATTAAGTTTAAGTGTCGAGCCTCGTTTTGTTCAAACTGTGGTTTAATGTGAATAAATATTCCTCTTATTTATTGGATCGTTGGCTATTGTAATTCATCTGTACCTATAAATCAGCTTTATTTTTATTGTACAATAATTTTTGGATAAAAACAGATACTATTTTTGCATAATCAGATAAACTCATTTATTTATTCTGGTGGTAGGTACATACAAACATGTAAATACTGAAAGGGTTTTGCCAAATTATAAACTTTAAAAGGAGTAGACGGTTTTTTTTTTTTTTTTTTTAACACACTTTTCAAAGTATAAAACTATGATACTAGAAAAAAATAAAATCATAGTATAATTTAATTGAATATAATGAATTATTATTTTTGTTGGTTTTTTGCGCAGTGTGATTGAATTTATAAGTGTTTAATAAATGTGTACGTTTATACCACGATGTAAATCACCAGTTCTCGTCCGATCACTGAAGTTAAGCATCGTCGGGCGCGGTTAGTACTTGGATGGGTGACCGCTTGGGAACCCCGCGTAACGTACGCATCCCAATTTTTTTTTTTTTTTTTTTTTTTTTTTTTTTTTATTACTATTATTTTTTTTTTAACTATTCAATTGTTTTTGAAATTCAAAATGCATCAAATAACTTTTTTTAAAAATTTATGAAAAATTAAGACTTTAAATAGAATTTAAAGCAAAAAGTGTTTGTTTCATGAATAATTTTTATTAAAATTGTTATTAGGTATTTTCAACTATGACGTCATTTTCACTGGAGCCTATGCAATCGGCTTGTGGTGACGTATCACTGGAGCCTATGCAAACTGCTCTTGTGACGTCATAGTTGAAAATGCCTAATTTGATGTATTTTAAATTCAAAAATTAGTTGAATAGTTTAAAAAAAAAAAGTGCGATGCGTACGTTACGCGGGGTTCCCAAGCGGTCACCCATCCAAGTACTAACCGCGCCCAACGATGCTTAACTTCAGTGATCGGACGAGAACTGGTGCATTGCATCGTGGTATGAACGTACACATTAACCCTTTACTTATAAATTCGATCACACTGCGCCAAGAAACCAACAAGAATAATAATAAATAAATATTTCTGATCAAGTCAATCAAAGTATTTAAAAATTATTTTTCGTTTTGTAATGATAAAAAAAAAAAAAATAATAATGTTTCCGTTAATCAAGAGCCCAATCGATCAGTTACTTAGCACACCAAAAGCAAGCAAAAAACTTCCCTAAAATTTTGACAACTGTAAATTACGAGGAACGAAACCACATCGCAAAAAATCGTCAAAGATAGCTCGTTAAAAAGTCTCTTCCCGTTGAGCGATTTCACAACGTGTTATTTTCCCGCATCTTCCTTGGAGGCGCGAGGCTTTCTACCCAGAGTCGTACTTTACAACTCGAAGTCTTTTCTTTTTATTTTCCTCGAGCTTTTGATTTTATTTGTGCGAATCTCTAAACCAGCGAGACAAAGTATCGTTCTTTTTGAGGACTTTCTTTCCTTGATGTATTTACGACTGACTATACTTGGTTTCTACCAGAGCAACTTGTGGCTTTTAAGACAGTTTATATTATTTAAGTTAAAAAGTTTTTTTTTAAATCCTTCGATCAAAGTTTAATTTCTGCAATTACATCAGAATTACCAGATAGCTTTTTATAAATTATCATCGAACGGTTTAGAACGTATACAATTACGAAATTTTGAAACAGACCAATCATAAATTAGACTAAGAATTACGAAATTTCTTAGCAATTTCTTGGTTAATATGCTATCTTTAAATGCTATATATTTAATTTCTAAATCTAAAACATAGTATTTTTAATAATAAATTACAATTATTTGCAATGGAAAAAAGTACAACATATACATTATTACTTGTGATTTAAAATCGAGAATACGTTCAGAAAGTCTCATCATTTATGAAAATTTTAATCGACATTATTGCTAAATAATTTAAACTTACAAATTATATTTACAAAATAAAAATTAATGCTTTATTTATTGCTATATTTTATTTGACTGAACAAAAGCCACTAATTGCACGGCTTTACCCTTTCAATTTGAATTTGTTTAATTATTAAAATACCATAATCATCAAAGTTCGACTAATTAGGGATCAAAGCGCGGGAAGCTTTGATCGAAATAACAGTTTTAATTGGTTTGAATTTGGATGCGTTTACACTGTCGCGCGCGTTTTCGATTGTTAAAACACGCTAATTTTTTTCGCAGCGGTAAATGTGAGAAATCAAATACAATCGCGGTATGATGATTGAATAAATGAGTTGGAAAGTTAAGATGGGTATCGAGTGAAAACGCTAGAAGTAATAGCCGATAAGATGTGTCGATTTAGGCAAATTAAAAGTGCCGATTCTTTTGTTTGCTCAGATCGTTGAAGATTGAATTATATAATAATTCAATTGAGCATTCAGAGCGGATAATTTAATTTAACAATTTCGAAGCCAAATGGTCCGCGGAATAGACCATTACGGTTTAATACCGAGCATTACGTTTTGTTTTTAAATTTGATTTAATTTGTTTAAATAAGGCGCTATATTTCCGGGATTCATTGGCTACTACAATCCATTTACTGTTCCCACTTATACCAAAACAAATAAATGTATGAATGGTGGATATTAAAGAGCTGATTTCAAATGATGACTATTAATAACAATTCCCATGTTGCATTAAAAATTTAGTATCTTACCAATAAAGTTTATTAGTGTAAATTCAAAAGAGTATAGTATAATAATCTACTTTTTTCCATAATTATTGCAATTTATTTATTTGTTTTAAGTATAACATTCAGTATGTATCATATTTTTTGTTCACACAATTTAATTATTTTAGAAAACAAAATTTTATCTTGTCATCAAATAATAAAAATCAGCTTTTACCAATCGACTCGGTACATCCAAACAAATCACCTTAATTTAAAATTTTGTAATTCAAACAGTCCAGTCACGAAACGGACAAAAAACAAGGCTCCACAGAAGAACAAGAAAAAAAAAAGCGCTCTAAGCAATTTAATCACCGTCCCAAAAAAAACGGTGTACCGTTAGTCACAGAAAAAAGGCGGTCTAATTAACAAGTTTCTCTCTCTCTTTGGAATATTTCAGAACGCAGTTTTCGGAGACCCGATCGACGGATGACGAACAACTATGTGATGTACATAATGGAGTGAGCGGTTACTTTTTTTTTTGGCAAAATCAAATAACTTCGAAAGTACAGTCAGCTGTTTACGTCATCATGGTAGCGATGGAACACAAGCGAAAGACCTCTTGGGACTCCAAGGTTTGTTCAATTTTTTTTTTATAAACGTATAAGTTCGTAAATTTTTATATTGTAGGATGATGAGCGACGATTGAATGTTCTCGATTTGTAATCGGTGTGATTGGTCGAGAACATTTAATCAAAAATTTGAATTTGTTGAAAAAAATAAAAGGGCCGAATATTTTTTTCTTAAACCATAACGTTACCAAACTGAATTTAGTTGCAAAAGATTTGAGTGTTTTAATTATTTATTTAAATTAAAAAAATGCTCAGAAAATATTTTTTTAACTTCCTCGTTTTGAAATTAATGGCTTTATAATTTGATGGAGCATTAAATATTGAGTACGCTGCGCGCTGAGAAAGATCAGAGTATTTTTAAACAAAAATAGTAAATATAAAGTACAAGTAGAGAGTAATTTCGTCTTGCACTCACTTAATCTTAAAAAAAAAAAAAAATAAATAAAAATAAAAATAAATATAGTTTTGATTTTTGTAGTTTCAGAAACTTTTATACATATATTATAAATAGATAATGTAAATTGAATCTCGAATTCTAATATTCAAAAAATTATTTTTTGGATATCTTAGACTTTAAAAATAGAATATTTTTAAAAAGTCGTTATCTTTTCTATACAACCAGTAACATGAACCAATTGAGTTCATCCAATTGTTAGAAATCATTTGAAAATAAAAGACCGTCTGAGAGAGTACAAGCATCGTATCATTTTTCCCATTGATTTTTCGACAAATTGTTCGTCTCGAAACAATGGCGAAGTAAACGTTTTTTTCGATAAGAGACAATCCGGATCACTGCAGCTGCTTTCGGTCCGTTAAATGAAGGATGATTCCATTGTCTGCCTCGACGCCATTTTAATATAGTCTAAATAAACAATGAGCATTAATCCTCGTTTCGCAATAGCTAAAAACCTAGTGTAAACAAAGCTACGGGCCAAATATTAAACTCGAATAATTCGGCTCGCCCCCCCGGAGAGTAAAATTAAAAGTCAACGCTTCTCGAAAAGTTAAATCAAAGAAAAAATAAACTTCCTTTCGAGAAGTTTGGTTTAATTAAAAATTCAGAGTAATCAGCGTTAAAGAGTCGGTTTTTCCCGAATTGAATATTTTTTTTAAAATCAAACAAAAAAGTGTCGGAAACAATGGTATCGGGCTTTTTAATTAGGGAACGTTCACAAACCACGTGGCCCAAATAGGGGGGGAGGGGGGGCGATTAAAAGGCTACGAAAGGTTACGTGGGGGGTAGGGCTGTTGATTCAGAAAAGCACGTGGTTTTTAAAGTGCATGAATCGATGTTTTGATTCAAAATATTTTACTGTCAAACGTTAAAGTCGGCTATCCCCCAAGCTTTAAACCCCCAAGACCCTGGGCGCCCGAATTCAACAAAAAAACTGGTCGGATATCTCCCAAGCTCTAAACCATCAAGACCCTGGGCGCCCGAGTTAAATTATTCCAAAAATATGAGTGCATTTTAATTAACGAAATAAATAATTTTGTAACGGTACCTAACTACGTTGAACTGGTGCAATTATATCATGAAGTTGTAAGTCTGAAATTTTGAACTCCAAAATGGGGTGGTTGATTAGGGAAACGCTATAAATTTTTACTTATTGGTGAACTCTTCGTTTGCAACATTATCAACAAATTTTTTTTTTTTAACTATAAATTAAATGCTTCTAAGAAGCAGACACATTTCGAGAAAAGTTTAAAAATTTTTGTTTGTTTATTAGTTATTTTTTATTTTTATTTTTATTTTTTTATCTTTTTATTATTTTGTAATATTTCCAAGTGCACCACAACCTTTTTGTGGAACAAAAAAAAACACTTTTTTATGGACTTGATATTCAAATATAAAGTACGCTTTAATTATAAAATTATTTCACTCGGCAACCAGAGTTTCGTGAGGTTTAGAGCTTGGGAGATAGGTGATCAGTTTTTTTATTGAACTTGGGTTTCCAGCGAGGGACTATGCTCTCCAGAATCATTGATGATTCTTTTGATTCTTTTGTGATTCTTTCTTGATTCTTTTGGAAAATTTACCATATTTTGAGCCTTGGATCCAATTTTAATCGATATTTTGTTAAAAATAATATTTTTCGAAGATTTTTACTTGAAATGACATTGATATTTTATTGATTAAATATTGATTTTCATGGGGTTTTAGGGGATTCAGAGCGTAAGAGATAACTGATCAGTTTTTTCTTTGAACTTGAGTTCAATAAATAAACTGATTAGCTATCCCCCACGTCTTGAACTCCCCAAACCCTGGGCGCCCGAGGTCAACGAAAAGACTGATCAGTTATCCCCCAAACTCTAAACCTCCCAAAACTCTGGTTACCAACTGATCAGTCTTTTCGTTGACCTCGCGCCTCCAGGGTTTTGGGGGTTCAAGACTTGGGGGATAACTGATAAGTTTTTTTGTTGAACTCGGGCACCCAGGGTTTTGGGGGCTTAGAGCTTGGGGGATAACTGATCAGTTTATTTATTGAACTCGACGCCTAGGGTTTTGGGGGTTCAAGGCTTGGGGGATAGCTGATCAGATTATTCATTAAACTCTACGCCCAGTGTTTTGTGGGTTTAGAGCTTGGGGGATAATTAACCAGTCTATTTATTGAACTCATCGTTTTTTTTTTTTTTCTCAACGTCAGTTTTATTGGGGGGGGGGGGGGGTAGACCTCAGGACACCCCCTAGCTGAAAGGAGTTGTTGCGCCCCTGGTATTAAATCATTAAATTATAACTTGAAAAATAATGTCTTTAAAAAACTAATACCCGAACAAGCGCCGCCCCACCGGAGCCCCGATTGACTTGAGGGCCCTCGCTAGACAAAAACGTCACGCCCGACGGGGGCCTCGCAGGGCTCAGCTAAAAATGTAATGCGGCGCTAGCGGGGGCCTGGCAGGGCGGATTTATTTTGCCAAGAAAAGGAAATTTAGGGCTGTTAGGTTAGGTTCGGGAAAAGTAATTTTTTTTACTTTCATATTAGTAATTTTGGATTTATAGTAATTTAAAAATTTACAATAGGGGAAAAAAAAAAAAAAAAAAACAAAACAAAAAAAAACCGTTAAATATTCATATTTATTAAAATTTTTATAAATATATACACGGAGAAAAATAAATAGAAGTTTCTCCTATTTTTTATAGTACTCTTCGCCGGCAGTTACTTTTTAATAAAGTTTATGTACTCACCCATACTTTTCTCATAGGTACTTAGAAACAACTCCTGGTGCACCCATACTCGACTTCTCTTAGAACTTTTTCTCGTAGCTAGTGCTTGGAACCAAGAATACCGGGTGCTTCAGGTCGACTCCTGTTGCACCCAATCGACTTCTCCTGGAATTTTTCCTCGTAATCGGTATTCGGGACCTAGAGTAAGGTACCTGGTATTCTGGGTCGAAACAAGGAAATATCTTAGGAAAAGCTGACCAGGTGCACCAGGAGTCGACCCAGGGCACCTGGTATCTTGTTCTAAATCTCGAACACCGTTTACGAGGAAAAGTTCTAGGAGAAGTCGACCGGGTGCACCAGGAGTCGACCCGGGGCACCCGTTTGGTTTTTCCTGGGACATATCCTGGGTTCGACCCAGGGCACCCCATACCTTATTCTAAATTACGAGAAAAAGTTCCAGGAGAAGTCGATTGGGTGCACCGGGACTCGACCTGAAGCACCCGGTATTCTTGGTTCCAAGCACTAGCTACGAGAAAAAGTTCTGAGATAAGTCGAGTGGGTGCACCAGGAGTTATTTCTAAGTACCTATGAGAAAAGTATGGGTGAGTACATAAACTTTATTAAGAAGGTAACTGCCGGCGAAGAGTACTATAAAAAATAGGAGAAACTCCTATTTATTTTTCTCCGTGTATATATTTATAAAAATTTTAATAAATATAAATATTTAATGGTTTTTTTTGTTTTGTTTTTTTTTCCTATTGTCAATTTTTAAATTACTATAAATCAAAAATTACTAATATGAAAGTAAAAAAAATTACTTTTCCGAACCTAACCTAGCATCCCTAAATTTCCTTTTCTTGGCAAAATAAATCCGCCCTGCCGGGCCCCCGCTAGCGCCGCATTACATTTACCGTTCAGCCCTGCCGGGGCCAACCTAGAATATCGGGGCAACTGGCGAGGCCCCTGCTAGCGCCCGGCTAAACTTTCTGTTCGGGTAGTATTCATATTGAAAATTTGAAATCGTAAAAAAAACCACGTGACTATAGGGGAGGGGGGGTCGAAAAATTGATAAAAATACTACGCTGATCTTCATGGGAGGGAGGGCCCTTCAAAATCTTCGAAAAAATGACCACGTGGTTTATGAACGTTCCCTTATACGGGAAAATGAATTATTGTTGATTTTAATTATGAAGTGTGTCGTCGTGACCTACTTTACTCACTTTGCTCAAGCTCTCACGTTTTTGAATAAGATTTTTTTTTCGTCAGATTTCTTTAAAAATTTTTCTTTTTACGAGGGAAAAATATTTTGAATTATATATTTCGCGAGGTGGAAAAATGAAAAAGAACGGGAATTAATAACGCTTTCTTCAGCCGACTTTCTGCACGCCTGTTTGAAAACGAAGCCACTGAAAAGAGTTCGCAGCAGCGCTACAAAAAAATTTTCCGAAAAAAATAATTATTTGCAACTGTAATTATTATAAAAATTCAATTAGGATTTTATTAAGTAAATTCAAATTAAAGAAAATTCTTACTTTATTCTCAAACAACAATAATATCGATGGTCCCACCGAAAAAAAAATCTGCCACGAATAAAGTTACAGTGAGGTGACTTTCGGTCTCTAAACTACTTTATTTATCATTTTAGCTGTAGCATTTATACTGTTGACATATTAAAATAAATAAAAAAATTTCGACACACTAGCCACGAATAAAATGACTCCTTGCAATTTTTATAAGCTGAAAACTTAGAGTCATCAGCAGTGTTGAGTTTTTTCTTCTTGAAAAGACTAAATTTTTACAAGAATAATTCAAAAAATTAGGTAAAGTACATTGTTTAGTAGCAATTAATTGTGTATTAATCTAATTAAAGCTAAAAAAACCTTTTAGACCGAGTGATTCTACTCTAAGAACTGCACTTTTTCGAACAAAGAATCTCGTTTCTTCGCCGGCTCGGCAAGACCTCAGCAGCAATCTCCCGAAAAATCGTGACGATTTTTTCGCCAGCCGGTAGCGTATACGCTAATGCGCTGACTTTCACCGCGCGATGCTTCTCGATTACTGCCCTCGTTCCGACACGCGGATGCGTTTGTTGTGCTGCAGATTTTATTCCTTTTCATTTATTCTTCTCTTCCTCCATTTTTTTTTTTTTCTCTTTTACTTTTCGGCGCTCTTGTTTCGGGGAGATTGGATTACCCGTACCCACCCGCAGGATATCCTCTCATTTGATACGTGCCGAGCTTACTTTTAGCACCGATATCCCCCGAGATATTCGACGGTAAGTAGGTGGAGTGATACTTACGCCGAGCGCGGTCAGTTTGTTTGAGCTGATATAAAAGGTAAAACATATATATGTATACCCGAGAGCCCGCTGATGATTTTCACTTGCAATTGATATTTTACGTCTTCTTGGGTTGTACGTGGTTTGTAAGTGGATTATGCTCTGGTGAATTTCTCCTCACCTTGCCCTGTTTTTTCTAAGAGATTTATTATTTTTTATTCCGAGCAGGAATCGATTTACAGTAGTACCAGGTAGAACAAGTTTCTTTTTCCGGAAGTGTTTTGTTTATATTTATTACTCGTTATTTTCTAGATTCAGTGTTAGGAGATTGTTGACTTTGAGGTTATGTTCAAAACCGATTAACTAAGGTTTGCCTCAGTTAACCTGCCACAATCTTTGATCTTCGTCATTCTTAACTAATGTATCCTATTCAGTTTGAACTTTGACATATTACGAAATTATCTGTATTCTACAAGCATAATTTATTGGGTCTTATTTTAAGGTTATGTTCAATAACCCTAGTTGAACTTAAAATACTATGTACTCTTAGAAAGAAAATTACTAAATTTTTTTTAATTTTTTTTTATACCACTAGTGCGTAGGTACTCGATTTTACGCACGCTTCGAAATTTAAAAACTCGCCCTACGCACCAGCGGTATAAAATAGAACCGCCCTGGCGACGATACTGCAACCTGTTGCATAATATACTAATACAGTTTTAACGAATAGTTTGAATGTAATTCATTGAAGAGTTAATTTTGAGGTTATGTTGATCGAATTTTCATGAATCATAACTAAAAAATTCGTCTATCATAGTTTGTATCAAAAGAAAAAAATGATGAAGCAGCTACCGCAGCAATCTATCAGTCATCCCAAGGATTACGAACCATCCAAGATGCGATCCATTAAGTTGAGGTAGACTTCTGTACCGCATCAGGAAGAAAGGAGAAAAAATTTTTTGCGGTTTCTTACATAAAATTTGTGCAACAAATTGCAGACGAAAGCTCACCGGAGTCTTTCCAACCGAATAAACCTTCTCCACTGGCAAATTGGATTTGGCTAATAACTAAATACAAAAACAGGTTGTTTTTGTGGTATAATTTCGGTCCTAATGAAACCAAACGTTTATGTAAAGCGCTCGTTTATATAAATTAAACGATTCTACCCCCATCATTTTTGGTTTCAAATAAAAAAAAAATAATCTCAACGGGAAAACTGAGATTTTCTTAAAAAAAAAAAAGAAGACATCACCGTTACAATAAACTTAATTAGGCGAGAAAAATTCTCACGCGTGCCTTCTTCTTCGATCCTTATCTATCGTATGCAGCGCTGGCCACCGTTGCACGCTATAGATTGTAATCTTCCTTTTGGAGAACCATTGTTGCGTCTTGGATGATCGAGCCTGCGTGGTTTAATTAGCTCGAGAATATTTCGTCAAACAATTTAAATATTTTCCACTATGAGTTTGTTAGTTACTCGGTGCAAAAAATTTCATAAGAATCCGTTGTTTCTCCCATTGCAACACTTTTCACTTGCAGTCCATTGGACATCAGGAACGTGACGAATCTGCGAAAAAAAGTATATATTTTACTCGCTAAGAACCCAGTTGTACTTAATGAAAACTTTTTTAAACCATCGATCAAAATCCTTGAAGTGGTTCATTTAAAAGCCTGAATCCTCTCAAATTAATTGAGCGATCTCACCTCTGAGACGGTGATTTTCGCAGAAAAGAGATTTTAATAGCTCTTGCGTACGAGCTTTCTCTACCCATCTTTAAAGTATTTTTTTCATTCAAGACGCCTAAGGTCACATCGACTTATGACGTTGCGATTGTGCAACCGTAGGATGAATTTAAGATTCTTTCGTCACGTATTAAAAGTGCACTTTTAGCCATTCAAAAATCAAGGCTTTTCCCCCAATGGAAAATGACGGGGAACGGTTTTTTAGTCGTAATCGTAGACTCATCCTGTAATTTTTATTTTTTTAAACAGGTCAAAAACGCTAGTATATTTTTTTTTTTTCCTCGTGGTGCGTTTTTCAGCTTCACTTACTCAAAATTACAAATCTTACCAGGTGTATTATCACGAACTTACATCTGGGTGTAATTAAACCGAGCAGCTCGGCGGTAAACACCTGCTTTCTCGTAAACTGACCGTGAAAACTATCTTTTTAAAAACCTCAATTATTACTACTGGGACAGAAATAGAATTTATTGAGTTTTAGAGTCCAAGTTATTTCTGGTTAAAGTGAAACCTCGATAATTCGATATTCAAAAGTCCGGACTTAAACTTTGTTTACTCCGGACTTTAACGAGATTTGACTGTATTTCAACATTCAAACCTACAAAACTTTGATAATTGAAAAAACTATGCATTTTGAAGAACAGCATTGATACTAAGAAATCCAAAAAACATATTTTTTAAAATAGTTGCTGAATTTGTTAATAACTTTGGACGTTTAAACAAAATTATACCCCAGGGTGTGAAAAATCGATTCCTAAAGCTCGCTGGAGAACCCAACTCGCGTAAAATCAATCAGAAGTTCAAGACAAAAGTTTTACGAGCCGCGAGCAGGTGCGAAGCGAGCTGCGTTCCTGCGGGAGAAATATTTTGAATTTTACGGCGGCGTTGGGGTTATTAAACCCGCCGCACGCACACCTTTGGACCGTTACGTTTTAATTAAGAGACGGGCTTGAAAATTTTTGGACTTTTAATAAAATTCGAGGAAAATTAAGTTTTCAGTTTTATCAGACTGAGCTGGTTTTGTTGCTGAATTTACAATAGAGACGTCAAAGCTGAGTTTGTTAATAAAAAAAAAAAAAGTTGCTGATGCTTCATGACTCACTGACCGATGTAATACCGGCGATTCCGCGATTGAAATGCTAAACTAAAAATTTACTTTTACTTTGCGACGCGTACGAGCTGAAATATTTAATCCAGGTCAGCTTTTCTATTGCAAATTGGACGCTGCCTAATGATTATTTTTAATATTTATGAAGTATAATGTTAAGTTTGAAAGTTTTTCTGAATAAATTAACCAAGTTTCAGACTGAAAGAAAATCTTTTTTTTTTTTTCTTTTTTCACCATGAATATTCATGTGTTCGCTCATTAGAAAAATCATCTGATTAGTATGCTGTAAAACTAATTTTATAAAAATTAAAACTGTTAGGATTTTCGTATCAGAGGATTAATAATTCGTAGATCGTTAAATTAACTATTATTTATTAATAAGTATAATTGTAGTTTAGTTTACACATTAATAACGTGCGTCCCGATGCACGTGGTGTCTTACGGACGACTCTTTGCGACTACTACAAGCAGCGCCGTTCACGTATGTGTCACTCATGCATACTCGTACTGCATACACACACATACGTACGTGCCGCTCTCCCGTTGAAGCGGAGATTTACCTTATTTCTCAACAAAAACCACTTTTACCTTCGATACATTCGGGGTTATAATATTGGAAAAATATCAATTTTTTGCACTTTTAAAATTCACAATACTAAAAAAAAACTTTGCATCAAGTAGTTTGGAGGATCGATTGACCCAATTATATTCATACGAAACCTGATGCTATAAAAGTGTTAATGGGTAAAAAGAGCACAAAAGATTATGTTTCAAGCGAAGTTTTCAAGCATTGAAATTTTTTTTTTAAATAAAAACCATCAATTTGTGTCTTATAATTTTATTTTAATGTTTATTAGTCTAAAATAAATTATTTACCACTGAAAAACAGTTTCAGTTCACATTAAGAATACACCCTGCGAGAAATTTCCGCCAGAATATTGCCAGACAGTGGGCAGATTTAGCGAAATTGGGCAGAAATTTAGTAGGGTTAATCGCCAGATTCTTGACAGAAGGCCAATGCTTTACGCATAGGGATTCTGGCGAGCTATGTGACACACGTGTGGCATACGTGTGCCACACGTACAATGGACTTGAATAAATTTTTTTTCTTTTGCTAAATATTGTAACACCTATAGAGTCAGGGCGGAGACCTTGTGCATAGGATAGCGATTATAACCTGGACATGATTTCCCCAGGAAGTTTTGACCTCGGAGGGGCCAGGGCGGATACCTGGTGCACCTGGTGATACTGACGCCTTGGAGATGATTTCCCCAGGAAGTTTGGACTCCGGAGGGGTCAGGCTGAACACCTGGTGCACCTGGTGATACTTACGCCTTGGAGATGATTTCCTCAGGAAGTTTGGACTCCGGAGGGGTTAGGGCGTACAACCGGTGCACCTGGTATTAATTACGCCTTGGAGATGATTTCCCCAGGAAGTAAGGACTCCGGGGGGGTCAAGGCGGACACCTGGTGCACCTGGTGATACTTACGCCTTGGAGATGATTTTCTCAGAAAGTTTTGATCCCAGTGGGTTCACATCATCAAGTTTACTATTAGGATAGCATCTTCAGAGTGTGGTTATTACCGGGTACACCAAGTATTTTCCCTGGCCCATCCAGGGTCAAAATTTCTTGATAAAATCATCTCCATGGCGTAAGTATCACCAGGTGCACCAGGTGCCCGCCCTGACCCCTCCGGAGTCGAAACTTCCTGGGAAAATCATCTCCAAGGCGTAAATATCACCAGGTGCACCAGGTGTTCAGCCTGACCCCTCCGGAGTCCAAACTTCTTGGGGAAATCATCTCCAAGGCCTCAGTATAACCAGCTGCACTAGGTATCCGCCCTGGCCCCTCCGAGGTCCAAACTTCCTGAGGAAATCATCTCCAAGGCGTAAGTATCACCAGGTGCACCAGGTATCCGCCCTGGCCTCTCCGGAGTCAAAACTTCCTGGGGAAATCATCTCCAGGTTGTAATCGCTATCCTATGCGCTAGGTCACTGCCCTGACTCCATAATATTTAGCAAAAGAAAAAAAATTTGTTCAAGTTCATTGTACGTGTGGCTATACAGCAGGGAGAGGTTAGGATTTTCAAACAGCAAGCATGATTCATCGATTAAAATTATATTTCTATAAAATTATTTGATTATTTTTTATCAATTTTGTAACATCGGAGCTGCATGCTGCTGCTCCGATTTGTAAACTAACCTCCCATCAACGCATCTATAGGTACATATACATATATGTATATATATATAGACATATACATAAAATAATAAGCTTGGCAGAATTTTCTGCCCACTATCTGGCGGGCACCCCAGACGTTCTGTTGAAACTTCTAGCAGGGCAGAAAATTATTTATTTAAAACTATTTTTAAACAATAATAAAAATTTGCCTAAAAATTAATTTTTTCGTGGTTCTGTAAGAAAAACGATTAGACTATCCGTTTAATGTCCACTAAGCTAGTTACTAAAAAAAGTACTATATAGAGTACACAAAACAGCCAGTAAACGTACAACCCAATTCAAAATTCAAATAATCACTTAATAAAAGCCACTCTGTGGTATTTTAGGGTTCAGGCACGTCAAGTTACCAGCTTGACGGGCGGTTGAATTTGACTTAGGCGTGTTCTATATCAGTAAGTGAGAAAAGGGATTGATAAATAATAAAAGCACTTGTTAGGTTAACTGTAGTTTAATGATAAAATGAAAATTAATGTTGACTGATTACAAGTTAAGAATGTATTTAGTTTAAGTGAATATAAAGATTATTTTGACCAAGCTACTCGGTTGAGCGTGGCTTGGGCTCTGCACGGCGTGCGTGGCGGTGCAAGACTGACTAGGGGGGCCCCCTGCGAACAGGGACGCTCAGGCCCAAAAGGGCCGCCTTGCTGCATCGGTGTTGGTGTGTGCGCTGTCCATGAGCGCCGCACAGTACACAGCGCGCGGTGCCAGGTTCTGCTTGCGCGGTTGCCGCTGTGCTTGTTGTGGCGGGTTTCCACGGGTCGCCACAGCTACCCCCTCTCCAGAGAGCTTCGCAGGACGAAGGAGCGAAGGGAGCGAAAAATGAACTTTCCGTGGTGGCTTTTGCTGTTGCTGAGGAGCTTGTTGTTGTTGCTGTTGCTGCTGAGGAACTGAAAAGAGTTGTTGAAGTTCGTGGCCAAGGTTCCACTGGAAAGGTTCTTGCTGAGATGACGAAGGAGTAGATGTTTGTTGTGGCTCAGACTCCGCGCTTGGTTGTTGTTGTCGATGAGGGGTAGTTTGATGCTGTGTCTTAGATTGTTTTGTTTGTTTTTGTTGAGGAGCAGCTTGTTGCCGTGGCTCAGACTCGTTGTTGCCCTGGGTTGAGGTTGAGGGCTGAGGTTCAGGATTTTGGCTGTGCTCCACCTGTGGTAACCTGACATGATCCAGACGTTCCAGGTATGCAGGCTTAAGTTGGTCAGTGGAGACAGTTTTTTCTGCACCATCCTGGTCGATGACGTAGCGTTTTTCGTCTAACCTCCGAATGACCTTATGTGGTCCTGTGTACGGAGGTGTCAGCATGGGCTTGACTCCGTCGACACGACGAAAAACGTGTGTGCTGGTGGCCAAGTCCTTGAAGACGAACTGCTTGTCCGGCTTTATGTGATGTGCCGAGGGTACAGGCTGCAAGGCTTGGAAATGTGCACGGATTTTCTGCAAGAAAGTGACTGGGTTTACTGGTAAGTCACGAGTGATAAAAAACTCACCAGGAATGCGGATGGTTGCTCCATATAGCATTTCAGCTGGTGACGCGCCGAGGTCCGGCTTGTAAGATGTTCGTAGACCAAGCAGAACTGTCGGAAGGATCTGGGTCCACGGGAATTTGTCAGAGTGACACATGAGGGCGGCTTTCAGTGTCCTGTGCATCCGCTCACACATGCCATTTGATTGTGGGTGCCAAGAAGTCGTTCTGATTTTGTTGGAAAGTCCCACTAGACGGCCAAGGGACTTGAAAAGATCTGACTCGAACTGACTTCCTTGATCTGATGTTATGGTGATGGGGGTACCGTATTGACAGATCCAGTGTCGGTACAGCTCCCAGGCGACTGTTTCGGCCAGCATGTCCTTCATGGGTACTGCTTGTGGCCATCTGGTGAAGCGATCCACGATGGTGAGACAGTATTTGTAACCGTCGACGGGTGGTTGCAGAATAATGTCGATGTGGATGTGGTTGAATCTCGTGCCAGGAACCAGGATGTGTTGTGGTGTTGTCCTGTTGTGCCGAGATATTTTTGATTTTTGGCATGGAATGCATTCGCGCGACCATCGGATGGCGTCTTTGCGAATACCAGGCCAGACGAATTTTTGTGTCAGTGCTCGAGCTGTCACTCGACCGCTGGGATGAGCTTGACCGTGGATGACGTCGAATGCAACCCTGCGCAAAGATGCGGGCAGGTAGGGTCGCACGACGCCAGTGGAGACGTCACAAATGACGGGGTTGTCCTCCAGGTCCAGTAGTTGCAGGTTCAGCGAAGTTTGTCCGATCACTTGCTCCAACTCGTTGTCCAGTTGCTGTGCTGCACGGATGGTGGCGGCGTCGAGTAAGGTGGGCATCGTGATTGCATTGATGCGGGAGAGAGTATCCGCTGGAACGTTGTCCTCACCTTTGATGTGTTCAAGCTTGGTGTTGAACTGCGATATGAAGTCGAGCTGGTGCAGGACTCTTGGTGACAAGTCTTCGCTGGGTCGTCTGTGGCTGTTTTGTACCAGTGGTTTGTGGTCGGTCCGGGTTCGGAACTCACGACCGTCAAGTATGTGTCTAAAGAACTTGATGGCAGCGAAAACTGCAAGTAGTTCTCTATCGTAAGGGCTGTACTTCTTCTCTGTGCTCGTGAGTTTGCGAGAGAAGAAACCCAACGGCTGGATGATGTTGCCTTCGTGTTGCTCAAGTGTTCCACCGATGGCGACGTCTGAAGCATCTGTTGTTAGCACCAGCTGTCCAGTTGGTGAAATATAAGCGAGTTTTGTGGCTGTGATGAGTGCTTGCTTGCACTGTTCAAAGGCTTCAAGTGTTTGCGGAGTGTGAATGATGCGTTTCATGTCACGTTTCTTGGTGGAGCCTTTGAGACAGTCATTGAGGACGGCTTGGTGCTGTGCTGCATGCGGCATGCTCGATCTGAAATAATTTATGGTGCCTAGGAAGGCGCGCACGGCATGACAAGTTTCAGGCAAGGGAAAATTTTTTATTATTTCAACCTTGGCATCTGGGGCTGAGTAGCCAGTGCTAGTGATCTTATGACCTAGGAATATTACCTCTTCTTGACCGAAAGAGCACTTACTGGCGTTCATTGTCAGACCGTATTTTGCTAGTCTCTCGAAGATGATTCGCAGGTGTTCGAGGTGTTCTTCGTGCGTCTTTGACATTACCATAATGTCATCTATATACCAGACGACGAAGTCCAGGTCTTGAAAAATTAAGTCTGCGAAACGTTGAAAGGTCTGGGTGGCGTTTTTGAGACCTGGTGGCATTCTCAAGAAGACCCAGTTCCCGAAGGGCGTCGAGACGGCTGTCTTTGGTACGTCCTCTGGCGCCACAGGGATCTGGTAGAAGGCTTTCTCGAGATCGATGACGCTGAAAATTTTGTTACCGTGAACTTTAGTGGCAAGCAGGTCTTCGATCCGAGGAATGCTGTATTTGTCCGGTATGGTCTGGTTGTTGAGCCATCGGTAGTCTCCGGTTATGCGCCAAGAACCATTTTTTTTCTGCACCAGGTGGATGGGGCTGGCGTATGGACTGTTGCAGCGCCTGATGATGCCGTGGTGTTCAAGTAGCTTGAACTCTCGCTTCGCAGCTTCCAGTTTTTCGCCAGTCAGTCGCCGGGCTCGTTGAAAAACTGGTGGTCCCTTAGTTTCAATGTGGTGCATGGTGTCCGAGTTGAAAGCCATGTTGGGTGCTGCTCTGGGAAGAGAAAGGTGTTCGAATTCCCTGAGAAGGCTGTGGTACTGCTTGGGTGCGTCCGTAACGTAGGAAGCTGCAACCACTGAGAATCCGTGGAGGTTAGTTGGTTTTGTGAAGCCTCCAGACGAAACCGTGGTTTCTGGGTCCTGTAGTCGTTGTTGTTTCAGATCTATGACCAGACCGTAGTGGGTCAGTAGATCTGCGCCAATGATGGGTCTGTCAACGTCAGCAACGGTGAAGGCCCACCTGATCGGCCTTCGGATGCCCAGGTTAAGCTCCAGGTACTGCTGACCGTAGGTGTTGATGGTGGTCCCGTTTGCGGCGTGCAGCTTGAGACCAGCGGGCTGTGGAGTGTTTTTTAGAGCTGTAACAGGTAATATAGATAAAACTGAGCCGGAATCCACTAAGAAGGTGTTGTTTGAGTTCCGGTCCCAGATGAAGAGGCGGCTTTCTTGAGGTGTTTTAACTGGTTGCCTGTCGTCTACCGCCGAAACAGACGACAGTGGCCTTAGTTTTCCCTCTGCTGCAGAGGCTGGCCGTTATTGAAGTTGCAGGGCTGCAGGCATCTGTTGGCAGCCGAGCCAAATTTTGAATGGTAAAAGCATACTCCCGGTATGCCAGGTCCAGGGCTGTGAGGACGGCTGCGGCTGCGGCTGCGGCCACGTGGTGCACCACCGTTGTTGTTGAAGTTGTTGTTGTGGCGCTGCTGACCTGCAACCAGCGCGCGTACCTCAGCTAAAAGTTGAAGATTTGCAGCAAGCATTTGACCCATTGTATTGGCGATGGCGTTAAGCTGGCTGTTGTCCTGGTGACTTGCTGCAGCTACAGAAGAGCCTCGAGGAAGTTGTGGCTCAGGCTGGACGGCGAAAACTCCCGCTGAGGGGCTGCTGCGGATGAGTACCAGTAGTTCATCGGCCGCCTCGGTGAGCTCGTCTATGCTGCTTTTTTTAAGTGGCTGAAGTATCATCTGAGCCTTGCTTGGGAGGGCCTTGAACCACTTCACTCGTAGCGCCTTGTCGTCCAATGTACCCTGAGCTAATTCCCTCATACGTTTCATCAGAGTGGACGGTTTGTCATCTCCAAGGGTGAGGTCACCAAAAAGTTTTTCCAGTTTTTGGTCAGGAGGATCTGAAAAGTTTGCGATTAATTTCTCCTTCAAATTTTTATACTTATCCTGGGTTGGTGGGTTCGCCAGGATGTCGGAAACCTCCATCAATGCTTTCGGGTCAATGTGTGTCAGCACTGCGTTATAAAGTTCTAAGTCATCGGTGATGCCAGCGGCCGACAGGATGGCTTCGACCGTTTTGAACCAGATTTCTGGCATCGCGGATATGAATTGAGGCAGTTTGACGTCTTTGTTCGTTGACATTTTGAGATTGGTTCGTGGAGATAGAACGTTGTCGAGGACGTGCAGCTCCAAGCCAGAAGAAGAGTCTGTGGGCGACTGCTCAGAAAAGTTTGGCGATGATGGAGGTGACGCTGGAGGAGAGATTGACTCCACCGTGTCGTTGGTAGCAGGGAAGTCGTCGTCTGGAGTAGGAGTGACAGCGTCAACGGCCACAAAAAAGGTAGTAGATTTCTTACTGGTTGTTTGTACGGCAAGCTCTTCCTCTGGAGCAGGTGGAGGCGTACCGGCTGGTTGTTCTCCCTGCAGCTCGCTGGTGTCACGGTGTTCCTCTTCCACTTGGCGCTTAGCAGCAGCACGTGTTTGTCGGGGTGTATGGTACATGACACATCATGTGCCACATTTATGCAACCAAAACCCAAAGTTATTTTTAAAAAATGTACAGCACAGTTAAAATTTTGCACTGTTTGTTAAATGTTCACGCGCGTACTTCAGTAAGCGTAGCCAAGCCACTTTGAGCGCGTCGGTGCAGTGGCGGGAAACTGAAGTGGGGGCGGTAGCGTCTTGTGGGGGAGGGAGAGAGACGCTCTAATGGCGTGGAAAATTCCAGAAAACCGACGCCGTAATGGCGGCAACTGACGCGGCGTCACTTTCACTTTCGAATTTTCACAAAGTTTATTGTTTTTTAAAATCACGCTTTTTTCACTCACAAAATGTTTCAAAACTCGGGGTCACCAATGTGGTATTTTAGGGTTCAGGCACGTCAAGTTACCAGCTTGACGGGCGGTTGAATTTGACTTAGGCGTGTTCTATATCAGTAAGTGAGAAAAGGGATTGATAAATAATAAAAGCACTTGTTAGGTTAACTGTAGTTTAATGATAAAATGAAAATTAATGTTGACTGATTACAAGTTAAGAATGTATTTAGTTTAAGTGAATATAAAGATTATTTTGACCAAGCTACTCGGTTGAGCGTGGCTTGGGCTCTGCACGGCGTGCGTGGCGGTGCAAGACTGACTAGGGGGGCCCCCTGCGAACAGGGACGCTCAGGCCCAAAAGGGCCGCCTTGCTGCATCGGTGTTGGTGTGTGCGCTGTCCATGAGCGCCGCACAGTACACAGCGCGCGGTGCCAGGTTCTGCTTGCGCGGTTGCCGCTGTGCTTGTTGTGGCGGGTTTCCACGGGTCGCCACAATGAAAAATACGTTACCTCAATTTGAAATTCAAATAAAAGAGTAAGAGAAGTAAACAGGAGGAGATCTCGGGGAGGGGAAGGTACGTTCGACCTTGTTAAGTGTGTCTTCCTGCCCACGGCTTCCTTCTTCTTCTCGAGTCGCGCGCGTCGTTTACAGTTGATGCCCACGTCGCGTCACCGGGCCGTTATCTCGGCCGCGAGCTGTAACCGATATTTGCGGATGATCTACCCAGATCTGTCCGTGATTTTTTCTTCTTTTTTTTTTTTCTTGTGTGTAGAGTAAGCATGCACTAGAATTCAAAAGAGACGAATAAGTCATGCTTACCGCACTGCGTGGAAGGATAATTTTATTTTATTTGAGTTTATGGTTTAAATATTTATAATGATGACTGGATAAATTATTTTATAAACTGTTCGTATAAAATATAAATTGAAAAAATTTTGAATAAATTTTTATTATTATGCGATATAAATGCATGTAGTATTATTGTTTATTCATTTAAATTAATTGAAAGTTCTATAAATACTCGTGAATCTTTACAAAATTAAACTTGTAAAATGATTTCATGACTGAAAATATGTGAATACTTACAAACATAGTAGTAGAGAAATTTTCAATATTTTTTTAGTTTTCTGCTAGACAGAATTGACACTTAATTTCATTCAAATCACAGAGTTACATGAAGTGTATGGAAAACCATATTTTTGAGATTTTATAGAAAAATGAATTTTCTTTTCCTCATCCCAAAGAAATATTGATTCTAGCTGATCATACGTAAAATAAAAAAAATATAAGCTCTGTAAGAAGTGTGAATTATCTATTATAGTCATTCAATGGCTACTTACTAGATCGAGTCTATAAAATGGCCAGAAAATGGTTATTAAATAGATAATTCACACTTCTTACAGGGCTAGAAAAAAAAATATATTTAAGTAAACATTTTTGAATAATCTAAGATGGATTTCAGATATCATTCCCGCTCTATTTGTACAGTCAAATCAATCAAGTACCAACAAACAAATACTTAAAAAACTTTTAAGTTCGATACAGAACTTTGCATAACAATAGGATTCTACAAGATGGACCTCTCCCAGTGTATCAATCACTTATCACCCAAATCCCGTTTAATTTTTTTTTCATGTTTACACGCTGGTTTGAATCCAGTCGAGATCTCGTTATGATTGCCAGCTCGTACCTCGACAAATAATACTCTTTTTTTTTCAAATTCAACACCAGCTCTAAAATAGCATTCTAGTCTGGTAGTACCGCTACCCGTCAGTCAAGTTTATCTGATTCGAGCCCCGCCAGGGAGTGTAGCGCGATTCCGATCTCTATGAATTTTTTGGTTTTTACGGAATTTCGGAATGCCAACGTGACTATACTCTAAAAACTATGAATCGGCAAATTACCTTGAAAAAAATTAACAAACAATGGCGAAGCGTGCCCGAGGAGATTCCAATCTGGCACTAAAGCGCTTCTTTTTTTACACTCTCGCCTGGAATTGAAAAAGTTAACAGGTTAGAAAAATTTGTTGACGCTTAGATGAAGTTTTTTTACAACCCTGGAGTAAAATACGCTTCTTTTTGGATTCCCGCGATCGGAGCAATAAGTCGGTCACTTTCTTATCTGGCGCTCTTCACTTTTTATTTCTGCGCTCGTGCATACTCGAAAGTTTACCCGGACTGTTACACTTATCTTCGGCAAACAAGAAAATATACAAGAGTCCTCTGGAATTTTTTTCCTGCAGGGAGAGTACGAAAAAAAAGAGGGGTTGAGAGAAATAAAGGTAGTGTACGCTGTAAACTGCACGGAGTAGTGAAAAATATTCCCGGGCATGATAAAATTTAAATTTAAATCCGCTTTCTTGAATAACATTTAGACTCAGGGGGTTATTTCGTAGGCAATTTTGCGATAAAACGACGTTGGGTAATACACTTCTTTTTATTCTTCTTCTTGAAATTACTTTGCTGCATTATTCCGAAAGATAAAGGTCGTGATGACTGTAAGTGTGTTTTAATGTTGAATTTTTTATTTATTGCTTGATTGACAATAGCTTTTGGAAGTGATGATTTTCAAACATGTTCAGGGATGATGCTACACTGGGTTAATTGTATTCATCCTCGAGTTTCTAACAGTTAAGTTAACATTGAATTATTAACTGTTTCTCGTAAGTTACTGGTTTTTAACTGTAAATTAACATCTTTTAGTGTAGAATTGCAAGTCGTTGACTTTGTTAATCAGTGTAGCTGTAGCTATGAACACTTAACATTGAATTATTAATTGTTGAAACAAAGTAACCTGCAGTAACTGTGGTCAAAACTAAATTACTAATCATAATTAGTATTGATGAAAATTATTAACTTAGCTCTTGACTGATGTAATTAACAATGAGTTCTAAATGTCCAATAATTAACTAGAAATGAATCTTCTAGTTCCTAATTGTTCTAATTTACCTAACTTTCTTCAGTCAGTAGTTACTTACCAACATTCAAAACTGAATCATTAATTGTTGAATTAGTTCTAAGTTACCAGTGAATACATATCTTTAACATTAAAGTCTCAAGTTACCAATAGTACAAATTAAGTTACGAGCTGTGAGCTATTGCAAATTATCACAAGTAATTAGTTACTAACTACTAGGATTCACACCCATCTTTAACTGCCCTTAACTAAATCAATAATTGTCGAACTAACAATAATTTATCAGCAAATACATATCTTCAATATTAGTCTCAAGTTATGAGTTACAAAGTTAAGTTACCAACCTTTAATTAGTGGGAGTTACTAACTACTAGAATTCACACCCATGTTCAACTGTTCTTAACCAACATTGACAAAAAATTCCAATAACTCCCGAGTTCAAAAGAGGACTGAAAAATCCTAATCATCGAAAAAATGATCGGGCCTGCGAAAGCTGTTACGGCCCATAAAACTCGCCCCGGGGATCCGCTGCTTCTGCCTCGAGGACGACGGATTAGCTCGGATTCCTGTACATACCGTTAGCTCCGTCCCGTCGTCGGGCGACTTTTTTTTTCTCTATATACGCTCCAGTTTGGAACTTTGAAAGCTCTGAAGTTTGGACGAGGCTTTGAGTACCCGGCCTTTTTTTCCATCCGGGGGAGGAGGTGGTTTTGTCGGAAAGTTTTCGCCGTGCGGTTCTTTGTGGAGCCCGGGATTGATAAAACTGATACCGGCTCGCGGCTGCTTTTATTGTTTTGTTTTGTTTTTTTTTTTTTTTTAGTTGGTTGGACTCTAAGTTGTACGGATTTAGTGCCGTATCTTATCGAAATCTATGGATTTTCAGTTTTTTGTGGGTACGCGGTAGTTGGGTAATTGCTGTTGATTGTTCAATAATAAATGTATAAAAATTGAGATTTAAAAGTTTTTTTTAATATTTTTCGACCTAACCAAGAGATCTGCTGTAGAATAATTTTACGGAATTTTTTTCTATTAATATTTATACAGATTTTAATGAAATGTTTTTTTTTCTTTAATGATGAGCTCAATCGAAACATCCACGCGATTTTAAACTTCTTAGTTAAAATACTTAAAAAGTGACCAATTCCATTTACCCATCTTTTTTTCTAATGACGACAGTGTTAGAAGAGTCAACTAATTTTTTTTTCCAACGTACAACACAACGTTTTTTTTATCTTGGATGACCTCTTTAGCTGTCAATAAATAAAATAGAAGATACGAAATTCGCACACTTGTACATACAAATGCTGACATGCTAGATAAACATTTTATAATTTTATTTTAACTAACGTTAGTTAATTGTAGTATATTGTCGAAGGTGACATTAATAATAATCTAATAAAAAACTTTGAACTTTCTAAAATATTTATTATTAATTTACAACTAATTTTTTGTTTACAAAGTTTATGTTTACAAATAAACTACAAAGTATCAAAACTATTGTACGGTGTTTTTCAAAATTAAAATTTTTTCGTCAAAAGTTTTGACCTTTCAGAGAGATTAATATTTTCAAACTCCATTCTACATTTAAAAATTTTTTCACGCCAGATGAAATTCCATCCGTTTGAAATATTTTCGAATTTCGGGTACCAACGTCAAACTCATCGCGCTCAAAGTGAGTTTGTTCGTTCATCCAAGCCAAACCTAACAGAATATTTTCCAACATTACCAGAAAAATTCTCTCTCGTCACCCGAAAATTAAGCGCCATGCTGAACATTACACAAGCGTAAAGAGTACAGTCCTACGACAAGGTTTTTGAAAAATTCTTATATAGTCCTGCTGATGCAATATCACCGAAACAAAGGGCGAAAAATTTTTCCCTCCCCTTTGTCTTTGTTCCAGGCCTCAGTCGCATTTATCTCCATTTTCGTCGATTTCGCATTTTTTCTTCCCCCGCTCATTTGAATATCCCGCGCTCGCGGAATACAAAATTGCACCAGATAACCGTGCACACGTGAAAATTTCCATTCTCATTTTATCAAAAAGAGGAATGAAGTCAAAAAAAGAAGAAAAAAGGTACGTCTCTAATCCATTTCCGGGTACGTCCGTCTGGTTTTTTTTTTCGGTGCACATGCGATTACGCAAGCTGGGGCGGGTGTCTTTACGTAAGGGTCACTAGGATACAGCACTTGCGTAAGTTTGGCTAATTGGAATATCCGAGTGAAATGTTGTCAGTGCGAATGAAGACTTGTTGTTACTGGAGGTACCGGTTTCATTGGGAGGCTTACTTCGATCATCGAGTACTAATGTTTATAGCGGCGTCATCCTGAATAAGTATTTTTTTTGCGAGCTAACTCATTTTATAAAGTATAGCCGACTTAAGCTTGGAGAAATGAATCAAAACTTGAGTCCAGAGTCCAGTCTAGAGTCACTAAAAAATTAGTCGAATAAAATAGTTATAATCGTTTAAAAACTTCACAAAAAACTTTTTTTTTCAAAACCCTTTAGTCTAAGATAATTTTCAAGGCCTATGTCCCTTGAAACGTGTAAAAAAGTTCAAAACAATCACAGAAAAAATCAAAAAATCAAAGATGTTGACCAATGAGTACATAGCCCCTCGGTGAAATTGATGAAACTTAAAGATGTACTCTGACAAAGCTAAAAATAAATTGGAAATTTTTTTTGTAACATTAAATATCTAAAAAACAGTTTGTTTGCTAAAAAAACTATGTGAATATGCATATTAATCTACTTACAAACGCATTAATGTATTTGAAAGCAAGTAAGTTGAAGCTCTTGGTTCTAGCTTCTAAATGAGATGTTAAAAAATATATGTCAATATTTCATATCATTTTGATTGCAAGCAGTCTTCAAGTCGAAAGATTTATTGAAAAACAAATAAAAGTTCATATTTTTTCCAGTGTATAAATTAAATTTTTATCAAATAATTTGCAAAAACCTTGATCCATGCTTTTCACACTTTCACAATAAAAAAAAAAAAAAAAAAAAAAAAAAGTCAACTTAGACTCATGTATATTAATGACAGTGTCAACACAGCGCACTTCTCGAGAAAAATTATTTATTTATAGACCGCCACCACTCGTTGCAAAAAAAAGTACTCGATGTATTATTAATCATCGGTCATCTGGATTCGCACCAAAGAAAGTTCAACAATCTCCAGTGAAAGCGCACGGGCGCACATTGTCAAGGGTTTATTAGACCAATTTAAAAAAAAAAAAAAAAAAAAAACCGTCTTCCCATGAGTCACAGGATCCAACAAAGAAATGGCTCGAGTGTAAAACAACCTCCCACGCGTCTTTCTTTCACCTAGTCTGACTCATCATCATCAGGAGTATGTATTCATTATTAGAGGTGGGTATACACCGACGACGAGGTTTCTATTTACCCGTGCAAATTTTTACTTTCGCAACCGTAAGTACGTTGTGCAAAAATTATTAACTTTATTAAAAAATGAGAAGATTGGGGGAAGACGGACGCTTACGAAAGTGTATCGAGTGTGGTTAGACCACCGAGTATAGTGTGACCACCTAGATACGTACATGAAAATTTATATTTTTAATAAGTTTTTTGCAATTTACTGTTTTGGTTGATTTGGTTGGCAAACTCGAATCAAATTGATATCCAGTAAGATGAATTATTTCGAGTTGAATTTACTGTAAGATAATTTTATCATTTTGCAATATTTATTTATTTACTTAGCTGTAAAATAATTTTCTAGTTCAACTGGACTTTATTTCAAGAATGACGATCTTCAGAAAAAATTAACTATGATAATTTAAGAAATACAATATTTATGAATTTATAAGTATTAATAATAGTAGAAATATTTTTTATGTTTCAAAGTGTTGGAAAAAAGTACTTACTATTTTTTAAATTCATAGCAGATGTATATTCAACTTGATAGATTTAGGTATATACTTAAATTTGGTTCTAGTCTGAAAACTATAAGAGACGATATAATATCTGAGAATCAAGTGGCATTTGTCACACCATTAAACACTGTAAGTTTTGAGTAAAAAATTGAAAAATTGATCCAAAAATTTAATTAAAAATAAATTTTTCACATCTAAAATAATAATTTTAAATTTAGTAAAAATAAATCATCAGGGCAGCAAACTGTCTTATCAACTCTTTAATGAATAAAATGAAAATTATTTAAATAACAAAATTGAATTTATTTGTAAATAACCCTATGCTAATACACTTTTTTTATCGATATTAATCATTCCATTCATCAAGCAGTAAAAAAGAAATTTGCAACGCAGAAAATTAGTAGTCTTCAGATCGGCATAATTAGGTCAGCCTCGTTTCCACAAAGAAAAACTTAGCGCTCGCGAAAACAAGATCAAAGTGAGCCTTCAAAACCCAGCGACGAAAAAAAAAAGGTCCGTTTCGCGGCGGTCAGAACGGCACAAGCCAGAATGGTACAAGTAAGGTAGCGAGGGATAGTCTAACGGATCGTTTGAAATCGGCGGCGCTATCTCTTACCGGGCATCTCGCTTGGTTTAACGACCGCGATCCGGTTCATCGCTGCTACCAAACGCTTTTGACTCTTCTCGAGATTTACTAGAATTTTTTAATTGATCATTTAGGCTTTTTTTTTCGTATTCATCCGTTGGTTGTAAGTGGGACGGGAAGTTTTTCAAAATCTAAGACGACGCTCACTTTTTCAAAGCGGGATGGATTGCAAAAAATTTGAATGAAAGAGTTTGGGTAAGAAAAAAATGAACTGTGTTGGTTGAGAGCGAGAAGCAGAAATTATTACCAAAATGTTTTTAATTAATTGACTTTATTTAAATTAATGAAATTTAATACTTTCAAGTAAGGATTTTTAATAAAGCATAAATATGCATTTAAAAGAGAACAATGTAGCATAAGCACACGAAAGTAAAGGTAATACTCTACCGCAATGAACTATAATGAGTCTTCTAGCACTGGTGCACGAAAAAGTCATTTTAGGTTATAATAAGTTTTGATCACGAGCCGAGGAGAACAGCAAAAAGTTATAAAAAATAAAAATCTGTGTAGGTCTACTCCAAGTGAACCCTGACGGTACTGAAAGTTACCTACAATAGCTGAGAATAGAAACCAATTTTTTTTGCTCCAGTGCAACATAGAATTATTATCACATAAATTCCAGGGTGGATTTTAGTATTTTTTTGTAAAATATAGAATTTATTTAAAAATGAAAAATCAAGCACGAATCATCTTGCAACTAACTGTTGGAAAAAATACTCTTCGAACATAGGACATAAAACTAGTTTTATGTCTCCTAAGCAAAAAAATTTCTTTCAAACTACAATAAATTTTCAGCATCAAAATTAAAAACAACAATCCCAAGTTGAAAACTCCCAGTCTCGTAGCAGCCGTGAGAAGACGAGACGAAAGTAAAAAAAAAAAAAAAAGAAGAAGAAGGTATGGCATCAAAACGTTCGTTCGATGGAGCTGTACCGTTTACCGCATCTCGGGCAGGAAGAAAATGATTCAGAGCTCGGCGCGGAGAAATGAAAAAAGAGCAGCGGCTACCGAACGATGATGACGGCTTTTCTTGCCCCCAACGATCGCTTTTCTCGCTTGGAGGAGAGGGAAGGGAAGGGGGGTAATTGCACCTGGTGAACAAATATTGTTCGAGCGCATTAAATATCGATTACCGCGAGCCTGCCGGGATCTTTCGTGGAAACTGGGTTGTATCCGCTTGCATTCTTCGTAAGCGTTTTAACAAAAATTTACAAGATCGTTTTTACATCTATAGATTACTCTTATAAAGCCCACTGGAAAATACTCGTACAGCTGGATGTTTTAAGGTTGTTGGGTCGGTCCACGATCTGACAAGTAGATTCTAACAAAAAAGTACTCATTTTGTAGGTAATTGCTTCTTATTGATGCCACTAAATTTTTAGGGCAAAATGAACCTTGGGAGAAAAGATATTGCCAAATTTGTTTAACACGTAAGTTTATGGGAATCACTGTTTTCTTGAAAGTTTAATAGGACCTGACAAGTATATTTTAATGAAAAAATTCAGGGTAAAAGAAAAATTTTTTTGATACACTTATCAATTAAAAGCAATTACCAGTGGACCTTATGAGCTGAGAAAAAAAAAAATCAAAGGTGCTATGTTGTGCCACGAGTGCGAGAGAGACAGAGAGCTCCGAGAATCTCTCCGTTCGACTCGCACCGACCCAACAACCTTAGCAAGGTTTTTTATGTTCTTATCAAAATTTGTTTTAATTTTTATTGCGCAAGCGCGCTTACAATTTTCAGATCTTATTATTAAGATTATTTCTGATTTTTTTTATATAAAAATGAAATAAGTTTATTTCGAATGGTTTTGTAATAAATATACAAAATTTTTTCACGATAATTAGTTTTTGAACTATCTACACTACTTTTTTGTAAAAAAAAACTTTTACTGCACTAGTAAGGAAAAATATTTTATAGCCCTCCTGGTCACTCTAACCTCAAAATCAAATCTTTGATGCGTGTTCTCGGTTACTCGTACTATAAAATAGTATATATATAGTATTTTTTCTAAGAACCAATAAGGATCCCTTTATAAAAGAGAGCTATCGCCATCTTGCGTAAGTGTAAGATTTTTATTCGTGAGCTGATTGGTGAAGAAGTTTTCAAAATATTCGAAAAGTGCATTTTGAGGTTATTCTTATTGTTTTTTCCTATGCGCGCTTGCAGCGCGCTCAGAAGAGCTAGCAGGCATAGATTTGTATAAATTTCTCTACTTTTTCCTACTGTGTATTCCCAAAAAATCTTCTTGAAGCTTTGGTAATCGTGAAAAATAAACGAAACTCGCTATTCACATTTATTCCTCCTTCACGGTCAATATTTCGATTAGCAGCCGTGTCTTTGATCTCGTGCGCGAATAATCGATTAGCGTAATTGCGCGTCGGTGTGTGTAACCACGAAATTGGAAATTTTCGGATAGTTCTTATTGACTCTGCAGGGCCTTTGATAAATCCTGCCCTTTTTTTCGAGGGCTATAAACCAAATTAAAATTTAATCTTCTCGGTACGATACGCCCGGGATTTATGGAAACATAATTTTAAATAGGAATCGTATATTTTTACGGAGGTATTATTTTGACGACTGCGAGTCCGGGAATTACTTGATTAGAAAGTTAGTTTTCGAACAAACTCGACGGGGTTTTACCGGTACATCTCGGGTAAAATTGATAAAGTTAGGGGAGAAATAGTCAAGAGTGAAACACTTAACTGCGGGAGGTAGATTTCGATTCACGGGTATATCGCGACCGGATACTCAGCTTGGAAGATATTGTTCCTGGAGCGAACTTTGAACTCGGATCGTGTGTTTCTCATTCGATTTTTGAAATTAGAATTTTAACTTTTACCAAATTTAAAAAAATTTTCACTTTTATAAAGTTTTGAAAAAAAAGTAAAAGTAATTTTACCAAAAAAGTAGGAACTAAGATTTAGTAAAGTGCGAACTATCATTATTAAAATTAGTGCGCATGAAAAATTTATTTATGAGATATTAAATTTGAAAATTCCCATTTATCAAATCGTTCAGACCAAATTGAAAATTACGCTTTTTTTTATTAATTTTTTGAAAATTAAATTTTTTTAAATTTATTACAGTACCAGTGAGCGATATTTTATAAAGGAAAGTAACTGTCAAATGAATTAAGCTCGGATAATTTTTTTTTTTTACTGCAGTTCTTAGCAGTGTCATCAATCATGAATATGCACATGGTAAACTTTCTACTTTTGATTATCGCCGTGGTATACGAAACATTCACTATCTTCAGTGTGACTATTTTAAATTTTAAATTATTCTTCGATGCGCACCGTTTTCGAATTATATTTTTTGACTTGAATGCGTAAAACCAGTTTTTTACGGACTAGTGCCGAAAATATGATTTATGGGACCTCTACACTAAATAAATTTTGTTAATCCAGTTCCGCTCGGTAAACTTTCAAAACTTGAGAATCTTCTAAAAAATTGTTTAGCTTACGAAAATATTCCTGATCAATACTTCGTAAGAGCGAAGCTTCGAGCTTAATCATGGAAAAGCGTCAACACTCAGGGCGGATAACAGCGCCACAACACCGAAAATTATTCACAAGAGCATCAGCATCCTCATAACCCAAATCCCGGTTGTAATTAACGAGGGCTCCGGGTTATAAAATATTCCATAAATAACGCGCTCCGTCGACTGTGTAATAGAACTCCCCGAAAAATCGTAAACCCTTTTTTTTTTTATTTCGCCTCTCATTTTTCTGGGTCGATGATAATGGCGACACAGGTAAATAAAAATCCACGCGCGAGTGAAAGTTTTTAATCGGGTCGCATCCTCGTTTACATTTGACGTAATAAGTCGTTCTTTTCGCGGTGCCGAAGGGGTATAAATTTTCTAAGGGAAAAATTGACTCGTGAAACTTTTATGACCGGCTGGAGACTCTCGATCATCTCTTAAACTTAGATAGACAAAGTTTAATGCTTTTTAATAAAACGTCGTGTGG
Organism: Encarsia formosa; assembly: GCA_038277355.1. NCBI lineage: Eukaryota > Metazoa > Arthropoda > Insecta > Hymenoptera > Aphelinidae > Encarsia > Encarsia formosa. The sequence goes on along the minus strand of CM076185.1, from coordinate 3,299,646 downwards.
GGGGAGGAGATTATTAAAGTAAAATCATCATTTTTCAAGCACCCAGCGGGTCATAAATTTGTATTTGATTTTTTTATGTATGGGGATGCGATGTTACGGTTAGACGGGCGGATCGTATTTTTTATGGTGTCGGGGTTTCTTTCAGGAAGTGATTTTTACATTTTATGAAATGTGAAAATCTTAATTTTTGAAGAATAATTTACTTGGTGTGCGTAGATGGAAAATTTAGATAAAATTTTTTTAGAAAAAAATATGAATTATTTCTTGGAAAGTTCTATTGCTTAGTAAATCATTATGAAGTAATAAAACTAAAGTAAATTATTACTAAGTAATGATTACTAATTTGAATTAACTAGAAATGATACTGGTATAAATCATTTTAGTTAGTTATGATTTATACAAGTTTAGATTCATGTAAAAAAAAAAAAATAATAATAATAATAAATTAATAGAATATAATGTAAATTTTTACCCAGACTTGTTGATAATCCATTTTTTGAGACATTCATGAGTTCTTATTTTTTCAAGCCTGCTATTATAAGCTAAAAATTTTGTATCTATAATTTTCCCACTTATTAAGTTCTTTTATTTGAAAATCTCATGAATCACAGATTTTTCTTCTTACCAATAACTTTGGAAGACTAAGGACATCATTAAAAAATTTTACTTTCTAAGTACTTTTTTTCTTCCACATTCACAATCTCTGATCCAAGATTCACAAGCCACGCAGAATATTTAAACATCCCAGAAACCTTAAGCACCAAAAACCTAGTCGCATACCATCACGAGCTTATCTGAATCTTCGGGATGGCCCATTTGCAAACTAACCTCAAAAAAAAAAAAAAAAAAAAAAAAAAACTAACTTTTTCCAAAGAAACAAAGAGTGCGCCCACTCCCACGTCACGTAACGAAAATTCGTCTACTCTGTAAGTATTATAAAGCACAAAGAAAAACGTGAGCTCGCGAGTCAAGGCGGATGAAAGTGATCCAGGTCGGGTCAGCCTCGCGAGTCCTTGGGGCGCCGTAAAGGGTCAGAGTGACTCATCCGAGGCTTTGTTTTTTGCGAAAGTAAAATTATCCGCCGCGATGAGAGCTCTTTCTTTCTTTTTTTTTTTCTGCGCAATCATCGGGCTCTAACTTGTAGGTGGGCTTTCTTATGGGATGTTTCAACTTCTAGATTATGATGTTTGGATACTCTGGAATGATGAATCAATCTTATTGACGGATCTTCCGTAGTGGAAGTTCTTTGTATCTATGAGATGGATTGTTTGTTTGGAAATACCATATTTTGTTGTAAATAATAATTTGATTGAAACAATGACTATATAATGAAACACATTTTTTTACAACTGATGTATATATATATATATATATATATTTATTTATGTGTTTTATATCAATATTTAATAAACAATGAAAAACTTGTCTATATTTGGCTGATGTGTATTTACGAGTGTATTTATAATAAATTGAAAACGAAATAAATCAAAAAAGTAAACTTATTGCAAAATTGAGAACAGTATACAAATGTACTAAATAATTTATTTATAATCAAAAAATTTTTTTTATATTAATTAATTAGTTGTCAAATATATCCGAACGGTTTCGTGTTAGGATTGCCGTTAACAGGAATTTAATTATTAAAACCCAATCATCTTCCAATTTTTCAAAAAGGCCCAAGGTATCCAATTACTAATTCATAAATTTCAGTTAGTTCATTACTCAGTCATTCATTAAATCCCGTATCACTGAAAAAAATTTTAATTAAATCTTCATCAACCAGCTCACAACGCCAAATTCCGCGGATCGTCTGATAATCAACGTTATTAACAAAGCATCGGCCTATCGTAAACACGAGACTTTTGTGTTCCCCAGTACAGTTATAAAACTGTATAATTGTACGTGTAATGGATTCAAATATCCTCCAAAAACAATATTGTGTAGAAAAAAAAGGTCCTCTGAATAGAATAATAGATGCATAAAGTTCGCTTCGAAACTTTTAATGGCCTTCCTTACCTTTTTTTTCCAGCTCTTAAACTTGTTGAACGCGAATTTTAAAATGTTTTGCGGCCTGGAAGCCTCGGCAATTAAGCCCAAACGGTAAAAGTCATTCGGTGCAGGAGGAACAATGAACCCACACCTTTGACATTGTACCTGAAAGATAAGATACCGATCTTAAATCCATTACCAGTTGTATGTTTTCATCCACTTTCTCCCTCACTTTTTTGTCTAATGGTTCCATCATTACTAAATCACCCGGGGATCTAATAAATATCCTGATGACCGATGAGCTAGAGGAAAATTACTTACAAGGACGGATGAGAATGATGAGGTCGTGATACCCAACCGACCACCTGGTTCCATCCAATTAGGGACCTTTGTGAGCATGTCTCCGAATAGAGTTTTACAGGCGAAATTTAAATTCTTGGATTTTGATAAATTTTTACCTGGACCGGTTCAGGAGAGCTCGAAAATTTGACAAAAAAAAATTATTGTAGCTTATGAAACCTTAAAATTTAAAAAAGATAGTTTTTAAATAACATTTTTTTACATGGAATGAATTCATAAAATAACAATGATAGTGCAAACAAAATTTATTAAATCTATACAGTTCACACTTTTAATGTTATCAAATCGATAATACGCAAAACGTGCGTTGTGTACGTTTACATTTCAGATTCAGATTTAAACTTTATAACCTACAAATTTGAATGATTGCTTCTGATCCATGATTTAAGTATTAAATATTACGAAGATTAAGTAAATTATAAAGGAAATTAACTTGAAATTTTGATCACATTTCTGTGAATCGTAAAAGCACCTATATTAAATTCAGAATGCTAATAAGTTAAATTTTACAATCTGGAAACTGAGAAAGTTTTAAAAATTATAAATCCGTCCCAAACCATCCCCATGAGAATAGATTTTAAAAAATTACCGTAAAACCACTCAAAAAAAGAAACCACCGTATTTTGAACTTGACCAAGTTATTTTGGCTCCACGATAACAAAGGAAGACACGAGTTTACAAACGTTGCGTGTTCGGCATAACAAATCCAGATTTCAAAACGCACCGTTTGCATTTAAATAAGTCAGTGGCCCCAAAATAATTCACTCGTGCACCTGCAATATACCTTCGTTTAATAATCCATCTTCCCGAGGCGTCGCGGGCTTTTGCATACAATGTTATATCAGAGGCGGCATCGGTTGTACGAAAAGTCGATCGATATAGTAACTCTCCCCGGGGGAGTGCATAAGACTCGAATATTGTGTATTAAGAAAGTTTGATATTCAATACACTTTTGATACGAGTTTTGCCTTTGTAACGTTATTAACTTGTTTTTGTTGTGTAAGGGGCTGACGCTTATGGGGCTTTTATTTGCGGCTGTAGGTTTATGGAGTATTGAAAAATTCATCTAATTGTGCAACGGTGCGGGATGAAAAGTTTTTCATTAAACGCTTGGATGGAAATCGAATTATTTATTATTCATGATATTTCAATATTTTTCCTGCTCGATGTGAATTTATATTTGGTTTATTCTCTTACAAATAATTGTTTTTGTCTTTTGGCTAGAGTCAAATTATCCGCTCGCTAAACAAGATGGTTTTAATGACATTTGAATTTCAAAACGATTGGTAAAAAGTGACCAAACTTTCTTATTTTACCATAAATTAGTATGTAAGATATTGTTAGTTACAATTGTTGAATTTATTTGTATTGTACGGTCTCAGAGAGAATAAATTTGTCTCTAGATCATAATATTAACATCTCTACTGTACTAGCTTTGTTAGCCCAAGCTCATCGAAACATATTATTTGTCATCAAGCATGTTCAAAATCTATACTCTTCAGAATCACATGTATAAATCAATACAATCAATCAAACATCAAATTCATTTCAATTGAAAATCTTCATAAAACATACATTGATTCTAAGGCTCCAAACCGAAGGGCTACCAACTTACTCCTGTTATACTCGTAGTAATGAATAGTCCTGGCCAACCTATTTCGATCGGAACAGGACTACGAGAGTTTGATATAATATTTTTATCTGATAGTCCTGTGATAACTCCTTGCTCCAAACACTAAAAATTATCCAAAGGAATCATCAGTGTTTCTGGAGTGCCAGTCGTCCAAAACAGTTTAACACCTGAAAACCACGGCGGAAAGAAGGAGGTACGTCAACCGCGGAAGCCAGCTGGCAAGGTAGGTAAGTAAGAATAATACATGCACGCAAAGCGTACGTGAAAGGCGCGCTCTTCTGCTCGGACGCGCGAGCCGGTTAACGGTACCGGCGGTTGTATCCACACACAACACGTGCTTGGCTCCCGGTCCGCCTCAAGTGGGACACCATTGTAATGGCTCCTTAAGACTAAGACCGAGGAGGAGCTTTGTCGAGTTTTTACTTGTCAACGTCTTTGGGTCAGTACTGTGATGAGTACTGAAAACCACAAATTTTTAATTATTTATATACTTTTCTGTAAAATTAGACTGGTGAAATTCCCGAAGTTTAAAGTCTTGTATAACCGGGGTTTGCCATTATTTTTCCTTGTTTTTGTGGTTTGACTCGTAACTCCCTGGATAGACGTTAAGGGTGTTGAGTGTAGAGTGTTACGTAGGCATTAGAACGCAACGCTCGACTCGCTTATCGGGAGATACAAAAGTCTCTGACGTGGTTGCTGGGGTCCAATTCATGGATTGTCTAAACTAATTCTTACTACCAGAGGACTTGGCATATATAAAATATTTCAATGATAATATTTAATTGCTAACTTAATTTTTGTCTTTTTCTGTCTACTAACGCCTTTCTATGGAACATTTTACATAAATGAATTTTACTTTAGTTTATTTTTATAGATAGATTGGATCAGTTATTGCATAGTCAGCGTGAGTGATCACATTGGACAATTTTTTAAAGTATTTGTTCAAAAGTTTTAACAAAATGCTCACTTATTTCATTTCAAGATTAAAAAAAAAAGATATATACTTTGACTTTTCAATACTTACGTACAAGAAATATTACGAATCTCGATCTCTGCACTGTAACAACAGACAATTTTTCGGGTGTGGTGAGAAAATAAAAGAGCGAAAGTCAATTTTGATATACTGCGAGAGGTGAAATTGCTCTATCCACGAGCTATTAAAACAAAGCTGTCAGATATTAAATCTAAAAAAAAAAAAGGTCGCGATTATATGAAATTACAAGTTGAGTTCCCGGGTCGACGAACCTACCGCGAGAATTGATGAGTTTTTCTTCCATTACTTTAACAGTGTTTATTTTGGAAACTTTCGAAGATTCGTTATTTAAAAATATTCTATCGAGCAAAGTGCGAAATGTATTTTTTGAAAAGTAAAATTTTCTGGTAAAGTCGATAAAAATTTACAGAAATGAAAAATGTGAAAACTAAAAATTGTCATCACAAAGTATCAAAAAACCAGTTAAAAATGTCAAAAATACTATTAATGAAAAAAAGAAATTCGCCCTGCCTATAAGAAATGATGATTAGGTTATCCATTTAATAGCCTCGGACCAATACCGAGACGAGACTGAGCAGCTGAGAGTCTCGGTCTCGGTTAGTAATATCGGTTTTAATAAGAACCTTTTTCAAAACAGCAACATTCGTTTTTAGAAATATTATCAGAAACAATATCACTGATGTGATTGGTCGAAAATGTTCAAAATTTGAATAAATACTTTGTTTCAATAAATAGAACCTAATTCACATTTCAAAGAAAGCTCAGGCCATTTTTTAAATTACATTTTTGTGTAATCAAACCAGCACAGTGTCGAAAGAGCGTGGGTAAAAAAAAAAAAAGAAGAGAATCCTAAAAGCGCGTAGTGATTAATTAATTCGTTTCCTCAAAGAGATACATGACATAACCCGCTCGCATCGTAATTCACCAAGATTATGCACCAGCCGAGTTATTGTTCAGGAATATTCGTTGCGCACGAGAGAAGATAAAAATCTTGGGGATTCACCAAACCGTTAAGATCTCGTACGAATTCAATAGACACGTTTATTTTTCGCTAGTAACAGTGTCGAATGAACCTATATCTGGAACAAAAGCACTAGTTTTACGAGACAAGTTTTTAATGCGTCCGCAATCGTTGTTGTTGATCTAACGGTGCGTTAACGTCACGTTTAGCTTACCCGGGGCTCTGTGTTATTACGGTCGATCGACTTTTTGCCAGAAACTGTACTTAAGTGCGCGACTGCGGATTATTCAAATTCTAGAGACGAGACGAGCTTGGATTTCTCAATCAATGGTTACTTTTACTTTCGGGGATGAGTTGGGTTTGCGTAATATACGATAAGTGCAGTGTCATTTGGTTTTTGATGAAGGCAGCATTGTCTGAGATTAAGTTAAACGTGTATCAAGAGATCTTTTTGTTTAGTGAATTAATAAACGTGAAGAATTAGTTGTTTGTGAAAGTTCGTGCAGGAAAGGTACACTGATTACGACCAAAAAAGTGCTTTGGCTCAATAGGGTGGGCAAATTTTTAAAATTTATAGTATCTTGATGCTTTATTTAGTTAGAATATCGAAAAATAATCGACAAGTATTTTGTCTTTTTTAAAAAAAAAACATAAATTGAAGGAACTACTAGTGTTTAAATTTTTAAAGATTTCAATGTATATAGATATACTTCTAATGGGATTTCGGTCTAATGACGTCGTCAGACCGTAGTTTAAAAAACTTTTCTTAATTTTTTTCTTGCTTAATTTTGATTTTCAAATTCTTAAAAAAATGTTAAAATTCATTAAAAATCGAATACTTTAAAAAAAAAAATTTTTCAGAGTATCGGTTAAATTAAAACCCTATTAAAGTTATTAAATGCGTAAGTCTAGAAAATGTATTATTCAATAGGTTTAAATTTTTTCAAAAATTTTCAATCTCTTTTGTTCTCTTGCACTTCAATAAAATTTATCAAATCCATAACGTTGTAAAATTGTATTATTCAAGAGGTGCAAATTTTTTTATTCAACCTTTTCTGTGCTCAAGCTAATTCATCTCAATAGCGTACATACATCAGCTGATTAGTAGAGAAAAAAAATTATTAAAAAATAATCCCAGAATCTCAATATTAACATCTAAAATCAATTTTTATTTTCACACAGTTGCTTGTTATAAGGTAATAAGACAAATTCAAAAATTGCTACATAAATAAACATCCATACAAGAAATTGTGAATTTAAAACTTATCGCACTAGTCTGCTTCTCCTCACACGTGAATTCGATCCTTTCACTCCTGGATCCTGGTTTATTAAGGCCTACCAAAGATTCCCAGTCTAACAATGGGGGACGAAATTTCGTATTCACAGTTCGCAGCCGTGCAGGAGAAAATAAAGAAGAAGAAGAAGGATCAGAAGTCGCACCCACAAATCGAGCGCGTTGGGGATTCCTTGGGAGTCGTCGACCTGCTTTTTCCTACGTCAACCGGCTCGTAAATCGAGCGCGGCCTTTTGTTCTATACCGAGCTGCACCTTGCACCGGAACCGATTCTGTTGCGTAATGGACGAGGGCCTGAGGACTTGTGCAAGGACGAAAGCTCTCTATTTTGGGCTTTGTATACCCTAAACAGAGAGTTTTTAGGTACAGTTTGGTACAAAAGAAGGTTTTATGAAATATTTTTAGAACTAAGGCGTATGTTTATGCGTGATTGCACTCTCTAAAACTCGGTAGGATCGCTTTTTAAGTTGTGATTATTGTATTTTGATAAATATTAACGTTACTATTGCAGAAAATATTTTTTGTAGCGTTCGTACTCTTTCATTACGATCGTACCATTATTAGATACTGCCTTTCGTCACTTTTCGAATATTAATAGTTGAAAGTTTGAGATTTTATAAGTTTTCTGAGTATGAATGCTTGATTTAAATTTTATATTTTGGAATCCTCCACTATAGTACTTCATTTGCAAGAAATACTGTATTGTTAAGTTGAAGTATCAAAATTTTTAATTTTAAAATTCAAATTTTAAATCGATGACATTCTATCTTCATTCTTCATTCATTTTTGTATAGAGGGGTAGACGAATCTGTAAATTTAATAATTAAAGTTTTAGCTTTTTACAAAAAATAAATTTATTAACTTTAACAACAATGTAATGCACAATTTATAAATAAATTTTACTTTGCAACATCGATAGTATCCATTCTGTAATGCACCATGCAATGATAAATTAATAATCGGTCATTTCTAATCAATTAACGTTTCAATTATCCAATAAACGTTTTTTAATTAGTTCCAAGTACCACGCATCTATATAAACATCTTACAGAAAACGGAGCATTAATAAGTTTCATAGTACTTAACAACATTGACTTTGCAGCTTTTAGTGCTCAAAGGTTTACATTTTCTCAAAAGGGCACTTACAGCCGGTAGCAATCAATAAAGAAACAATTTAAGTAAAATTTCTTGTACGTAATTGATTTGCACGATGATTGCGTGCGTAATAAATGTCTTTCTCTAGTATGATCGAGCACGTTGTTATTCGGTTGAAAATTTACATTGTTACGTAATTTAAATCCCCGCTAATGATACATTCGACAATGTAATCTCAACCATGGTAATTTTAAATTGTTAAACACTCCCACTCGACAATTAAGATTCTTCAATCGTAACTATACAATTTTTTTTTATTCTTTCGTCAGAGTTCAGTTGATGATGTACATAATCAATCCTGATTGTGATTTATAAGGAAGAAAAATGTTTCAGTCTGGTTTATTTAAGACGCAGGACAAAGTTTTTCAGGTATCGATATCCATAACGGTTTAAAGCCTGATAAGATTTACTTGTATCGTAATAGAATGCGCGTAACGAATTTTGATTTACGGTCGACAACATTATTCAGGTGCAAATGGAGAAAAACAAGACTGTGGCTCGGCTAACATACGACGATCTCAACACTTTTTTTTCTCTTTACTTTCGATTAAAAAAATGTTTGTTTAGTTGTAGTGGAGAAACTGAGCGGAAACGAACTGGGATTTACAATATCTTCACGTAACACGTAAAAAATACTGTTAAAATTTCGTTTGAAAAATGTTATTTTTTACTAAAAAAAACAGACGTATCAAAGAGAGAAATTCTCGGATTTTTTTTACAATTAAAGTTTGAAATTAAAGTGAAAAATACTCATCTTTGTTTTAAACATTGAACCGTCTTTTCAAAGAATAGATTTTATTTTATTTTTTTATAAATTATTTAATAATTTGATTGCAGATGTTAATTCATTACAAGATTAAATTTTCGTTTTTTTTGTATTAATTTATTATTTATAACAATATGCTTCTTCATTGTTTTTCGGTTAAATTAAGTATTATTGATAACAAATATCCTTCAAAAATCGATGTTTTTAAAATATCACTCTACAATGCGAAAAAGTATCCAAAAATGCGTTTAATTATTTTCGAATATTGTATCAATTGTTTATTAACTTATTAATTTTTTTAGTTACATCAATTTTATTCATGTATTATGGACTTGTCCCTTCTATTGGAAATAAATAAATAAATTACGTACAATGATACAATGTTAAAACCCATTGTAATTAAGACAGTGTGATGTTTAAAGCTAATGAATCTGTAAAAAGGTATAAATAAAGCCATAATAAAAAATTTAATAAATAAATCCTAAATATTTTTGAAAACACAAATTCATATGACATCCACTTTTGGATAAACCCAAATTCCATAAAAATTATTCGATTTTGGGATTATAAACCGTTAGGCATTGAAATTAACCAAATCGAAGCAAAACAGTGGGTGATTTCCAAGCTTAGCAAAACTACTCTCCCCGCGGGGATGTTTGGATTACATAGACTCGGCGACGCCTTTTCCTAGCCCGCGTGTAACCGGGGAATTATTCATCGCCGGGGCATTTGTTATTCATGAGCTGTGGGCATTCTTTTCCCTCCTTTTTTTTCTTTACTTTTTTTTTTTTTGTTCCGGCCGTGACCGTTAGGTAAATTTAAAAATCATTTGGGTGAGGAAAGTGGCGTTTTAAACGCTCAAATTATTAGGTTGCCTGATGGACGAAAAACGTGAGTACGGAGAAAAGTATATCTCAAGGGCTTTCTCTTTTGTGAATTTTTTTTAAAGATTTTTTTGAAAGTATTGTTTGATCTTATTTTAGTTTTACTTTTCAAATATTTACATATTTGTAGGAAACGGTAGGTTTTTAGTTTCTCATTGTTTTGAAACTTTGTATGTACATTTACAGTTAGAAAATAGATGAAAACAATGTTTTCTTGGGCTTACTTGATGAGAAATCCAATATAAAATTACACTTAATTTAGATTTAAGAGTGAAACTCTTCATTTCTCACATAGTTTAGCACACAGTGGCTAATTTTTTTTTTTTTAATTCAAAAAAAAATTCTGTTTTTTGAATAAATAAATAAATTTTATGATTAAGTTTTTGATGTTTTCAATTTTGTCTTTGTTATAAAGCAAAATAACAAAATTGACTGTTTCAAGCTACTTGAGCACAAAAATGAAAACTTGTGTTTAAATAAGACTGCTTGTAGATTTAAAGTTTTTTGTTTATGTCAATCGGGATTGAATTTCAGTTTCATCATCAATTTTAAAATTTTTAAATAACTTTTTAAAAAATCTAAATGCAGCTCGGAGTCCAGCATCCTCTTCCTTCCTGTAGGTGACTCCTCCTCAAACACTCAATCCCAAAGCCGTAAAATTATTTCCTTTGTACAAACAAAAACTGTAATTTTTATCGTTTGAGGATATCCGTTATTGGTTACAATATTTTTTTTCGCTAAAAACTTTAACTCAATATCGCGATGACCCACAACAGTATATATATATAGTTGGTCAAAAAAAGGCTGGCATTCCTGCAGGACGGCAACCTTCTTTTTTGCAGCGTCTCTCCAATAAAAATCCCGGCCGCAAAAAAGCAAAAGGCTTTTCGCTGCATAAATCCTCTGAGTTTGAAGCGCGGGGTTAAAAAAAAAGCTCCGGGTAATTAATGCTTGTTTACGGGAGCCGATTTCTTGTCGCTGCTTCGATAAGAGCCGTTTTGCACGCAGCTTTTGCAAAAAGGATTCGTTCGGTGCGGTTTGTTTTTTCTTTCTTCGTGGGGAGGGGGGACGAGCGATAAGCACTTTTAGCGGAGTGGGCGGACCGAATCGATTTTTGAAAAAGGTAAGCTGGCGCTGATTTTTCCTCGTGCGAGGTCTACTTTCCAAATTGAGATGTTTACGCGTCCGAGAAAGTTGAGATGCTTTTTGTTGATATTTATATTTTCTAACACGCAGGCGATGATTTTTTTGTGAATTTAAAAGTGGATACTGAAATGAAGTTTTGCTTGAAGCGTTTGATGTAGGATTCTTTTTTTTATTGGGTGAAAGATAAAAATTAATAGAAAATTTTCTGACAAACTGAATTTATTGATTTGAAAAACAATTTTTTCAGTTGAAAACATTGTCAATAAATTTTTCACTTGATCTTGAGAACACGAGAACAACTTCTGAACTGTCATACGAATAATTTATGGCCGTATTGTAAGTTTGTGTAACAATTAACTTTGATTTTATAAACATAAACTTTTTAATTTTATAAAAAATCCTCGATGCCAAAATAAATTAAAAATTAATATACAAACAATTTTACATGTACCCAAAATTACAACAACAAAATGTAATAAAAATTAGAATCTATTTTTAAATTATATTTTTTAATTTGTGTGTGAATTTATAAAAAAATCTATAGATTTTATAGTATAATCTGTATTTGTAATATTTTAACTATATCATTCACTAATCATTATTTATAAACTTTGTAAATATTATATTTAATATTTCTCTCTCGTATCAGTGTACTAAATAAATCGAAAATAAAAATATAACACTTGTCAGTATATAGTTATTGGTCTTTTTAAATAAATTGATCATCGTCACTAAAAATTGCAAACTATAATTGGACTATACAGAAAACTTGTACAATTATTTAAAAAAAAAAAAAAAAAAAAAAACAGCAAAACCGTTGTCGAAATAAAATTCTGTCACCTACATGCCCCCCTCTGCAAAAATAATTTAACGACTCACGCGAGAGTAAAAACCCGTCGAAAAACCAAGCTTCTTATCGCTTTCGAAAGTGAAACGTAATTTTCGTACGTTCACTAAGAGTGCAGTGAAAGGTCGTTTCGCTAAGACCTCATAATTATTACTATTTAAACCATATACTAATAAACAAAAAAATTGTTTGTTACAGATATCGGTGAGCACAGTGAGCACCAGACGGTTCAGCAGAGCGGGTACGCCGAGCTCGATCCTCTCCTCGGACAGCGACATCCGGTTCACCCGAAAGCTCGGCAGCCAGTACAGGTGCGGCTGCTGCGTGCTCGCCGCCTTCCTGCTGTTCCTCCTGGTCGGCGGGGTCACCGTCTACCTCGGAAGTGAGTTTTAATTCAATGTTCCTTAATAGACTATCTTTTGCTTCCTTTGAGTTACACGGCCCGTGGAGGGGAAAATTGGAGGCGAAAGAGTCACGAAAGGAGTGGCGCTCGGCTGACTAAAGTACTGCGATTGGGTTAAGGACGATCGACTCCAAAAATTAGTCATGAGGAAAAAATTTTTTTATTGAAGTGTAAGATGTATTGTGGCAAAATTTGGAAGCGATTAGGAACATGGAAATCGGAACTTTTTCGTTCTTCTGTAGAAAGATTTTCAACAATGGATGATGACAAAAAGCATAATTTTTTTGAGTTATTGGACTTAAATTTTTTTTTTTTTTTTTTTTTTTTTTTTTTTTTTCAAGTAGTTTACCTGTTTGAGAAAAGCTCACCGTGACCTTTACTCATCTCTATCCAATCCTTTCTTGTTTTCCTCCATTTTATTTTAACTGTTCTGATAAAACATCTTACTGGAAACTGGTCCTGAGTCAATCTGATTATGGTCATTTATTTGTAGAAAATCTTTTCAATTGAAAACCGGAGTCACCGGAATCGCGAATTTTCACTTTCTTTAAGTACAGGGATTTCAATGGCTTCCTTATCTGTTTACAAACTTGTAGTAGTTCGAATCCAGATTTAGGTGTATGAATTAACGGTTCATTTCGTAAATTTTTCTACAATCTTCTAAAAGGGCTAGATAATATCTCGATTGAAAGAATCAAGCTGCAAGTTAGGATTTTCAAAATTAAGAAATCTATATTACCTTGTAAGAAGTGAGGATTATGGTATCCATTAAATACTAGATTGAGTCTATAAAATAGCCATTAAATATGTAGATAACCTAATTCACATTTCTAACATTCACTCATAAAACCTGAATCAGGATTTTTTTGAAACAAAAATTTTATAAAAAAAAAAGACAAAACTGGTTATTTATAAAAGAAATTTTTATTCTAATCTTATGGAGTTTATGAATAACATTACATCGTGACTTATAAATAGTGTTTTATGATGAAGATAGTCATACAGAATGATTCATGAGTTGTAAAACTGTTCTAAACTTGAGACTCCTTTGGCGGCGTAGCTGTCAGGGAAGGGACAAAAGGCCATATGTATTCATCATCCAGCTCCTCGCTTTCTTCCGGTGGCAGATCCGCTCGCAGGAGTTTCGATTCCGCGATGATCGGCACCTAACCTCAAATTTCCAATTAAAACTTTCAATACTGTAGTTAGAAAAATATTTTTTTACTTACGAGTACGCAGATTATCAATGCGATCAGAATAAGAGTTTTATCGACTGCCATCTCGAGAAGTATGACAGCTTTTCGATTTTCAATGTCAATCTTCATCTTATCTTTGGTATAATTAAACTCTTGAACAAACGATGATGAAATAAGTCCGACTCGAGGGTAATTTTTATTATTTGTTTAAAATCTTGAAACGCACACTTGTTCGCGAAGTGCAATCAGTGCTTGACATACTTTTTAAAGAGAAAGATAGAGAGAGAAAAATTTACCGGAATTGAATGACGTTTTATTGAATTCGGTTTCCGTTCGGGAGTCAATTGATTGGTTCTATTTGGGGCATGAAATAGACTCACTCGGTAGACCGAGACTCCAATGGGTTCGATACGCACTACGGTTGTCTGCTCGGGGAAATAATGTGGAATGAAAACTTACCTTTTGATTATTTGTGCTATTTTTTTGACAATATTAATTGAATTTGTTTTTGAAAATTTTTCTAAACTAACGTTATAAAAAAAAATCTGTAATTTTGAAATTTTTTTTAAGGAAAATTGCTGTTGAAAGTTCATACAAAATTTAGAAACGGATTATTAGGTTATTCCTGACGTAAAAGTATGAATTCGAAAATTTTTATTTTCATTATTATTTAATTCTTCGGGAGATCATACATGTTTGAACATTTTTCGAAAATATCGTTAAAAAAAATCTGTTTGGAATTTTGAAATTTTTTTTTAGAAAAATACCGTTATGTTTACGCTGTGCGCCTAATTAAATTTGCACAGCTATTTTTTTGTTTGAATAAAAGAGATATTTGTATGGTTTGAAAAATTTATTTTATTTATTAAAATTCAAAAATCGTGACGTGTAGTATTGGGTTTAGGATCGGTAGAAATTTTAAGTTGCCAAGGTAGGTAAACGAGTTTTCGGAAAACAACAGAAGTGGAGTTGGTTTTGGATGAAGTAACCTACCTCAGGTAGATAGTTAAGCTGGATTAGTGAATTTTTGAGTTTGGATTTGTGGAGTATTAGTTTTGTCAAGTACGCATTTTGGTAGTGAATTATTTCGAAATTATAAAATATCTGGCCAAAATTATTTATATCTAAAATTATTGACAAGATGAAAAAAATATATGATTGTTAATTATATGATGAAATAAATTTTTGAATAAAATTAAATACAGAGTCAGTCAAAACTAAAATACAAAATGTATCTCGACATAAGTTTAGATTTATATCATTAAACTTGCTACTCGCATAAAAGTTTCAAAAATCTGTAATTTTCTCGGTTTTCTACCAAATAATAATTTTAATAAAATTCTGCAATGTACTGTACTAATGTAAAAAAAAATTTTTGAACTTACAAAAAGGTTTTGGATAATTTATTTTCAAGTAATCTTTACTTTCTACTTTTTTAGACGTTCGCCCTAATAACCGATGTTGGCCTTCAAAAATTATTTTAAAACCATTAGTTACCGAAAAATTACAACTCAGCCGACATAATAACCGTAATTTAAACTTTAAAAAATTGTTTTTTAAAAAACAGGTCCTTTGGGAAAATTAAATTGGGAGCAATAAATTTAAAGGCGATCAAGTCAAACGGTGGGCGCAACCTTTGTCGGTTATTTACTGCGCGCATCTGTTTTGTCTCCCCGGTGTCTTTTTGCAGCGTGGGAGGGTCCCGCAAAATTAGAATTGTTTATTGTCGGGGCGGAGTGAACTGCTTTTTTTTCCATCCCGTTTCGCGCTTTTAATTAACCTTTGAAAGGTTGATTTTCAACCGTTTTTCTTCAGGGACGAGGAAAAGTGTTACAGTCTGACGGTAAATTTTCATAATTGTTTTACTCATTGTTTAAAATTCTTTTTTAATACAATTAATTTATTTTTTGAGTACAAAATAAAATTTTTCAAGCTTCAGCCTTCGTCGATTCAAAGTTTTTTTTCTGAGACCAGTTGGTAATTTATCCAAATTTTTTATATTCTAAACTTTTTTGATTAGAATTTATTAGAACTTTTATTTATTTTTATTAAAGTTAATTTTTAAATATTGTTTTGTTCACTATTTTTATTTATTTTATTTAACAAGGATTTTAGCATTTTTATTATTATATCTCGACAGAACTAGATTTTAAGACTGCTCAGATAGAAAAAAAAAATTATTAAAATTTTTATGTAATTTTTAATATGAATGTACAACTAAAAAAACTTTTTTTATTCAGGAAACGAGTTTAAAATAAATGATAATTTTTTATACAGTTTTAATCCAAGTTAAAAAATGACCAAAGACACTCGTAATTATTAGTAAAGCTTCAAGTTCTTATATTTATTTAAAATCTCATTTTGAGTCAGCACCGTTAAGGTGGTTTTCTACCAGAGCTAATCAAGTTCAAGACTAAAAAAAAAATTATTTTACCAAATTACTAACAATTGGTTATTAAAATTTATTTTTTAACTTTTTATGGCTTCTGAAATTATTTTCTACCAAAAAAACATTGTCAATCACAACAAAACATTTTTTAAAACTTTTAACCTCACCTTTGAATACCGCAGTTTTGGAGGTTATTTACGTGAAAATTATTTTTGTAAAATTACTGTAAAATTTGTAAAAGGTCAATTTTTTGCAGTTTGAAGAAATGAATTCTTGGATAGTGAAACTATATGTATGTGGTTTTTCTAAAGGATCTCTATTGTAAGAAGATAAATATTAATAATATAGTACACTTTTTCAGCGTAGCGGCCATACGCGTAATGAAAAAAATTCAATCTTTAACTTGCTGTAACTTTCAAACTATATGGTCAATTTTGATCAGACTTCGTAGAAATGTTTATTAATATCTAATAAACACCTCCAGAAAATTTGAGCTGGTTCTCTATTGTCATGCATTTGGTAGAAAACCACCTTAAGGCAAACAAAAAAATTTTCTTTTTTCAAGCCGTTGCGCATCCAAGTAGAGGAAGGAGTTACAGTAAAAGTTCATTTTCCCCGCCTGACCCTCCCGGAGGAAAAAACAAACGCACTCTTTATTAACACCCCATAAAAAATGAGGAAAAAAAGAACCGTTCTCGGGAATAAAGAAAGAAAGGTAGTTTCACACGCATGAATAAAAGGTGATCTCGGGTAATCCTCCCGCATGCACTCAATAAAAACGGCCCGGTTTACGGTATTACCCAAAGCGTTAAATCGAGCCGCCCGCGGTACGTTAAAAGCCGGAAAACACGAATTTCGGGTCCACCTGCAACACTACTAAGGCACTTCCTAGCCTTTTTTTTTTTTTTATTGCTCCGAGAAAGAGGGAAAACAAAAACGAGTGCACCGAAGAAAAATTTACTAGCTTGGTATTATGAACTTTTTTTTTTCAAAGTCTCAGGTTCTTTTATAGTTTTGAGAGTTGCAGAATCCTTAAAAAACAATGTATTTTTAAATATTATTTAAAAAAGAGTATGCTACTGCCAATTAATTTCTCGGTTATTGATTTTAACGAATAAAATAGTTTTGAAGTAGAAGAAACTTTAAATTTTACTTTTTTAATGTTCGAGTTGTCATTTTAATATTGACCGAATTCTACATAATAAATACTGATAAATTATGTTTGTTAAAATTAATCTCTAAGAATTTGTCAAACAAATTGTTTAGTAATTTAAAAATTGTAAAAATTGTAAAAAATGATACCTTTTAAAAAATTTTTTTAGATAACAAACTAAGTAATTTGTAATTTTATAGATTTTAATTTGATTCAAAGCGAGCACAAAAATTTATTTAATGTTTGTCTTTAACATCTAGATAGATGAAAAATGATCTGTCATAAATGATTTTGTCATGTAAAAAATTCAATCAATTTTTTTTTTTTTTAATTTATGCATTCATAAAAATAATTACCTTGTACCTACTGATATTTACAACCCTATTGGGTAATTTCACTCTGTACAATTATTCTACCTAACAAAGAAATAAATATAAAATAAACAATAAATTAAATTTTTTTTACATAACTAACGGGTTTCACCAAGGGGCTATGCACTCCAGAGCCACGAATGATTTTTTGGTGATTTCTTGATTTTTTTCGTGATTTTTTGACTGACTCTGGAGTGCATAGCCCCTCGGCTAAACCTACCTTACTATTCAGGAGTGCCCTGAGTCACCAAATACCTCTTACAAATAACTATCAATCCCGCTTTCTGCAGCGGTCCGCTTTTTCTTTCTTGCTTTCCTGATCTGGTCCAGGGTGGCGATTCCTTCTTCTGCGGATCTCGTGTACTTGAAGGTGACGAAGCCGTCGACTCCGATCGAGGTGATGGTAGCCTCGGCGAATTTTTTGAAGGCCTTTTTATCGTCTGGAGCCATGCACCTGTCGCCCATGCTGAACTTCTGATTCTATAAGAGAGGGGGAATGAGGGCGCTTTTACACGTAATCTTATAGAAAAGCCCACAAATTTGCCGGTGGCGACCGCTTAAACTAAAAATTGCTCCATAAGAATTAACATGGCAGTAGCCTACAAATCTAGGGCGCTACGGTCGTGCTAGACGCCAATTTATAGGTATACAAACAGCTGCGGCGTCGCTGCGTAGCCTTAAGCAGAGCGAGAGAGACAGAAGTCCACCCGTTTTGTCTGAATAAGAGAGGTTCACCTGTACCTACTATGTTCGAAGAACTCTTCTTTAAGCCGGCCCTGCCCAATTTTTGTAAACTATAAGCAAGTTGCACTATGGATTAGTCTATGGATTAAAGTATGGGACGTTTAAAAATTACTTAACGTTCAAGGGGTGGGGGAAATTTTTAATACACGTTGTTAACATTTGAAAATCTTTAATTTAATAAATTAGTTTAAATAATTAATTAAAAAGAAAAAAAAAGAATATCAATAATTTTTTTTTATTATTTCTCTCAACAATAAAGTTATTATAAAAATGAGTTATTGGAGTGGCTTAGTTTACATATTTTTTCATAGTAAATACATATTTATGCCTATCAAAGTTTCGTCAAAATTAGTTCAGTATTTTATGAGTTTAGTTTGTCTGAAAATTTGAAAAAAATCCGGGGAAGAAAGCTTTGCCCAATAATCTATATCAACTTTTTATTCATTTATGCTTAAGAAAATGAAATTCCTGACTTATCAAACTGATTAGACGGCACAAAAAAACTTAAGGAGGCTTACGTGAGCAGGACCGTATCAAGTGAACAGGCCCCTAGATAATGAATATATATATATATTTTTTTATATTTATTCAAAAAAGCATTAAATGAACAAATCAAATTTTTATTTTTTTTTACTTTTAATTATTGATTCAAACAATAAAAACTGAATTCGTATATTTTTCAAGCAAAAAGTTAGGTTAACATTACCTGATTTATCAGTTTTTATTTTTTTTCTCAAAAGTTAACCCGCTGACCTATGTTTTTTATTTAATGCTAAAATATTCAGGATAAAATAAACTATTAGTAAAATTTTTTTCAGAACAGTTGTCCTCATCAGTTTTTTAAGCGAACAAAAAATCGATGATTTCCCGTAAGAACACGTGTTAAAGATCCAAATTTTATAATTGTAATTTCTCGAAATTTAGGTCACCAACCTAAATATTTTTTTTTAGAAATGTAATCTATGGTATAAAAACTATGTTTTCTCAAAATTTTAGAAATATTGACCTTGTGAAAAAAAGTCGCGTGAGCCTCTTTAAAATTCTGAATTTTTATGAGTTAGGTTACCTCTCAATTGTAGCAATAGGATTTTATTAGCAAAACATTTAATGCATCAATTCGTAGAGAAAAAAAAAAAAAAAAAAAAAAAAAAAAGAAGTGTTAAAAACTTATTTTTGGTCTGGACCAGCGCAACAGTCATTTTCAAACTTCTAAACGTCACATTTTAATGTTTCCACTTTTTTTTTTTCTCTTCAAACTGGAATCGGAGAAAGCATCATTAAAATACTCTTCTAATAACTAAGCATACAACCATTATGTAAAATATCAAATTCACAAATGAGAATCTGTGATGTATATGTCTACATTCTTCTAGCACCGGGTTGAATTAACTCTTTAAAATTACAAAGTAAATTTAGAAAAAAAAAAAGATGCCACTCCGAGAAGTTAACAGATAGTCGAGATTCCCGGAGGCAGCGCTAGTACAGCTGCATACTTAAACAAATTAAAGCGGATGGTGCACTAGCAGAGGGCAAAGTTCGTCGGAGCCGAGGGTAAGACATTATGCAAATAAGCAACCAGTCCTGTGTAACAGCTTCAATCCCGAAGATTGACGAATGAAACTCGGCCTCGACAGCAGCTCTTTAACACTATGAACTCATTTATGTAGTTTTTTGTGCGATATGGTTAAATGATTAAATAATTTGGGAATTTTTCAAGTGAAGCGTTTGAAAGCGGTTACTGATAGTATACACACAATATACAATTTAAATTCTTGGATCGTTTGAAGACGTGCAATTAGGAAATTATTAATTTATAAGAAAATAATTTTATGGGAGTTGGGTCAGACTTGAGCAACCTATCAGTTAAAGTTGAATGTAATCTTTAAAAAAGACTGTCAAAAATAAGGCTCAACTTGGAAGAATTTTTTTTTCTTACAATTCTACTAAAGTAACATAATTTTCTTTCAACTATTTCGTACTAACTTCGTACTTTAAAAAAAATGAATTCCTGTAATCGTAGAACGCCGAAAAAAAATAAATTTCTCCAGACGGAATTAAAATTGTTCTTTTACGACCAATCAAAACCAAATGCACAATTCAAAGCGTCCAAAGCAGACCTGATTTTCCGCACGTGTCCGCAATGCAGGTAGGCCAAAAAACACGGAGCAAGAGTTGGCGAAAAAAAAAAAGGGGGAAGAAAGGCAAACCGAAAAGAAGGTAGAATAATAAAAATCGAGGGAGCGAAATTATTTCTTCTTGTTTTGGAGGATTTCCATTTCGCGCATCGCCTCGGCCCGGAAATACTCGCTGCGGGTGTTTGTGTAATTACGAGTTAATTTTAAATTTCCCTCGCGTTTCGCATTGTCGCTAAATATTCGATAAATTGAACTTTATTGTTATTATTTTTTATGTTTTAACAGGGCTTTCAGGAAAATGTAAGGTTTATTATCAGTCTTCATTATGAGAAATTTAATTTTGCATATGGAAAAACTCGTTGGTTCTAAAGTTAATGACAAAAAGTACGACCTTTTTTATGACGAACCGTGAAAGAATATTCTTGTTTTAAAGTATAGTGATTGATGGAGGACATAAATTTTAAAAATTCAATGGTTTTCACACGTACGATAATTTAATTATTTAGTATTTATTGCAGATTAAATATCGTGATGAAAAGAATTAACCGTTTATCTTTTACAAAATAATTATTCTAAACTTCGTAATAAAAAATAGATTACAGATTATGAGCTGTACAAGTCTAACCTAAAAATTAATTCAAGGGAATTAAATAAAATTGAAATCTTCTTACAAAAATCTTTTATTTATTTTTTTGATGCAACAGTAAATTTTCAAAATCTAGATAAATTCGTATTTTATCGAGACGTTGTGCACTCTAGAGCCAAAATAAATGACTTTTCTGATTTTTTTTCTTCTTTTATATATTGTAAGGGACACAGATCTTAAAATAGTTTTTAATACTCCTCGTCAGTTTAACCTCAAAATCGAAACTTTGATGCGTGTTTTCGATTTTGAGGTTAAACTGACCAGAAGTACTATAAATGATTTTATCAAATAAGGTTTTGTAAAAAAAGTTCTTTGGAAAGTTTTAAACGATTATAAGAGTTTAATATGATTAATTTTTTTTTTCAAATCAGTTGAAAGCTATAATTTTTTTTTAATATGCTTCAAATAAGGTTTTGTAAAAAAAGTTCTTTGGAAAGTTTTAAACGATTATAAGAGTTTAATATGATTAATTTTTTTTTTCAAATCAGTTGAAAGCTATAATTTTTTTTTAATATGCTGTAACAAAAACGAAACACAAAATCAATTAAACAAATGGTGAATTATTAAAATAATAAACTTTCTGATGGTAAATTATCCTCTCTTTCCGCATTGAATTAAATCAGAGGGTCGCATAAATTTAAGAGGGTTTAAGTCGGGGCAGCAGCATCAGTGCAGCAGTTTTGGACCCAGCGAGGAAATTTTTTGCGACGGTTTTCTTATTCCCGAGGCGCCTCCCGGGGGGAAAATACTTTAGCCGACGTTAGTTTCTTGTTCTCTTCCCCCGGGTATGTTCCTTTTTGCGGGTAATGATTTTTAATGGATGAGGTGTTAAAGTAGTAGTATATACGTTTTCCATTGTCGGGACAACTTTTGCTGCGGTCGAGGAAAAAACTCACCCCCGCTTTTTTCGCTCTGATCGCTAAGTAATTTTGACGATCCGATAAAAAGATTTAAATTTAATTTTGGCTTTTTTGAGACTCTACTACCCAAGACTAGCATGAATATCATCAGTTTTAGTAGTACACTATGATGATCATTTATTAGGATTTATTGTTTAAACTCGGGTTCAGTTGTTTTTAATGATGATATTTATTGTAAAAAAATTTGCTACTCTCTTATTCCATTTTTAAATAGTTTGAAACTAATTAAATTCATAAACAATTTTTAAGTCTAAAAATAAGTTTGTTGCTTTGATTTTCTCATTATTTAGATTGAAAACTACTTTAGTTTAAATGTTTTTGGAACAGGGATGATAAAGTCGTAATCAAATTAAATTCTTGTTTTGGTTTCTCAAAATGAGAGTCCAAAATTTAATTTTGAGCTTAAATTATTACCAAAATCCCCTCATTTTGTTTCCAAAATAATTTCGATCTTTATTTGACTACCAACCTACTTTGGGTTTTGTGAATTTAATGACCAGAATGATAACTAAAAAAAACATCGCTATTCTAGTTTCAGAACCAATTACTAGATTATGATTTTAATTTACGATAAATCTCATGCAAATTTTTCGACATACATTATACCTACTTAATACATTACGCCAGTCAATTAATTTAAAACCGTTAGCCACATAAATTAACCATTTACTTTTTGATCTTTCAGCGACCTTCTTGCTGTCGGATCTGCCCCAGGACCAGGTGTTCCTGGCTACGTTCCGGGTGATCCAGGGCGACGCGTTCATCCCGGAGTACGCAGACCCAAGCACACCGGCGTTCAGGCAGCGAGCCCGGATCTACCGGGATAGGCTGAATCTCGTGTTCCGCCGCAGTGCACTGGAAATGCCTTTCGTGGTAGCTGAAATTCTGGCCCTTGATGGGTAAGTTTGAGATTTTTTACAGTTTTTTAAGGGTGTATTTATTGAATAGTTGAATTTTTTTTCTAAACATACACTGACTTTGAAATATTTATCTATCATTTGAAATAAATAATTTTGACCAAGTATGAGTACAGCATTGATTATCAAAGATCCGGAAGATTTCTGTAATTTGAACCTTAAGATTTTGGAACAGATTAGAATATAAATTAAAATTTCTGTATATATATGAAATTTTTTTTCTATTTAGATAAAAAGGTGACCTACATTTTCAGATCTGTAAAAAATAAAAATTTTGACGATTTTTTGAGTGTTTAGGATAAAAGTCTCTACTCAGTCTCTATGAACTAAATGATTACAGAATCCTAAAAATGACTTAACTTATCGGTTTAATAAACTGCAGGTCTTTATTTTTATCGAGATTTTAAATAATGGTTGTGCCATTAAATATTATAGAAATTTTGCTAAAAGATAAGAAATCCATCCGTCTGATCAATGCACAAGAGTAACAGATTACTCTACGACGCGAATGAACAAATTATCCAAGGATCTAGTTACCCACCACCGCGTACATTAGTTAACCGTAACAAGAGTACTTGATTTTTAAAAGTTCGATGCTCAAACTTAATTGCACAACTCGTAAAGAATCCATACAGAGCTCAAACGCCCACGCGCGTTTTGTTTCTGTATGTAAAACTCGTTCGATCGAAACAACAGTTATACATTGAGCTAATAATTCAAGATGCATGCATTGTGAGCGCCTATAAACCAGTAATTCGATATCGCTTTTCTTAATAAAAAGCATACCAGAACCCAACCGCGATAAGATTAACCCCCGCGGGGGATATGCCCGAGCGACTTTTCAAGATTACTGATAATTTGAGTTTTCAGTTTTATCTCGTCCCGAATCCTCACTCCCCTTTGCTGTTTTACAAAGTAGTGTAATTTTGAAATGTTTACGGGTATTGGGGGGTGTTAACACATTTTTTTAAGAACTAGATAGAAAACTGTGCTTAGGCTTTCATGGCGTTCTTTAGTGGATGGTAAGATGAATTTGCTAGAGAAATTTTTTCTTACGAATGGATGAAACATGTAAATATTATTTATTAAGTTTCTCTACTTTGACTGAAAAATTGTAGATTTTATTGGTTTCTTAACGATTTTTAGAGTGATGAATCAAAAAAATGTATGATTTGATGCAGAATGATCTATTTTTACAATTATTATTATAAACTATGTAAAGAATATACGTATATGAAAGTTTGTTAAAAAAATTTTTGTCCATTAATCGATTCATTTATTAGAATACAATTTCGTTCATTTATCTTTACCATTTACTCGTATTTTCCATTTATTTTATTGTTTGTTTGAAAAAAATTCCTTTTTTTTTTTTAAACCTGCAGAATCAACAGAAATTAATTGAAAAGTAGCCGCAAACGTACTTTTCTCGTCGATCCCCCCGGGGGCTTTATTAAACTCCCCTAATCCGTTATTTGGGAAAAAAGCCGTTGCTCGTAATAACCCGGCAACAATCGCCATTAGAGTTGTACGTGAGCCCCATTGTTTTCTTGCTCTGCCAGCTACTCGATGGCGATGATGGCCAAAACGACTTTACAAGCTTAAGATGTGATTAAAAACACGAGATGATTGCTTGCTTCGAAGAGATTAAATTCTGGGATGGGTTGACCGATATATTTGGAGAGGAAATTTGAAGTCAAATTTTGTTTACTTACCAACGTTTAGACCCTCATAAAAGTGTTTATATGCATACATTTTTACAAAGAATATTAAAGTAAAACTACATATTCGAATTAATGTAGGAATTTATTCATAATAAGCGTAATTATGATATTTTTCTTAGTGTAAATATTGTTTTTCAAGCTAGTTTTTATTGGGTGAATATTACTGTGTTTCCAAACAAATTTTTCAATTATTCTGGTATTCAGGGTTCACTTAACAGGTATACCAGAAGTAGTTGCAAATTTTGAGTAGTTAAAAAATTATTTAAGTAGAAAGGAATGTCGAAGGTAATTTGAAGTAGTAATCAGTAAACAACACAATTTAAAACTGCTAAAACTCTGTTTGTTTTCCAAGGAAAATGAAATTGAGAAATATAAAAAAAGTCTACCTATTGTTTCAATTCAATTTTTTATTTTTTATTTTCGTACACTTTTTTCATAAATTTTTAATCAATTTCACTGTAAATAATTAATTTTTTTTTTTATTTTATAAAGCTCTACATAGTTTATTTTAAAAAATTTGTTTAAAAAAAAATATTTTCAAAAGAATTTTATTACGTACTGTAGGTGCTTATATTTATCGCGTAAGATTTTATTTTTAAAAGTGTATCGACCTTGAACCGAGTAACTTTTCGTTTCCTATCGCGGCATTAAATGCAAAATCCTAATATCAGTAGGTTTATTGTGAGACTTGAAGGAGTAATAAACCACGCGCGCGCGATAAAAAAAACCGTTCCTTCGAAAAAAAAGCGCCGAGGTGAACTCCGGGTCCGCCCGCGCGATGGAAGGAAATTCTTGATTTTACCGGCTCCTTTTATGCTGTCGCTCGAAACAACGTCGAAAAAAAAAAAAAAAAAAAAAAAGGTAAAGAAAGAAGTTATAAAGTGTTGCGGGAGGTAAACTGTGCATGCACCACTTGCGTAAGCTTTGAATTTTTGTTGTCAGTTTTTTTTTCTTGGGTGAAAAATTCTTGGGTTTATTATGATTTTTTTTTCACGTCTAAAAGTCTGAGATGTAAAAATGATGAAGGAGTTTTGTTTTTTTTAAGATTTCAGAGTTTGTCGTGTGGTACTTTTCAATGCTTAGTTTGATAGAAAAATTTTAAATTAAAAATTTAACGCATCTTATTTTGTTAAATGAATGATTTTGACTAAATGAAAAATAATTTTTTAGTTTAATTAAAAATTTTAAACTCCACAAAATACGTAATAATTTTTTTTAAAGTATTTTTATCTTAAATATTTTTTGAAACCGTCAAAAAACAGAAATACATTTCTTTCTTCTTAAGCAGGTTTTTTTTAAAGATTTCTGTTTTTTATAACTTTTTGAAATACATTATTTGGGATTTCTAAAGTGTAAATTAATTTTTATACATTTATAAACTTCCGGTTGTCATGACAAAAAAATTTTAAACAATTTATACGTCTTATATATATTTTAAATGTTCGCGACATATGTAAATGCCATATTATATGAGTAATAATGTTGATAGATTAAAATAAATAAAAAATCCTACTCAACTAATTAAAAACACCATAAATCTTTGAAATAATTATCAATAAACTATCAACTTTCTTAACTTCCAGAACGGAAAACGAGGATCTTATGGTGCACTTCGACGCCCGATTCGATGCCAGGTATGGCTCGGTAGAGTCCACGGACGTGGTGGACGTCCTCTCCAAGGAAATTTCCTCGCCCCGGTTCTTCCAGAACCTGACGATTGACCCGTCGAGCCTCGAGGTCCAGGAAAGCGTGAGCGCGGTGAACAAGCTCGCTTTGCAGACCAACGCGACCACCGTCGAGGTACCCAGGACCACGACGACTCCCAGGCCACCCAGGAAGTGCAGTCCCATCGAGTACTCCTACTGCCAGCACCTGGGGTACAACACCACGTCCTATCCGAATTTAGTGGGCCATAAGGATCTCAACGAGGTCAACGACGACATCATTGCCTTCAGGTTAGTTTTTAAAAATTTATTATCACGGTCAGAAATTTTGGGAATGTTTTAATTGAAGCAAAAAACTATTGTGAAAATAAATTGTGAAAATCGAAAACATTTTGTTTTTTATTATTCTTGGATCAAAAAACTATTGACTCAAAATTTGGAAACGATTGGGAGTCCAAGAGCTGAAGAATAACTAAGGATCATTTTAAGAAGATTAGTAGAAAAGAAAAAAATTAAAAAATGACAGTTCAGTGGTTTTAGATTAGGCTTGAACAACCAATCAGCGTGTTCTTTTATAGGAAAATAGCCACACGAGAGAATTTGACTTGTGTAGTCAAAGTTGGACAAGATTAGTAGAAAAATTAAAATTTTTTTTTTTTTTAAAGCGAGTATTTTTTTTACTACGAGTTGAATATTATTGGAAATAATGAAATCCTCAAAGTTAATTTAACGTACTTTGTCTGACCGTACTCGGATTTATCTACTTACTTTCTGCAGTAAGAATTCTTGTCCTCATTTTGTCATTTTGATAGGTCTGCTAGATCAACGATTTTTGAATTTAAGACCGAAGAATTCTAATTTAACAGTGAAAAAGTTCAATTTACAACAACAATGTTTAAATACAATAAAGTGTTGTTAAATAGTATACTAAAGTGATCTGTTATATCTTAAATATTAGCTCATCTTGGTAAGCTAACAGAGAACTAATTAAAAATATACATCCTTAAAGTGAGCTCGAGAGAGTTACATACTTCAAATATTAACAAACTTTCAAACTCCTTGGTCTTCAGTCTAACAAGGTTTTGGTCTGAAGTTTCTAGGGAAATTATGAATGTTGTCGCTCTCAATTTTTTTAAGAATTCGGAAAATATCATTTAATCTAAGTAAAAATAAGTTTTTTTAGTTAAAAAAAATCTTGACCTTCCAACTACCTGACCTTTTCCAGGGAGCTGGTCGATGGCGAGTGCTACGAGCATGCTTACGACTTCATATGCCAGGTACTGCAACCGGCATGCGTGGTGGGCGACGGAGAGGACGCGGCCAGTCCCCCGTGCAGGTCCTTCTGCAAGGAGTTCTGGGCGGGTTGCGGATCCAGACTGCCCGAGCGGCTCCGGGACGCCCTGGACTGCTCTAACTTCCCCGAGTACGCCGACGAGGGGAGCTGCAGGTCTATACCCGGTGAGTGTTTTGGTTTATCAAGGAGATTTACGGTTGCGGGTTAAGGTAAACGATTATTACTTGCGATTAATCTTGGCTTGGAATTGCTATTATAGTAGTTGTGTTATTAAATTACGGGGGATTGTTTTATTTGTTTGTTTATTAAATGTTTATTGAAATTTAAGTCATTGCGTATGGTTAATAATGTTCGTTCATAGATAATTTAACTTTAGATTTTTTTTTAGTATTATTGTAAAAGAGACCGGCCTATTTTGCATTCATAGAAATAATAAATCAATAAATTTTACACTCGTTTTTTAACATTAATAAATAATTAAATTTCATTACTATAGTTTACAGTTGCTGTACTTATCATTGTTATTATTTCGAAGGTTTTTAAAGTTTTTCAAGTAGCCGAGGTTTGGAAAAAAAAATACGGGCACTTATTCATCTTTATCACGAGGGTTGCTTAATTGCGAAACTTTAACAATTTGTCTGTTTTTAATATTCGAGAAAAAGTCTCTCCTTCGTAAACGAATAACTTCACGGAAACTTTATGTTGTACGAAGACGCGAGGAATATTAATTTTTCATGACTTTGTAAACGCTTTTTTTTTTTATGGAAAACTCGAAAGAAATTACCTACCGACCGAGATTGAATAGTTTCGAATGAAAATTTTTTAATAAGTTTGGGTGACTTGTTCAAAGAAAAATGGTTTACTTATTAAAGCAAAGTAAAACTTAAAAGTTATTGGAATTTTTAAAGAAAGACCATAGTAATTATCAGCATTTGTTAAGTATCAACAATTTTTTGTGTATATTTTAAAACAAGTTTTTCTTTTTTCGGGAATTTGAATTCTGTGTATCCTAAAATTTTTGGAACCTTTTTAAAATGTGACTCTCGAATTTTCCTAATAATGAACATTTTTATTTCTAAAAAATGTATCAAACAAGACAACTTTTTGATGTCAGTGCTTAGTTAAGTAAAAACTTCATAGCGTACCATATTTTACCAAGCAGATAAAGAAAATTTCAAACCATCAAAGCCGAGTTACCTCAAAGTTTACTACGCACTCGACATTTCGAGACGTTCGAAGCTCAAAAAAAAAAAATCTTAGGTAAACTTGGCCGAAGCATAAAAAAATCTTGTAAACTCCGAGACGCAACAAGGCATAAATATTCAATTTTACCAAACTTCGTATGGTTTTCCGCTTGGTTTTCCGAAGCCGGGAAAAATTTTTAGATTAAAAACCTAGTGATTTTCCCCCAAACTTTTCGAAAATCTTCTTACCTCAACAAAGTCTACCAACCAAACTAAAATAAATTTGAATTTTCGTTTATACGCAGGATGCATAAGGGAGCTGCAGGAGAACGCATTGTCCTCCAGGATATGCGACGGGGTGATAGACTGCCCGGACTTCTCAGACGAGAAGGACTGCGCCTACTGCAGAGAGGGACACTTGCACTGCGGAGTCGGGACTGTGTGCGTGCCCAGGCACAAGCGCTGCGACGGAAAGCCCGACTGTCCTAATGGCAGTGACGAGAAGGAATGCCGTGAGTTGATTGTTAATCTTGAAGTAAATAATAGATAATTTTTGCTGTTAATTTTAAAAGAAGGAAGTTTAAATAGTATATTATTGTACAAGTGCGTAAAAATGATTATTTACTCCTCATGTGGCCGTTTTTGGATTATACGAGGAAAAAATCACTTTTACACATGTACAACACTACTTATATTTTGTCGTACCAAATGCTGAATTTTATGTTCCCTGTTTGAAGTTAGCGTGCGTAAAATTGAGTTTTCACGCTATAGTGCGATAAAAAAATTTTCTGAGCGTTTTTTTAAATTAAGCTCTAAATAATAATAACACTCAAATCATCACATATCTTTTGAATCTAAATTCAATTTATTAAAATTCTGTAAATAAATTTTTTTAGTAATTTGAACGCAATACTCATTTATTCAAAAATATCTACAAAATATTCGACATTTTAACTTTGACACAATTCAAATTTTGAATTTAACTCTCTCGACCAATCACATCATCGAAGACATTCGATCATCGTTCATTTCCTGTGGAATGGGATTTCTGTAAAAAAGAATTTAAACTGCTGTGGGTATGGAAATGAAGTTTCAGACAGATGGCTTTAATTGCGTTTTTTATTTTTCTTTTTTTGAAGTGTTTCTGTGCCACCTAGACTTCACAATGCTCACGTACATCTGCAGACGTAAAACTTTATTTAAATTAAAAAAAACTCTTGAGAGAAAAGCTAAAAAAAATAAACTAAAATGTGAAACGAATATTGCTTTAAGTTTATTTTATTAAGTAAAAACTGTTTCAGCCCTTAAGGCACAAGTACAGGAAATAAGAATTTTTTTTACCGTTTTGATAATAATTGAAAATTTCTCAATTTATTTACGCAACAGAAATACAAACAAATTACGAGGCAATATCAGTTAAACCATACAATAATGATAATAATGAAATAATGCTTACGCAGTGACGCTGTCGGGAAGCCTGAGGTCCCTGAAATTACAGCCGAGCGACAGCTCGCAGCCGTCTAGGTACAGCCCCGAGGGCTACGTCGTGTTCAACGAGAAGGGAACCCTCGGAAAAATATGCACCGAGAACCTCAACGCCACTCTAACCGAAACCGAGATGCTGGGTGTCCTGCACTCCACGGCCAATTCTCTCTGCGCCCTTCTCACCTACGAGTCAGTATTTTCATTTTTTTTATTATTATTTAATTTTTTTTTTATACTTGTTTTATTAGAGTTGACTAGAATTTTGGATTATTATGTGCATAGCTCGTTTAGACCTGACAACAAAGTTCCGATAAGTTTGTCAACTATTTGAAATTTATAATATTTTGTTCCTTACCAGTTTCAAAAAATAATGGACACTTTTTTTATACTTTTTCAAATAAACTACAAAGTTTAAGAAACTACAAGCGCTTAAAAATTTCAATAAAAAATTTCGTAAAATTGGATTGAAAATAAAAAAAATTCATTATATTGTAAACATAAAAATTCAAATCAACTTTTAAATTTAATATTTTCTCTGAAGCAGAGATACCAGCAAAGAAATTTCTGAGCCACCAAGTATTCACCTTTTCTAATTTGAAATAGAATGTAAAAATATATTATCAGTACAAATTTTACTAAAATCGACATCACAGAGAAAATTTTCCAACATTTTAAAATTCAAAAGCAACAAAAAATACATTTTTTTCCCCCAAAAAAAGGGGGGAACCCAGAATTTAATTAAATAAAAGTACCAGCTGGGTGAACTTTCAAAATTAAATTTTTTTCCCCCCCGGCTTTCTCGCCACGAACCCTTCCCTTCCAGCATTACGATCACAGGTAGTCGAAAAATCCGTGGCTAATTTTAACGTTTACTTTTTTTTACCTTTTTACCCGGTTCGAAAACAGAGGCGTCAAATCGGTCGAGGTGCGGGTGGACGAGGAGGAGGACGTGCCCTACGTGCTGATGCAGGACCCGACCGCCCCGGAGATAACCTTCGTGAGGGCTGTTTGCCTCACCAGGCAGGTCATGTACGTGCGGTGCTCCGAGCTTGGTAAGTTCTTCTGCTTTTTTTTATTCAACCCTTTGTCGAGGAAGCCCTGCGGCGTGGGGAGGGGTAAACTGTTGGGCGAAGTTGCTTTTCGTAAATTAGAGGAATTTGATGCTGTCAGCGGTTTCTTCTTTCAAAGACAATCAGAAAAC
The DNA here is from genome assembly GCA_038277355.1 of Encarsia formosa. NCBI lineage: Eukaryota > Metazoa > Arthropoda > Insecta > Hymenoptera > Aphelinidae > Encarsia > Encarsia formosa. The sequence continues at coordinate 3,268,194 of CM076185.1, read as the reverse complement.
CGATATCGGGGGAGGGGGGGCAATAAATGCATTGGTTATCAATCTTTCGGATCTCTTTTTCTATTGCAAGGGCAAGGAACTTTTATCAACGGTTAAGGTTAAAATAGTGCATAATTACTGCGGAGTAATTTTTGGACCGGATTTTTTTATTAAAGGGATGCATGCGGGCAAAAGTAGAGGTCTGTTTTATCGACAAAAAGACTAAAATAATGTATGATTAATTTGGGGTGTTTTTTGACCAGATTTTTTTTTTTATTAAGGGCATATATCTTGGTAAAAGCAGGAATCTATTTTATCGACAAAATATGAAAAGCTTACAGTTGTATCGCAGTAATGTTAAAAAAATAAAATTTCTTGTTCTTTCTTTTTTTAAGGGCAGCAAAAGGCTGTGAAAGAAAAAATGTATTTAAAAAAAAAAAAAAAAAAAAAAAAGAAAATAGAAAGCTCATAATTGCATCGTATATTGTTTTTGCAAAAGAATGTTTTATTGAATTATATCGCACTATTGTTTGCACAATAATAATTTTTATATTTTTTGAGAAAACTTCAGATCTTTTTTTATTAAGGGCAGGGTATTTTGTGAAAAAAAGTTAAAGCAGAAACCTACTTTATCCGCAAGAAATTGTATCAAAGATCTAAAATTCAAGACTTGTCGTTGAGTAAATGTATCCGAGCATAAACCGTAAATTAAAGGTCCTTTTGTACAAGACCTAGATAAGAGATAGAGAGAGAGAGAGAGTTTATGTATTTTGAAGACTCACGGAGTTTAATAATTATTAGTCGTCCGGGACGCGACGTGCATCATCCGGTGTCGTAGTCGAGGGGGTAAAACTCAACAGATGAATAAATCTTCCATTCATGAATTTTGAAGTCTAACAAGCTTGCTTTTATCAATTATTCAAGCCGGCTTTCTACCAAGTTTCTGTTTATTTGAGCGGCGCCCTTTCGAGCTCGATAAGTGAATTAGACCAAAGTTTAAATTGCTAATCTTGATTAATTTTTTACTCTGATTATTCAAAGACAGTGTTCTTTTTTGGTAAAAATAAAAATAACTTTAACCTCCATTACGCAGCGTGCGGAGTCCAGGGTATACGTTCCAAGTCGACCGGGTCGTCCAAGAGCCTGAGCAAGATATCGAATCCTGGTGACTGGCCTTGGCACGTGGCGCTGTTCAAGGAGAACAACCACGTCTGCGACGCGACACTCGTCTCCTCGAGCTGGCTTCTTACCACCGCTTCCTGTTTCCAAGGGTAAGTTTTGCAGTTAAATTATAAACTTAGGTAGAATTGCATATATTATTAGGTTTACTAGTTGATTCAATACCTTAATTTTCATGCATGAAATCTTGTTACTTTTTACTTCGCAAATCTGAGACAAATCCCGTTTTTCGTATCATAACAACAAATATCATTTGACACATTGCATTTTCATAAAGAAAGCAGTCATAAAGTTGGAAATATTTATCTCAATGTGATATATATGAATCAGCCATTAAGTGGCTTGTTTTAGGCCATTTTATAGACTCATTCTAATAATTGGCCAGAAACAAGCCAAAAAAAGCCAAATTTTTATTATTATTGTTACCAGTGATAGCACAAAAATCATTAAAAATAATCTTATGATAGGGTAAAAAAGGACGTGATAACGTGATAAAGATAAATAATCAAAACGACCGATCTAGATTGTACTTCTGAAGCTTTTTGAAGATATTTTTTTATGAGTACATTGATTTTTCCATCCAAGAAGTACTTGACCAGCTAAAATAGTTTAAAAAACTTGTTGTCACAATTTTTTATAAATAAATTATAATAACACCAAGTTAAAAAAAATCCCAGCTTTAAATGCAACAATTTATTCTCGTAGAAAAAAAACTTCCATAAAATTCTAAATTTAGCGTCAGGACAATAAAGAAGCAATTTATAAAAGACAAAGACCGAGTAAAATGCCCCATTTCGAGGTGAAAATTTTATCAAAGGGAGCTAAGTAAACCGCGGGATAATCGTCGGGTGCTCAAACGAGAGACAAAAAACTAATTCCCCCCCCCATTCCCCGCTATATCCTTTCAGGATCCATTTATCGGCCAAACTTGCCATCCGGTCGGGTTCCTCGTCTTCCCCCGCACACGAATTCTCCGATAAACATCCCCTTGGTCGCGGCGTTTCTTTGAACCTTCGAGAGTTTTTTCAACCCCCGAGAGCGAGAGAAAATTCAGGGACGGGTTCTTTGCTTTTTCCCCTTTGAAGGAAATCGATCCAAAACGGCGATTAAATTTCCGAGTAAAAACATCCAGGTGTTACATGCAAAGTTTTACTCGGGTTTTACTACTTCTAGAGGGTTGTAAAGTCTAAGGAAAGTTTATGTTAAAGAAGTCACGGTTAAGTGAAGTTTACTTTGATTAAACTTTTTCGTTTCTTTTGGTTTTAATTAGGTTATTTTTTTTAAGAAAATGATTAATTGCGAAAAAAATCTTAACTGCAACAATAATAAATAATATGAATCATAATTTATAGTCGTAATGTTTGGTCTTTGACCATTTACTACTCTGATTGATAAAAAACTACTTTACGCAAAAATAAAGGTTATGTTTATGTTCTGTAAAATTCACGCACTGGTATATTTAGATATACACCTAATTTCAAAGATATTCGCCAGACGTTTCTGCCCAAAATCTGTGGAGTACCTTAAAAGATCTTCATCCAGCAGGGGTATCAAACTTTTAATTCCAGATTATCAATATCGGTAGCTTGTTATTTTTCTAATTTGTCTACAGATCTTGCAAATTTTTTTTCATCAATATTTTTCATTTATCAAAAATTTAAATACTAACAATTTATCGACACTAGTTTGGAATCAAAAAATTAAAACTTGGATTTTGATTTACAGTCAACCAAAGGTGGAGTGGTCGGCACGTCTGGGCACGATCAGGCTGACGAGCAGCTCACCCTGGCAGCAGGAACGGCTAATCGTGGAAATGGAGAAGTCCCCGGTCGAGGGTAGCACGATAGTCCTGCTGAAGATGGACCGGCCAATAAAATCGTTCTCGGACTTTGTCAGGCCGGTTTGTCTGCCGAGCACTACCGAGCTCGCGGCAAACGACTCTACGGCGCAGTGCAACACTCTCGGTTGGGCCAAAAATCGTGAGTATTTGATTTTTGAATATTATAATTCTGTTTATGGGTTATTAAGTAAATCTTGTTAACAATTTTAACATTAAATGGAATTTATTATGCAAAAAAATTTTTGCTAGATTTGTCAACGAAAGTTTTATAAATTAAAAAAAAATTGTGGTTTGAAACCTTTATATATTAAAAAAAGAAAATTATAGAATAATCTATAGACAGTTTAGAAGAACTGATTTATTAAGAAATTTCGCTATTGTATCAGATTGATATAATTTGATCAAATTATAATAAAACTAATAATCTAAATTTAATCAATATTTCCATTGAGTGGTTTTAAATTTCATGCTTGATTAAAAAAAAATAATAATAAAAAATGAAATAAAATAAAAATAAATGAAAAATTACTATTACTGCAGAAAAAAAATCCTAACATGTTGACTTTGATTTTAGGTGATCTCTTACAAAGGGTACAGCTTAGGTACAGCGCAATGGAGAAATGCGAGAACATGAGTATAGCCTCGGTAAACACATTTTGCACGGAAGCCGTTTATCAAACCGACGATTGCACGGTGAGTTTGAATTAGTTCCTCAAACAGACCCCGAAAAAAAAAATTTGTAAAATAAACCGATAAGATAACACTCAACGCAGCTAATCTACATCAGCGTTCACAAAAAAAAAAAAAAAAAAAAAAAAAAAAAAAAAAAAAAAAAAAAAAAAAAAAAAAATCTCGGTCATTCGGATTCAAAGTCCGTAAAGTCCCGCAAATCCCGGCAATTAAACCCTATCGGTGTAATACACCGTTCGAATTCCCTAATTTCGTTTCACGGTCCCCTTGTTCTCGTCCGTCTATCTCCAGCCGACTGTGAAAATACTTTTTTTCGAAAGCTTTTAGCAGTGACAATTCCCCACGAAAAAAAAAGTAAACGAGGGATGAAATAAATTGCGGGGGGGGGGGGGAAGTAGGTTGGTAATCTGGGTGGTAGGATCGCTGAAAGGAAAACTCGCATAATCGTAAAAACTTTTTTTCGGGCTTTGTTACCCAAGTTCTGACGCTGCCGAGACGACATGGCTGTACGCAAATTTTGGGGGATTAGCTTCCCGGATAAATGATTGGGGATTTTTTTCCCAAGGTTTTGGGGAATTTTTGGGATGGATTGTTTAGATTACTTAGAAAATTTTTCACTGGGTGAGTGGAGCTTTTTTATTTAGGATTAAGAGAGTTTGGGAATTGAGGGAATTTGTTACTTTTGGTAGTATTCTCGTCGTTTTAATAAGTTGCTAAAATTCTTGTATGGAAACTGTTAAGAAAATTTTAAATTTTGCGAAAGTTATGTATGAATTTTATAAAATCCACTGTTTTATTTTTATTTTGATCAGTATTAATAGCCTAGAAACTGTACAAAACGAGTGGTTGTGCACTCCAGAATCATTGATGATTCTTTTGATTCTTTTGTGATTCTTTAGTGATTCTTTTGACAATGTTTAGAGCCTTGGAATTAATTTCAGTTGATATTTTGTTAAAAATAATATTTTTCGAAAATTTTCACTTGAAATGAAATTGATATTTTATTGATTATATTGATTTTTGTGTGTGATTTTTTTAGTGATTCTGGAGTGCGTAGCTCCTCGGTACAAAGACTTAGATCTTGATTTTTTGATCTCTCTGAATAAAATACACTCAGAGAAAGATTTGATTGGACCAATTAAATATTCTTTGTTCCCTCAATAGTCTAAACATTGTAGCACTTTACAATACGTATGGTAAGGATAATAATACATATCGTTGCGACTAGCAAAGCAAATATTCAAAAATCTAACCTAACCTAGCTATTTTTAAAAATCTTAATTGAAGTCATTATTTCTTATATATTGTGATTTTTATAATCATTTAGTATATTTTTTAAGATCAAAACTATTCATTAAATACATTAATTATACCAAAATCACACAAAAGAAATTTTTTAAAATAAGTTGTGCTATACCAGTGTTACTAGAAACATGTTAATCCTTAATACGCATTTAGTCAGCGCTGCCATGATATTGTTACTGCTACAATGTGCATCATTGTCTCTATATCAACTATGGCATCTTAAATGTTACAATATATTGTTGACCCAATCAAACCTTTCTCTGAGTGTAATTATAAATCGGAAATAATATACATTTCTAAATTTTGAACCTTTTGAACGGTTATTCCATCCTTGAATTCTAATTCTTCTAATCCGATAGCTGATAAATTTCGTGTAAATTTATAGTGTTTTCTGAGCTTTCTCAAACAGCAGTAAGACAATATTTAGGGTGCAACTACAATTGGCCTTCTGGACGTTATGGATGTTATGGACTTAATATGTTTGTTTGTTAAACCTTATTTTCCATGGCATCTATAATCTATGGCGTCCAGAAGATCTGTTGTAGCTGCACCCTTATAATTTTTTGAAAAAACTGAGTAATAACTAAATTTAAGTTTTAGAATTTGATCTTAATGAACATTATATATCAGCTGTATCATTCGGTTGACGTTTTGAAGATATTTGTCTCTATGGGATTCGAACGGACTGATCTTATACAGTAAAACACAAACCAGGACAAACCAATGAATAAACAAAAAAATTCTTGGAATTTTATAAAAATCAAATTCGAAAAAGGGTTCTTTTGAAACTGCAGTAAACCGGGGGTCTGCAGGGCAGTTGTAAGAACATTACTTACGGTTCGACGAATAGACACCGGTTTGCGTGGCAGCCAATTCTTCGAATCTTCTAGTTTCTTGAAATTGATCGAGTGCCCTTTACCTTTTTTTTTTTTTTTTTTTCCTTTTTTTACGGCTAAAGAAAACTACTGAAATTGCGTGGTCTTTCCAACTGGGTCGTTTAATTTACCGTTGTGCTCACTGCTCGATTTTTTTTAAGGCCTTGAGTTATAGTTTCAATTTTTTTTTTTTTTTTTAGTAAACAAAATAAGATTAGTAAATTTAATTTGAACTATTATTCCATACGAACGCGATCGCTTTAAAATGATTGTGATTGGTTCAGAACACAACATTTAAAATTTAAACTTCGATGAGACTGAACAATACAGCGAAGGATTCATTTGTATAATTTGTTTCATACTATACACTATTCTACATTTTAAAAGAACTAAGAATGAAATGTTTAAACTACTAGTATAAAAAGCAATTATTATATTTTTGACACATTTACGAATGAATCGTCCAAGTTTTATTTATAGGTTGAATCGAATGACTTTTTGGCAATTCGGTCATAACTTGAGTTTTATATTAACTACTGTAAATTAGTAACTATCGTAAACCAAAATCCAGCCTGCAGCAAAATTTGAGTTTGAGGTTCAACAATAGAGATGATTTTAATTTATCACGCATCATTAGTTCGTTTACTATGGGTGATGACCGTGCGCACACTCGACCACGGAAGTTTAGTTAGCTTTCCAAACTCGGTGAATACGAGTATTCGAGTGTTGTAATTTAGCTTATTCCGTGGCCCGCGCCGAGTTTAATTGTTACCCGAAAACGTTCACCTAACATAACTTTGACCCGACCGATGTTTATGTTATCTTTGGGAGGAACAAAATTTTAAACTCCGAAGCTTCAATGCCATTCAATCCGTAAGTGGATTTTTAATTTCTAGACGTCATGGGTTTTGGAGTTGTGAGTAAATTTGTCCGACAGGTAAACTCTACAGATAATTTTGAAGCGTTTGGTTTATTATTCGAACTTCATTCAAATTATTTTTAGAGTAGAGCGTATCAACAACTTTAGATGTACAACTTCACACAATAATTTGACAACATATCATTTCGCCTCGGTGGATCAATGGATTTGTAGCAAAGGCCATTTTCAATTCTTTTGTTGCAGGCTAAAATAATAAAAAAATTAGTTTAAAGACTATTCAATTGTAACTATTCAAAACGGTTTTTCTTCGCACGAGGCTATCGATATCGCATTTTATAAGGATTTTTATAAAAATCGATTCTTTGTATCTTTACGAATGTAATGTTCCTTCAATAGTCTCAAGCCATATCTTTCTCAATCTTTAAATTACCAATAATTACTGTAGAAAAGTCAGTACTATACTTTAGTATTTTGTTTACCTAATTTAAGATAATAGGGAAGATGCATAAAAAAAATTATTTAGTTTGTTTAACTTTATTCGATAGTGTATCGGAAAATAATCGACACGTATTTTTTCTTTTTGAAAAAAGAATGAAAACTGAAGGAGTTATAGACTTTGGAAGTTTCCGAAATAAACATATATATAGATGTACTTTCAATGTAAAATGGTACTGATGACGTCACGAGTACCAATTTTAAAAAAATTTTATCTCTGGTAATATTGATAGAAAAAATATAAAAAAAATCTTAAAATTCATTAAAAATCGAGAACTTTCAGAAAAAAATATAATTAGAAAGTGTGCATCTTCCCTATTCTTCAAATATTCGATAAATAAAATATTAAAGTATAATATATACTTTTCTGTAATAATTATTTCTGTAAATCGACGTTACCTCTCCCAATAGAAAAAAATCCGTTTGAATTTAAAAAAAGAAAAATCCAATAGATTAGCCGTCAATTGATACATATAATACGACTTTTTTCAGGAGGAGGAGGTGGCCGGCAGTCCGATGCTGTGCCAGCAGCCGGAGACGCGCAGATGGTCGCTTCTCGGGGTCTCGAACTGGCGAATCGCCTGCTCCAAGTCCGGCGTCGACCGGCCCCGGCTCTACGACCAGATATCCTCGAACCTCGCCTGGATACAGTCCACGATACGCTGACCTTCGAAGTTTACAAAACCAGGCGTGTAAATAAGTGTTTTTTTTTTTTTTTAATTGTGCGATTTGTGTGAGTGATTTTGGTTACTTTTTTACAAATTGAGTTTTAGTTTTGTATGGAGTGAGAAAAGTGTCCGCAGAAATCGAATTTTAAAGGGGGAAACTGAAGTGTTGAAGGAAAGCGATTATTTTATTTGTACTAAGAAATGATTTCCAAAATTATTTTTACATGTAAATCATGAATATAGTTTTGATTTTTAAATTTCGAAAAAAGAGTTAAATTTTGAAAAATTAAACCATGAGATCAATTTATACTGAAAATAAAAATTATAATGCTGAGGAGAAACCTCATTCTAAAACCTTTTGGGTTCACGTCATTGTTTGAAAATTTTTTTTATTTATATAATATCATTTGTTAATCTCTGTTGATTGTTTTGTGAATAATAAATTTTGATCTTTTTTTTGTTTAAGAGATAAAAACGATCAAAGCTCGAAACTTGTGCATCTACTTGAAAAATAAAACTTATGCCGCTTTTATTTCATCGATATTTTAAGTGTAAATCTTTATTTATTTATTCTTTTGTTGTTTACAAGAAAATATTTTCTAAATGGTTAATTTAAAAACGATTTCTGCGGTCAATCTTTTAATTAAGTTTGAAAGAGACTAACGTCTGTGTGTTTTTATACGAGTTAAAAAATAAAAGTTTGAGAATATTTTTATACTACTGTAGTTTACTCATTACGAAAAGATGTATGATATATTTTATTTTGTATAGTGTGTAAAACGATGAAAAATTTTATAACACGTTGAACTTGACATTGTAATTTATCGAAGATGTAACATTTACAGGGCGTAACTTGAAAAAAAAATTTATTACACCGTTAGTTTAAAGTAATAATAATGCAAGGATCTTGTTTTTAGATCCTGATATTAAAATGGTTAAGTTTCTCGCTAGCCAAATACATACCCTCCGATCCCATGAGATCGTAATATAGTGATATTTTTTAATTTTTACAATTGGTTGTTATGTAAAATAATTTAAATACAATACGTTGTTGATGAATAAACAAAAGTTTCATTTAACCTTTCCTTGTTAAAAAAAAACATTATCTCTTCGTTTCGAAATCTTAAATATTGAGTGCAGATAATAAAATTAAAGAATGATTTGTTTTAAATATTTTCAAAATAAAAAACTGATAAACCAATCTACTCTGAATCTAGTGTACGTTTTTTAGATACATAAAACTTTAAAGCCACAAAATTTTTTTTGTTTTTCTAAATTACAATTTATTTTAATATAAAAAAATAATAAGACAAAATTGATAACCAGAAAAACCTGTGAATCCAAGTTTTTCTGAAAAATCAATACTCATTATCATTTACCTAAAAAATAAAAAATAAAAATTGGTTGGAGTCACCAGTAAATCACAATAGTATATTACTTAACTAGGCAGTATGAATGGGAAACGTCTCAGATCGCATGAAATTGTCGTCCGAGGCGTAGCCGAGTGTGACAAACATGTGATCTGAGACCTTCCCATTCAGGTGCCTAGTTGAGTATGCTATTTTTCCGCACGACGGCGCCGGGAAGCGCTACTGACTGTAGCGGCAGCGGCAGGGAAGTAGCGCTTCCCGGCCGGAGTGCGGAAAAAAAAATTTCTATTCGCTTGCTTTGTATAATTGGATTTAGATCGAGTTTGATTGAGCTGCGGTACAACAGTTTTGATTTGCAATCAGCGAGTTTCCATTTTATCGAGCCACGTCGAATCATAAAGTGGGCTTTAATATGATAACCCATTGACTAGTAGACAAGTTGCTGACTTCCCATTCGAATGAAAAAAAAGAATAAATTAAAAAAATTTAAAAGATTGGAATTTATTCATCTTGAAGCCCTTTAATGAGGATTGAGACAAAGGAGCAAGAGGAGCCAGAAAATTAGGATGCTATACATCGGGAGAGACTCTTACCTAATTCGGGATCCGATTCTTCATTGTCTCTCAGTCAATTGAGGTCGAGTCTTTAAGCGATTAGACGTGAAGAGTGCCTAAAATATTTTCAACTTAAAATCCATGTAAAATACATCTGATAATTTTTATTTTTTAAATCATTGATAATAAAATTAATTAATTTTAAAGGTAGTGTTCTTAAGGAGGTTCCCTACCAAATCGATTTAGCCCACAGATTTTGATATAATTGAACACACATATAGTTTTTAATGGTTAAAAGGGCCAGTTAAATTTGTAGAGTCGTTAGGAGCCTATTAAGAAAGATAATAACATTTCAATTTTGACTTATTTAGCATAGTCTCTTATGGGAAATTCACTTTTATTAAGAATATTTTTATTTCTAGCCCACAGATTTTGATCAAATTTTTTTAGAAAATAAAAGCAAATTAATTAAAATTTTTAGTATTTTTTAATTAATCATTAGGAGACTCTAAGTAATAAATAAAAATCGTTTAAGTGAAATATGCATGATTGCGAGGTTAAGGTACACTGCGCGTGTATACCTGTGTATACAGAAATCTAATCGTAGCATCGCAGTTGACATATATATTGGTAGGGAACCTCCTTAATCACCAAATGATAAAATTTTCAAGTATCAGTAGCAATGAATTAAAATTTTATTATCATATTAGAATATTATTATTTCTAATCTTATTTTTTTATTAAATTAAATAATAAGTTTTATTATTTTTCTATACAATTTGGCAATGTTTCGTAGTCTTTATTTTAACAACCCTTTTCAAGGCTGAAAAGTACAATAAATTATATTTATACAAAAAAATTTACAATTATACCTATAAAAAGTATATTTTTAATTTTTATTTTTTTATTATGTATTATAAAAAAAGAAAGTGTATATTTTGAAAGAGTGATGAATATTTGTGATCGATCAAAGTCGGCTCATTAAAAATATTCGAAGTAATTTCATTGTCCACGGGCTTATCCAAGGTAGGGTTGATGTTATCTCCAGGTCCAATCAACGTGACCGAGTGTCGTATAGTAAACTCCCATGGGTAAACACGGACTCAATTACACCTGAGCTGAGCTTACCCAGGCAAGATGGGTAAATCTTACCCTCCGTCAAAGCTACTTCCAACATCCGGATCCGAGATTTTGTCTGATTTCTCGGGCTTGTTTATATTGACAAGCTCATTTGGGATCAACTTTTTCTATAATAAAGTAAACAAAATATTTATCGTCATTTTTTTTTATTAAGTACCTAAGTAGTAACATTGGTTGAATCTCTAAAAGAATCAATCAAATATCAACTTTATTTTGAGTAAAAATCTTCAAAAAATATTATTTTTAACTTTATCAGACGACGCGACGCGGCGCTAAATGTACTATTTTTAGACCCTCGTCGTCTTAATAAACCATTCAATTAGATAAATTGATTTTTCGATTGAATTAATTATTTAAGAGGATTCCGAGGTAAAAAATTAAATACGAGATTAAATATTTTCATTGGCCTTACAGTTAAATTTATACTTTAAGAACTCAGTCAGCAGGTACATTTTTGCCATATGAGGAAAAATCGAGGTTTTTCGAGTTTTGTAAATAAAATTTGTATAAACTTCATTACAATATATCAGATGTCAAAACTGGTAATTATTTATAAAACGCATGTATTCATTTATTAATTCATTATTTAGTTTTAAATAATAAGAATAATTCTAATTTTGAGTACCACAAGTAATTTTTATTAAAATTTTTGAAATATTTTTCTATCTATTTTCTATGTTTATCATTCAAATTTTTGAATGAATAAAAAACTTTTTATATCATATGTAGTTTTATTATATTTTAGGGAAACGTGAATTTTTTGCGAATAAACTTTTAAAAAAATCCGATTAAGCCGAGAACTTTGCCCTTCCGTTTTAGAAAGAAGTTTCCCTCCGCACTCATTGAATTTTAAATTGTGAGGTATACATATTTCTCAATACTTATGCATAATCATAAGTTCAGTCCTCGTTAGAAGCGGGGATTTAACTTTGCAAGGGTTCCGAGAATAAACTACTGTTGATTACAGATTTTTTTTTATTCGTCGGAATTCTTATCATCACTTTTATTAAAATATTCAAAAAGTTTTTGTAAAAAAATCAATACTCTTATTAATCACAAAGTTGAAATAAAAAAATTAAACCGTAATGATTGGATGAAAAAAAATAACTGTGATCTTATTTACTGCAAGAGTAAAATAAAAATATTTTAAAGCGATTTGTGATTGCCTCGATTACCATACTGGTAAGCAAACAACTATTTTTATGTAATTGTATACCTATCACATCTTATATAAACAATGATTAGCATAAAAATCGTTTTTTTGATTGCAGCTACTACTAGAGTCGAACAATCTTTAAAGTTAAAATGAAAAATTAAAACTTTGACTGTTGTGAAAATGGACATGATTGTTCGGCTCAACCAAGCTGTACCAAATGAAACGAAAATTTGAAAATGTTAGATTTTGTATTTTATATAATTTACTTGAGTAGATGTGGCGGTTCGTTCTAGAACGCCAGCAGTACGCGCGAGCAGCCTGACGACCCGACGGAACGAACATCGCGCTGCTTAGCGACGATATATATGTTGTTGGTTGATAAACCTGTTTGTGTTCGACTGTTCAAGCATATTTTGAATTGTTTAATAAATAGTTTTATTATTTAATTATTTGCCTAAACTTATTTTATTGTATGTTGCGCTACAAACTGTTCAGTCAGGAGATAAATATCATTTTTTCAGATTTCTTCAAATGTAGACTTGGAAAAATTTTATCTAAAAACATGAAAAAATATAGCTAAGAAAATTTTTTTTTCTTCAGTATACCTAATAATTGTCTCAACTCGGTTACAAAACTTTTCTGTCAATAATTTCTACAGCGAGAATTTTTTTTGCTATGATGTTAAGCTAAATTTGATGCGCAACTTTGAAAAAATCATGAACGGTTATGTTTTAACTAAAAAGTATAATGCCAAAAGTATTTTTTCTTGGTCTAGAAGACAACAATTTTCGGTAAAAAAATTGTTCTGAAATGGTACTTACATTATTTTATACTCTTGAACAGGTGTCAGTAAATTATGAATTGATAAAAAGTTAAGTTTTCGTCGAGACAGTTTGAATTTACCCAGGTGAAAGCATAATTATTTGACCGATTATTTCAGGCAAATGACAATTTTACTCAGAAAATGAAACTGAAATTTCTCTGCCCGCATTATGTAAGTTTCAGAAAAACGTTTTATTCAGACGTTTTTTGTTACAAAGGTGTACAATAATTCATGTTGATAATGTTAAAAAGTAAAAATGAATATGAATAGATGAATTTAGAAATTTTTTTGAAATATTTAGACAGAAGTGTAAGTTACTAAATTATTTAACTAAGAAATAAAAATTATTTTCAAGAGATCTATTTTTTCACATTGTGTATTTTTTATTTCATACGTGAGAAAAGTATTAAAAGTACTGAAAATAAAACTATATTATCAAAACTAATTCAGAACCATGGTCTAAAGAATAATAAAATTTAGAACAATCATAAAATATGTGACTGTTGAATATTCACAGTCACATTTTTTTCATAATTTATTGAGCTGTCTCGAGTATTATAAGCTTTTTTAAAACTCGTAGAGCAAACTTTTTAGTTAGAAAATTCTACGCAAGTAATAAGCTTACAAATAAATAAACATAAGGTAATCAATTTATTGCAATTCTCAATAAAAAGCTAAATCTATTAACATTTCATAAGTCTTTTTGTAAAATCTTTCATAAAGTAGTTTAATTTAAAAATTTATTGAAACACTTTCAGAAAAATTTATAGAGTATTATTTAAATTTATTTATAACAAAACTTTTCTTATCTTTTTAGTTGGTAACCAGTCTTACTTTAAGAAAGAGACGGATCAAAAATTATCTCAAAGGATGAATATCAAGTATCAGTTTTCTAAGTATGTGCAATACAAAACATTGAAATAGTAATAGTGAAATAAAACTAATCTATTTTATTTCCATACTAGACTTGCTCACTTTTGTGTATTGATATTTTTAACTCAAAATGCCTATGCTGCTGGTAAGAAAACGCTATAACTATTTAACTTATATCAAGTTAAGTATTTTTACTAATTTGATTAGTTAATAATAATAGTAATAATTAGTAATAATAAATCAGCTGCTTTTCGAATTCTAGAAATCAAAATCTGCGAGACTGAATCATGTAAAAATATAGGTAAGAAAGAATTTTAAAAAATGACTTTTTGTAAACTAATTTTTTAAATATTTGTTAAGCCAAAAGTATTCGAAGTCACATGAGCCCCGAGGTTGATCCTTGTAACGATTTTCATCGGTATGTGTGTGGAAATTTTTCTGAAAATGCCATTATCAGACAAGGATTTGACAAAAATTCTTCGATCACTATGCTAGAAGATAAAGTCTCGCAACAGCTGAAACAAAGTATCGAAAATGAAATCTCTGAGAAAGATCCTCAAACTTTGAGAAAACTAAAATCATTTTATGATACTTGCACGAAAGAAGGTGTGAATAAATTTCTTTAAATCGAACAATAATATAGTACAGAATAAAATTTATTATTTTCAGAAGTCATCAGTGGATCTAGTGAAACAGAATTTTTGACGCTTATCAAAGACTTAGGTGGTTGGCCAGTATTGAATAGTGAATCAAAAATTTACAAACAGTTCGATTGGATTGACGTTACTTACAAGCTTCGTAAAAAAGGCTACTTTGTTGACTTTTTCATCAGTTTGTACATTGTTCCCGATTTTAAAAATAACAGTCGACGACGAATTTTGGTAATTTACCATTTTGTTTAAAAAAAGTAAACTCTAAATTTGCAACAATTTGTGTTGAATAGAAATTAAAATTTTTGCCTAGATCACCCAACCGAATAATTTCGAGCTCATTGATCAGGAGTATCTGTTGAATGAGTCCGAAACAAAGGTCAAGAGTGCATATTTGAAGTACATGATTGACTTTGCAAAAGCTTTTGAAGCGAATCATGATCAAGCACAGAAGGAACTGACTGATGTTTTCAACTTGAAAGTTAAGCTAGCCAAGGTGAGGTATACTTCCAAAAAAAAATAAAATAAAATCATAAGACAACTGAATTTCTTTGATCAATTTGTTGCCCAAAATTAGAAAGATAACATGCTGACTGTTATCCCGGAAAATAGTTTCCCTTGCTTTTTTCTTGGTATTTATGTCTCCTTACCTTTTTCTCGAATATTTGTCTATTGTCTTTTTTCGTACAGATTGGTTCATCACCAAGTGAACAGCAAGACATGAAAAATCAGTACTTCCCCATGAACATCAGCCACCTTCAACAAAAGTATCCATACGTTAATTGGCTCGAGTACCTGAACGAGTATTTGTCACCCTACCAAACCATACATCCCGACGACGTCGTAATAATCTCTGGTCCAAAATACTTCCAAAACCTTCAGCACTTGTTAGCAGAAACCAAGCCGAGAGTTTTAGTGAATTCCGTATTCTGGTGGCTCGCAGAAAAATCAACCACTTCGTTGGACAAAAGAGTTCGCCAGACCCAAGAAGACTTCGTTGCTGTGCTGAAGGGAAGCAACTCGGAGGAATTGCCAAGGTGGCAAAATTGTATCAACCTAGCCAATCAGTACCTTCCTCTGGCCGTAGGTGCTCTGTACGTCAGAAAACACTTTGATAAGGCCAAAAAGGACAGTGTCATGAGAATAGTGGTGGACATCAAAAACACTTTTCAAAGAATGCTAAATCGCGTGAGTATAAGGTACAAATAATTTTCGACTCTAGTACAACTTGCGGGTCTAATTTAAGTTTTTTCTGTAAAGACCGACTGGATGGATGATAAAACCAGACTGGCAGCTTTGGAAAAGTTGAATCACACTTTGTCACTAGTTGCCTACCCAGACGAGTTTCTGGATGATCAGAAACTGGACAATTACCACGAATCCCTCAGCTTTGACAATGACAGTTTTTTCGAAGCCAGACGGAAGCTTGAATTTTTCAACGTCGTAAGCTTCATCAAGACACTCAACGAACCTTGTGTAAAATCTGATTGGAGGGACATCTACGGTCAAGCTGCCGACGTAGACGCCTACTACCATCATTGGCTAAACGCCATGAGTAAGTTTAAACCTTCCAGAGCTGTCTCATCTGAATTCTGAAAAATTTCATTTCTGTTTAAGTATTTCCCTCGGCTTTTCTGCAAGCGCCCTTCTTTGATACCCAGAATCCGAAGTTTATGAATTACGCCGGAATAGGTAACGTCGTGGCCCATGAAATAATACACGGGTACGACGTTATCGGAAGTCAATTCGACAAAGACGGACATTTGCTCGACTGGTGGGAGCCTGAAACGAAAGCAGAGTTCAAAAACAGGGTGAAGTGCATCATAGACCGTTACAGCAATTACACTGTTGGCGATGAGAAGGTAAGAGTCGTGCTCGCTCACAATCTTGACGCGATTTAGAAAATAAGAAAAATCTTTTTCAGTTGAACGGTGAAAAGTCGCAAGGCGAGAACGTAGCCGACAACGGAGGACTGAAGATAGCTTACGAAGCTTGGAAAAACAGCAGTCCTGAAGAACTCGTGCTTCCTGGTTTCGAAAGCTACACTCCGGAGAAGATGTTTTGGATCTCGTACGCTCACAAATTATGCACAAAGTATCGACCTGAGTACCTGAGGAACATGGTTATCACCGACACTCATGTACCGTACCAGTTCAGGATTTACGGAAGTGTTTCCAATATGGAAGAGTTTGCAATGGACTTTGATTGTCCCGGAGGCTCAGCCATGAATCCAGACACAAAGTGTCATGTCTGGTAGATAAAGTTTAGTAGAAGCAGTCGGAAACTACTAAGATAAAAAAATTGTTGAAAATTGTGTTATTAAAGAATATTTGAATTGTAAATAAAAATGAAGCATACAATCAAAAAGCTATTTTAATATTCAAAGTACTTAAAAGTTTCTGCATAAATTATCAATGTTAAAGATAGTATTAAAAATATAAATCTGGGAATGTTTTTTCAAGATGTCTTCTATCCAAAAACTTTTAAGATTATTAAGTTTAAACTTTGTTGTAATCTCAAAAAATCTCAAAATCTTGAGTCAGAAACTTTATGAAAGTTTACAGATAATTTATTGTTACTTACGACATTATTTGTATATCATGATTTTTTAATTTTAAATTACACTCGATGATCCTAAAAAACCGACAGTTATTCGTTTAATAAAATTTTCATTAAAATCAGTGGGTCGCAAATTCTTCATAAAAGAGTAAAAAACTCTCTTTTGAATCATTTGAAAAATGCACAGCCGCGCGTCAAAGTAAAAACTCTCGCGAAATAAAATCTTCAAAACAAAGCTGAATAAATTCAAGCATCGGGGTTTTAAAAACTCCCCCCAAAAAAAGGGTAGAAATCCCGTGAAAATTTTGCCGGCATTATTTATCAAAAGCTTTTCACGCGGAGAGCCGCAGGAATGAAATACGGAATAAAGTTTTCGGCTCGGAAAATTTAAATTTCAGCGGTCGGGCGGTCGGGCTATATACAGAAATCGATTATTTCTCGCGCGCGCATCGTCGAAGACGAAAGTTTGTTTGTCCTGGCAACCCCCTTAATGCTTCATTGTTATTTCAAGCAAAGCACTTGCACCTTCCTCGTAAATATTCATTCGTTTGAGCAAATCGAATTTGTTAGAATAAAAAAAAAGCGAGTGGCGTTAAAATTTTTTTAAAAACTTCTTCGGGCTTACATAAAAGTTCCTACTAAATATTAAAATTTTATTTAATTTCTGTCTGTATAGTGAAAAAATTTTCATAACACGTTTTTCCGAAGGCGATTATCGATACGCTAATGAAGACGCTCGCACGAGACCGAGTGCATTGTAAATACAAGCGGTGATCACAAAGACGATACTTAAGGTTACGTAAGGATTATGCGAATCTTCCTACAGTTTTAATCAAATTTACTATTTTATATGTATCGGCTTTATTTAATTTATTATAAGCATCCATTACGTACCGCCTTTTTTTTCAACGCTTCTTAAGTGAATTTCCCCATTGATTATCGTTGCACTCATGATTTCTGTATAATTGCCGTCTTTTAAATTAGTAAACTTCTTTTTTTTTTTTTAACTCGTTCGTTTAATCTTGTAATTGTCTTACCACATTTACTTCTGCTTTAAATTTTATGTAATTGATTTGAAGTAGAATTTATATTAGTTAGTAAATATCAGACAATTATACATTTTTTATACATTAGTTGAGTTTTTTGGAAATAAAAATGCCAGCTTTGCTGAAAATGTTATATTTACACAGTATGCACTGTTTATAAATTATGCCAATTACAACACGCATGTATATTTATATAAACTAACTCAATGTTACGATAATAAATTTTATATATTTCATTTGCTGTTATGTGTATCGGTATACTAACTTATATGAAAATTGTCAAGCAGTTTGTAAAGAAGAAGATGTCAGCTTTTTATTTAACTATCGTTTCTAGGTGTAAATAATCAATTATCTGAGGTGGGTAATGCCTTAAAAAATTAATAAGTATTTACCTCTAACGATCTGTAAATTTTAATACGAGGGGCTATGGACTTCAAAATCACCAATAGAATCACACATAGAAATCAATATAATCAATCAAATATCAACTTAATTTTGAGTAAAAATCTTCGAAAAATATTATTTTCAACAAAAGATCAATCCTAAACACTATAAATTCGCCTAAAGAATAAAAAAGAATCATTAGTGATTTTGACTGTTTTCAAACTAGTATACCTATGTATATTTCGTGCTGGATTAAAAAAAAATTTCCAAAGATTCCACTTGAAAGCTCCATCGACTTGAACTTATAAAATGGTCGTTAGGAATTGATCAAGCCTCTTTCGATCTACCCAAGTGCGCCTCGAGGGTCGTAAGATGTGCTCGCGGATCGTAAAATTTGGGTCTATCGTTGTTGCGTGACGAGTACGACAACGGAGAGTTTTGTTGACGGCTTAGAGAGAGAAACGAGAGTTTTAATGAACGAAACTTTCCGATACGAAGAGGAGGAGGAGGAGCATCCTCGAGTTTAAATTCGGGCTCCGGGTTTAAAGTTACTGCTTTGCCAATTGAACTTGTCGCGATTAATCTACTTGTTTCAGCCTGCAATCTCAACGCTCGGGTGGCGCCCCTGCAGTATTGTTTTTGTTTTTCGGAGTACCAAATTTCACTCTGGTTTTATTCGGTTCAAGTAGTCCCTTATTTTTACCGGCTTGCTTAATGTTTCGAGTCTGAGCTGAATTTTGAAATTATTCTTGCTGAATTAACTGAATGTAATTTTAAGGAAGCGCGGTTTCCGATCGTAATAGTAGTGATTTTAGCCTGTATACATGTTCAGTATATCATTTTGTATAAGAAAAAGCAATATCTGAATTATAATAATCTTTTTATATTTTCGATAAAAATTTGTATGGTTTTTCCAAATTAGAGTTTTGTACAAAATATCATCTTTTAATTTTACAAGGTAAGGTCACACTAACAATCTCATCTTTTTTGAAAAACAAAAAAGAATTTTGTAAGATTTACATTTCAAAACGCTTAAATAGGCCCTTTTAAAAGTAGTTCATTAACTCGGATAAGAAAACTGTAATAAAAATCTCGTTGAGATTTCAAAAGTTCCGCGAACTAGGCTTTTTTTTTTTTTTTTTTTTTTTTTGAAATTTGACCGAAATCTTTGTAACAACTGTTCAATATTCAAAGCAATCCATAGTTTCGTTAAGTATCTTATAATTTTTAGTTTTATAAACTTTAAAAAAATAAAATAAACATTTGAAATTATAAATAAATCAATAAAAAAGCTACTTATTTTCGAGGGGCTATGCACTCCAGAATCACTGATGATTCTTTTGATTCTTTTTGATTCTTTTTGATTCTTTTATGATTCTTTCGTGATTCTTTTAGCAAATTTAAAGTGTTTAGAGCCTTGGAATTAATTTCAATTGATATTTTGTTAAAAATAATATTTTTCGAAGATTTTTACTTGAAATTAAATTGATATTTTATTAATTATATTGATTTTTATATGTGATTCTTTTAGTGATTCTGAAGTGCATAGCCCCTCGCTTATTTTTATTTATTTCGTCCGCGAAGTCATTTCATAGTAAACTTCTTAAAACAGCACCAAATTCATTGCACATGCCTACTCATCGCAGGTCTCTCTATAAAAAAAAAAAAAGTCTTGAAAAATGGCAAAGTCGGGAGGCGCGTCGAACAAGCCGACAACCTGCAAGGACGCGATCAAGCACTGGGAAGACGACAACGGTGGTCCGGACTCGGCCGCGAACGCCACCGAGGTGTCCCTGAACTTCCAGTGGCCGCCCATCGAGAAGATGGACAACGCCCTGGCCGTTCTCGTCAACTGCGAGCGTCTGTCTCTGGGCACCAACATGATCGAGAAGATCGCTGGCAAGTATTAGATTATCTTAGCTTCAGATAAAATTTTTCACACAACTGTATATTGTCAAAATACGGTAATAAAAACACCTCCGAGACTAAAAATTTTATGTTTATCTAAAAATTTATATTTTTGGAAATATAAAAAACTTTTTATCAGTATTAAAAGTTTACCGATAAATTCAAATTAAAATCACTGCAAAGGCTCAGCAAAGCAGATTAAATAAAGTTTTAAAGTCATCGTCGAGGCAAATCGGGCAGGTTTAAGTTAAACTTCAAACGTGACTTTGTCAAAGTTGCATAATTCGAATCGGCCCACATTCTCAGCTAAAAACTTGGATAAAATTTTGTGGAGACTTTGGTGATAATATTTGATAATAGAAGTTTTGAATTAAATAAAAATAGTCTTTTGGTAAAAAAAAAAATGAAAGAAATTAGCGTTTCTACTGCAGTATAAATTATTTCATCAACGCCTAATTTTAACAAGCTAGCTGAAAAAAAAAAACTATTGATTGAAGCGTGAATAGACCCATTCGTTTACGTAGAACATAAATTTTATTTGAACTTCCAACCTCGTTAGGTCACTTATCATATATTGAGAAACGCCACTTTATAATGGTTGATCAATATCAATTAATTATCTATAAAACTTGTAAATTAATTCATAAAAGGAAGATTTAATGAGTGTAAAAAACTCGTATCTTCATCAACATTGGATTCCAGAATAATTTGCATTTTTTGACGAGCATTATGTGTATTGTGTGATTAAAATTGATAGACTGTCTTGTTCAACAAAATTCCATCTAATTTTATTACTATAATTGAAACAAAAAATAAATGAAAATTCAGAAGTTTTTTTATATTTCATCATGAATAAATTCAAAAACAGATAGCATTCAGCAAAAATAATTTTTAATATTGACATGAAAGTGAAACAATTGTAAAATAGGTCCATTATAAATTGGGGTCAGCCATGAAGGGCTCATTAATTGGGTCTAAAAGGTCTTAACTTTCAACATTAATTACTCTATAATTAAATAAAATATTTCAGTCAAAAAAATTAATTTTAATTCCTAAAAACCCTTAAATTAAAAATGTAAAAAAAAATTGACTCACTTAGGGGTCTATTTTGAGATTATTTTCCTTTTGTCTCAAGAGGATCGTTTTCTCAATATTAGAGCAAAGTGACAAATTAAATTTTATAGAGTCGCTCTATAAAATTTTTTTCAATCTAGCGCATAAATTTTTATTACTTGATATCAAAGTATAAATTTTATCCTCTTGTGAATATGAATCAAACATTTTTTATGTACTACAATAACAGTTAATGACAAAATTTTTTACCTGAAAGTCTCAAATACCTAAAAAAAAACAAGTCTTTTTTCAAATTAGCAATCTTAACCTCAAAATTAAAAACTTCTCCACCAATCAGCTAACGAATAAAAACTACGATGTTAACTTTACCAGGTATAAACACACTGAAGAATCTGAAAATACTTTCGGTGGGAAGAAACCAGATAAAAGGTTTCTCGGGTCTGGAGACCCTGGGGGACACCCTGGAGCAGCTGTGGATATCGTACAACGCCATCGAGAAGATGAAGGGAATCCAGGCGCTGCGTAATCTGCGGGTTCTGTACATGTCCAACAATCTCGTCAAAGAGTGGAACGAGTTCGCGAAACTGAGCGAACTGCCGAATCTCAAGGATCTCGTTTTCACCGGAAATCCAATTACAGAGGGCGTTGAGGTAGCCTTTTTGTTTTAAGTTTGTACTTGCACTACACGGAGAAAGAAGTACATCATGAAACTTGGTGTACAGCGCCATCGTTTTACATGATGCGTGGTGCAGCGTGATTCCAAGAGTCACACTTCGTATTTCCAAATGCATGCACCGTATTTTCCAGTGCAAAATTTTTAGAGAGACAATTTCGATAGAGCAGACGACGGCGCTCGGAACACCCACGTAACCAGTTTTTCAAAGTTTTACACTAAAAATTGTGTACAATTCTTACTTTGAAATGTTCTTGCTATCTTTCCTAACAAATTTATAAACTTCAATTATGATTTCGAACTTGATATTTATATTTATACGATTTTAAAGTTTCGAGGTTAGAGATTCAGCAGAACTTGAGTAACCGAGAAAAAAGCATGCGTCAAATGCGTACACTGGAAAACACCGTGCACACATTGTGTTTCATAGTGTGTCTCCTTCTCCGTGTACACACGGCTAAAGGGTACCGATTCAGCTGTCTCCGCCAAGAAAGCACAATTCAATGTTCCAAAAAAATTTAATAAAGTGCCTAAGTAAAAAGTTTATTAAAATATTTTCATTTCTTGTTCTTTACAAATCGAGAAGCTACTTAATTTTCATATTTGTTGAAGTAAAAAAGATTCATCAAATGCATTGAAGAAGAAATGGAAATAAAAAAAAAATAAAAATTTTTGTAGTATTTTTTTTTTAGGAGAAAAATTCTCTGATTTTCAGTCATCCAACTGTACTTTTTCCACTAGACAGACCAGCATATCTTACCAAAAACATCATTCAATTATTCAGAAGCATCCACTAAATTTTTGATTGAAAAAAGCACTTACGAGAAACTTTCAATTTAGCCCTCATAAAAATATAACCATCTTGGTAGTTCCTCGAACTTTCGGGGGGGTAAACTTTCGCGTTAATTTGGGCGCACTTAGGGATAAAAACTTAATCATAGTCGCAGTTGAGCTTAATTTAACCTAATGAATCCACAGCCGGTGCTGAGAAGTTCAAAAGAGTGGGGGAATATACTTATTTTGACGGATCTTGTTTTTCAGACCGAGCACTGGAGGTCCGAGGTCGGCAGGCGGCTCCAGAACCTGGAGAAGCTCGACGGCGAGACCGTCATACACGGCACCGGGGAGGAGCTGGCCAATCCCAGAGGAAGCGACGGACAAGTCTTGCCCCAGGAGGACGGCGCCCACTAGACGATCTTTTTTTATAAAAAGTATGGGAAATGAATTAATGGATTGGTTAACTGATTATTTTTATCATTTATATTCTGGGTATATGAACGGCGCCCTTTGAGTCCAGTTTAGTCTGTAAATGGTTTTTTTTTTTGGTTTTCGTGTAGAAGCTTGATTTTTAATATTTTAATAAAAGCGCATATACTTTGATCAAATATATGTCAAGAGTGAAAATATCAAGAGGGTTTAAGAAGGTAAATGTATAAAATAACCGACCGATTATTAATCGAACATCGATTTTTTAATAATTAATAGATTTTCAGTTTCAAAAAGCCCGCTTGAATTTTTATCGAGATTTTTTAAAACGATAAATAATACAGTGTACCAGTGAGTCTAGACTTCAGATTTTTCAGATTATGTAAAATTGTAATTTTAAGTAAAAATAATTCCAAAGCGAGCCACAGAATCTTATCTCCATTACGAAAAAAAAGACTCAAAATCATTATGCATGAAAAAAAGTAGTTTAAGCTAATTACTCTGAACTGTAAAAGCAATCAATATGCTGATAAAAAATCACATTAAACACAGTAGTTAAAATATAAAACTAAATAAGAAAAAAAAAAAAATCATTAGTTTTAATTAGTCAATATGGAGGAGAAAGCCTACGTGACATGTAAAAGTCGGGTGTTAGAATACAGGCGAGATTGAAAATAAAGACTGATATAAATACCGGCTCGTCGGTGTACTGTCGAACAGTCTGTCGAGTGTTACAACCAGCTGGAATCGCATTACACGTGTGCGGCAACTATTCACGTATACATATATAAATATATTTGCTCAATACCGATCCGCTGCAACTTTTGATTTTTCGATACGCACGATAGTCTACGACGGAGCTACGACTTTTTGGTGAGCGTGCTTTGTGAGTGAAACGCGGTTTTTTAAAGTTGACCTGTAAGTGATTTTTGAATTTTATTGAGCAAAGTTACTGTTTAATACCATTGATTTGGAAAGAAAAAAATTAGTAGAATCAAAATTTTTATTTTTTAATTCAAAAAATGAGGTTTATATACTAGTAAGATGTACCTTATTTCCGAAACTGCTTTTTGTTGGTAAAGATATTGACAAATTTATACGCAAATAATTTTTCACGATTGTAACTATCAAAATGAACAAATGTAATAAATCAATATTTGCCAAGACTACAAAAAATTTGAATTTCATTTTTTCTTATAGTTTTGCGTCTTGAATATAGCATTTGCGATCAATGACGAATAAGATTTTTCTTAACATTTATGTAAGCGAGCGATTTTATGTTTAGCTTTATTACATAAATACATTATTATCATGAAATAAATTAACTTCTCTTTTCAATAAAGTTTCTAAACTTACTTTAAATTTATTTCAAAAATTTTTTAAACAAAAAATTCGGTTAAATTAAAAAAGTCTTACATGTAAATAAATTGTTAGCTAAAATGAAAAAAAAAACTCCTACGCTTTCTTATTGATACATTTTTTTAATGGAAAAGGTGGAAATTCAAGTCAGCATTACGAGTATGGTAAAAAAAGTTTTATCAAATTGTACCAAAGATTTAAACCAATTTTCATAAAAAATTATTTTATTTATGCAACTCGTATTTATTGTGAAAAAGTTCATATTTAGAGGGAAAATTTTATAAGACCTCAGACTAAATAAGTCTATATGTAATAACAATAAAAAATGTAATAACAATAAAATAATCATCAAAACAACCTAACATTAAATCATCAGAGAAAGATTTTACTAAATTCGGAAAATTTACCTATTCGTGAACTTTAAATAAATAAAAATAAATAAATAAATTTTGAAAATTGGAGGTACTATTTAACTAACTAACTAGAATTTGATATTATAGAAACACCCTGATCATTTTCAAAAAAATAAAAAATTTTTAGTTCGAAAACAATGAAAATAAAATTACAGTCATACGTATTTTGTGAAAGAAATCATTACTGTAAATCCAAAAAAAAATAAAATTTTTTATAATTATAAAATAAATGATTTGAAAAAATAAAAAATAAAAATTCTATCGTACCTGAAGAACGGTTCGTTATAAAACTCAACTAAGCAGTATGAGCGACGACCTGCTTTAAGATCGTAACGTTTGTTAGTGAGTTCCACAATAAACATTTCGAAATGATGAATAATAATAAACCAGGTATATAAAAAAGGTTCTAACTGCCACAAACACATTACGTGAAGATATTACATAATCGCGAGTAGTGTCAATGGATCGAATTTGTTCAGTGTTTTTTAAAAATACCTTTTTTTTTTTTTTTTTTTTTAAATCGTGCGGCTTTTAGTTTACCCAATACACAGTTGTAAAACAACGGTGACCGATTTTGCTTGTCAATTACGCATTCCGGTTGACGATTTCAATCAATCGTACTGAATTGCACGAATTTTTTCGAAAAAGTAATTGTCGGACAGAAATAGCTCTGGATGCATTAGAGTTGCGAGATGACATTAGATGCGATAATCCGGCTTAAGTAGCTGCTTTATCGTCTTACATAATTTTTTTTTTTTTTTTTTCTAGCGTCAGTGTCAACAAGTATTTTATGAAACAAATTGTAAATTACAATATTGACATCAAAATAAATTAAAATTTTTCTTGGTTTTTTTTTTCCCACGCGGTTTGATCATTCTAAATGCTATTGACCCACAGACTGAACTAGAATTATTGAAATTGAAAATAAGAGTTATGAAAATTGTTTAAAAAAATTTTTTGATACAAAAAGTTAAAATGTTAGTTTTTTTCATTTAGTTCAAGTTTATAATATTATATAATACTGTAAATTAATTTCATTTCCTTTAATTACGCCTAACTCTCTTAGAACAGTAAAGTTTACTCTGAGTATTTTAGAATAATTTCTTTCATTTTTTGGTAGAAAAATTAATAATAAAAATTTTTTCTTTAACCTCGAGTTAATAAATTGTCAAAAACTTCGGAAGTTAGTAGATCAAGTCCGAGTATAGCCAGACATGTATTTTTTTCGTCTTTAGACGTAACAGTTTCATTATTTAACTATATATACAGTAGATTTATATTACAATATTTGATAAACTTTACTAACAGTGATACGATGACAGTTTTAGTTTAATAAATTGATACAGATGAATGTTTAGACTTGATGATAAACTTTTGTTAAAAAACTAATAAAATTCTCCCTCATGCTAATTGTCTAAACAAAATTAAAATTAATCCGTTGAAATCTGATTCTTATCTCTCAGCTTCCAGTTGAAAACAATAATTAGTCCCAGAGGTTAAGGTAGAAAATAACAAGACAATAAATTAAACCGTGGCTTAATCCGGCTTAATCAAATAAACCGAGGCTTCGGCGGTTCGAGTCGCGTCGGGTGCAACCAAACGGGATTAAAGATTTAATATATTCAATTTCTCGTGTGTATTATTATATAATAACCGACAAAGACACCTCTGGCTACCTCCCTATGGCTTACTCGCGCACCTTCAGCCTCGATCACACTGCCGGTTTACTACCAGGGCGAGACTAATTTTTTTTTTTTTCAAGAATGAGGACGACAATATATAAATTTGGCTCTCTTCAAAAATTCGATGTACTTAAAAAAATATGTTTCATGTTTTCCTTGTATTTGTTTGTTTTATTTTTTTGATAAACAAGTGTAATGTAATTGATACTGGTAGAGAAATGGGATGTAATAAATTATAAAAATTGTTTCTGTAAAACGAGGATTTTTTACTGGTTCTTAAACTTTGTTATCATTATTATTATAATTATTAAGAGGAAATATAAAAATTGGAAATTTGTTAAAATGCTTGAACTGGTTTTAAACAGAATCGATGGAAACTTAAGAACATATGTTTGTAATCTGCCCAAAAACTCTAAATAACAAAGTTTTTTTTTAAAAAGATGCAAATTACCGGTTGGATTAATAAGATAAATCTGTACTATGCTGTGCAATAATATATATTGTTGATATTCCAGTGCAATAATATACCTTATTGGATCAGTGACAGAAATAGTAGTTTTTTAAAACGATATTTTTAACCAAAATAATCGTGTTATAGATTTTGACAGACGTATTTACCGATTTTTGGAAAAAACTACGATTATTTTGAAAAATGTTGTCATTGTAGGCATTACTATACTTTTAGAGCTCCAATAAAGTATTTTATTGCACCACGGGCATGATATTGCATTGCATCCAGATTTATCATACTGATATATAAACGTCCAAATGCTTTAGTTGTTATTACATCGAGGTTTAGCAGTTTTTATTATAATTTTATTCAGATTACATAAAAAGTGATCATTTTTTATTAATTTACTTAATTACTATCTAATTAATGTTTTTTTCATTTTAAGATATTTTTTATTATATTAAATTTTATGTCAAAAACAAAAATTTCATTTCAGTTGTTTGAGCTGTTACGCAAGCTATTTTAGACAGATTTTTAGCCTCACATTTTAAGCGAAACATTGAACGTTCAATTAAAAAAAAAAAATTATCTATAAAATATTCTAAAATCATTAAAAATGAACAATAAGTTCGAATAATCTTACTGTACTTGCATTTTCTGTTTGCATCATCCAAGATAATTTTTTTTCAATTGCAAATGTTTTCGTGTTAACTTGCTGATTTAAAATCCAAATTAGAACGATTTTTATTTATCCAATCAAGAAAAATTTTTTTATAGCCTGAATAAACTGATGAATAATTGATATAAGTTGTGAATAATACTTTTGTCAATAAATTTGAATAATACTTGGAAAAAAAATCTTACTTACATGAATGGTTCTGGTTTACTAAATTACTTACGTATCAATAAACATATTCGGTTGTGTCGCAAACAGCATTCTATTGCAATAGTATTATGTCACAGATAGTGCAACGTACTTTTTCTTTACAATATTCAAAACATTTTTTTATTTAAAATTTTTTTTTCATCTTAAAAATCATTTATTCAAAGTTTGTCTCGTGAACTGTTAAAATTTTCGACAGCACCGATAAAAAATGTATTGATAATTTAAAAAAAATTTAGTGAATGAAATTTAGGGATCGTTTTCTAATAAAAAAATTACCAAAAATTTGTACTTAACTCCGAATGAACCTCCACAGTTCAGAAATTTTGCATTTTCTTTACTTTCCCAT
The DNA here is from genome assembly GCA_038277355.1 of Encarsia formosa. NCBI lineage: Eukaryota > Metazoa > Arthropoda > Insecta > Hymenoptera > Aphelinidae > Encarsia > Encarsia formosa. The sequence continues at coordinate 3,239,730 of CM076185.1, read as the reverse complement.
AAAATTATAAAAATCATCTTGAGAGTCAAATAAAACAAATTATACATATTTAAAATATTTTGTGACATCACTGTTATTTATACTACAATATTCCATAAAAAAAGAATCTACTCAAAATTAAACCATAAATTTTTTTTTTTTTTTTTAATTGATTTACAAACAAGTAAAGCCAGTTTAAGTAGAAGCAAGGGAACTAGAGAAACTGGGTCGAACTTCAGATACCATGAACACACCGCGAGCAACCGAAAAAAGCTTAGGGTCTCATAGGGTTTCCCTCGCGCCCCATATAACTTCCCACGCGCGGGAAGAAGAAGAAGAAAAAAAAAAACATAACACAGAGAATCGAGAACAACGAGTGTGACAGCCTCCAGCCCGCAGGTGGGAAGACGTACACGTGCCCGTACGGGGGAAGGGGGGGCAAGGGTGGGGGTAATTTTAATGCCGACCCCCTTTGATGGCGCGTGCACCCCGAGAGGTGCACTTAAACGCCAAGTCGCGGACCGTTTGGTTCTACTCCGGTACCACTGTTTGTGTTCATTTTTTGTAAGTGCCGTCGGACTGAGGATTTTCATAAAGGTACGGAGAAATTTTTTTTTTTATTTTACTTTTGAGATGATGGGTCCGGACGGATGATTTAGAAAAATAAAATTGTATTTAACAAAAATAAAAGGGTGAATAATTTTTTCAGAAAATGAAACTTTTGTTTCAAAATAATTTATTACTGAGATATAATTGATTATTAATTTTTTAAAATTAAATATTAAAAAAAGTGTTTTTAATAATTTACTAGTCAAAAATTTATTTCATAATTTTTTTTTTATTATTGCAATATATTTGTTTTAAATTATTATTATATTATTTTGAAACAATAAAATTTTATCAAACAATATTATAAACACTGGGCATCCAAATAAATTCAATATAAGAAAACCTCTTTCTGTTTGGGTTTGGTGTCCTCGAAGTGTGTTTTGTTTTGTAGATTAAGATTTAAAAAACTTTATTAATACTTATTTTTCGAGAGCTAATAAATATAAGTAATAAAAAGTAATGCAAAAAAATAAAATAACTGTCTTAATGATCAATTAGTCCTTATTAGAAACTAAAATTAAAAATTCAAGATTCTGTAACAATATGTGGGATTAATTACGTTTTTTTCATTAAGAAAAGCTATATAATTATTAAAAATGATTTGACTTAACTATAGGTCTCGGTAATCACTTTTTCACTTAACTCGTACACTCAGAGCACATTTTTTATCCTGCTTGACATAGTATACATTACATTAACACAGTTTTATGAAATTAAATCAACAATCAGTAATGCCTCTTCTACACTGGCGGATCATCCGAAGGCCGGATTAACTTTATAATTGTTATATCGTGCTTCCATATTTGTAAATTATACTAATTTTTGTGGTTACAGGTAGAGAATATTGATTTTGAATGTAATTTCGAAAAACCGTGCTGTATATCTACTCATAAGCGAGATATAACAATTTAAAAGTTAAGAAGTAAAAATGCAGTTCTAAAAAAAATTAATAAACAAAATGCAGATTTAATTTCGTTTGGAAAAAGTAACTGATAATTTTGCCAAGAATTTATCCTGCACGGTCGCCTACGAGGGCAAAAATATCACGTTACCATTGCATAGGCAGACTTGCATGATTGGGTAATTAGATATTGTCGAGAGAATATTTTCCATGTAAAAATTCAGTACTTTTTTTATAATTTCTTTTTTATTTTGATAAATAATCAAATCTGTAATTATTGAGTACATCAAAATGAAGAAATTTTTATAATTATTTGGAATTTTTCTTGATTTTACCGACGTATAAGTTTTTTTTCTAAAAGTTATAAATTTATAAGTTTTATAAATTTATAAATTTATAATTTCATCTAGCGCTTTTCAATAAATCGATGAAATAACGAAAGTCAATGGAATATCTGCAATCTCGTATAATGTATGTATTTCAGTAAAGCGACGAAAATGACATCGCAGTTTGAAGAGGACTCGGATCTCGCGCGCATCGATCTGAAATCCGACAACCCCTACGATCTCTTCAAAGAGTGGCACAAGGAGGCTTGTGTGTACTGCACCGGATTGCCCCACGCTCTTTGCTTGGCTACTGTATCAAAGTAAACACTGTATTTTATTACCACTAACTAAAAGCCATCGAGCTATATCATCATAGCTCTCAATAATACCTCAAATATTGCTAAAATCATATTTTATTTTTTTGTCAGATTTTTTTTAATTACATACATAAAGAAATGTGAAAAAAAAATTCAACTAGCTTTTTGAACGAAATTTCAGAAAAAAAGTTAGGTCAAACTAGATGGCGCTGTTTTATCAGTAATATAAATTTTTTCAAAAAAACTAAGATTAGCTGTTAATATTTCATTAATAATGCATCGTTAATAGTGAGTTTTAGAATTTTGAGAGTCAAAATGACTGAGAGTAAATATTTCTTGGATGGCTGATTTTAAATCCCCGCCGAAATGCTTGTCGTGGACGAAGTCACGTGACCGAGTATATTCAAATGCCGTCGATAAAATTAAGTTGTATTAGAAAAACAAATGTAAAACTATGGATGTTGAGTGCAGTTGCAACATATGACTAGAGTGTTAATTAACTTTATAAATTTTATTTACGAAAATCTGTCATGTGACTTCGTCAGATTGACGCTAGAGGGCAAATTTTTTGGCGGGAATTCAAAATCAAAAAATTGTGTTTTTATTGCCTTTGCAGAGACTTGCAAGTAAGTGCAAGACACGTCGTTTTAAGAAGGCTCGAGGAAGATGGCTTCATCATATACACAGACAGCCGAAGTAGAAAAACGAAGGAACTGGTAAATAAAAAATGTTTTGATTAAACTGGTAAAAAGTGTAACAAATATTTATAGTATTGTACGAACTTTAGGATGAAGTACCTACGGCCGCCATGTGCTTCTTGTGGGCCTACAACAATGACAAAAACCAAAAAATAGCTAGACAGGTAAGAAAAAAAAAAAGTTACTAGTATTCTCAGAAATTTTTTTTTTATGATTCATCTAAGAACAAATAATTTTTCGTTCGTTTTGAGAATGTAGAGAACGCAAAAAGTTTTTTACTTTTGATACAAAGATAATTTCAAACTTGTCACATTCTCAAATGAAAGAAAAAATATCGAGTGAAATCTCGCATTGTGCTAATACTCGATGGAGTATGAAAAAAAATAACGATTGTGTAACTGTACTTATAAGGTACGAATAGAGGGAAAGGTGGTGGTCCTCGACAAAAAGAGCTACGCGGATCTGTACGAGAAGGACAAGCTTTTCTGCAAGATACGCGCCTACATCTGCCAGCAGGACAAGGAAGTCGAGTGGAACGAGCTCAAAGCCCAGCACGATCAATTATTGAACGAAGTGCGACAAAGAAAGACCACCCTTCCGATGCCCGATCATTGGTGGGTTTTTTACAATTTAATCTTTTTTTTTTTTTATTACTGAGCGCATGGCTTCTTGTCGAAATGTATGGATTCGGTTATAAAAATATTATTTTATGAAAAAATTAGTAAAATCGCAATTTTGTACAAAAATCTAAAAGAGTTTTACTCTCATTATTCTTTCTTCAAAATTTTTAATAATTTTTTTCTATTTATTATGAACAAGTTTGAATACGACAGATTATTCGCTTGAACTAGAAAAATGAGTGTACTACTTATACTAGCGATGAAAATAATTGCTTATATAAGACAGTTGGGTAATAAAAATAATCACAAACAGATGAATAATTATACACAAATAGCTGAATAATTATTGAAAAACTGAAGTTTGCTAACCGGAATGGTAATTAAGGAAAACACAAATCGCATTACTTCAATTCTAGTTTATTCGCGCTCATTTTTTTCACTTTGAAAATAAAAACATACGTCCCTGCGAGAAATTTCCGCCAGAATATTGCCAGACAGTGGGCAGATTTAGCGAAATTGGGCAGAAATTTAGTAGGGTTAATCGCCAGATTCTTGACAGAAGGCCAATGCTTTACGCATAGGGATTCTGGCGAGCTATAGCCTAAACCTTTTCATTTTAAATTGTAACATTGATTACTAACAAAAATATGTTCAGTTTCATAACTTGACTCTGAAATTTTTCTTTTTTTTTTTTTCCTTATGTTGAACATTTTTCTCATCCATTTTGATGTAATTTTAAAATATTATTCACACAATACCAGCCCTGCTGTATAGCCACACGTGTGGCTACCTTCTGGGGAAATTATCTCCAAGGCGTAAGTATTACCAGGTGCACCAGGTATCCGCCCTGGCCCCTCCGGAGTCAAAACTTCTAAGGGAAATCATCTCCAAGGCGTAAGTATCACCAGGTGCACCAGGTGTCCGCCCTGACCCCTCCGGAGTCGAAACTTCCTGGGAAAATCATCTCCAAGGCGTAAATATCACCAGGTGCACCAGGTGTTCAGCCTGACCCCTCCGGAGTCCAAACTTCCTGGGGAAATCATCTCCAAGGTTTCAGTATAACCAGGTGCACCAGGTATCTGCCCTGGCCCCTCCGAGGTCCAAACTTCCTGAGGAAATCATCTCCCTGGCGTAAGTATCACCAGGTGCACCAGGTATACGCCCTGGTCTCTCCGGAGTCAAAACTTCCTGGGGAAATCATCTCCAGGTTGTAATCGCTATCCTATACGCTAGGTCACTGCCCTAACTCCATAGGTGTTAAAATATTTAGCAAAAGAAAAAAAATTTGTTCAAGTCCATTGTACGTGTGGCTATACAGCAGGGAGAGGTTAGGATTTTCAAACAGCAAGCATAATTCATCGATTAAAAATTAAAATTATATTTCTATAAAATTATTTGATTATTTTTTATCAATTTTGTAACATCGGAGCTGCATGCTGCTGCTCCGATTTGTAAACTAACCTCTCATCAACGCATCTAGGTACATATACATATATGTATATATATAGACATATACATAAAATAATAAGCTTGACAGAATTTTCTGCCCACTATCTGGCGAGCACCCCAGACGTTCTGTTGAAACTTCTAGCAGGGGTGTAGCGTTTTACTAAAAAATATAAATCTTGAAATAAATATCTAAATGTTACTTATGACTGAATTGTTAAGACTAAATAATAACATTACGAATTTTAGTAATAACTATTTTCAATTTTTGGTTTGCATCAGCCTTTTAAAAACTTTAAAATCTATATAATAACATAAAAGTCAGTGCAAGGGGTAAAATCGTATATTCAATACAAAGTAAATTTTTTACATAATGCAGAAAAATAATAAGTTGATCGAAAGAGGCTACTCAGTCCCATAAAAAAAGTGACTTTGGTTTTTAAGTTTTTCAATTTATTTTCTGTTAAAGTAAAAGTTTTTAACATTTTTATCATAACAAAACATTTCTAATGATTAACGCTTTTATCACTTTGTCGTTTTTATATCAAATGAACTTGGTTTTTTTTTGTACCAATGCACTCGGTTTTTATGGTTTCTATAAATTCGATATTTTCAACAATGCTAACTAAAGATTTTGTTTTTTTTTTTACAGTATCGGGTACAAACTACTACCAACATCAATTGAGTTTTACTACGCAAGAGACAACTTGATAGGTGACAGAATTTTGTTTGAAAAGGACAGCCCGTCGTGTCCGACATGGACACAAAAAAGAATCGCAGCTTGAGCTTTGAATTGAACGCTTGAGTTTCATGCCGTATCAAACTTTTTTGATGTATTGAATTATTCATGCTCTTTCAAACTTATTCTTTTTTAGCATATTTCTACCATTGTTTTCTTTTTTTAATGTATATGTTTTACCCTATGTATACAAAGTTTATAAACTGTTTGAAATAAAAAAAAAAAACATGTAGTTAAAAAAAAAGTTTATATTTTGTAAGAACACAAATTATTATTATTTTATTTCAATGCCACAGTGCTAGCAGAAGACTTTGTATAACAGCTTTTTTACAGTCAGAATCTTAGATGTCATTGAAAGTTGAGCTATTTTAATACGAGACATTTTATTAACCAAAACCTTCAAATTCTAAGATAAATTTAAATTTTTTACTTTAAAATGGTATTTATTTCATGGATCTATCTTATTTCTCCAGAAAAATTTTGCTAGAAGAAATTTTAATCGAGTAACAAAAAAATAAATAAATAAATAAATAAAAATTTTGCACAAGTAAATGTATGCTTTTTCAAATTTTATTTTTTTTAATTGATTTATATTACTTAATTTGAATTTGGTTCAATTTTCAACGTAAACAATTTTTTATAGGTTTATCAGTTTTATAAAATCTTGACATGTTATTATTATTTAAAAACTAAAAAAGAAAAACTGTAATCGTTTTTTCTTTATTAATTTTCCAATTTTCAAGCCTATATTATATTTATTTAAATGAATCTTAATTGGTTTATGTATGTATACATACATTCGCTACAAGATTTATTATTACCACAAAAGTATTATTTTAATAATATCAAAAATTTGAAAATTATGTTAACTTTTATTCAGATCTACTTAAAATTTGTTTTCTAACATTTGTAAATTTTTTCAAAAACACGCATGATAAGCTCACAACACAGATAAAACAATTGAAAATTATGATTTTCCTCCTAATTTAAAATTTATAAAAAACCAAAAATGTAAATCCCCTCGGTAAATAAAGACAGCAGGAAGAAAATTTGAAAACAGAGCAAACCGTAAATCCTCCAAAAGTAAAACAGAGTCTCGGGGGCTGAAGGGCCGCCGCGTGGGTGTGTTTTTGCGGTCACACGTCATCGTCGTTCCTGCGGTTCTTCTAAAATTCATCAACGTAATACCCTAGCCGAGCCGGCTCGTACTCTTTATCCTTACCCCGGGCGCTGCGTAACGTCGCAGTTGCGCAATTATAAATTCAAGGTGTGCACTCTCTGGCGGTGACACATAATAAGGAAAGCCGACCGTCCGAGATTGTTTATGCTCTGCATTTCATCCTGAATTTTACTATTCTTTTTTTTGCAAGAATAAGGGATTTTTGGGGTTATTTTTTTTTCTTATGGGTGCAACAATTACGGAGAAATTTAAGGAGATATGAGGAAATTTGGGGAAGGAGTTGTACGCAGTGTGGTTGAGACTTTTTTTACTATGTAGAATCCAAAATATATACAAGAATATGATAAAAATTAATCTTGAGTTTTAGAAAAAACTTTTTCAGCTGAAAGCTCACTTTTCACTTTACCTAAAAAATTTTCCAAATTTTCATAGTGTTTTGTCATTGAAATTTATCATTTTTAAAGTAGGATTCAAATACTAAATTTTAAAAAAATTCTTTGAACTTTATTGCGAAATCGTTTACATCAAAGCAAAAACTCTCAGTAAATTTCATAAATGACAGCTTGGTGGCTTCATTAAAGCCCTTACTTTGAGCTTTGAAACTTCAGCTTCATCCATTGTTATACAAAATATCTACTTCAATTTTTTTTCTTTTTTTTTTCACGTAGGTCCAGAATAATTCTAGTAAGATGCAATTAAATATGACAAATAAATAATCAAAGCTTAATTAAAATGACAGCAGGCAAAAATGTATTTAAACTCTTTCGATTTCCATGAATATAGTTATAAGCATACATTTAATTTTAAAGTTTATGCAAAAAAACTATAGGATTCACAAATTTCAAAATCTTGATTGGTTGCGCATTAGATTTGGCATATAGGTACAAAAAATTGAAGTTTATCTAGTTTTATTTTTATTCTTGCTCAAAAAAATTAATATTTATACAAATTAATTTTTCAAAAAGATTTTTGCCCTAAATGTTCGTAATATTTTAATAATTATTATTTATTAGAATTTTCTATAGAAATTTAGGAAAAAAACTGATTAATAATGATTTATTCTAATGATAAAATTTGGTCCACGAGGTGCTGCCCCCAGCCGTGAAATACATGAACTTTGAGCTTATCCCGATGGGCAATGAGCATCCGGATCTTACAACTTTCATTTACTTGAGCTTATACTTTTAAGTATTTCGAAATTTACAAATTTTTGGTTCTGTATTTCGATTAAACCGAAAAAATTTTCCAGTGTAATTTTCTAAAAAATATTCGAGTAAAGAATCCTAGTTTACCAGCATTAAGTAATTGTACGGTAGATTAAAGGAAAAGAATCAATTGTTATCTTTATTTGTCTTGTTTAAATTGTTTGAAATTTTAATTAAAAAAATAAATAAAAACTTATCAACTTACTTTATATTAGCAAGAGAATAAAACTTTAATTGATATCTTTAAATAATTAATTCTTGGTGAGCCGGTAATCAGCGAAAAATCCTCTTAGAAACTTTAAGTATAAAAGCTACTTTTGCATTTTGTAGCTTCTTCGAAGTTTTGTATTGTATTTATCCTTAAAAACTTTTAAAACTTGTTTCGCCCAGTTTTAATAAAAAAAATAAAAGTATGAAAAAGTAAACAATTTTAATTTTCGGTTGAAAAAATTGGCTAGGCCGGAATCTAATAAATACAAAAATAAAAATGATTAATTGAAAATTCCGAAAATAATTTCAACCTGAAATACTTTGAAGAATAAGAGAGCACAATGAGCACCGCACATGTCTAAGTATAATAGCCATTATTCAATAAAAATTAATAAATGACGAGGTTGATGATAGACTGCTATTAAATATTTTGTTCCAGTTTTAAATATTGAAAAACTTTATGAACATTATTTCAGCGTAATTTTTTACGTACTATACGAGGAGCTTACCAAATTCAAAATTTTACTATTTTGAATAATTTTTTCATTCTTTCGAAAGATGCTCATTTATTTGTAATTACAATAAAATATTGACAGAAAATATTTGAAATTCTACTCTAGATGGATCAAATATACTTACGGTACAAAACAAATTTGAAATTCCACTTTTTTTTCACTGACATCTTATACAATTTTTTATTTAATAGAAAATATTAAATAAAAAATGGTAAAAAATGGTTGTGCAATAAAAAATTTATAACAAATTACATCCTGTTATTACTCGTGCCTGGATCATCAATACAAAGTCACTTTTCCTATTAATTCACTCCTAGACAATACAAAGTTGATCTGCAATACCATTTTTTATTTTTAATTGTAATTATTTTTTTAATAGCCCAAAAAACCTACTCTTTTAAAGTTATAATATGAGTTAAAAAATTCAGTATATATATACAGTTAATGCAAAACATGAAAAAAGGTTTTTTAATACTTGCATAAATTACATTTGCTTTTTTTTTTTTTAAATATGAACATATAAAATCGACGACTGGTAAAATTTAAAAAAAATCAAGAATTTCCATTTGATACCCAAATTACCAGGAAGTTGTTAAACCGCTCACGCTATTTGCCCGACAGATTCTTAAAATTGGTTTTCTTTGTGGGGGCATAGTAGACCTCTGAAAAGAAAGGGTTATTTTAGAAACTAAAAATAAAAAAAAAGGTATGATTGAAAATATTCAATGCTTTCAGAACTCAGAAGTTGTAGGCATATTTCGGTATTTCCCAAGTCAATTTTCACTAAAATAGTATAATCAATATAAAATAATATATATGTATTCTTGGGCTTAGCTTTTAAAAGTTTTTGTTGAATTAATAATGGATTTGCGAAATAAAACGTCATCAAATCAATATCTACCACAAATCTTTGAAAAAATCCATGGTCTGCGCTTCGCGTTCCCAATTACCAAACAAAGTAGTGTAATTTTCTAAGCTTTAATCGTCAAATTAGCGCGTTCCTTTAAAGCCTCTCGAAAACCCTCAAAAAAATTCGTTCGTTTGACATCAGATGTAAAAAAAATAAAATAAAATAACATATATTCGCGTCGTCTTGCCCCCCTCCTCTCTCTCCCGCCGCCGAATTCTCCTCCTCGAGGTTTAAAGTCCACCGCACGAAAAATTATCATCGCCGCCGCCGCGCCAGACAGACTACACAAGCTGCTCCCCCTCCACCCCCCCAGACGTCTGGCTCACGCACACCCACACGGCACGTGCACACCGACTCTGCTGCTGCGGCCTGCGGGTGCCCCCGAAAATATATCAGCGAGCCGCGAGCTCAGTATCGAGGTCTAGCGCGTCCAAAGTGCACTGTGCGTATGTGCGCGTGTAATTTTTTTTATGCAAAATTTAAACAAAATAAGTAATAAAGTTTAGAAGGTAAATAAATTAAGATAGGTACGGTACGAGTCTGCAGCGCCGGCGACCGATTAAAAACGTCGGCAGCTTAACCTCCCCCCCTACCCCTCCCCTCCCCCCTGTCTGGTCTAGGGGCAGTAACGCCGAATTTCAAGAAGCTCGCGGGTGCAGATAAGCGACGTTGTTTTGAAGCTTGGATTTTATTGTTTCTGCTAAGGTGATTTGTTGTGTTTTTTGTATTTGTTTTGGTGCGGGTGCGTTAGCTACACTCAGTGCAGCTGCACTTTTTTTTTAGGCGAGGCGTATTGGCCTCGTTTGTTTCGGACGACGAATAGTTTTTTTTTTTTTCGCAATGTAAACTTGCAACAGTGCGTTTTTATATTTATGTTTTATTTATAGATGCTAAGCGGCAGCTTGAGGCAGGCTACTTGAATTTAATCATCAAATTTACGGGTTATGTAGCTGGTGTTAGCGAGCATGGAGGATATTTGTTGAGGAGTTTTTGGAAGTTTGACATGTACATTCTTGTCAACTTCCACAAGTGGAGTTCTCCAGCTAAGATGCTGCTGTTAAATTGAATTGGTGGTTCAACTCAAACTGCAGGCAGAATGAAAGTCACCGCAACAATACTGCTTGTTGCTGTTGTCATCTGTGCCACCGGATTGGACTTTGTTGGGGCTGAAAGAATATGTGCGGTGAAGAAAAGAGAGATACAAAGTGAATCCGAGAGCCAGAACTCAGTTGATGACATAGAAGATGCCCTCAACACCAACAATAACTCACAGGTTAGACTTGTTTAATCGTACTTTGGTGTTTAAGAGAATGATTGGTTTGATTTTATCAAAAATTTCATGTTGGATATTGGTTATGTTCTTTTTTTGAAGCCCAACTGAAATGGTTTTTTTTTTTACTATTTAGGCTGAGAACGAGATCAAATTTGTCAAGTGCAATCAGTACTGTTACACGCTGTGGCAGGAAGAAAGTACACCCAATGGAACCAAAATCAATATTTTTCTTCAAGGTGAGAGAGATATAAAAAATGTCTGTGTTTTGTACTATTGTATTGAGTCAGTGTTGATGAAATTTTTTACTTTCATAGGATGCTGGAAGGAAGAAAGCCACCATTGTGAAAATTCAGAATGTATTTCCAATAGGATTGCAAATGTTCTTAGCGGAACAAAGTTTTGTTGTTGCAAAGAGGACTACTGCAATGTTAATGTTACAGATCCTGTAGAGAATAAATTACTTTTGACTAGCCCAGCAAGTAAGAATAATTTAAATGTGATCATTAAAGGTATTTTTTATTTGGATTTTTATTTTCAAGAGAATTCTTAATTTAATTTTATTTTTTTTATAGCTGATTTATAACTTTAATTTTATTTTTTCATTTTTAAAAACTTTATTTTGAAAATTAAGATTTTTCTTACTCTTATTCTTTTTAAAATTTTTCATGAGTTATGTTGATAAAAAAAAATTTAACAATTTTTTAGCTACTGAATATTTGGAACAAGTGGACTCTGAGCATTGGATGCTAATAACTTTGACTTCCTTAATTTGTGTTTTACTAGTTACATTTATACTGGGTGTTTTAATTTATACAATATATTCAAATCACGCTTCCTTAAATTTGGGAAAGCCACTGCCTTATAATGACAATTTTAATGAAGGCAATGGGCTGAAGACTGGTACTTACACTTTTGATCATTTGAAACTCACAACATTAGTCCGTAAGTTGATTCAACTGATAAGAATAAAAGCTTAAAAACCCACTAAGTCAAATAAATTTCTTAAGCCACAAGTTAATTGTTTTCAGGACAAGGGAGGTATGGATCAGTTTGGCAAGGAAGTATGGGAGACCAGGAAGTTGCGGTGAAAATTTTTCCCGACCAGTATCAAAGTTACTTTTCAAACGAGCGAGACATTTATTGTCTGCCTTTTATGGAACATCCATCCTTGCTCCATTATTATGGTAAATAAAATTTTTAAAACATTTTGATATCTGATTGATTATATTGAGGTTTTAACGAGTAAAATCAACTTATACAGGATCGGATGAGCGCGTAAGTTTGGATGGCAACAACGAATACTTACTGGTACTCTCTTACGCTCCCGGTGGTACCTTAAATGAATTTCTGCGCTACCACACTTTCGACTGGAAGACTTTTTGTAAAATGGGTCTATCAATAATCAAGGGGCTCGCTCATCTCCACACGGACATACGCAAAGGAGGTAAGTTTATTCCAGTTTAATCTCTGCATATCCCTCACATCAGCTAAAAACATGAAAAAAACGAATAATTTTATTATCGTTCCAGATAAGTTCAAGCCATGCATCGCGCACAGAGACATGAATTCAAAAAACATCCTCATCAAAGCCGACGGAACGTGCTGCATATGCGATCTTGGACTGGCTGTGCAGATCTCGGGTTCAAAATACTTCTCTCACGGGGAAGAACAGCACGCTGAAACTAAGTCAATTAACGATGTGAGTACCTTATTTCAAATCAAAACTGTTAAAAATGAGTGTCTAAGGTATATATGGATCAGTAGGAGTTATTATTCGTTTTTTATTAAGTACGTTAAAAATCGCAAGTTGGAATGATTGACTAGAGTATTTCACTAGCCTCTTTAGTACCTCAAAGGAAAATACAATAATTATAATTTAGCGAACTTATCAATATTTATTTACAAATAGCTACTCATAGCAGTTATAACTAATATCTTATTGTACAATTGCCTTCTGCTGATGCATATAGGTCTGTATTTAATTTTGTGGAAAGTGTCCTAGACAACAACTTAATTAATTATTAATGACTACAAAGTTATAATTTTATATTTTTCTTTCTCAGGTGGGAACATTGCATTATATGGCACCCGAGGTACTCGAAGGTGCGGTTAATCTTCGCGACTGCGAGAACTCTCTGAAGCAAATCGACGTTTACGCCGTGGGTCTGATACTCTGGGAATTGGTGTCACGATGCTCCGACATTTACGCTCCAGGATCCGAAGTACCGCCTTACAGACAGCCCTTCGAGAAAGAAATTGGTAAATAGATAATTAAAATCGAAAAAGAAAAAATTAAACTTTTCGCTCTTGGATTAAAAAAAAAGATTTTATATATGATTCGTGGCTGAAACCAATTTTAATTTTTTAGGTCTGCACCCAACATTTGAACAAATTAAAATGCTGGTCTCGCGAAACAAAGCTAGGCCGATTTTAGAAGGCAACTTGGCCGATAAAGTTGGCGTGAAATTGATTAAAGAAACTATGGAAGACTGCTGGGACTCGGACGCCGAGGCTAGACTGACAGTCCTGTGCATTGAAGAACGAATGATGGAATTGCAATCCCACCAAAGTAATTTTTCACTTCAAATTAATTACGCATTGAAATTATTCTATTAAATCTAATTTTTACTAATTATTGTTTTAGTCTCGATGAATTTCGCGGACGGTAGTCCAATGGTGAATTCTCACTGCGGTTTTGTGCCTTTGACTACGAATAGCCTTTACGATGGCTCGCACGTTGTGCAGATAAACGACTGCAACAGCAACGATGTCATCGTTGATAATCTAGTAACTGTATCCTCTACCGAAAGCAGCAGTGCCCACGAGCACAGTGGCAGCAGTAAGTTTAAATATGTGTTGAATAAATTTAATACAAGTTTGTATAGTTTTTTGAGTACAAACGATGTGTATTTTTATTTTGGATGTAATACCTCTTTTAAACAAAACGTAAAACTGAAAATAGTTTCATTTAAAAACTAAAACCTCAACTAATTTGAATTTCATTCAACAGCGAAAAACTCAAACGAGTTAGCGTCGCTGACCTGCAACACCACCCACCACTACTTACCCCAGCCTCAGCTCCAGCCTTACCAGGGTCGTAACCCTTGCATGGAGCGGAATCTTATGCAACAGTCCGACTCGTACGAGGAGCTGCGTTGCCACGGGAACATATTGGTGAACAAGTCCCTCAAGCACAGTCTCGAGTACGCGAAGCTGTCGAGCTGCGAGACTCAGTCTCTCGTTCCTCAGGACTACCTTCTGCCGCAACAGCCGGGATCGAATAGTTTAGGGGGGCACAATCACTTTGGGATTAACGGGTCTGTTGCGATGAGGCCCGTCACGCCAATTCCATACGTTCAAGTGAGTTTTGCACAAGATTTCTTGATTAATTTATATTTGACGAAAAAATTATCTCGATTAAGAGATCTTTACAACACGAGTGCTGTTGCGAAAAGAGCATAGTTCATTTAAATTTACACTTCACCTACAAAGAAAATAGAAAAAATCAATTATAGTAGTTTTGGCACATTAATCGTTGAGTATAAATAAATTAATTTTAAAAAATATTTTCTATAAAAAAAAAAAATTTCCAGAACGTGATCTCTGATAGCTCCGGCAGCGGCACATCATACACTAAGCACAAGCAAACAAACGTCCAAGAGTCTTGCTACACTGCCCTGCCAACCTCCACTGCCAGCGGCAGTCCTCGCAGGTCGCGGTTCTCCGGCTGGTCGAACCTCAAGAAGATAATCGCGAATAAGAGACTCGCTTACCACTCCCACTCTCAGCTGCAGTCCCAGGCCCCAGCGGGTTACACAAAGTGCCAAATCGAACGGGAGGACTCGAAGTCAAACCTCTTGTCGAGCAAAAACCAGACCTCGAAGGTGGTGGAGACCAACGTCAGCATAGCCGCCGGCGGGAAGTACGTAAACGGCGTCGTGGCAGACGGGGGATCCTCGTCCCGGCCGTCGACGCTGGCCCTGGTCAGTCTGAAAAACAAGAACAGCGAGGCTCTGAGGTCGTACGACCCTAGCGAGGAAGACGAAGAGGAGATCAGGAATGAGACTGGAAGGGACTCCTCCGGGGATGAGGAGGAGGAAGATTGTAGAGACAAGTTTGCGGATAGCAAAAACGTTACTTGCTTCTAATCGAGAGCGCGTGTGGTGGAAATTGTTTGATAGTCTTTTATTAAGTGACAGAAATTGATGAAAAATTATTTTACTTTTTTACGTTTCCGAATGTAGATCTCAAATTAGTGTCTGTAATTAATTTTTTTTTTTTTTTTTTTTTCTTTTTTTTCTTTTTTTTCAAGTTGGCCCTTTGAGACTTGAAATCTTTCATTAAATTTGTCGATCTGGTATGAGGATATCCAAGATTTTGTTGAAAAAGGTAAAGTATTCGTTTTCTTTTTACTTTATTTACAGAAAGTTTTTTTGTTTAATAATTTTATAATTTGAACGAAAAAAATATTTCAAGATCATCGATCATTCTAGATTTGATTTTAAAGTTTTTTTTTTTAATTTAAACTAAATAAAAATTCTCCGGAAATAATCTTTACATTGAGATGTCACACTTCTAAATAAAATCTTTGAGATGTGACCTTATATCAATGACGAATCCTCGATATTTATTTTGAACTATAAAAGAAAAAATACAAAAAAAATTTTAATTCAGTGCTCTCGGGATCTCAAAGGGACCTTTGAATCAGGTCTAAAATAAATGTAGATTTATTTATATTGGCTAGTATTAGATAACGAAATTAGTTTGTTATAGTAACTGTTGTTTTTTTTTGTATATTAATATTACTTTTTAAATTATCGAAAATTGATATTAATTTTTCTCAGATAATATCTGCGAAAAATAGAAAAGAGTAAATTTTAGTCACCTAATAATTATAATTATTATTTATTGTTGTTATTATTTTTGAATAATTTTGAAGTTTATTTGAAGTAACAAAATTACAATTATTATTATTTTTTTCTTAGAAAAAAGTTTACTTTGAGCTTTTTACTCATGTACAAATTTTTTTACTTTTTAGGTTTAAAAACTGCAAGATACTGAAATAACTTGCATTTAAAAAAAATAGTTTTGTATTTAATTGCTAAACTAGCTATTGTCATTGCATTTTTTTTATAAATAACATTTTTTGTGATAAAATTTACATCGTTTCATACAATTTCTATCATGGTGCAAGAATAAATTTAAACGAAATAATTTTCTACTAGAAGCACACTTTAAAATAGTACTTGTACAGAGATGTTGTATAGGATTATTAATTTAAAAAATGACATACACATTTTATACTTAATGGAAAATAAACATAGTAGTTCATTTTTTCGATATTATAAGAGAAAATAATCTCTGGTATTGATTGGGAGAATTTACGTATGCGATTACCTGTGATTTTTCAATGATTTTAATTTATAATTGAAGATCACTGTATTAATATTACATGTTCATAGTCCACTTTTAACTGTAAAAATAAAAGATATCTATAGGTTTTAACTTGAAAAATTTACAAGTTCCTATTCAATTCAATAATCACGTTTGCAAAAAAAAAAGTTATAAAATTTTCATATGAGTGTATTGAAGTACTTAATAATTAATACATTTTTTGTGTTGATAAAAAAGAAATTTTAAAATAATGTTTGCGTGATAAAGAATAATTTCATATTATAATAAGAAAAATCACAGGTATCTAGAGTTAATAATAAGTAATTTTTTACTTGTAAAATTTGAATTCTAATAGTAAGATGTATTGTGTATTGACAATGCTTGAAATGAAAGTGTTTTATATTACTTTTATATAATTATTTGTAAACATTCCTCAATGCAGTACATTCAAGAATTGACTCTTTGAGAGAAATGATTTTTAAGAGAAAACCGTATGTTTAGCTTAATGAAACCGTTTATTTATGAATTGAGAAAATGCTTTTGTATGAAAATTGCTGCCAATGTTTTTGAATTAGGAAAATTGAAATTTTTTAGCTATAAAGAAAAATTTTATAAATTTAGTTAAACCAAATGAACCTTTTTGCTTTAAAAGTTTTTTTAATTATTCTGAATTTCAGAAAAAATTTAAAGTGCAATGCGACTAAAATTTTGTACACGAAACGTGTGATCAAAAATATCGTACGAAATATAACTAACTAGAATCGAATTTCAAATTTTTTATTAAGGTAAACAATATAGTGATTGTTTTAAATATATTAGGATCTCTTTGGCCAAAGAAGCAAAGCTTCATGATAATTACAGGTGATGTAATTGCTTTGTTTTTGGTAAAGCTGAGTAAATAAAAAAATTAGTAGACAAAATTTTAATAATAATAAAGTAGGTAGTTGTGATAAGACTTTTAACTCCAAAGTAGAGACCAATACTTTTAAAAGTATACACAACTACATTCCAAACTTGAAATGTTTAAAAAAATTTTTATTTTTAAATTTTTAGTTTAAAGTTTTTTTTACGTTTAAATGTGTAAGTAGGTACTGACAGAAAAGTTTTGTAATTGTACATGAAAGATGTTCGTTAAATGCATGTAAACCAAATGTTTTTAAAAATAAAATACAATTACATCTCCAAAATTCTTTTTATTCTAATCAATTTTTTTCTCTATGAATAAATAAAATGGTTAAGTAATCGAATTAAGAATCGAATAAAATTTATTTATTAATGTATCACGAAAAAACTTTGCAGCACAAAATCGAATTCGAAAATTTCACCGAGATTCGAATTTTGAAATTATTTAAATTTATTTGGTATAGTTAACTGATAGTTAATGTAAGAAATTAATCTAGTTTGATTTGATTTGATTATTAAATAAACTCTGTTTAATTTTAATTTAATTTTCAAATAAATTTAGTTTAATTTAAAAATTTTTAAATAAATAAATCTAAAAAGCTCTCAGCTGATAAACCGGAAATCAGCCGGTAACAACAGTCGCCTCAGCTGGGAATTGGGATTTGGGAATTTCCGTTTCCCGCTTAGATCTTATGCCATGATGGCACTTCGCGGAGCAAGACTTTCATTCACATGGTGAGTTAAAAAAACGTTAACATTTTTTATTGATTTCTTTTTACTACTGTTTTGCCGCATTTTAATACCCTTAAGTATTTTTCTCAAATAAATTTTAATTTTTTTTAAATTATTAATTCCTTAATGGAAGATTTTCCGGTTATTCCACGTGGTATTTTTCAAATTCAACAATTTACAATTTGCGGCTGCAAATTTAAACTAAACTAATTTTTATATTCTTTAACAGTAGGTACAAATATTTCTTAAAATAATCGTCCAAGGAAAAGTATAAAAATTCTGCTATAATGTCTCCAAAATCAAAGCCAAGTGCTGGAGTGAAGCCAAGTGAGTATTCGTTTTTTTCATAAATAATTTTATCGACCTTCATGAATTACAATTTATTATAATTTTAAGGGAAAACTCGATCCAGCACTGCAGCATTACCAAATATTAAATTGAGTAAAAATGCTATTGAAGATAGGTTACTTTCAGATGATGAATTTGACCAGGAAATATGTAAGCCCATAAATTCTGGTAAGAATTTAACAAACAATTATAATGTTACAGTAGTAAATGACCAAAGCTTTCGCATGCTGTTTAAACGTATGTCAGATATAAAAGATCCTAAATTCACTCTAGATAAGGAAGAAAAATTAGTAATTAGAAAAACACGACGATCTAGTGGGCGCAGTCTTCCAGTTAAAAGTTATAACGAAGATGATTTGAGTGAGCCTGAACTTCAAAGACCTCGAAGAAGCAAAGCTGGTAAGAGAAAATCTTATTTTCAACCTCAATTGAGTGATGTTGAAGATGAAGAAAACATTCCATCAAAAGCCAACACAAACAATAAAGCAAGATCTATAAAAACTAAAAAAAATTCAAAGGCCTCTGATGAAGCTTTATTATGTGCAACACCTAAGAAGAAACCAAGAAACTCTGAAGATGCTATGCCCGACACGCCTATGAGCAAATTATCAAATAAATTATCTGCTCAGCTTCAATTAGAAACTCCAAAAAAAGTTAAAAAAGGGGAAGAAACTAGTGAAAGCAAGACATTAAGAAGCAAAAACCCCAAAAATTATATATTAAATGAGAGTTATGAAGAGGATAACGACGATGAAGACAGAGATCCTGATTTCAAAGAATCAGATTTAAAGTATGAAAGTGATAGTAGTAGTTGTAGCTCTGTTGATGAACACATCTCTAGTGAAGAATCTGAATATGAGGAAAATAGAACTAGATCGTACCATTACAAAAACAATAGATCTAAAGCAAGCAAAACACCTGTGAGTACTCCCAAAAGTACAAGAAAATCAATCAGCACATTGACTCCATCCATGCACGAAAGACTAAAAAAAGTAGCCAAGCCTACTACTCCGCTGCAACAAGCTCGATTGAAGCTTCACGTGAGCGTTCTTCCAAAGTCTTTGCCGTGCAGAGAAGAGCAGTTCAATGATATTTACACATTCTTACATGGAAGATTGTCTGATTGTAGTGGAGGGTATGTACTTTTATAATTACTTGTTACTCTTGATCAGAATTTTTTTTGAAAGTCTTTCTATTTTTAATTTATTGAAACTATTGTCTTTGCAGCTCTTGAGTAAATTTTTTTTTTGTATTAATCACTGCTTGATATCTAAATAATTTTTAAAGTTTGTAAATTTTTCAACTAATCAAAATTTTTGTTTTTCACAGATGTATCTACATTAGTGGTGTACCAGGTACTGGAAAAACTGCCACAGTTACTGAAGTGATTCGTTGTTTAAAAAAAGCTCAAGACACCAATGAACTGCCAGAATTTGATTTTGTTGATATCAATGGAATGAAACTTTCCGAGCCTCGACAAGCTTATGTACAAATTTGGAAACAGCTGTCAGGAGAAAGCAAAACGTGGGAGGAAGCTCAAAAATTATTGCAGAACAGGTTTACAAAGTCCAGTTCGAGAAAAAAAATGACTTTGCTTCTTGTAGACGAGGTGATAATTTTTCCATGATATTCATGAAATTTTAATTTACCTATTTTAATTTAAATAAATTTTTTTTTTTTTTAAGTTGGATCTCCTGTGTACAAAACGTCAAGACGTTGTTTACAATATTCTGGATTGGCCAAGCAAGTTAAATGCCAACTTGGTAGTGATCACCATAGCAAATACCATGGATCTTCCGGAACGAATTTTAATGGGCAGAGTAACGTCAAGGCTGGGACTAACGAGATTAAGTTTTCCAACGTACACGTTTAAACAGTTGGAAGAAATCGTCTCGTCGAGACTAAAGGGTTTCAATGCTTTCAACAGTGAAACAATTCAACTCGTAGCTCGGTAATTCATCAAAATTTAATTTTAAATTGTTGTTATTTTTTATCAGAGGTTGTCATAACAATTACAATCATTTGTATATTTTGCAATTGTTAGTCTAGTAAACTAAGTTTAATAAAAAAATTAGTTAACTTATTTAACAGAATAGAAAAGAGAAGAAATAGAATTAAAAATTAGAATATATTATATTATGCATGCATTAAAAAAAATGTATAAGTTTTTATGAGAGTCAAAGCAGTGTAAATAATTTTATGTTTTGGTTCACAGTAAAGTCGCTGCTGTGTCCGGGGATGCCCGAAGAGCCCTCGACATTTGCCGTCGAGCCACAGAAATCGCGGAAAACAACGACAGAGAAGTCGTTACGATGGTAGAGATTCAACAAGCTCTGACCGAGATGATTGCCAGTCCCAAAATTCAAGCTATCAAGAACTGCTCGGACATGGAAAAAATTTTTTTGAAAGCCGTTTGCTCAGAAGTCAACCGCACCGGGGTTGAAGAAGTAGTTTTTAAAAAAGTTTATATACAAATGGAAACGTTGCTTAGGATTGACGGTGAGTTATGTTAATAATTCAAGATTTTTTTTTAGATTTTTCAAATTAAATTTTATTAAGAAACAAAAATCTGAACAATGCTTAGCTTTTTTTAAAACAAAGAATAAAATATAATTATTGATAGTTATCGACCTATGTTTCTTTAAATTCATAAAATGATGAAATTTCTTACCACCAAGATCTCTGAGTGCCATGATTATATACATAGTATTTGCTATCTGAAGAAAATTTAATTAAATTTTTAAACTATTGAATTTTTGATAGTGTTTTAAAAAGTAAAACTTTTTTTTCAGGTCTAGAAGTTTTGAATATTTCAGAAGTACTGGATGTTTGCGCGAGATTGGGATCTTACAGATTGCTCATATGTGAACATTCGAAGCGCGACATTCATCAAAGATTGTTTCTCAATGTATCTACAGATGATGTTTACTTTGCCATCCAAAACGCCTGAATTGGCCTTACTAGTTTTATAATATTTATTTAAATGCATGGTTTGTCATGTGAGTATAAACTATTTTTTTTAGTTCTGTATAATAAATTAAGTATCTAAATGATGATTTACTTACCACCAAGATCTATGAATGCTATGATTATTCATGTATTTGCTAATCTGAAGATAATTCATACTTATGATAATAGTGAATATATTTTATAATTATTTAATCATAAACATATTTATTTTATTTCAGATTTTTCAAGATTGTTTTTATTTAATCAAGACCAAGTGTTGATCCGTCATTCTTTACAGCTAAGAAATATTATAATCTTGAGAAATAATCTAAAGAATGAGCGTAATAAGTTTTTAATTGTAACTCAGATTATTCAGATTATCATTTTTTCCAGTTTATCATAGTCAGATATTAAAAGTTATTTGTATAAAAGTTGAAGATGTTGAATATATTTTAAGTTTTATCATTCCAAGGAAAATCTGGAAGGACTAAAGAGTTACCTTTTATAAAGATTTTATATAAAAAAATGTAAATTGTACAGATTTTAACAACTAATTCATTTTGGGCAATAGAAAAATATTCATATCAAAATTAAAAAAAGATGACATAATTTCATCAGATGAAACCCAATAAGAAGTTACTTATCAAAAGTCAATGAAAAATATTTGATGAGTCGTTCAAAGAAAAATTACTCTAAAATATAAAAAGGTAAATCAACTTAAAATTTAGACTTAAACTATTTATTTCTTAAAAAAAAAAGAAAATTATATTTTATGATGATTTTTGCAACCAACAAGATCTATGAATGCCATGATTTTTCTGTATTTGCTAGCTGATAATAACTAAATATTTAATTTCTGAAAAATATCTCGAGATTTTATTAGTTTTATAAACTATGATTATTTTTTTTTTAGGAAGCCATGAATGTAATAATTGTGGTGAGCAGGTGATAAAAAGCTCAAAAATAGTTTGATCTAGAAAAAAAAAAAAATGAAGAGTAAGTTTTATTTTGTGAAATATATTCCTATAAATTAAATAAAATATTTTTATGATGATTTTTGCAACCACCAAGATCTATGAATGCCATGATTTTTCTGTATTTGCTAGCTGATTTGATAATAATTTTCCAATTTTAGCAAGTATTACTTTATTATTTTTAATGTTTTTTTTTTTTTCTTTTTTCTTAGACTGTCACATGAGCAATAATTATCAGCAGATAAATAGCACAGAAACAACGTGATTTTTAAGGGACGCAACAAACAAATAAGCAAAAAGTGTGAGTTGACATTTTTATTTTACAAAATTTTTAAAAATTTTCAATGATGATTTTTTGCAACCACCAAGATCTATGAATGCTATGATTTTTTCTGTATTTGCTATCTGATAATATTTTTTTAATAAGTTCTATAATTTTTTTTTTTTCTTTCTCCACTAAAGATTATTTATTATTATTTTTTAGAACGCCGAAGTGTTACAGTCAAGTGTTGCCCAGTCAAAAAATCATTGAAGTTGTCAAGAAGAAAAAAAATTACAAGAGAAGCATTTTTATACAGATGCTCGATTTTGCTAGTCGTCATATAGTTAAAAATTGTAAGTTTACTGTAATTTTATTTGTTCACTTTTACTTGTAAATATACATGATGAATTCTTGCAACCACCAAGATCTATGAATGCCATGATTTTTCTGTATTTGCTATCTGATGATATTATTTTTATTAAGTTCTATAATTTTTTTTTTCTTTTTTCGCTAAACTTTATTTATTATTATTTTTCAGAATATCAAAGTGTTATGTGTCCAGTCAAAAAATCATTGAAGTTAAGGAAAAAAAAAAAAATTACAAGAGAAGAACAGTACCTGTGTAAAAATGCTTGATTTTGCTATTCGTCATGTAGTTAAAAATCGTAAGTTTACTGAAATTTTGTTTGTTCACTTTTACTTGTAAATATACGTGATGAATTCTTGCAACCACCAAGATCTATGAATGCCATGATTTTTCAGTATTTGCTATCTGAATAAAAAATAAAAGATTAGTTAATTCTTATGATATATTATTTGTTTTAATTATATGTATGATTTTTCAGGTCCAGGTACGAGTTAGAAATGTAAATATGTGTTTTTCATCATAGATTTTATGTGAATCAAAGAAAAACGACAGATTTAACGCTTGTACAGTACAAAAAGACTTTCCAGTGCCTTATCACAGTAAAAATTAAAATCATTGTGAAATGTTGCTATGTATGTAGTACAATATTTTTGAATATGAAACTATGTTGATTATTAGCATGTGAAATTGAATTATTACTTTCTATCGTAATTATTTTTTATCAAATAAACTATATATATTATTTATAAATTTGAAGTTATTAATTTTTCCACCCAGCAGCATTAATTCCAAAATACTTTTTTATTTTAAAGATGAAACGTTTGCAACTTTTAGAAGCAAAATATTTTTCTGCTTTCTTTGAATTTGAAATTTGTTCAAATTCAAAATCAACCATTACAATATAAAATATTAATAGTAATTAACAGACATTAATCTAAAACAAAAGTTAATAATAAAAGAATTATAAACAAAATTTTTTTTTTACTTTTCTTCATTATATATTATTTGCTGCACTGCAAAAAATTGAAATATTTTTTTCTAAAATTTTTCGATTCTCTTATATTTATCAGCGGAGATTTAAATGTTAGATACTTTATCTAGTGCTTTAGCTGTAAAGTCTTACGATAATTCGAACAAGTAAATAATAGCTTCGTATTATTTCAAAAAATTTTTAGATAATTTATGAATAGGTAGGTACCTATTTTTTTTATTCCTACATCCTACCTATGATTTGATTAAAAAATTCCCTGGTAAATAAACCACCAATCATGTCCAATCGGCAATCACACTTACCGCAGTGATGAATTCGAGAAAGCGGACATGGGGACATAGCGGTTACTTCAGACCGTAGAAGCTCGACCAAGAGGTTATTTCAGATTGCTAAGGGTTCTGTGTGCTAAGGTTAAAGAACATTCGAATGTTTTTAAAAATACTAAATTTATTACAAAATTTGTATTACGAAATTTATACGATTGATTCATTTAAGTTTTTTTCATAAATAAATATTTAACCATTCCCCCAAGCTGTAAAACTCAAGAACCCTGAGAGTTCGGATTATTTCAATAAATAAAAAAATTAATGAATGATTCCCCCCACCACTAAACCCACGAAAGTTTGTGTGAACGAATTTAATTTTTTACCAAATAAATAATCCACCAAGCACTAAACCTTGAAAACCCTAGGAATGCAAGTTTAATTTATTAATTTACAAATGATCTCCCAAAAACTAAACCCAAGAAACCCAGGGCGTCAAAGTTTCATTTTTAACTCAATAAATAATCCCCCAAGCAATAAACCTTGAAAACCCTGGGAAGGCAAGTTTATTTTTTAATAAACAAATGATCTCCCAATCACTATACCCACGAAACTCTGGGTATCTGAGTTTAATTTTTAACTAAATAAATAATCCCCCAAGCTATACCAACGAAACCTCGGGCGTCTAAATTTCATTTCTAACTCAATGAATCATCTCTCAAGCACTATACCAACAAAACTCTGGGCGTCCGAGTTTGATTTTTAACTAAATAAATAATCCCCCAAGCACTAAACCCACGAAACTCTAGGCGTGCAAGTTTAATTTTGAACTAATTAAATAATACTCCAAGCCCTGAACCTTGGAAACCCTGGGAATACAAGTTTAATTTTTGAATAAATAAATGATCCGCCAAGCTCTAAACCCACAAAACCCTGGGCGTGCAAGTTTAATTTTGAACTAATTAAATAATACTCCAAGCCCTGAACCTTGGAAACCCTGGGAATACAAGTTTAATTTTTGAATAAATAAATGATCCGCCAAGCTCTAAACCCACAAAACCCTGGGCGTGCAAGTTTAATTTTGAACTAATTAAATAATACTCCAAGCCCTGAACCTTGAAAACCCTGGGAATGCAAGTTTAATTTTTAAATAAATAAATGATCCGTCAAGCTCTAAGCCCACAAAACCCTGGGCGTGCAAGTTTAATTTTGAACTAATTAAATAATACCCCAAGCCCTGAACCTTGGAAACCCTGGGAATGCAAGTTTAATTTTTGAATAAATAAATGATCCGACAAGCTCTAAGCCCACGAAACCCTGGGCTTCCGAGTTCAATTTTTAAATAACTGAATGATCCCCCAAGCTTCAAACCCACAATACCCTGGGCTTCTGAGTTCAATTTTTAAATGAACAAACAATCCCCCAAGCTTTAAACCCACAATGCCCTGGGCTCCTGAGTAAAATTTTTGAGTTAACAAATAATCTCTCAAGCTTTAAAACCACGATACCCTAGGATTCCAGATTCAATTTTTGAATAAATAAATATCCCCCAAGCTTCAAACCCACAATGCCCTGGGCTCCTGAGTTAAATTTTTGAATAAATGAACGATCTCACAAACTTCAAACCCACAATACCCTGGGCTCCTAAATTTAATTTTTAAATACATAAATAATCTGCCAAGCTCTAAACCCACAAAACCCTAGGCTTCTGAGTTAAATTTTTAAATAATTAAATGATCCCCCAAGCTTCAAACCCACAATACTCTGAGCTTCAGAGTTCAATTTTTGAATAAATTAATGTTCCCCCAAGCTTCAAATCCACAATGCCCTGGGCTTCCGAGTTCAATTTTTAAATGAACAAACAATCCTCCAAGCTTTAAACCCACAATGCCCTGGGCTCCTGAGTAAAATTTTTGAATTAACAAATAATCTCTCAAGCTCTAAACTCACGAAACCCTGGGCTCCCGAATTCAGTTTTTTAATAAATAAATGATCCACCAAGCTCTAAACCCACGAAACCCTGGGCTTTTGAGTTCAATTTTTAAATAAGTGGGTTTGAAGCTTGGGGGATCATTTATTTATTCAAAAATTGAACTCGGACGCCTAGGGCATTATGGGTTTGGAGCTTGGAGGATTATTTGTTCATTTAAAATTTGATATCGGGCGCCCAGGGGATTGTTAGTTTGAAGCTTGGGTGATCATTCAATTATTTAAAAATTGAACTCGGAACCCCAGGGTTTCGTAGGTTTGGAGCTTGGGGGATTGTTTATTAGTTTAAAATGTGAACTCTGGTGCCCAGGGAATTGTGGGTTTGAAGCTCGGAGTAGTATTTGTTTACTTAGAAATTGAACTCGGACGCCCAAGGCATTGTGTGTTTGAAGCTTTGGAGATTATTTATTTATTCAAAAATTGAACTTGGCAGCCAAGGGTATTCTGAGTTTGAATCATTTTTAGGAAATAAATAAATAAACTCTTTTAAAAGAGTAATTAAATCTTCACTTTTTTATTGTTTCAAAATATTTCTAAAATACGTTACATATGTTCACCACACAGTGGCTTCTTCAGACGGTAATCATTCAACTGATTGATAATTAGTTTTGTGAGAGAATAAATACAAGGTACATCGTCGTTAACATTGGTTTGATTGTCTCCCTACTCCCCGCCCCCCCCCCTTTTTATATTTGTAAACGAAACTATCTGTGTGGTGAAACATATGTAACGTATTTTCCAAATATTTTTAAACAATAAAAAAGTGAAGATTTAATTACTCTTTTAAAAGATTTTATTTATTTATTTCCTAAAAATGATTCAAACTCAGAATACTCTTGGCTGCCAAGTTCAATTTTTGAATAAATAAATAATCTCCAAAGCTTCAAACACACAATGCCTTGGGCGTCCGAGTTCAATTTCTAAGTAAACAAATACTACTCCGAGCTCCAAACCCACAATGCCCTAGGCACCAGAGTTTACGTTTTAAACTAATAAACAATCCCCCAAGCTCCAAACCTACGAAACCCTGGGGTTCCGAGTTCAATTTTTAAATAATTGAATGATCACCCAAGCTTCAAACTAACAATCCCCTGGGCGCCCGATATCAAATTTTAAATGAACAAATAATCCTCCAAGCTCCAAACCCATAATGCCCTAGGCGTCCGAGTTCAATTTTTGAATAAATAAATGATCCCCCAAGCTTCAAACCCACTTATTTAAAAATTGAACTCAAAAGCCCAGGGTTTCGTGGGTTTAGAGCTTGGTGGATCATTTATTTATTAAAAAACTGAATTCGGGAGCCCAGGGTTTCGTGAGTTTAGAGCTTGAGAGATTATTTGTTAATTCAAAAATTTTACTCAGGAGCCCAGGGCATTGTGGGTTTAAAGCTTGGAGGATTGTTTGTTCATTTAAAAATTGAACTCGGAAGCCCAGGGCATTGTGTATTTGAAGCTTGGGGGAACATTAATTTATTCAAAAATTGAACTCAGAAGCCCAGGGTATTGTGGGTTTGAAGCTTGGGGGATCGTTTAATTATTTAAAAATTTAACTCAGAAGCCTAGGGTTTCGTGGGTTTAGAGCTTGGCAGATTATTTATGTATTTAAAAATTAAATTTAGGAGCCCAGGGTATTGTGGGTTTGAAGTTTGTGAGATCGTTCATTTATTCAAAAATTTAACTCAGGAGCCCAGGGCATTGTGGGTTTGAAGTGTGGGGGATATTTATTTATTCAAAAATTGAATCTGGAATCCTAGGGTATCGTGTTTTTAAAGCTTGAGAGATTATTTGTTAACTCAAAAATTTAACTCAGGAGCCCAGGGCATTGTGGGTTTGAAGTGTGGGGGATATTTATTTATTCAAAAATTGAATCTGGAATCCTAGGGTATCGTGTTTTTAAAGCTTGAGAGATTATTTGTTAACTCAAAAATTTTACTCAGGAGCCCAGGGCATTGTGGGTTTAAAGCTTGGGGGATTGTTTGTTCATTTAAAAATTGAACTCAGAAGCCCAGGGTTTTGTGGGTTTAGAGCTTGACGGATCATTTATTTATTTAAAAATTAAACTTGCATTCCCAGGGTTTTCAAGGTTCAGGGCTTGGGGTATTATTTAATTAGTTCAAAATTAAACTTGCACGCCCAGGGTTTTGTGGGTTTAGAGCTTGGCGGATCATTTATTTATTCAAAAATTAAACTTGCATTCCCAGGGTTTCCAAGGTTCAGGGCTTGGAGTATTATTTAATTAGTTCAAAATTAAACTTGCACGCCCAGAGTTTCGTGGGTTTAGTGCTTGGGGGATTATTTATTTAGTGAAAAATCAAACTCGGACGCCCAGAGTTTTGTTGGTATAGTGCTTAAGAGATGATTCATTGAGTTAGAAATGAAATTTAGATGCCCGAGGTTTCGTTGGTATAGCTTGGAGGATTATTTATTTAGTTAAAAATTAAACTCAGATACCCAGAGTTTCGTGGGTATAGTGATTGGGAGATCATTTGTTTATTAAAAAATAAACTTGCCTTCCCAGGGTTTTCAAGGTTTATTGCTTGGGGGATTATTTATTGAGTTAAAAATGAAACTTTGACGCCCTGGGTTTCTTGGGTTTAGTTTTTGGGAGATCATTTGTAAATTAATAAATTAAACTTGCATTCCTAGGGTTTTCAAGGTTTAGTGCTTGGTGGATTATTTATTTGGTAAAAAATTAAATTCGTTCACACAAACTTTCGTGGGTTTAGTGGTGGGGGGAATCATTCATTAATTTTTTTATTTATTGAAATAATCCGAAC
This sequence comes from Encarsia formosa, assembly GCA_038277355.1. Taxonomy (NCBI): domain Eukaryota; kingdom Metazoa; phylum Arthropoda; class Insecta; order Hymenoptera; family Aphelinidae; genus Encarsia; species Encarsia formosa. The sequence continues at coordinate 3,210,854 of CM076185.1, read as the reverse complement.
TCTCAGGGTTCTTGAGTTTTACAGCTTGGGGGAATGGTTAAATATTTATTTATGAAAAAAACTTAAATGAATCAATCGTATAAATTTCGTAATACAAATTTTGTAATAAATTTAGTATATTTTTAAAAACATTCGAATGTTCTTTAACCTTAGCACACAGAACCCCTAGCAATCTGAAATAACCTCTTGGTCGAGCTTCTACGGTCTGAAGTAACCGCTATGTCCCCATGTCCGCTTTCTCGAATTCATCACTCAGCGTTGGTTTCGATATTAGAATCATGGGCACGGTTTGCCAAGTTCAGAGCGCACATTTCTCCAGAGATATAGAATGTCGACTGCTCTTCTCAAAAAAAATTTATTTTGATATTTTCAGAGTTTTTTGTTGTATTTTGGCGTGATATAGTCGTTTGTAAAGAAATAAAAAATTTTAAATTTATCGTTGCTCGTTTGAAAAAAATAGATTAACCTTTAAATAAAAATTATATTAATGTCAATGATGAAAGTTTTTTTTTTTTTTTCATCGCGAGTTTTTTTCAGAAATGAATAAATAAATAAATGAATAATCCCCCAAGCTGCTACAACCCCATAACGCCGAGCTCGCGAGGCTTTTTTTATAAATAAATAAATAAATGATCCCCCGAGCTTCTACAACCCCATAACGCCGAGCTCGCGAGTTTTTTTCAGAAATGAATAAATAAATAAATAATCCCCCAAGCTGCTACAACCCCATAACGCCGAGCTCGCGAGGCTTTTTTTTAAATAAATAAATTAATGATCCCCCAAGCTTCTACAACCCCATAACGCCGAGCTCGCGAGTTTTTTTCAGAAATGAATAAATAAATAAATAATCCCCCAAGATGCTACAACCCCATAACGCCGAGCCCGCGAGGCTTTTTTTTAAATAAATAAATTAATGATCCCCCAAGCTTCTACAACCCCATAACGCCGAGCTCGCGAGGCTTTTTTTAAAATAAATAAATAAATGATCTCCCAAGCTGCTACAACCCCATAACGCCGAGCTCACGAGTTTTTTTCATGAATAAATAAATAAATAAATAATCCCCCAAGCTGCTACAACCCCATAACGCCGAGCTCGCGAGGCCTTTTTTTAAATGAATGAATAAATGATCCCCTGAGCTTCTACAACCCCATAACGCCGAGCTCATGAGTTTTTTTCATGAATAAATAAATAAATAAATAATCCCCCAAGCTGCTACAACCCCATAACGCCGAGCTCGCGAGGCCTTTTTTTAAATGAATGAATAAATGATCCCCCGAGCTTCTACAACCCCATAACGCCGAGCCCACGAGTGTTTTTCAGAAATGAATAAATAAATAAATGATCCCCCGAGCTTCTACAACCCCATAACGCCGAGCTCGCGAGTTTTTTTCAGCAATGAATAAATAAATAAATAATCCCCCAAGCTACTACAACCCCATAACGCCGAGCCCGCGAGGCTTTTTTTTAAATAAATAAATTAATGATCCCCCAAGCTTCTACAACCCCATAACGCCGAGCTCGTGAGGCTTTTTTTAAAATAAATAAATAAATGATCTCCCAAGCTGCTACAACCCCATAACGCCGAGCCCACGAGTGTTTTTCAGAAATGAATAAATAAATAAATGATCCCCCGAGCTTCTACAACCCCATACCGCCGAGCTCGCGAGTTTTTTTCAGAAATGAATAAATAAATAAATAATCCCCCAAGATGCTACAACCCCATAACGCCGAGCCCGCGAGGCTTTTTTTTAAATAAATAAATTAATGATCCCCCAAGCTTCTACAACCCCATAACGCCGAGCTCGTGAGGCTTTTTTTAAAATAAATAAATAAATGATCCCCTGAGCTTCTACAACCCCATAACGCCGAGCTCACGAGTTTTTTTCATGAATAAATAAATAAATAAATAATCCCCCAAGCTGCTACAACCCCATAACGCCGAGCTCGCGAGGCCTTTTTTTAAATGAATGAATAAATGATCCCCTGAGCTTCTACAACCCCATAACGCCGAGCTCGCGAGTTTTTTTCATGAATCAATAAATGAATAAATAATCCCCCAAGCTGCTACAACCCCATAACGCCGAGCCCACGAGTGTTTTTCAGAAATGAATAAATGAATAAATAATCCCCCAAGCTTCTACAACCCCATAACGCCGAGCTCGCGAGGCTTTTTTTAAAATAAATAAATAAATGATCTCCCAAGCTGCTACAACCCCATAACGCCGAGCTCACGAGTTTTTTTCATGAATAAATAAATAAATAAATAATCCCCCAGGCTGCTACAACCCCATAACGCCGAGCTCGCGAGGCCTTTTTTTAAATGAATGAATAAATGATCCCCCGAGCTTCTACAACCCCATAACGCCGAGCTCGCGAGTTTTTTTCAGCAATGAATAAATAAATAAATAATCCCCCAAGCTGCTACAACCTCATAACGCCGAGCACGCGAAGCTTTTTTTTAAATAAATAAATAAATGACCCCCCAAGCTGCTACAACCCCATAACGCCGAGCTCGCGAGGCTTTTTTAAAATAAATAAATAAATGATCTCCCAAGCTGCTACAACCCCATAACGCCGAGCTCACGAGTTTTTTTCATGAATAAATAAATAAATAAATGATCCCCCAAGCTGCTACAACCCCATAACGCCGAGCTTGCGAGGCTTTTTTTATAAATAAATAAATAAATGATCCCCCAAGCTGCTACAACCCCATAACACCGAGCTCGTGAGGCTTTTTTTTAAATAAATAAATAAATGATTCCCCAAGCTGCTGCAACCCCATAACGCCGAGCTAGCGAGTTTTTTTCATGAATAAAAAAATAAATAAATGATCTCCCAAGCTGCTACAACCCCATAACGCCGAGCCCACGAGTGTTTTTCAGAAATGAATAAATAAATAAATGATCCCCCGAGCTTCTACAACCCCATAACGCCGAGCTCGCGAGTTTTTTACAGAAATGAATAAATAAATAAATAATCCCCCAAGATGCTACAACCCCATAACGCCGAGCCCACGAGGCTTTTTTTTAAATAAATAAATTAATGATCCCCCAAGCTTCTACAACCCCATAACGCCGAGCTCGTGAGGCATTTTTTAAAATAAATAAATAAATGATCCCCTGAGCTTCTACAACCCCATAACGCCGAGCTCACGAGTTTTTTTCATGAATAAATAAATAAATAAATAATCCCCCAAGCTGCTACAACCCCATAACGCCGAGCTCGCGAGGCCTTTTTTTAAATGAATGAATAAATGATCCCCTGAGCTTCTACAACCCCATAACGCCGAGCTCATGAGTTTTTTTCATGAATCAATAAATGAATAAATAATCCCCCAAGCTGCTACAACCCCATAACGCCGAGCCCACGAGTGTTTTTCAGAAATGAATAAATGAATAAATAATCCCCCGAGCTTCTACAACCCCATAACGCCGAGCTCGCGAGTTTTTTTCAGAAATGAATAAATAAATAAATAATCCCCCAAGTTGCTACAACCCCATAACGCCGAGCTCGCGAGGCTTTTTTTTAAATAAATAAATTAATGATCCCCCAAGCTTCTACAACCCCATAACGCCGAGCTCGCGAGGCTTTTTTTAAAATAAATAAATAAATGATCTCCCAAGCTGCTACAACCCCATAACGCCGAGCTCACGAGTTTTTTTCATGAATAAATAAATAAATAATCCCCCAAGCTGCTACAACCCCATAACGCCGAGCTCGCGAGGCCTTTTTTTTATGAATGAATAAATGATCCCCTGAGCTTCTACAACCCCATAACGCCGAGCTCATGAGTTTTTTTCATGAATAAATAAATAAATAAATAATCCCCCAAGCTGCTACAACCCCATAACGCCGAGCTCGCGAGGCCTTTTTTTAAATGAATGAATAAATGATCCCCCGAGCTTCTACAACCCCATAACGCCGAGCTCGCGAGTTTTTTTCAGCAATGAATAAATAAATAAATAATCCCCCAAGCTGCTACAACCTCATAACGCCGAGCACGCGAAGCTTTTTTTTAAATATATAAATAAATGACCCCCCAAGCTGCTACAACCCCATAACGCCGAGCTCGCGAGGCTTTTTTAAAATAAATAAATAAATGATCTCCCAAGCTGCTACAACCCCATAACGCCGAGCTCACGAGTTTTTTTCATGAATAAATAAATAAATAAATGATCCCCCAAGCTGCTACAACCCCATAACGCCGAGCTTGCGAGGCTTTTTTTATAAATAAATAAATAAATGATCCCCCAAGCTGCTACAACCCCATAACACCGAGCTCGTGAGGCTTTTTTTTAAATAAATAAATAAATGATTCCCCAAGCTGCTGCAACCCCATAACGCCAAGCTAGCGAGTTTTTTTCATGAATAAAAAAATGAATAAATAATCCCCCAAGCTGCTACAACCCAATAACGCCGAGCTCGCGAGTTTTTTTCATGAATAAATAAATGAATAAGTAATCCCCCAAGCTGCTACAACCCCATAACGCCAGGCTCACCGGTCGCGAGTTTTTTTTATAAATAAATAAATAAAAAAATATTTATAAAAGAAACTCGCGAGCTTGGCATTATAGGGTCGTAGCAACTTGGGGGATTATTTATTTATTTATTCATTTCTGAAAAAAACTCGCGAGCTCGGCGTTATGGGGTTGTAGCACCTTGGGGGATCATTTATTCATTTATTTATAAAGAAAGCCTCGCGAGCTCGGTCTTATGGGGTTGTAGCCGCTTGGGGGATTATTTATTTATTTATTTATTTATAAAAAAAACTCGCGAGCTCGGCGTTATGTTGTTGTAGCCGCTTGGGAGATCATTTATTCATTTATTTAAAAAAAAGCCTCGCGAGCTCGGCGTTATGGGGTTGTAGCACCTTGGGGGATCATTTATTTATTTATTAAATAAAAGCCTCGCGAGCTCGGCATTATGAGGTTGTAGCAGCTTGGGGGATCATTTATTCATTTATTTAAAAAAAACGCCTCGCGAGCCCGTTGTTATGGGGTAGTAGCAGCTTGGGGGATTATTTATTTATATATTCATTTCTGAAAAAACCTCGCGAGCTCGGCGTTATTTGGTTGTAGCAGCTTGGGGGATTATTTATTCATTTATTTATTCATGAAAAAAACTCGCGAGCTCGGCATTATAGGGTCGTAGCAGCTTTGGGGATCATTTATTTATTTATTCAAAAAAAAGCCTTATGAGCTCGGCGTTATGGGGTTGTAGCACCTTGGGGGATCATTTATTTATTTATTTATAAAAAAAGCCTCGCGAGCTCGGTCTTATGGGGTTGTAGCCGCTTGGGGGATTATTTATTTATTTATTTATTTATAAAAAAAACTCGCGAGCTCAGCGTTATGTTGTTGTAGCCGCTTGGAAGATCATTTATTTATTTATTTTAAAAAAGCCTCGCGAGCTCGGCGTTATGGGGTTGTAGCAGCTTGGGGGGTCATTTATTTATTTATTTAAAAAAAAGCTTCGCGTGCTCGGCGTTATGAGGTTGTAGCAGCTTGGGGGATCATTTATTTATTTATTCATTCCTGAAAAAAACTCGCGATCTCGGCGTTATGGGTTTGTAGCAGCTTGGGGGATTATTTATTTATTTATTCATTTCTGAAAAACACTCGTGGGCTCGGCGTTATGGGGTTGTAGCAGCTTGGGGGATCATTTATTTATTTAATTAAAAAAAAGCCTCGTGAGCTCGGCGTTATGGGGTTGTAGCAGCTTGGGGGATCATTTATTTATTTATTTAAAAAAAAGCCTTGCGAGCTCGGCGTTATGGGGTTGTAGCAGCTTGGGGGATTATTTATTTATTTATTCATTTCTGAAAAAAACTCGCGAGCTCGGCGTTATGGGGTTGTAGCAGCTTGGGGGATTATTTATTTATTTATTCATTTCTGAAAAAAACTCGCGAGCTCGGCGTTATGGGGTTGTAGAAGCTCGGGGGATCATTTATTCATTTATTTAAAAAAAAGCCTCGCGAGCTCGGCGTTATGGGGTTGTAGCAGCTTGGGGGATTATTTATTCATTTATTTATTCATGAAAAAAACTCGTGAGCTCGGCGTTATGGGGTTGTAGCAGCTTGGGAGATCATTTATTTATTTATTTTAAAAAAAGCCTCGCGAGCTCGGCGTTATGGGGTTGTAGAAGCTTGGGGGATCATTAATTTATTTATTTAAAAAAAAGCCTCGCGAGCTCGGCGTTATGGGGTTGTAGCAGCTTGGGGGATTATTTATTTATTTATTCATTTCTGAAAAAAACTCGCGAGCTCGGCGTTATGGGGTTGTAGAAGCTCGGGGGATCATTTATTTATTTATTTATAAAAAAAGCCTCGCGAGCTCGGCGTTATGGGGTTGTAGCAGCTTGGGGGATTATTCATTTATTTATTTATTCATTTCTGAAAAAAACTCGCGATGAAAAAAAAAAAAAAACTTTCATCATTGACATTAATATAATTTTTATTTAAAGGTTAATCTATTTTTTTCAAACGAGCAACGATAAATTTAAAATTTTTTATTTCTTTACAAACGACTATATCACGCCAAAATACAACAAAAAACTCTGAAAATATCAAAATAAATTTTTTTTGAGAAGAGCAGTCGACATTCTATATCTCTGGAGAAATGTGCGCTCTGAACTTGGCAAACCGTGCCCATGATTCTAATATCGAAACCAACGCTGTCATCACTGACTTACCGCTGGTCTAAGCATGCGCGGCAATTTGCCGCCATTCAGGGTTGAATACGATATACCTTCGTGGGGACGGTGAGCTGTGTTCAGGGCGTACAATCGTACCAAGAAACAAACGGTCTATATATATTGAGCGGTTTATAGGCTATGAGTTCGAACGTTATCGACATTGCAGATTCGTAAAGTTATTAAAAAAAAAAAATTATTTATTCATTTTTATAAACTAAATAACTCTTTAAGATTGGAAAAAAAATTAAAAAACAACCTCCGAGAAATAATAATTGATGATTAAGGGAATTATCCACCAAACATTTAAAATAAAATACCCTGAGCATCGAACTAAAAAAAAAAAAAAAAAAAAAATTAGTAATCGTTTATCCCCACGCCTTTAAACCCGAATACCCTGGGCGTCGAGTTGAATAAAAAAACGAAGTGTTCATCTCAGAGGCTTTATACTAAAATACCCAGGGCATGAAAAAAATTAAAAAAGTAATTCTTTATTTTTAAACAAAAAAATTATGTGCGTAAGTTAATTAAAAAAAGTAATTGTTTATCCCCCAAGCTTTAAAACTTTAATACCCTAGGCGTCGATTTGAAAAAAGAAATAATTGTTTAACCCCGAAGCCTTTGAACCTGAATACCCTAGGAGTAGACTTGAATAAAAAAGCGAATTGTTCATCTCAGAAGTTTTATACTAAAAAACCTGGGCATGAGTTGAATAAAAGAATTTATAGTTTACACCCCAAGTATTTAAACCTAAATGCCCTGGGCGTAGAGTTGAATAAAAAAACGAAGTGTTCATCTCAGAGGCTTTATACTAAAATACCCAGGGCATGAGAAAAATTAAAAAAGTAATTGTTGTTTTTTTAAAGCTTTATACTAAAAAAACCTGTGCGTAAGTTGATTAAAAAAATTAATTGTTTATCCCCCAAGCTTTAAAACTTTAATACCCTAGGCGTCGATTTGAAAAAAGAAATAATTGTTTAACCCCGAAGCCTTTGAACCTGAATACCCTAGGAGTAGACTTGAATAAAAAAGCGAATTGTTCATCTCAGAAGTTTTATACTAAAAAACCTGGGCATGAGTTGAATAAAAGAATTTATAGTTTACACCCCAAGTATTTAAACCTAAATGCCCTGGGCGTAGAGTTAAATAAAAAAACGAAGTGTTCATCTCAGAGGCTTTATACTAAAATACCCAGGGCATGAGAAAAATTAAAAAAGTAATTGTTGTTTTTTTAAAGCTTTATACTAAAAAAACCTGTGCGTAAGTTGATTAAAAAAAGTAATTGTTTATCCCCCAAGCTTTAAAACTTTAATACCCTAGGCGTCGATTTGAAAAAAGAAATAATTGTTTAACCCCGAAGCCTTTGAACCTGAATACCCTAGGAGTAGACTTGAATAAAAAAGCGAATTGTTCATCTCAGAAGTTTTATACTAAAAAACCTGGGCATGAGTTGAATAAAAGAATTTATAGTTTACACCCCAAGTATTTAAACCTAAATGCCCTGGGCGTAGAGTTGAATAAAAAAACGAAGTGTTCATCTCAGAGGCTTTATACTAAAATACCCAGGGCATGAGAAAAATTAAAAAAGTAATTGTTGTTTTTTTAAAGCTTTATACTAAAAAAACCTGTGCGTAAGTTGATTAAAAAAAGTAATTGTTTATCCCCCAAGCTTTAAAACTTAAATACCCTGGGCGTCGATTTGAAAAAAGAAAGTAATTGTTTAACCCCGAAGCCTTTGAACCCGAATACCCTTGGCGTATAGTAGTGTATATTTTAACGGGTACCTCTAACCAAAAGGATAGTTTTTAATGAAATATGGGTACTTCTAAAAGTCGAATTGGGTAGTTGATATATAAATATTTAATTACGACAGCGGGATGGATACATACATATTTTTTAATGTTATGCTCTATACCTCCAAAACCCTGAGCGCAAGAGTTCAACAAAAAGACTGATTAGCTAACCCCCAAGCTCTAAACCCCCAAAACCCTGAGCGCCCGAATTCAACAAAAAAACTGATTAGCTATCCCCCAAGCTGTAAACCCCCAAATACCCTGGGCGTTGAGTTAAATAATTAAACTGATCAGCTATCCCTCAAGCTCTAGACCCCAAAACTCTTGGCACCCGAGTTCAACAAAAAAACTGATCAGCTATCCCCCAAGCTCCAAACCCCCAAAACCCTGGGAACCCGAGTTCAACAAAAAAACTTATCGGCTATCCCCCAAGCTATAAACCCCCAAATACCCTAGGCGTCGAGTTAAATAAATAAACTGATCAGCTATCTCTCAAGCTCTAGATCCCAAAACTCTTGGCGCCCGAGTTCAACAAAAAAACTTATTGGCTATCCCCCAAGCTCCAAACCCCCATAAATCTTAGGAGCCCGAGTTCAATAAATAAACTGATCAGCTATCCCTCAAGCTATAAGCTACCAAAACCCTGGGCTTCGAGTTCAATAAATAAACTGATCAGCTATCCCTCAAGCTCTATTGCACCAGTGCAGCATGATTAGGTACCATGCTTAGGTTAACTAAAATGTACTCATATTTTTGGAATGATTCAACTCGGGCTCACAAGGTTTTTGGGGGTTTAGAGCTTGGGGGACAGCTGATCAGTTTTTTTGTTGAGCTCGGGCGCCCAGGGTATTTGGAGATTTACAGCTTGGGAGATAGCCGATACGCTTTTTTGTTGAACTCAGTCGCCCAGTGGTACTAAGGAGTTTACAGCTTGAGTGATAGCTGGTCAGTTTATTTATTGAACCCGGGCGCCCAGGGGTTTGGAGCTTGTGAGATAGCTGATCAGTTTTTTTGCTGAACTCAGGCGCCCAGTGTACTTAGGAGTTTACAGCTTGAGTGATAGCTGGTCATTTTATTTATTGAACCCGGGGGCCCAGGGTATTTGGGGGTTTTGAGCTTGGGGAATAGCTGATAAGTTTTTTTGTTGAACTCAGGCACTCAAGGTTTTGGGGGTTTAGAGTTTGAGGGATAGCTGATCAGTTTATTTATTGAATTTGGGCGCCGAGGATTTTGGGGGGGTTTGGAGCTTGGGGGATAGCTGATCAGTTTTTTTGTTGAACTCGGGCGCCCAGGGTTTTGGGGGTTTGGAGCTTGGGCATAGCTGATCAGTTTATTTATTGAACCCGGGGGCCCAGGGTTTTGGGGGTTTGGAGCTTGGGGGATAGCTGATAAGTTTTTTTGTTGAACTCAGGCACTCAAGGTTTTGGGGGTTTAGAGTTTGAGGGATAGCTGATCAGTTTATTTATTGAATTTGGGCGCCGAGGATTTTGGGGGGGTTTGGAGCTTGGGGGATAGCTGATCAGTTTTTTTGTTGAACTCGGGCGCCCAGGGTTTTGGGGGTTTGGAGCTTGGGCATAGCTGATCAGTTTATTTATTGAACCCGGGGGCCCAGGGTTTTGGGGGTTTGGAGCTTGGGAGATAGCTGATCAGGTTTTTTGTTGAACTCAGGCGCCCAGTGTACTTAGGAGTTTACAGCTTGAGTGATAGCTGGTCAGTTTATTTATTGAACCCGGGGGCCCAGGGCATTTGGGGGTTTTGAGCTTGGGGGATAGCTGATAAGTTTTTTTGTTGAACTCAGGCGCCGAGGGTTTTGCGGGCAAAGAGCTTGGGGAATAGCTGATCAGTTTTTTGTTGAACTCGGGCGCCCAGGATTTAGGGGTATAGAGCAAGTTTAAATAATAATTAATGAAGATTTTTATATTTTTCATTTGTCACGTCGGGAATCTGTTTGTACATGTTGTTTTTCTTGTTATGTATTTATTTATTGTTGAACTATTATTATTATGATCATTATTAATATTATTATTACTATTATTTATAATATTATAATTATTTATTCTTAAATTAATATAAAAGATGCACAGAAATATTTGTTTAAATGCACTTTTTTCGATTTTCACTTTCCTCCAACCATGCTTGGGTAGTTCTAAAATTTTCTTAAAATATACACTGGCGTATAAATGAATGAAAAAGCAAATTGTTCATCTCAGAGGCTTTATACTAAAAAACCCAGGGCATGGGTTAAATAAAAGAAGTTATTGTTTACACCCCAAGTATTTAAACGTAAATGCCCTGGGCGTAGAGTTGAATAAAAAAAACGAATTGTTCATCTCAGAGTCTTCATACTGAAATACCCAAGGCATGAGAAAAATTAAAAAAGTAATAGTTAATTTTGAAAGCTTTAAACTAGAAAATTCTGTGCGTAAGTTGATTAAAAAAAGTAATTGTTTATCCCCCAAGCTTTTAAACTTGAATACCCTGGGCGTAGATTTGAAAAAAGTAAGTAATTGTTTATACCCCAAGGCTTTAAACCTATCCTGGGCGTAGAGTTGAATGAAAAAACAAATTTTTTATCTCAAAGGTTTTATACTAAAATACTCAGGGCATGAGAAAAATTTAAAAACTAATAGTTTATTTTAAAAACTTTAAACTAGAAAATTCTGTGCATAAGTTGAATAAATGAATTAATTGATTATCCCCCAAGCCCATAAAGCTATAACCGTGGGAGTTAAGATGAAAAAAAAAAAAAGATTATTTATCCCCAAAACATTCGACTAAAAAATCCTCGGCGACGGTTTGAATTAAAAATTAATTGTTTATCCTTCACGCCTTCAAAACAAAACACCTTGGGCGTCGTAAAAAAAAAAAGAAAGATTGTTTTTCCGCAAAGATATCTATTAAAAACCGTGGGCGTCGAGTTGATTAAAATAATCAACTATTGATCTCCAATATTGATATTTGTGGGAGTTATGAGATTTCAAAATTTCGATATTTTTCTTGATTTTTCAGCTGTACATACCAGCTTGAAAAAAAAATAATTTTTTGACTTCATAAAATGCTATTATTTCATGAATATACTCCAAAATTTTCAACCTCATACGGTTATTTAATCCTTCGATTTAGTTTCACAGTGGGTTTCCCTTAATCTTACGGAGATCTTGAAAAACAAATACAATTATATATCGACAAATGGTGAAATTAGTTATGAAAATAAAAAATATGATATCTTTTCGATATAATTAAGCTTTTAGAATCAAGCCCCGAAGAGGTACACCTTAAATATAAGTTCCAATTTTAAAATTAAAACAAATGCTTGGTGTGGTGGCTAAGGTCTCCGATTTCTATTATGCCGTCGTAGGTTCAAATCCTGACAATAACTTTTTTTTTTTTCGTTCTTTCAATACAATTTTGTTGAACTCTGAACCATTTTAATGTCTTTATGGACATTTTTTACTTCTTAAAAAAATTTTTTAATAGTAAATATACTCATGCACGCCTTGAAATTTATAAACTCACCCTACGCACCAATGCTATAAAATATGGTATATAATATATGGTGCATAATATACTATTAATAAGTAAAAAAATGTCCAAAAAGAAATTAAAATGGACGGAGTTCCACAAAAATGTATTGAAAGATAAAAAAAAAAAACGATGGTGTCGGGATTTGAACCGATGACGGTAATATAATAGTTGGAGACCTTAGACACCACACTAAGCCTTTAATTTAATTATAAAAATTGGAACTTATATTTAAGTTCTACCCCTTCAGGGCTTGATTATAAAAGCTTAATTATGTCGGAAAGATATCATATTTTTTATTTTCATAACTAATTTCACCATTCGTCGATATATAATTGTATTTGTTTTTCAAGATCTCCGTAAATTTAAGGGAAACCCACGGTGAAATTCAATCAAAGGATTAAAAAATCGTATGAGGTTGAAAATTGCGGAGTATATTCATGAAATAATAGCATTTTATGAAGTCAAAAAATTATTTTTTTTTCAAGCTGGTATGTACAGCTGAAAAATCAAGAAAAATATCGAAATTTTGAAATCTCATCATGCCCGAGTTCAACAAAAAAACTGACCAGCTATCCCCCAAGCTCCAAACCCCCAAATACCCTGGGCGCCCAGGTTCAATAAATAAACTGATCAGCTATCCCCCAAGCTCCAAACCCCCAAATACCCTGGGCGCCCGAGTTCAACAAAAAAACTGATCAGCTATCCCCCAAGCTCCAAGCCCCCAAATACCCTGGGCACACAGGTTCAACAAAAAAACTGATCAGCTATCCGTCAAGCTCCAAACCCCCAAATACCCTGGGCGCCCAGGTTCAAAAAATAAACTGATCAGCTATCCCCCAAGCTCTAAACCCCCAAAACCTTGAGTGTCCGAGTTCAACAAAAAAACTGATCAGCTATCCCCCAAGCTCTAAACCCCCAAGACCTTGAGTGCCCTAGTTCAACAAAAAAACTGATCAGCTATCCCCCAAGCTCCAAACCCCCAAAACCCTGGGCGTTCAGGTTCAATAAATAAACTGATCAGCTATTCCCCAAGCTCAAAACCCCCAAAACCTTGAGTGCCCTAGTTCAACAAAAAAACTGATCAGCTATCCCCCAAGCTCAAAACCCCCTAATACCCTGGGCGCCCAGGTCCAATAAATAAACTGATCAGCTATCCCCCAAGCTCCAAACCCCCAAAACCTTGAGTGCCCTAGTTCAACAAAAAAACTGATCAGCTATCCCCCAAGCTGTAAACTCCTAAGTACACTGGGCGCCCGAGCTCAACAAAAAAACTGATCAGCTGTCCCCCAAGCTCTAAACCCCCAAAAACCTTGTGAGCCCGAGTTGAATCATTCCAAAAATATGAGTACATTTTAGTTAACCTAAGCATGGTACCTAATCATGCTGCACTGGTGCAATAGAGCTTGAGGGATAGCTGATCAGTTTATTTATTGAACTCGAAGCCCAGGGTTTTGGTGGCTTAGAGCTTGAGGGATAGCTGATCAGTTTATTTATTGAACACGGGCTCCTAAGGTTTATGGGGGTTTGGAGCTTGGGGGATAGCCAATAAGTTTTTTTTGTTGAACTCGGGCGCCAAGAGTTTTGCGGTCTAGAGCTTGAGAGATAGCTGATCAGTTTATTTATTTAACTCGACGCCCAGGGTATTTGGGGGTTTAAAACTTGGGGGATAGCGGATAAGTTTTTTTGTTGAACTCGGGTGCCCAGGGTTTTGGGGGTTTGGAGCTTGGGGGATAGTCAATAAGTTTTTTTGTTGAACTCGGGCGCCAAGAGTTTTGGGGTCTAGAGCTTGAGAGATAGCTGATCAGTTTATTTATTTAACTCGACGCCTAGGGTATTTGGGGGTTTATAGCTTGGGGGATAGCCGATAAGTTTTTTTGTTGAACTCGGGTTCCCAGGGTTTTGGGGGTTTGGAGCTTGGGGGATAGCTGATCAGTTTTTTTGTTGAACTCGGGTGCCAAGGGTTTTGGGGTGTAGAGCTTGAGGGATAGCTGATCAGTTTAATTATTTAACTCGAAGCCCAGGGTTTTGGTGGCTTAGAGCTTGAGGGATAGCTGATCAGTTTATTTATTGAACTCGGGCTCCTAAGGTTTATGGGGGTTTGGAGCTTGGGGGATAGCCAATAAGTTTTTTTTGTTGAACTCGGGCGCCAAGAGTTTTGCGGTCTAGAGCTTGAGAGATAGCTGATCAGTTTATTTATTTAACTCGACGCCCAGGGTATTTGGGGGTTTAAAACTTGGGGGATAGCGGATAAGTTTTTTTGTTGAACTCGGGTGCCCAGGGTTTTGGGGGTTTGGAGCTTGGGGGATAGTCAATAAGTTTTTTTGTTGAACTCGGGCGCCAAGAGTTTTGGGGTCTAGAGCTTGAGAGATAGCTGATCAGTTTATTTATTTAACTCGACGCCTAGGGTATTTGGGGGTTTATAGCTTGGGGGATAGCCGATAAGTTTTTTTGTTGAACTCGGGTTCCCAGGGTTTTGGGGGTTTGGAGCTTGGGGGATAGCTGATCAGTTTTTTTGTTGAACTCGGGTGCCAAGAGTTTTGGGGTGTAGAGCTTGAGGGATAGCTGATCAGTTTAATTATTTAACTCAACGCCCAGGGTATTTGGGGGTTTACAGCTTGGGGGATAGCTAATCAGTTTTTTTGTTGAATTCGGGCTCCTAAGGTTTATGGGGGTTTGGAGCTTGGGGGATAGCCAATAAGTTTTTTTTGTTGAACTCGGGCGCCAAGAGTTTTGCGGTCTAGAGCTTGAGAGATAGCTGATCAGTTTATTTATTTAACTCGACGCCCAGGGTATTTGGGGGTTTAAAACTTGGGGGATAGCTAATCAGTTTTTTTGTTGAATTCGGGCGCTCAGGGTTTTGGGGGTTTAGAGCTTGGGGGTTAGCTAATCAGTCTTTTTGTTGAACTCTTGCGCTCAGGGTTTTGGAGGTATAGAGCATAACATTAAAAAATATGTATATATCCATCCCGCTGTCGTACTTAAATATTTATATATCAACTACCCAATTCGACTTTTAGAAGTACCCATATTTCAGTAAAAACTATCCTTTTGGTTAGAGGTACCCGTTAAAATATACACTACTATACGCCAAGGGTATTCGGGTTCAAAGGCTTCGGGGTTAAACAATTACTTTCTTTTTTCAAATCGACGCCCAGGGTATTTAAGTTTTAAAGCTTGGGGGATAAACAATTAATTTTTTTAATCAACTTACGCACAGGTTTTTTTAGTATAAAGCTTTAAAAAAACAACAATTACTTTTTTAATTTTTCTCATGCCCTGGGTATTTTAGTATAAAGCCTCTGAGATGAACACTTCGTTTTTTTATTCAACTCTACGCCCAGGGCATTTAGGTTTAAATACTTGGGGTGTAAACTATAAATTCTTTTATTCAACTCATGCCCAGGTTTTTTAGTATAAAACTTCTGAGATGAACAATTCGCTTTTTTATTCAAGTCTACTCCTAGGGTATTCAGGTTCAAAGGCTTCGGGGTTAAACAATTATTTCTTTTTTCAAATCGACGCCTAGGGTATTAAAGTTTTAAAGCTTGGGGGATAAACAATTACTTTTTTTAATTAACTTACGCACATAATTTTTTTGTTTAAAAATAAAGAATTACTTTTTTAATTTTTTTCATGCCCTGGGTATTTTAGTATAAAGCCTCTGAGATGAACACTTCGTTTTTTTATTCAACTCGACGCCCAGGGTATTCGGGTTTAAAGGCGTGGGGATAAACGATTACTAATTTTTTTTTTTTTTTTTTTTTTAGTTCGATGCTCAGGGTATTTTATTTTAAATGTTTGGTGGATAATTCCCTTAATCATCAATTATTATTTCTCGGAGGTTATTTTTTAATTTTTTTCCAATCATAAAGAGTTATTTAGTTTATAAAAATGAATAAATAATTTTTTTTTTTTTTAATAACTTTACAAATCTGCAACGTCGAAATTCATAGCCTATAAACCGCTCAATGTATATAGACCGTTTGTTTCTTGGTACGATTGTACGCCCTGAACACAGCTCACCGTCCCCACGAAGGAATATCGTATTCAACCCTGCCGCCATTCTTTAGTTTCTCTCTCCGGTCCAGGGCTCTCGATTCCGTGATAATCCGAAACAAAGTGAAGTTGGCACCGCAAGGTTAGGTCGTGCAATGTGCGTTCGAACAGCCACGCACAAGAATTGAAATTTTAGATGTGCGAAATGATTAATAACAACGACAGAAATTAATAAAATAATAATAATTGAAAAATAAATAAAACAAAAAATTTATAAACTCATGAACGTGGGTTGAAAAGTTTAGACGCCAAACTTGAGAACTAAAAAACTCAGGGCATCAAAAAATTAGGAAAAAATTAATAAACAAGTTACCTCTCAAGCTCAACAACCCGATAACGCTGGGCACCCGAGTTTTAATATTAAAAAATAGATAAACAATAAACAAACTCCCAAGCTCAACAACCCAAAAACGCTGGGCAGCAGAGTATTATAGAGTTGAAAAATTAGGAAAAAATTAATAAACAAATTACCCCCCAAACTCAAACAACCAAATAACGCTGGGTTACTGAGTTTAGATTGAAAAAATTAATAAATAAATTAGCCCTCAAGCTCGACAACCAAATAACGAAGGGCGCCCGAGTTTTTTTTATTAAAAAATAGACAAGCAAATAAACAAACTCCTAAGATGAACAACCCAAAAACGCTGGACACCCGAGTTCAGATTTGAAAAAATAGGATAAATTAATAAACAAATTACTCCACAAGCTCAACAACCCAATAACGCTAGGCACCCGTGTTTTGATTTAAAAAATTAGGAAAAAATTAATTTACAAATCCCCCCCCCCCCCAGCTCAGCAACCCCAACGCTGGGCACCCAATTTCACCCATTTTTCTGGCACCCAGTTCCCGAGTTTTACAAAAAAACTTATCGGCTATCCCCCAAGCTCTGAATCCCCAAATACCCTGGGCGTCCGAGATCAATAAAAAAACTGATCGGCTATCCCCCAAGCTCTAAACCCCAAAACCCTGAGCGCCCGAGTTCAACCAAAAAACTTATCGGCTATCCCCCAAGCTCTAAACCCCCAAATACCCTGGGCGTCCGAGTTCAATAAAAAAACTGATCAGTTATCCCCCCAAATACCCTGGATGCCCGAGTTTTACAAAAAAACTTATCGGCTATCCTTAAAACTTATCGGCTTGAGGGATAGCCGATGAGTTATTTTGTTGAACTCTGATGCCCAGGGTATTTGAGGGTTCAGAGCTTGGGGGACAGCCGATAAGTTTTTTTGTAAAACTCGGGAACCCAGGGTTTTGGGGGTTTAGAGCTTGCGGGATAGCTGGTCAGTTTTTTTGGTGAACTCGGACGGCCAGGGTATTTGAGGATTCAGAGCTTGGGGGATAGCCGATAAGTCTTTTTGTTAAACCCGGACGCCCAGAGTATTTGAGGGTTCAGAGCTTGGGGGATAGCCGATACGTTTTTTTGTTGAACTCGGACGCCTAGGGTATTTGAGGATTCAGAGCTTGGGGGATAGCCGATAAGTCTTTTTGTTAAACCCGGACGCCCAGAGTATTTGAGGGTTCAGAGCTTGGGGGATAGGCGATACGTTTTTTTGTTGAACTCGGACGCCCAGGGTATTTGAGGATTCAGAGCTTGGAGGATAGCCGATAAGTTTTTTTGTAAAACTCGGGAACCCAGGGTTTTGGGGGTTTAGAGCTTGGGGGATAGCCGATAAGTTTTTTTTGGTGAACCCGGACGCCCAGAGTATTTGAGGGTTCAGAGCTTGGGGGATAGGCGATACGTTTTTTTGTTGAACTCGGACGCCCAGGGTATTTGAGGATTCAGAGCTTGGAGGATAGCCGATAAGTTTTTTTGTAAAACTCGGGAACCCAGGGTTTTGAGGGTTCAGAGCTTGGGGGATAGGCGATACGTTTTTTTGTTGAACTCGGACGCCCAGGGTATTTGAGGATTCAGAGCTTGGAGGATAGCCGATAAGTTTTTTTGTAAAACTCGGGAACCCAGGGTTTTGGGGGTTTAGAGCTTGGGGGATAGCCGATAAGTTTTTTTTGGTGAACCCGGACGCCCAGAGTATTTGAGGGTTCAGAGCTTGGGGGATAGGCGATACGTTTTTTTGTTGAACTCGGACGCCCAGGGTATTTGAGGATTCAGAGCTTGGAGGATAGCCGATAAGTTTTTTTGTAAAACTCGGGAACCCAGGGTTTTGAGGGTTCAGAGCTTGGGGGATAGCCGATAAGTTTTTTTGTTGAACTCGGACTCCCAGGGTATTTGGGATTCAGAGCTTGGGGGATAGCCGATAAGTTTTTTTTTTGAGCTTGGGGCTAATTTACTTATTAATTTTGTCTCAATTTTTTCAATCAATACTCAGTAGCTCAACGTTATTTGGTTGTTTGAGTTTGGGGGGTAATTTTTTCATTAATTTTTTTCTAATTTAATTTTTTTACTCTATAATACTCTGCTCCCCAGCGTTTTTGGGTTGTTGATCTTAGGAGTTTGTTTTTTTTTTCGTCTATTTTTTGATAAAAAAATTGGGTTCCCAGCGTTTTTGGGTTGCTGAGCTTGGGAGGGAGTTTGTAAATTAATTTTTTCCTAATTTTTTAAATCAAAACACGGGTGCCTATTGGGTTGTTGAGCTTGTGGGGTAATTTGTTTACTAATTTATCCTATTTTTTCAAACCTGAACTCGGGTGTCCAGCGTTTTTGGGTTGTTGATCTTAGGAGTTTGTTTATTTGCTTGTCTTTTTTTTAATAAAAAAACTCGGGTGCCCTTCGTTATTTGGTTTTCGAGCTTGAGGGCTAATTTATTTATTAATTTTTTCAATCAAAACTCAGTAGCCCTGCGTTATTTGGTTGTTTGAGTTTGGGGGGTAATTTGTTTATTAATTTTTTCCTAATTTTTCAACTCTATAATACTCTGCTGCCCAGCGTTTTTGGGTTGTTGAGCTTGGGAGTTTGTTTATTGTTTATCTATTTTTTAATATTAAAACTCGGGTGCCCAGCGTTATCGGGTTGTTGAGCTTGAGAGGTAACTTGTTTATTAATTTTTTCCTAATTTTTTGATGCCCCGAGTTTTTTAGTTCTCAAGTTTGGCGTCTAAACTTTTCAACCCACGTTCATGAGTTTATAAACTTGTTGTTTTATATATTTTTCAATTATTACTATTTTATTGAATTTCTGGAGGTTGTTATTAATCATTTCGAACATCTAAAATTTCAATTCTTGTGCGTGGCTGTTCGAACGCACACTGCACGACCTAACCTTGCGGTGCCAACTTCACTTTGTTTCGGATTATCACGGAATCGAGAGCCCTGCTCCGGTCTCCACGTGTTTACCTACATCAGCTGGAACCCGAAAGAGTTAGTTTACAAAGTGCAGATAATTGTAAATGCAGTTGAATCTGTTATTGATTCGGGATGTTTTCACAAACGCAAAATACACAAAAGTGTCCCATATGTAATAATACTAATTTTTATAAAGATGCTGGTATTTTTTATTGCACCCAGTGTCAAACACAAAATGACGTGAGTTGTATATTTATTATTAGTTGATTATTTGTTCATTGAATCATGAACAAGCAGTAGTTTTTAAGCTTCAAAGTTTATTGTTAATAATATTTTTTTAACTATTAGGATGTCATTGAAAAAGTTTTTGAACATGAATTTGATCCAACGGTGCAGTACAAAAAAAAGAACATCAAATCAGACAAAGTGAAAGATACTGGTAAATGATAAGAAAAATCTTTAAATATATAAAAGCCTTTTTTTGGTTTAAAAGTAGATTTTTTATTTTAAATTAAAAATTTTTTTAGATGTTATTGGATGGACAAGTTGGGAACTTTACAATTGGGTATTAATAGGATTATCAAATGAGTTGATGGAGATTAAATCAGCTAATGAGCTCATACAAATAGACTCTGGTATAAAGTTCACAATTTTACAACTGTGGTCTTTTTATTTATCCAAGTTGGATGTCGCTTTCACCTCAAAAACAAAAAAAATTGTTCCAAGAGTGTCAAGAAGATTTCACAAAAAGTACAGTAAATTTACAAATATTGTTTTCCTTTCTTTAAATCCCAGACAAACTTAAAAAATATGTTTTAACTTCAATCACAGAGATGCTGAAATCATCTATGGCAAAATAGAGTGGAACAGAAAGCAGAGAAAAAGAAAAAGAAAGAGTGCCTCCAACACAAGTGCTTCTTCTATGATATCTAGTTTTCCAGTTTCAAGTGATAAAAGTGCTTCCACCAAAGAGATCAGAAAACAAGCAGTAAGAGTCTTTAAGAAAACTTGAAAATTTTTTTTTTTTTTTTTTACTAAGTACATTTTTGATTAATATTTTTCAGAGCATTCTTGCATCAGAGCAGTCATCATCGAAGAACCCAACTGATTCAGATACAGATGGGTTAAGTTCATTAAACTTAAGTTTACAGAGTTTAAAATCCAGTATAAGTCAATCTTCCAGCACTGCTGTCAGGTTGTTAAAATTTTTTTACCTTCACATAGCTAATCTATGTCATAAATTTACATAATGTAGTTATTTTAATATAGGATACGCTACAACAAAAAAGCCAAACTTGAAGGTAAAAAGATAAAAAAAATGTCTAAGAAAGTTCCTGTTGCTAAAAGGAAGCACTATAGAAAATCCCACGTGACTACTCAGTACGCAAGTGGTCCGGATGTTATCACGCCTCTGAAACTGTGGTCAATTGTTTATCTAGCATTGAGGATTCATAACACCGCAATACATGCATCAGATATGCTGAGGTAAATCATATGAAAAATTAAATTAAGTTTATTGAATGTTGAAGAAAATTTATTTTTAGGTTCAGCAGAGAGGGACACCTTTCATATTACAAGCTGGATCATCTGCTACCTCCCGAGATGACAATTAGTAAAATTGATG
Source organism: Encarsia formosa (assembly GCA_038277355.1). NCBI lineage: Eukaryota > Metazoa > Arthropoda > Insecta > Hymenoptera > Aphelinidae > Encarsia > Encarsia formosa. The sequence goes on along the minus strand of CM076185.1, from coordinate 3,189,927 downwards.
TCAATTTGTTGACACAAAATGTAGACATCACACACAAAGGCTTGAGGAGAACTGCCGCGAGTATGGCAAATTACTTAAACGTGACTAAGATTGGAAAGACAGATTTTTTGGGACTAATCAAAAGATACTGTGAAGATCTTGCGCTGCCAAGTATGTTTTTATCCACCCAAACTTTCACTCACGCATTGCCTATAATACTATGAGACTGTTTTGATTTTCAGAGGGAATATGCTTGTACGCACAGAAAATATTTTTGAGCCGTCCATCCAGAATGCAGTTCACAAAAACATCTACACTGATACCAAATTACGAAGGAAGAGCAATAGCTTACATCATAGTTGCCTTGAAGATACTTTTTGCTTTGGATGATGCTACAGAAAAAGAAATAAGCAGGGTTGTGGAAAAAATAAATAGGTAGGTAACAATACCATTTGTTCATTTTTTTATTTAATCATCATAATAAACAGGCAATAAGCTTTGTACAAAAAAAGTATAGAATTTATATAAACTAAATGTATATCATACAGTTGATTATAAACTAAATTTAAATAAAGATAAAATTTTAGGATCGCAAGGGAGAAAGAGATCGAAACGTCAAAGCTATTTAGTTTTTGCGAGTGGCAGAATTACATCGAGTGCCGAAAAAATTTCTTAATAAAAATACACAACTCATCCAAAATAAAGTACGATCCTGAATGTATAGGAACTTCTCATCTGTACCTAAGATTCATGGGTCTGATGAAGTCGAAACGAGACGATTCTGATGAGAAAGAAATTCGTGGAAATGGAATTAATGAAAACCTCATTGATTCTCTTCACCAGTGCATGGATAAACTCGATACAAACTCGATGCCGCTTAAAGAAATGGAAATGTTTCCCCCGTCTTTGACCCCGTCACAGTCTTACATCAGTCTGCTTTTAGAAAGCACTCGGTATGATTTACCAAGTGTACTGTGTAAAAAATTTTCAGACGCCAAAGTTGGGTACATGACGAGACCAGATACGTAAGTTTTCACGATCTTTAATTTCTTATTTAATTTTATTTTATGAAAAGATAAAATAATTTACATGAATTTCAGATTGGTTGAATTGTCATCTCTCTGTGGTATCAAGCTAGAGATTGTTGACAAAAGTTTGCAATATTTTGAAAAAATTGTACCACCCTTTGAACAGCCTAGAATGCCAAGTACCAAAGAATTAAAAGAATCAGTAAAAACGCCTATCTCAAAGAACCCAGTTACCGAAAAGTACGAAAGTCTGCTGGACTACACACACCGAAATCGTGTTTGCTCGTTAAAAGTTGATTTTGAAAACTTCAAGTTTTATTTGTCCGCCTCTGACAAAGTAGTGGAACTTGACGAGACTTTGGATTTTGAAGAAGAAACTTTTGATCAAGTTTTACCTAATGGTCAACTGAATATAACTAATGACAGTGAATCTGAAAATGAAACCAGTCAGTCTGAAAAAGATGAAACCGGTTGGTCTGATAACACTTGTCTGTTGGATAAAAAATTCACTGACAAATACAACATCAAATTGTACAATCATGAGGTTAACTGTTTACTGAATGCACCAACTTTGAAGAAAAAATTAACTCCAAGTCGAGATAAAAAAAGTGGAAAATTTGTTAAAATGCCAACTGAAAGAAAAACGAGAGAATTCAAACGAATTATAAGTTTAGAAGATGATCAATCAAGTGATGATGAATCCGTACAAAATGTCAAATCCAATAAAAAAAGAAGTACAAAACAAAATGATACGATTAGCAGTGACCAAAAAGACTCAGAAGACGAAGTTTCAGAAATTCCAATTGACTGTTTTGATTTTAATGAATCGGATATTTCAATTTTAGAAGATGAAGATGTAAAGGATAAATCACTTTCACAGAAGAGCAAATCATATGAAAATGAAACTCTTTTAAGACCATACAAAAATTATTGGATGTATCACTGTATTTTCAGTAGAGTTAAAGATAAAAACTTTGAGATATTTGAAAAGGAACTGCCTGAAAATTTTTTGTGGCTACTCAATGAGTGCGCCAGTACAGTTGAAATGACAACGGAGGATTTGTATGAAGAAGTTTGTTTGATTGAAGCATATCACTTTATCATAAATTCTAAAAAATCTAAAAAAGATTTGGATTATGCATTCCATGATTGTAGTTCGAAATTATTTCAAACAAATACTCTTAAAAAATGGTAGTAACTAATGTGATTAAATACATATAAATAAATTACCTGTAAATAATTGTAAAAATTGTAAATAAAATAATTTTTTTAAATAATCATTGAGTCAAATTTTTAATAAACCTTGAGCCTTTTAAATATCGCAGGGTGCGCGCGCAACTTGCAGACGAAATAATTGTATCTTTGTGTATGCGCGTGCTGCTGCTCTGTGACGACATAACCTGATCAGTTCTCAGAGATTGCGATAATTTTTTTTTTCCGAAGAACTTCATAAAACATTAATAAAAAATGTTTGCTGCTCGAATTACTCGAACTGTCTCACTTCTTCGACAATTTGCAACAAAACCAGAAGAAATAGGAAACTTAGTCAAGGTAAGAATAACTACTTTTGTTTACCGGTATTATTCGCGGACAAAGAGTTGCAATAATGAATGAAACTTTCTTTAATTTGTTAATTCGGATCGATTTGCAGAAAAATAAAGTCGTCGTATTCATGAAAGGTGTTCCAGAAGAACCAAGATGTGGTTTCAGTAATGCAGTCGTTCAAATCATGAGAATGCATGGAGTTGAGTATGAAGCACATGATGTTATGAAAAACGAAGATTTAAGGCAAGGTAATAGTTAAAAAAAAAGAAAAATTATGTAAGAATGTAAAACTGACAGTTTTACTGTTATAGGATTTAATAATTGATTTGTATATTTATTGAACATTTTCAATTTTTAGGCATCAAAGACTTTTCTAATTGGCCCACAATACCACAAGTTTTTATAAATGGGGAATTTGTTGGGGGCTGCGACATTCTTTTACAGATGCATCAAAATGGTGAGCTTATTGAAGAGCTGAAAAAAGTTGGAATTACCAGTGCACTTTTAAGCAATGAAGTAGAAAAAGAAAAAAGTAGTGAGAAATCAGAAAAAAGTGCTAAAAAGTAGTCCAGGTTATTTATTGTAAATACTTGTTTATACTTGTTGAAAATTTTTTTTAATAAAAACTCATTTATACTTTAAAAATGAGATTTTTATATGATGCAAAAATTACTTAAATAATCCTAAAATATTGTTTGTACATTATTTAAAAATTGTAATATTAAAGTGCTCAATGTTACCAAAAATTAATTTTTTTGTTAATAAATAATTTAGTTTTTTTTGTAATATCTAATCATTTATTAAAGCTTTAAAATAATTACTCACCTTGCGTCAATAAAATATTATTTAAAATCTAGATATATCATCAATCATTACTTTAGTTTTACAAGTGAAAAACACCTGTTTTGATAATAACTTTTACAATTACAAAATTTGTTGCATCATAGTACTAACATCAAAATGCATTATTTTAGATTTTTATAAAAAAAAAAAAATGTTTTAAAAATTTTATATTGCAAGTATAAAATTTAATATATTGATGAAACAAATGACTCCTATGTAGAAGTGAATATATGCACATCAATAATGAAAAAAAATGAATAAGTATCTTATTTTACAATTAAAAATTTTGAAAATAATTCTTTGGTGTTAAAGAGGAACTATCAACTAGTACAAAAAATTTGTCTAAAAAATCTTTTAAATAACCATAATAATATAACACTCTATAAAAAAATTAAAAATTTTTAAACTACTTGTTAGGTAGGAGGAATATTATATTTTCATAAAAATAAAATTTTGATTTGTGAACTGAAAAAAAAACTTCGTGACATCAGGCAATAAAATTAAAAAAAATTATTTCTCTGGCCCAAGTTGCTCAAAGTAACCGTTGAACATCTCCGGATCTTGCAATAATATTTTTATTATACCAATAAAAAGGAAAATTAACTCGGCCACCCTGCTTGTCGAAAAAAAAAAGGTATGTAGGTGTCACTTGTAGTCAAGAAATTTAATTAAAAATTCACCGTCGCGTCAGATCCTTGAACGAGTGATCCTCGTGGGGCCTTGAAAATTGAATCAAAAATTTCTCATTCGCCGCCTCGTAATAATTTCTCCTCAAAAGCGATCGAGAACTTTTTTTTTTTTTTTTACGAGACCCTAGCGGAAGGTAAAAAAGATAGTTTACTGTTGCACCCAAAAATAGCCTCGGTCGTATAAAACTCGTGAATCGAAAAGTTAGAAAAAAAAAAAAAATAGGTCCTTCCGCACCGAAGGTTAATTAACATCGAGGGTAATTTAAAACATCAAAATTCATCGAAAAGAGTTAGGGTCACGCGGATCGAATTAATTAATCGTGTGACAAATGAGCCAATTTGATCGAATGCGAGTCGAAGCGGAATTGGAACAGCGAAAAAACGAGTTTAATTGGGAGGGGGATTTTTTTTTTTTCAACTACGGAATTATTCTTCTGTTTTTTCGAATCAAGTTTTCCGGCAAGAAGTTTTTTATGAGATTTATGGACAAAGTTTCTTTGTAATTTTGTTTACATGACCGTTCGAGATTGCGTTATGAAATCTTTTTGATTACCCTCGTTTTTACAAGCTTTCGAGAGTCGTTTTTGCTTTTATTCAACTTAATTGACAAATTTAAATTTAAAAAAAAGCTAAAGAAAGTATTATTTGTAAATTTTTAGAAACAGGTAACACTATCCAACAAAAAAATAATTTAAAAAATCATAGCTTTTTTACGCTTATCGGTTACACAAAAATTTCTTATAATTAGACTAAATTTGAAGACGCTTGATTTTGAATCAGATACGAGTGGTACATCTTGAGTAATTTAGTTAAAAGTTAGAGTTTTGGACGTAAAATTTATTTTCGTTCAGATTTATTTTATTATTTTTAACAGAATACTTGAAAATTTTACATTTTTTACTTGATTGACAAATTATATCGTAATTTTTTATCAAACTTTTTGTAGTCTGACCAAACGTGAACACTACTACTTAGCAGCATCCAACGAACCAAAATCACATATCAGATTTGATTTATTAATTTATAATAAATAATTTTTTTCAAAATAAACAAAAATTGTTTTTCTAAAGTCATTATGAATATCAAAATTTTACTTAAACTTTATTTCGGATGCAATTTTTGATATTCAATTTAGTGTCCCTTACCCTGCTCAAAAGACTCGGAAAAAAATATTGTAGTTTAATTACTTTTTACACATCGTTTTTGTACGAAGTGTTCCCAAAGTAAATATAATTTTTGCGTATTTATCAACAAGGTAGTAAAATTGTTTATATAACGTACATACTTATGAGCTCAAAGTTTTGTGTATCGACCGTGGCTTTGTCAAAACTTTGGACTTGAGAACTCAAAGTTCGTCGGTTCAAGCCTTCTCAATGTCGCTTTACGCCTAATATGACTTATTTCAGTATATTTGGCTGAATAATGCTGGTAATTGTTGTAACCTAAATATTGCAAAAATATTTTATAAAAAAAAAAAAATCTCTGATCTTTGCAGTGGTATTTTTTTTATCAAAGATAACTGAAAAAATTTTCAAATCAACTTCATCAGTCTTTCCTCCAGTACAAAAATAAGCTTAATAATATTGTAAGTGAAATAAAAATTACGCACATTAACTAATACACAAAAAAACCGACCCAGTTAATTAAAATAAATCTCAAAATCGATTTAAATGAATTTTTTTGCCTCGGCCTCGGCACGATACATGAAATTTTGTTTTAAAAATTTCACCAGAGAGAAAGAGAAATGCGCAACGACGAGGAGGGCTTTTAAATGCTTACCGCTGCGCTTGGCTTTTACGATTGCCTATTAAAAAGTATCGCCCGGGCTCTCCGCGACATTAACCTTGATCCATTTTTTATTGGGCAAATTGTCTTTGCAGCGACACACAAAATTTCGTGAATAGTACACTTTACCCCGGCGCTTTCTTTCTTTCTTTTTTATCGCTAAGAAACATTGAATCTTTTCATTAGAGCTTAATTAAAAAAAATATCCTTGCTTGAGAGTATTCAACACACTTAAATTGAGGCTGCGAATTTTATTCAGACAAAGTTAACTAAAATTTGAGCAGCTATGATTTTTTTTGCGTTTTCATACAGTTGCGTAAATTTTTATCTCAAAAATCAATTACTTCAAAAATATTATTATGTTAGAGTCATTATTAAGATTTTTTAATGTTTTATAGATAGTAAAAAATTTCTTATTTTTTCATCAAAATTTTTCTGCTTGTTTTTCTGTTTTTAATTTTTGGATTTCTGTAGGTAAAAATATGATTTTAGAGTGATTATTAAGATTTTTTAATGATTTATGAATATAAAAACAAAAAATTTTCTGCTTTTAGCTTTTGGTTTTTTGTATGTAAAAATTCACAGATCCTGGTTATTTGTCGAGCCGCACATTGAATTTGAGGATCATTATAAATAAATAAGAGAGAAGAGTTTTGTAGACCTCGTTATTTACGATTTACAAAGACCAAAAATTTAAATTGAATATTTTATTCTCGGCTCAGCAATTGTAATTTACTTCGAGCTTTTACCCGATAATAATCTGCTTTTTGATTATGTGCACTCTCTGTGCCTCCACTCTTGGTGGGCTGGTTATTAAATAATGCGCGGTTGGAATTCAATGAACAAGAAGAAATTCCCTGTGGTTTCGTTTGAATGTATTATCATTACAATGAAATGATAATTTTTAAGGCTTTTTTTTCAAAGATACCTGCCTGCAGCTATTGTTATTTGTTTTCTTTGATTCTTACGTAACTTACACGGGGAAGATTTAATTTTAAACAATTATGATTTGAAAGTATCTATCTAATAATACGAGTTATCTTAACGATAATAAGTAAGTGTTATAATTTATTTAACTTTTAAATAAATATTTTTTCATAATAGGTATAAATAAACAACATAATATATCAGACTAAACTTTAGAAGTCATTAAAATTTTTAAAACTGTTATAATAGTTTTACGTATACTTATTTAATTTAATAACAAAAAATGATTAATATTTCTTAAGTCGTCAATTATGAAGATTAAAATAGAAAAAAACCAGAACCACTTAATCAAAAAAAAAAAAATATTGTAGACATTAAGACGCAAATTAAGTTAAATCAATAAAGGATCTTTTCTCACTTGAGGCCTTCGAGACGAGAGAAAAAAAATTTAATTATTCACTTGGATCGTAGCCCAATTTTTTCTTTCTCCATTTTTGAATATTACAGGTTTTAGATGGCTTTAATTAATTTAATTATAATTAGTTCGGTATCCTTATTGAATCTGGAGGCCAATTGAAGGTAGCCTCAGTATTATTTTCAGATATAATTTGAGTCGATGTTTTTCTACATTAAACTAAATTTAGCTAATTTGAAATATCGAATTTTAAAGCTTTGGCTTATCATATTTTAACACACGCAGAGTTGAGAATCAAAGTAATAGCCATGATGGTTTCAAGTAAGAGAATTTTAATATTATTTTTAATGTTGTAAAAATTTTACCAGTAATTCTTTTACAAGATTTTTAATACCTTTAAAAAGATATATTAAAAAAAAAATAATAATAATAATATAAGTAAGATACTTATAATTTTTTTTACAAATTATTAAATTATATTTGCCTAATATGAGTCAAATAAATAAAGATAAAGATAGCACTTCTTAGAAGTAATTCGTTGCCCGACCGCGAGAAAATCAAAGAAAATATCTAAAACTCAAAATTTGTTTATTTAAGTGAAAAAAAATTACTTTATCTCTTTTTCTACTCGTAACAAACAACTTTGATTTAATAATTAAATATCTTTTCAACTATATAGATTGGTAGCATTAGAAAAACAATGATAGCCTTACTTATAAAATTCACTCCTGCAAATATCAAAGAATTCCAAATACAGTCACACTTGAATTATTTGCGTCACAATCCCGAGTGTGGTAAATAAAAAAAAATTCAAAAATCTCGTGACGTTAGCTCGAAAAATATAAAAAAATCCAGAACGCGGTTATGGAGTGTATCGGTGTCGAAGTTTCCCGGATTCGATTCGGTTTATTAGGACGGAAGCGGGAGCCAAAAAAGGTGGCGCCTTTCCCTCTCCTCCCCAGAACGATTGAATATGAAAACCTTCCTTCGGGCGGCGTTTTTTTACCTCCTGCTATTCTCCGAACACTGTTTGCTGCTTATTTGTTTGAGAAAAGTTTTGGGTCGGGGAATTATTTTATCTCCGATGGGTTTGCTTTCGACAGGACGTATATCAAGCGATATTATATACGGATAATTGAGTTTTATATTTTCTCACCGCGAATGATGATCGATCATTTTGACGGCTTTGTGAAACAATTAAATGATGCTTGGATTTAAAATCATGAGGCTCTGATTGAAATTGCATGATTGATTTCATGTTACCCCCTTTTTTTTAGTTCGAACAAACAAAATTGTATGGTCTGATAGGTCTACATATTTGACAATAATATTAAAAAACTATAAAATAATTTTAAAGTTCAAATTTTTAAGTAATTTTGATTTATAGTTATGGGATTGATTATAATAGATTCAGTAGCATTTTTAAAAGCTATCTTAAAATGTAACATTTTCTTAATTTTTTCTTTCGCTAGATTCGTCAAACTTGTGATTATAAAACAATACATACAAAAAGTAAGAAAAAAGTAAGTATTCATTACACAATTTTTTCGTTTGTTAACTAAATTTTGTTGATTTTATTCTTTTATATAAATATCACATTTTAAAGCTAATGATAAATTGATCCCACTTCAAATGAGTTAGAAATACAGCTAGTGAACCAACACTGAAGCTTAAAAATAAAACGAGCTGCTTCTTAATTTTTGGAAAAAATTTACTAAAAAATTTTTTTTACATTCAATATTCTCTAATTTTCTCTCGACAATTTTTTCAAGTTATATAGATAAGTGGATGACCAGCTATAACTTATTTAATTTTGAAAAAAAAAATTTAGTTTAATTTTTCTTTATAATGGTGAGCTCTTCAAGACCCGAAATTATTTTGAAGATCTGCAATAACAATTATATACTTAGGTAATGCTTGTTGGATGCAATTAACTTAATGCAAGTTTGTATATTTAATATGTTGATTACTTATATTTATTATTTAAGAAATAACAAATTATAAATAATCGATCAATGTTTGTGTACTTGTTAATATTTTCAAAACTAAAAAAAAATGATAAATTATGTTAACAAAAATTATAAAATATTGACCTAAAACACAAATGCGATAAATTTTTAACTGCCTCTGGTCCTAGATATAACAACGTTCATTGTTGTAATTACTTTTATTATCATCTTTTTCTAAACTACTCAAAAGTTAGATTCCAGTTAAGAACCATTTACTTTTTTCTTCTCGAAACACTCTGGAATTATCGAATTGGTCAAAGGGTCGTTTTCCTCCGTGTGTGTGCGGGAGCGCGCAGGGACGAGGATTAAAGCAGCCTGCAGCGACGTTTCATTCATTATTCTTACTTAATTAGTCTCGTCTCGAGCCGGCTTGGTGCACGAGTTGGCTCACTTTTTTTCCTCTACCTCTCCAGATGCACTTGCCCTGATTTCATCCTCGCCGTACGACTCGACGATCGTTTTTCCCGCCAAGGAGGGAGGATTGCGGCCTCGTGAGTTATGGGATCCTCTCTTCCTTTTTTTTTTTCTTCCACGCTTTTTTCTGCGGGGTAAGGTGATAACTATGACTGAAAAAAAGAGAGAAAATTTTATCATTTGTCGGAAAAAAGAGCCGGAAATTTTTTTATAAAACTGGGGCTTTTTGAGGTGGAGTGAATTTTACAGCGGACAGTGTTTCACTTAGTTACTCGGTGCTTAATTACAACTAATCATTTATATTACGAGTTCTTGAAATGTATGTGTATTTTTTTTTCCAGTTTTAAATGATTAATTTAAAAAAGTTTGATATGAAATAATTAAGATGTGTTATAATGATACACAACTAGTGCATGAAGTTGTACATTTAAATTGAGAGTTGTCGATACTCTTATCTATTTTCGTATGGTTTCTTTGAAATTCGGAATTTTTGTTTTGACAAAATATTGTTCCGTATTTTTTATGTTAAAGTAGAGACGAAAAAATGTCTAATCTCAGTTAAATAAACCCGGTGGTATTTTCCCGAAACGGAGAAAAAGATAATTCACCCGCAGGTGCTTTGCACCCCTCGCATATCTCCGACTTCCACAACCTCCGGCGAAACTCCTTCTTGCGATAAAAACGACGATAACATTACGACTAGAGATAAGATAAAGAATTAAAATTTTCAAATGATTCGGAAAATATACTTTTAATTCAAATTTATCTTCAAACTTATTATCCATATTTTTGGAACTACTTTAATTTAACTGATATAATTACTTAATTCAAAGTTTTAGTTGAGTGTTACCAAGGCTGAATAATAAAATCTCGGAATGTTACGCAGTGCATTCTGGAATTTTAAATTGTCTAGATATGTAATCTAGAAGCGCAAAGTGTGACTAATGAAAAAAAAAAATTTTTCATCACAATGGAAAATGCAAGAAGTCCGCGCATTTTACGCTTAATGATGAAAAATAATTTTTGATCGGATAGCAGGGGTCTCAAAACGTAAAAGCTTTACAATCGACTTATCAATTTTGAAAATTCCAAGCATAAAAAATTAATAGTCAAAACAGTAATATGGTAACAAGGATCTCAAAAGTCAAAAATATGGAGATTCGTGCAAATTATAAATAACCTGAGTAAAAAGAGTAACAGGGTCTTAAAATTTGAGAGCTCCAGAATCAGTTGTTCCGTCTTAAAAACTGAGTATCAACTTGTAAATATTCAAATAAATTTTCATAGCTAGAAACAAAAAAAGCTTTTTTAATAGTCTTAAACTTAAAAGTTTTAAAATTAATCTTTAACATTCAAAAATATAGTACATCTTTCTTGAACTTCGATTACAGAACCATTCAAGGAAATAATTTTTGTCGTGGTCCTAAAATCAAAAAATTCTTTTCATAGCCAAAGAACAAAGTAAAAAAATCTTTTCAAGAGTCTCATAATTAGTCCTTAAAATTGAAAAACAAAATACAAACTTCTGAGCATTCACATAAAAAAGGCTGTAGTTTTGTGAGGGTCCTAAAATAAAAAAAAATCTTTTCAAAAACCTCAAAACCAAAAAACAGAGTAAAAACTTCAAAACTTTGGACAAAAAAGATTACGCAACAAAAAAAAATTTTTCATGGTCCTAAAATCCAAAAATTCACAGTAAGGAACAAAAAAACAAAACACAATAGATCTTATCGATATAACCTCAAAATTAGCCTTCAAAGTTCAAAAACAGCGTACAAACCTCCAAGCTATCCTTCCCGCAGGACAATTTCCATCCCAAAAATCCCTCCTCGACCACACTCTAAACTCCCCCGAAAAGCGTGAATAAATTCATTCAAGCACCGCGTCCGCGTGAAAACCGCTCGGTGCTGCGTCCATTGAGGCTGCTGCACCACCGCCAAAAGTGCATTCCTCGTGCGCATCCCACCCTCGGCGCGCCGGTTAGCGGGTGGCGGTGGTGGGGATACGACTTCTGGCTGGTGCCTGACTTCCCTCCTGCAGTTCGGTTCGCGGCTAAGGCTCGTGAGGAGCTACTGTGCGCGTGGTGCCGCGATTCTAAACAGTGATTTTTTAAGATTTAAACCAGTGCGCGCGATAATTAATTTTTTTTTGTCCCACGGGTTTGCTTGTATTCAAAGTCTGATGGTGGTTTTTACGAGGCACCGCAGAGTGATGAACCGGCGCTCAGTGCTTGCTCTTACGTGAGTGGACCCGAGTGATTTTGATGCTTTTTTTTTTTTTTGAGGGGAGGTTTTTTTTTTAAAGACGGTGGGGAAAGTTGAGGTTAGGAGGGGGCAGGAGGGGGGATGTAAGTGTTGACCTCCGAAAATTAAATTAGCTAAATCACATTAAAGATAAGAGAATGTTCATTGATTCGTGATTACATGGACGAGTACGGGAAGAAGAAGACTTGTCGATGTGAATTAGCCAATCCTGGCTGGTGCATTATGCGGTCGGTTGACTTTTGTTTTTCGAATTTATCTTTTGAATATTCGAATCTATTAACGACTTTTAGTAGAATGTTTGATTTTTTGAGTTCAGATTTGAAATTTCCCGAATACTTGAATTAACAACTGAAATATGAAACGGTTTAAATAAATAACGCGTAAGTTTTGAAATAAGGACGATTCACGTGAAGTGAAAGTTAGTTTTAAAGAAAACTTTGGTTTTTTAAATTCTTATGAATTCTCTGAATAAATTCAATCAATCAAGTTTCTAAAAAAAGTTCAAGTTGGTTTATTTTGTTAAGTAAAAGTTTGTTAAGGAAGAAAGAAAAAAATCTCGAAAAAAATTATTGAAAATTCTGAAGTTCTTTTATCTAAGAATGTACACTCGTCATAATAATTAAATTATTATCCCCTATTTTATAAAAGATTGTTCCTTTATGTATAGTAAAAATTGGATAAATAAAAAACCAAAGTATGTACTTCGAATTAAAAAAAATATGTACTCGATGTTTCAAGTTCTAAAATCAATAAAAAATTTTCAAAAATTACAGTTTAGTTTAGATAAAAATCGCAATTTTAAAATTTTATCTTCTGTAATAAATCAGCCTTAACCCAAAAGGAAAATAAAAACATTTCCAAAACACTGAAAAGTTGGGTTGATTATGCGCGTGGATGGTTATGACACCCGATGACTGTTTACCCCGCCGAAACGAAAAATCATTGGCACGCCGGAGCGAGCTCGTATTGATATCGTGACGTATTTTTTGGCCTTAACATGGAAAAAACTAGTTGGGTCGTGCCGATTAGTTATCTCTCTCTTTCTCTCTTTCAACCCCTTGACAAATTAATTTCGGAGACTTCCGGTAAGTTAAGGGTTTTTTCACGTGCCCACGTGGGTCGCGTCGATCGGTCACTAAAGTTTAATTTAAATTTTTCGAATGTTGAGTTCTATAGAATGTCCAATTTGTATTTTTCGAAGCAAAAATTATTGAGTTATTTTTAAAATTCTGGGAAAATACGTAGTCGTTGAAAGTTCGAAAATCTGACTTTTTTTTGAGTGAAATAGTGCCAAACTATCAGAGACTCCATAAATCGTGTTTTACTCCGAAATTCACAGACGAAAATTTTTCTCAATTCTAGCTTGTCAACCTGATAAGTCAGCAAAATTTTGGTTGCGTCAATAAACGATTTTATTATTTTTATCAAATTTAATACTAATAATTACATATATTTTGAATTTAAGTTCTTATTTAAAACGAAGTTGTTTCACAAATTGAAGAATTAAAAGAAAATGAACTATTCCCAGGATAAGTAATAAAGTAAACATCTCGAGCGGTACAAAGTGAAAATTTTCTCGGAGGAGATAATCGGGGAGATGGAAGTTAACAACTGTAATCTCGATTAAATTATATCCGGGCTGTCGTTACACGTTAAAACTAAATAAACTTTCGCCCGGAGCCAGCCAGCCCCCCACTTGTTAAGGATTCTCGAGTGCGGCGGCTCTTTGTTGAAAACTTTTCCATTGTGCGGCTGTTCCGTCATCATCATCCCTCGGTGGTAAAAAATTTCTTCCTAATCTCGATGGAAATTAATAAATGGCATTTCGATATCGGCGATGCTACATTTATGAGCCGTAAAATCAAAACTCGAACACAATTAAAACTTTTCAATTGGAAACTGGGAGAAAATTTTTTACCCCGGACTAGTACGAGAAAGTTTTGAAATTTCTTTCGCCGGGATACGAATTGGTACTGAGGATTTCACACCACTTTTTTTTTTCTTTGAGAAAAAATTCGAAGGAATTACGAATAAGTAACGATCAGGGATCTTAACTCCTTTTTCAAGAAATTGCAAAACTGCTCATAGACTACATAAAACTACTAAAAAAAATAATATGAACTACAAAAAACCATTGAAAATTTCTATACATATAACTACTCAAAAATAACTAAAAACTGCATAAAAATCACTAAAATTACAAAATTCTCTCAAAATTACTAAAAAAAACTATAAACTACAAAAATCATTAAAAATCACTAGAAGTACTAAAAAATTACTAAAAAATCATCGGTACTCCGCACGATTCACCAAATAAATAAAATCCATTCGCTTCAAAAAAGCTTCAACACCCTTTCACATGATTTTTTTTTTTTTTTTTTTTTTTTTTTTTTTTTTTTTTTTTCACAAAAGGCTTTTCTCGGAACCGAGTTAGTTGAGGGATAATTTTTTCTTTCTCGAATAATTAATTTGTTTATTCGAAGCTGAAAGCTGCTGGCGTCTAAGTGGAAAAGTTGCAGCAGTCGATAGACCACGTGGTGCATATATCGATGCCCGCGAAGCCTCAAGTAGATTAAGGTCGAGCATTGTCAGAAATGTGTTTTTCAAAGATTACACAAGTTTTTTTTTTCCTTTTTTTTTACTTTTACCTTTACTTTTCTTTACTTGACTTTTCTCAAAATTTTTTTCTCGGGTCGTTTGAAAAATTCATCGCGTTTAAGGACCTGAAAAATGTTCACTTGAATTAAGATAGAATGAGATAAGTAGTAATTTTAACAGTTTCATGGACGTAGTTGTGAAATTGAAATTGGTACTATACAAATAAATAATAATAAAAAATATAATTTAAAGGATAATTAAGGCAAATATGAGACAACAATTTATTCATCAACTTAATCAAGAAGACATGTTACTCTATATACACCTAAACCTAATTGTTAATATATTGATTGTTATTAATATTATATACACTGTTCACATCACAATCAACAAATTATTACATAATTTTGTTATTTATGAGAAACTTTATTTTGAAAAAATAAAAGCAATAATAATTTAAATTTATTTTTCTATGATTTTAGTCTTGAGCTTTAATTTTCGATTTTTCTGGAAATTGACATATGCTACAATTGGATTTGAAGTTCGGACAAAAAAATTACTTTCGTTCTCTCGTATTTAAATATTTGAAAACCCAATCGAGCCCCCAAAGTCTCGATAATCGCAGCTCCATCGATACGAAAAATTCTCGTGCCTCAATCAACCCACATTGAAACTTGGGTTCCCAGAAAACGTATCTCAATATTTAATTTCCCTGTTAAAGAATAATCAGTTACTCGCGTGCCTCACCTCGCTCCATAAAAAGTAAAAATCTTCTAGCGTAATAATTAATTCGCGAGTAAACGAACAATTAAGAGAAAAAAAAAAGGTAGTCAAGTAACCTTGCCGGTGATGCAATAGCCCTCGGTAGGGCCTCTCCCACGATAATTTCAAAGATCACTCGATCGATTTTGCGAGAGAAAAAAAATAAAATTTCCTCCCTTTTGAATTTACTCGCGTGCAAGAAGGCCGATATAATTTACATTTAAAATTCAAGGCGGAAAACAATTATAACTGATACTTGACCCCCTGCCCTGTAATAACATATAAGTTGTTATAAAATTTTAAACGCTGGATGGCTTTGGCGCGCACTTGAATATTTATATTTTTTTTCTGAGATGTCTGAGAGAATTTTCGTTTACACAAATTAGGGGTTACTACTTGACTATAAGAAGTTGTTTTTGTTTTAATTTAATGAAAATGTGGTATTTACTTTATTCTTATAATCTCTGGGTAGTAATGAACTATCCCGTATGTAACTATTTAAGATAATAATTTTTTAATAAATTAATAATAATTTTAAATAAATATTATCCCGAGTATTATCCATTTACACTGTTCAGTATAACATATAATTTCTTTGTTTAAGATTATAATAGTATTTTTTTTAAATATATTTACAGAAATTTTAAACAAAGTATTAACAAATATTTTTCAATTTTTTATTTTTAATAAAATACTATTGCTAGTCAATATTTATAGTAATTATTTGTTTCTATGAAACAGTAGAAAATAATTTTATTCTAGTCGATCTTTTATGAACAAACATTACATCACGAAGTCACTTTGTTTGAAAGATTTTGATAAATATCAAATATAAGTAAGTTTTTTGTTTAAATAAAAATATTTTAACAACTTATTATACATAGCAATATTATAATTAATGTTTCGGATACTAGTAATTTAAAAGAAAATAAAATATCGTCTATAGATCAAGCTGACACATAATGCTAAGAACTGTGAAAAAAAACAGTATTTAATTAAAAAGAATTATTATTATTTTTGTCCGAAAGATAATAGAGATACGATTACAGTGTAATTAAACAATCAAGGGATCCAGTCAAGCGAATTGTAGATATCGTACAGTATGAAATTGGTCACTTGGAGATAACGAAAAAAGAGTCGACCTTCAAAAGTTGCTTCTCAGGGCAGGGCTTTTCCTTCTCCTGCTCGCGAGCGCCGTTTTTCGCGAATCGATACACCAGCTCTTTACCTTCGCGTGCCGCTACCGCCGCGAAAATTCATGGCAGAGAGGGGCTGGGTAATTTTAGGGAAGTGTCGATGCGCCGCTCTTGACCTTAATCGCGGAGGGGTTGCGTAATTATATGACTTTTTTTTTCAAAGAGAGGGTGGTTGATGCACACCGAAGAGACTGTGGAATCTAAATAAGTTGAGTGTGTACTGAGATTTTTTCTATTTGGTACTTGATATTAAACTTGGACAAATGTTGGTACTCGTTTGATGTATTTCATAAGTTTTTAGCTTTACGAAAATGAACTTAATTTTTTTTTTATTATGTATTTGCTTCATTTGGTGACTCGGAGATGAAAAAACTGCTCTTTACAAGATATTTTTGATTTATAATTTAAATGATTACTGTAATCATTTATTTCTTCAGTAGTTTTTAAAAAAATTTAGTTTGATTTATGTCAATATAAACTTTTTTCAAAGTATACCGATTATTTTGATAATTTATTCATTCATCCATTAGTAATAGTGAAAAAATTGTTTTTGCACTTGTAGCAATAAAAAAATATATCTAACAAAAAAGTAAAATTACCTAGATTTAAATAAAATTTGTCGTTAAAAGATGATGTGATATGTTCTGGTATGAATTTCAATCAATTTAACCAATAAAATTATTTTTAGCTCTGGTGTATTTTGATCCATCAAAAAAAAAATTTTGAATCTTGAATTCTATTTTTAGATATAATTGCTTTAGAATAAAAACTTGACATAAAACCAAAATCACATCATTTTTTCTTAACCCATTAAGTCCGAGGATTTTTTGAATTTTTGGTTGTGTTTGAGCTGGGAAATCTTAGGGAAAACTGTAAAAAATGTATACCTGAATACCCTATCCCCCTATTTTCAAGTATGCCCTGCACGATGGTGTAGTTTAAAAAAGTCAAAAATTCGATTTTCATTTGTTTATAAACAAATTAAAAAAAAAAACAAGATTTTTTTTGCACTTTTTTTTTTTTAATCGAAAAATTGAGTGGTTAAAAAATTTTTTACACACTTTAGAATATCATCACGGGTGATCACGCATTTCAAAGTTTCCAAATCTTCTTGAAAATTGTAGCTGCGATTTTTGTAAACAAAATGGCGGCCAAAACACTGCGAAGAAAAAATTCGTAAAGCAGCCGAAGGCGGAACCAACATCGAAAAACTTATTTTGCTCAAAAATATTTATTGAAAAAGCATAAAAAGTCTTTGAAATGTTAATTGTTAATATTTTTATCATTTCAATTGCATATATGCGAGTATTGGGCCCAATAGGGAGGGACCCAAAAATAAACATTGAGAAATCGAAAAATAAAAAATACTAACTTATTCTACGTAAAATTATAAGAACAAAATATACTTGGTGTTTTTTTTATTGGGGCCACTATTTTTTCATAAAAATTCGTTGAAGTTGGGACTATCAACCAATTGAGTCCAAGGATTTTTTGAATTTTTGGTTGTGTTTGAGCTGGGAAATCTTGGGGAAATCTTGGGGAAAATGTATACCTGAATACCCTACCCCCCTATTTTCAAGTATGCTCTGCACGATGGTGTAGTTTAAAAAAGTCAAAAATTCGATTTTCATTTGTTTATAAACAAATTAAAAAAAAAAAACAAGATTTTTTTTGCACTTTTTTTTTCTAATCGAAAAATTGAGTGGTTAAAAAATTTTTTACACACTTTAGAATATCATCACGGGTGATCACGCATTTCAAAGTTTCCAAATCTTCTTGAAAATTGTAGCTGCGATTTTTCTAAACAAAGTGGCGGCCAAAAAACTACGACGTAAAAATTCGTAAAGCAGCCGAAGGTGGAACCAACATCGAAAAACTTATTTCGCTCAAAAACGAGGCCTTCAGATGTATTTATTTATTTATTTATTTATTTATGTTATTTATTTATTAGATTATTTGATTTTTCTGTTAAAAAAATAAATTAATAAATAAATACTTGAATTTTTATTTATTTCCTTTTTTTGTTATGCAGTGTCAAACTGAATACGAAATATATGTTCAATAAAAATAGCCTGCGTATTTTATAATTATTAGAAATACAATTTTGTTATGCAGAAGAAGAGAAAGTAAGAAAGAACAACGGATTCATTGATGCTGTTAAAGCTTTTGCCAGGTGTATACGACTATAGCTGAAAGGCATAGAGTCTGCTTCGTAATCACAAGTCCATGGGTTCAAATCCCGCTTAGAGCAAAAAGTATCTCAAATACAGAAAAAAATTGTAAATCCAAAAAAAAAAAAAAAATTCGTCTTCCAATGACTTTAAATCTTTTTTTTTTTTCTACTTTCAAATACACCTTTTTGAAAGGATATACTTCACCAAATATTGGTCTGAACTGAATAAAAAACTATAAGAAAAATTAACTTTTAGTAAAAAGCGATCAGACTAAAATTATCATAGATGCAGGCTAGAAAAAATTACAAGAAAATTTTGTTCAATTATATCCATAAATCAAATCTTTTATAAAGAAATATTTCATCAGATATAAAGAAAAATTGGCAGATTGAGAGTTGAAAAAAAAAAAAATTTTTTTATAGCCTAAGGATGAAATTTTTTTTTTCAATCACCACGAAGTCAACGCCTCTGAGAAATTTTTATTACGACTTTTACAGTTTACAACTGTATCTGCGCTTTTTCTGAATACTCGCCGTGAGCGGGATTCGAACAACGATCTAAGCATTGCTAAACTGGCTCTTTGCTGCTTTAGCCAACGGCCGTGTACAGATTTACAGATTTAGACTTCATTTATATGTAAAAATAATAAATTATGAATTTTCTGTAGCAATAATAGTCTTTACCAATCTCTCTCAATCAAAAATTATAAAAATGTATAGAAAATTTTTAAAAAGTAACAATAACTCGTCAAATTGTAAATTTCATCTCTTAGCCGTTACACTTATAAAATACAAAACATAACGTTGCCCAACACCTACCACGCGGAGGTTGATGAAACAAAGTGTCTTTTTTTTTTTTTTTTTTTTTTATTACTTTTATACTTTTTTTGTGTTTTTCTAATTTTTTTTTTTTTTTTTTTTTTTTATCAATTTTTTTATAAAAATAATTTTTTAGTTCAACAATGAAACTTTCTTAGAAATTATGAAAACTTTTAGACTACAATAAATTTAATGATTATTTTTAGGAACGCAATTTTGACAAATAGATAAGCTGCACTTTTCACAGTACAAACGTGTCCTAATGGGACAGAAGCAACATTTTCTTAGTTTTTCTTTAGTCAAAATTTGGTGATTGCCTCTAGTAGACTTTTCCTTTGAAAGATAATGCTTGGAAATTGCCATCATAAAGTCAAGCGAACTTGATTTTTTAGTTTCCTTGCCGTGAACATAGTTCGAAAGAACAACTGCATTAGCTATTGACGCTTGAATAAGACGAATAAAAACGATCCACGTCCACTTTTTAGACCTTATGCAAGGCATAGCGTAGTTACAACGTCCATCATGAACGTCAACGCCACCCATATTTTTATTATAAAGTTGGAATGCATTAGGGAAAGCAATTTCTTCTTTTTCTTTTTTTTCTTTGCTCCTCCTTTTCGCTGTGTATGTGGGTGTGACACCAGCAGCAGTAGAAACCATCGACACTGGTTTAGAGTCCTGCAATGTAATGTAATTTATACCACTACTTTTTTCGTATTTCACTGCAACTGTACCTTTCGGTGACTTTTTAGGAATAACATTTTTTTCCTTTACACGATTTTCTCGGATAGTACCAGTCGAACGAACCCCTAAGTTTTTTAAATGTAAAACAAGATCAAAACTAGTAAATAAATTGTCCATGTATAAATGATAAAGAGGCAGTTTCCTAAAAGTTACGTTTGAAAAAAAGTGCTGAAGCAAACTCATAACAACACGAGTACCTAAAGAACATTTTTCAAGTTTATTGTCAGCTATTGCAGAGTTTTTACCACAGTACAAATCAAACTCAAGTAAATAGCCATCAGGAGTGCAAAGACCCCAAAATTTCAAGCCAAATCTAATGGGCTTCCCTTTTATGAATTGTTTCAGAATAGTTCTACCATAAAACTTGGCCATCATCTCGTCAACGGCCATTGCAGCTTGAAAATATCCAAATTGCTGGATGTTTTCCCTGAATAAATCAATAATTGTACGTACACGCCATCCAAAATCATTTTCATTTTCATCTGCAGGTTTAGAATATTTGATGTTTGATTTTATTTGCTGAAATTTATCGCGAGCCATAGCCGCTTTTACTGGCTCAAATGACAAAAAAGGATCATTTGACCAGTAGTGTTTGTAAGATTTTCGCGTATTGTAGGCTGATGCAATTAAAATACCTATAAAAACGTTAAGTTCACCCATCGTTAGTTCATACCCGTTTGCTCGAGTACACATAATTATGTGATTTTTTATACTATCTGAAAAAAAAGTTTCAAATAGTTCAACACAATTCATACTTTTTATTTTTTTTTTGTTAGCATCAGACATTTGGCAACTATTTTCAACGTTTTGTGGATAAATTTGTTCTCCCTCGACCCACTCATAAACGTATTTATCCTCCAAACGACTGTTATTGCTAACATAATTTTTTGATGCTTGAGAATAAGTTTTTTGTGAAGTTTTATCATTTTGAGAATCGTTTGTACAGTCGTCGCTTTCTTCAGCTCCTGAGCCTTCGCTTTCATCTCCAGAATAATTTGGATCAGGTATGCAATATCGTTCGTCATCTTCATCAGAACTGAAATATTCTGATTCAGAATCAGTATCAGGAGGTTTAGCTGGTCTAGGTCGCTTTGGTCGCATATTGAAAAGTTTGAAATTATTCAATCACTAAAAATTGAACAGATTTCAAAATTTTTTCAATTTATTTATTTATTTGTAGTCTGGACTAGCTTGAAATTCGCTAAAATTATCAGCCACAGTCTTTGAGCAGCTCCCCTGGTGGAACTTATCATCTGCCAGGGTAAAAATGTCATCAAACCAACCATTGTTTATATTCTTTTTTCACCTAATTTATTAGTATGTTGTTTAAACGTGACGCCACCTAGCGGACTCTTTTCGTTATGAAGCATGTTTACCCTAGCAGATGATAAGAATTTTCACCATTGTCATTTATAAAAAATGTTTTTTCATTTTTATTTTTTTTTTCGAAATAAATTATTATTTTTTATAAATATATAAATTATTGGAAATATCTGCAAACATTAAAAATATTCTGTTCATTTAGTTTTCTCTTCAATTAGTTTTTGCCCAACTAGAATGACTACATTCAAAATTTTATTAATTTTTACAAAAACATAATGTAATAAAATGTAAAAAAATAAAATATATTGTACGTTACATTTCTTGTATTTTTTTTTTATTTATGGCAATAATTTTGAGTTTTTAATTTTCGTAAGCAAGGTTCGAACCCATGAAGTGGGGATTATGAAGCAGACTCTATGCCTTTCAGCTATACTCGTATACACCTGGCAAAAGCTTTAACAGCATCAATGAATCCGTTGTTCTTTCTTACTTTCTCTTCTTCTGCATAACAAAATTGTATTTCTAATAATTATAAAATACGCAGGCTACTTTTATTGAACATATATTTCGTATTCAGTTTGACACTGCATAACAAAAAAAGGAAATAAATAAAAATTCAAGTATTTATTTATTAATTTATTTTTTTAACAGAAAAATCAAATAATCTAATAAATAAATAACATAAATAAATAAATAAATAAATAAATACATCTGAAGGCCTCGTTTTTGAGCGAAATAAGTTTTTCGATGTTGGTTCCGCCTTCGGCTGCTTTACGAATTTTTACGTCGTAGTTTTTTGGCCGCCACTTTGTTTAGAAAAATCGCAGCTACAATTTTCAAGAAGATTTGGAAACTTTGAAATGCGTGATCACCCGTGATGATATTCTAAAGTGTGTAAAAAATTTTTTAACCACTCAATTTTTCGATTAGAAAAAAAAAGTGCAAAAAAAATCTTGTTTTTTTTTTTTAATTTGTTTATAAACAAATGAAAATCGAATTTTTGACTTTTTTAAACTACACCATCGTGCAGAGCATACTTGAAAATAGGGGGGTAGGGTATTCAGGTATACATTTTCCCCAAGATTTCCCCAAGATTTCCCAGCTCAAACACAACCAAAAATTCAAAAAATCCTTGGACTCAATTGGTTGATAGTCCCAACTTCAACGAATTTTTATGAAAAAATAGTGGCCCCAATAAAAAAAACACCAAGTATATTTTGTTCTTATAATTTTACGTAGAATAAGTTAGTATTTTTTATTTTTCGATTTCTCAATGTTTATTTTTGGGTCCCTCCCTATTGGGCCCAATACTCGCATATATGCAATTGAAATGATAAAAATATTAACAATTAACATTTCAAAGACTTTTTATGCTTTTTCAATAAATATTTTTGAGCAAAATAAGTTTTTCGATGTTGGTTCCGCCTTCGGCTGCTTTACGAATTTTTTCTTCGCAGTGTTTTGGCCGCCATTTTGTTTACAAAAATCGCAGCTACAATTTTCAAGAAGATTTGGAAACTTTGAAATGCGTGATCACCCGTGATGATATTCTAAAGTGTGTAAAAAATTTTTTAACCACTCAATTTTTCGATTAAAAAAAAAAAAGTGCAAAAAAAATCTTGTTTTTTTTTTTAATTTGTTTATAAACAAATGAAAATCGAATTTTTGACTTTTTTGAACTATACCATCGTGTAGGGCATACTTGAAAATAGGGGGATAGGGTATTCAGGTATACATTTTTCACAGTTTTCCCTAAGATTTCCTAGCTCAAACACAACCAAAAATTCAAAAAATCCTCGGACTTAATGGGTTAAGAACAAATTTTTTCATTTGTACCACTCCGCAAATATTTCACTAAATTGTTTATTAAACCTTGATGTATTAAAAAAAATAAAAAAAGTTACTCTATTTTTAGATATGATTGCTTTATAATAAAAAAATTTTCATTTGTACTACTTAGCAACTCCGTGTTTACTTCTCAAAGAGTTAAAATAAATAAGAATTAATTTAATTACATTAAAATAAAAAAAAAAGACTAGTTACAACTTTTTTACTAAATTATAGACCAAGTTTGTACATAATACAAAAACAGCGAGTGTCTACTAAAAAAAATGCACCCATCCATTCACAATTTTCCAGCCAAAACACAGTATCCGACAATTCCACCAGGTCTCCAATTCAAAACACTTCATCCGAAAAAAAACCCAGCTAAACAATTCATCCCGCGCTTCAGCAAAGCGCTCAGCCCGGGTTAAAAATTCACACGCCTCCCAAAAAAAAAAAAACATCTCATCCAGTGTAGGTTTGAACAATTCATCATCTAATCGCGGGGCAACAAGGTATTTATGAGTAGGCGCTACCGCAACCAGGGGGGGATGCATGGCAATCCAAAGCCCTGAATGATTAACAAGCAAGCGTCCTCGATTAACTCTTACGGAGCGACATGACTTTTTCAAGGTGTTCCCGCGAGAAATCCTACTAGCGGAAATCGAATTCAAACGCGGCTTGCTCCACTTACCCCGGCGTGCTATGAGAATTTAATTACTCGGGGTATGTATCCGCTATCGTACCCGCTATTAATTTCTTCATAGTGCGGTTTTGGATTTGACGGGGCGGACGGAGTGACTGATGAACCTCTGTGCTTTTTGAGATTACATTGTTTGTGGGTTCTTTTTTTAGAAAGTGGGGTAGTTTGGGCAACCCGAGATGATTATTTTTATCTCGGAAGTGTTTTAAACTATTAAAATATTTAAACTTGTAAATTATTTTTCCTGAAATTTCATTCATTTGGCAGTAATTATTTAGATAAAAAAAAATTCAATTTAAAACTCTCTAGAAAACTATAAATATCTTTTTTATTTAATTATATTTACATCAAATCTACTTTTTTCCCATGTCTTTCAAAATGCTTGAATAAATATTTATACGCACAATTTAAACATTTAAATGACCCTTGAAGACTTTAAAACATTATACACGAGACATTAATAATGAAGCTTCACATTTCTTTTTAAATCGATTAAACTTTTTTCTCGAGTTTTCACTTTTAGACTTTAACATTTTACGAATAAATTTTTGACAATTACAAAAATTCAAAAGAGATCAATGGTTCCAAAAAATCATAAATAACTTCACTCCGCACTTCAAGAAACTTTCAATAAAAACCCCAAAACCGTAAATAAACTTTCGCTCTTCGGCGAAATCGGCCCCAAGTTTTGTCAAAACTCGAGCTTGCAGCCACATCGTGAGCGAGCGAGGGAGAGAGAGAAAAAAAAGCTCGTTAAGCTGTGGAGGGAAACGGGGTAACCTCCTTCTTAGTTGTGATCCTCTTTACCGCCCAAGCTCCCGCAGCGGACGCGTTCGGAATGTCATCGACACCTCGAGCACCACCCCAAGCAGGAAAGATAGTAGGAGTAGGGGGAGTGGGGGAGGGGGGGAGCTTTACTTATCGCGCGGGCTGATCAAAGTGCCCGAGCTTCTGGATATCGAAGCCGAAAATTTACGAAAATTGGAGGGGTTTGGCATCGCTGAAAAGAACCGGAAAATTTTAAAGTATTTTGAGGGTTGAGGTGGATATTGGTGGATTTACTTTAAATTCGTGCTACGGTTATTGTTGAATCTCTGCTTAAAAGATTTATGATTAAGCTTGACTTGAATTAAGATTTGATACAATTAAGTGACGATTATGTACGTATCAATATAAAGTTCTAGAAGCTTTGGCTTTTTTTTTTTTTTCTTTTTTTCATTTCATATAAATAAAAATATCAATTCTATGAGTTATTTACGCATATAATATATAGCTATTGTACTAATAAAAATATATTTTCAACTTACAAAGTAACAGTTACGTGTAGAAATGATTTTTCGACAAAAGTTAAGTGGTTTCTTAATTGGTGCAGTTTTGACTATGGGTCTTATAACCAAAACTTCAAAAATTGATTTGAAAAATTAAAAAGCTTGCTATTTTTTCATGAAAAATTCTGATTTTGGTAAAGCTATAATAAAAAACTTTAACGGAACATACATTTTTTTGAGTCGAATTCTTATTTCAATATATATAAAGCATACTGGGAAAATATAATACTTCTGCAATTAATCAAAGTTTCGAAAAAATGGTTTGTCAGAATTTTTAAGTAAATCATTTTTCGAACAACTTTTACCTGTTCAATACTTACGGTACTCAAGTTGTAAGGTCGTGTCATTGAGAAGCGATGGCCCCAGCGATCGATTTACAGTTTAATCACATATTTTGGATTCAAAATCAAATCTTATCATAAGGAAATCTGAAAAAGTATTTTTTTTATAACTACCCGATACTATTCAAAAAAACGAGCAAAAAAAGGATGTCTCAGCCTTATTCCATGATTGGGATTGAAAGGGTTAATTATACATGTATGTATGACATTAAACTTTAGATTTAATCTAAAATACCGTGAAAGTGAGATAAATAAACCAACTTAATTTCATCAGAACTAATTAAACAAAGCACCTGTCCCGTCAAATTCCAAACCATCAATTAATATTTAGTCTCAAATTTCAACCGCGGGGTAAATGGGTCAAATAGGGTTGACAACTTTTTGAAATTTATAATATTTTTTTGCTTATTTAGTTAAAATATCCAAAAATAATCGATACGTATTTTTTCTTTTAAAAAAAAAACTAAAATTAAAAGAACTGCAAGTGTTTACATTTTTAAAAATTTCCATATATATAGATATACTTTTAATGGAATTTCTGGTTAATGACGTCATCAACCCGTAGTTTTAAAAACTTTTCTTAATTTTCTTATTGCTCAATTTTGATTTAAAATTCATTAAAAATCGAGTACTTTTAAAAAAATATATTTTTAAAGTACCGGTTGCCAACCCTATTCGGGTGGGTCGCAAGGATGCAAAAATTCTCGCAAAAATTGTAAATAAAGCACCTCGAGATTGATTTTTCGAAAACGATTATTCGATGGTACACTTAACAGTGGTACTAGCATAAGACATCAATCAATATTTACATACACACGACGACGCCACTAAGTAGATCACGGTCGAGCATAGTCGGACAAACGCTCGTACTACTGTTACGTAACGAGAATTACCAAGCCGTCCGCTCTTTTGAATATTTCATCCTTTACTCTTTTCACTCGGATTTATCCTTTTATTTCATTTTTATATTATCGAAGATTTCGGGGATCTTTATGCGAGAGCAAAGACAAAGGGAAGATTTTGGTTTGCGCTGGACTTGAAGATTTATGAAAATTTTACTTACTACTATGTGTATTAAATAAATAAACCAATCAACCGTTAATCATTTTTTCTATGTTGGGTGTACTGATTTAATTAGTTTATTTATTATTTACTGTAGAACTTTAATTAACTGAAATTGGAAAGATAATATATTAAGCCCTGTAATAAACTTTCGTGTGAAAATCTACTAAATTTGTATTCAATGGATTGACTAATTAACTGGCTGTTCAATAATATCATGATGTGCATGTTTTTCCAATAAAAAATTAGATTCTAATTTCCTATAACTCATTCTAATTCTAAGCGTGGTGCCAACATTAGGTTGGTATTGAAGTAAAAATTGAATCAATATCAAACCGTCAAATATCCAAACTGGCGTAAATCTTTAATATTTGCTATAAGTCTTATGGGCGTTTAATTTAATTAATTCAATTTTTTTTTTTTTAATTTAAAATTTTCTACCATTCAATGTATTAAAATTTTTTTTTTAAGTGATTCAATTATAAAAAGTGATTAAAACTAAATTTTGAACTACTTACAACTTTTTTTTATACTCTGTTGATTACTGTTAGATTTTTTATCTTATTCTACCGACACAATAAAAATTACTGTTTTTTCAAGTCAAAAATAATTTTTTTTTATTGGATGAATCTAGGTTGATGTGGTAACACCCACATACATATTTTAATATTTACGTATATTCCAACTACCAAGCCTGCCAATCTTTTTTAAATAAATAAATAAATAAAAACTTATTTGAATTTTATAAAGCACATTTTGAAGGCTCTGTTTTATTCAAAAAACATTAATTTAGTCTCCTACTTATTAATTTTGTATAACTTTTATTTCAACAATTTTTTTTTTTTAATTATTCAAACTTTGTGTTTGCAAAAAAAATGAGCTGACATATTTCAGTTATCTTATGTTTTAACAAAAAATAAATCTAAAAAAAAAAGAGCGTCAAATAAACCTCAGTTACAAAAAAGCACAAATGAAATTTCGTACAATAAAATATTTTCAAGCCGTGCGTGACCCGGTTTAGTCGATGAAAAAATACCGTTTTATATTTTTAATTTAAAAAGCTCAAAGTCGTTTCTTTGAACGCACGGAATATCAGTAAATTATAAATAAAAAAGGCGAAATTCCCAAACACCGTTGGGGCAGGATAATTCTATAAACTCCATAAATTAATGAACAAATGTACCCCGAAATTCAACAAAGCTTGGGTAAACACCGTAAATTAAGTTTCGCGAGGGAGAAGCACCAAATCATACGTGTGTTGTAGCGCAGATAAAACACGCACGGCGCAGCCACGTAATCATAACAGCTAAGATCTGTGGTTTCGCGAACTCGGGTTTAAGTACACGAGAGAGATGTTCGTAAAGGGAGTTGTAAGACGGATTCGGAGTGGAAGGCTTTATTGAGATCTTTTTTTTCATGACAGTTTCGTGGATTTAATTAAACTGGTGTCTATATAGATTCTTACTTTGAATAAAGTTACTGTATTGTTTTAAAAAGCCCGCTAAAAATTTTAATTATGCGGAAAATTCTGGCGGGTTTTTTGAAATTATGGTTGTTAATGTGAAAATTATCCTTATCTCGCCTTATTTATATTATGATTTTTTTTTCTTACATTTAACAATTCGAAACCGGTCCTAGGAAGGTAATTTGTTTTAATCAGTATAAATTAAAATTGATTAGTTGATTATATTGTTTAAATTGTTTAAAATAATTTAAATTGTTATGTGACACTGTGTGTACTAACTAAAATTTAAAATTTAATTTTTTCTATGTCTTTTTTCATTTTTTTTTTTTTTTTTTATTATTAAAAATAAAAATAAAAAATAAAATTAGCCACTGTATGGTATAACATGTGAGAAATGAAGAGATTTACTCTTAATTTATTATTTAATTAATTTACATTAGATTTTTCATCAAGAAGACCCAAGAAAACTATGTTTTCAAAAATTTGGAACTTCTTATATTTTGAAATATACATTTATTTCTGTCAGCCACCACTGTAGAACCGGCATAAACTTTGGTAGCTTTACTAAAATATAAATTATTCAGTACTTGTTTATAAAAGTTTACGGTACGAGTAAACAAACTTAAAATTTTCTTTTCAATTCATAGAAAAAAAAGTTTTCTAAAATAAACTTTTCATTTTACTCGCCTAGTAAGATAAAATATATATTTATTTATTTTTTGATCTGAATACTAATTTAATGGAACAAAAGCACAGCTGATTCTTCATAATAATATGACTATTAAAATTTATTGAAAATTACAAAATTATAAAATAATGACAGAATTTTTCTGCCTTTTTACTTGAAGAAGCTTTTATGTATTAAAGAAGCGAAACGTTGTAAAAAATAAATTAATAAATCCATGAACAGTGAAACCCGTTAGTTTAATTTGATAAAATTTCAAAATCATACACTGTTTCTAAAATCATCATAATAAATCATCATACCAACAACTTATCTCAAATTAAAAGTTAAAAAAATGTTGTTCAGCAGTAGAATAGAGCGCGTCACACATATACGCGAAGCTTTTTAAAATAAAACATTAGTTTCAAAGGAGTTTAGCCAGATAAATTAGATTAAGAAGCAGCACATTATGCTCGTTGGAGCTCTCCGCGCATTATAACATTATTTTTACCCCGGGGCGACACGTGAAAGCTCGGTCGAGTCGTAACCAACCCCGGGACTTTGAAATTTGCATACTTCTGGCTCAAGTCTAAGTCAGCCTTGATTAACTCCAGCGTCACCTTTATAATTTATTTAATTTACCTGTCACAAGCGAATATCTTCATCGAAAAAGTTACGTAACGTCACAGATCGAAATAAAAAAAAAAAAAATATTGAAAAAATTCGACAAAAAAGGGGTGCACAGGGAGCAAAAGTTCATTACTGTCTTACGTAACGCGACGGTTGTAACGATTTTAAGCGCGTCGTTCATTTTTCGTGCTAGCGTGGGAGGTTCGCGAAAAAAAAGAGGGGGAGGGGGCGGAAGGAAGATAGAGCTTTATTGAATTTCTCCGCACTTTAAAATCTATACGCGCTTACAAGAGAAAAAAATGTGCTCCGGTGACGAAACCCTTTTTTTTGAAGCTTATCAATCGGAAATGCAAAAATAAATTCGAGTTTATCGCATTGTTTCGGGGGAGGAAAGGAGGTTTATTTCTTTCCGATGCACCCTACTCGTAAATAAAACTCGAGACGGGTTTTATGTTTTTCAATAAAAAATGAATCGCTGTAAAAAAATTTTTACGCTCAAACTTTTTATATTTTTTTTTCTTTTTATCAAGGGTCGACGCGCATTCGTAATTCAATGAGATGGTTTTTTAATTTAAATGAATGTTTCAATGCGATCCCGAAATTTATGGTCCATTTACCTGGTTCGAGTTTTTAAAAAAGCGAGGGGAATAATTTTTCAGGGTAGCTTGCAGCAGAAAAATACAACGATATGCATTGAAAATTATGCTTTTGTCGATAAGATAACTTAAAAATGCAAAGTTTTTTGCGGTTAAATAATTCAAATTGAAAATTTTATAAATACTTTGTAAGCTGACCATGTAGCTAATGTAGTTTCCATTGTTTCAACGTTATTTGAAACAAAAGGTACCATGTTCGTGGGTGTTGAGTTTGAAAGCATTTCGAGCAAGAAGGTGTTAAGATCGGGGAAGTTGAAAAGTTAAAATTTGACCTCCAAGTCGATAAAACTATTTGTCCTAAATTCAAAAATAGCTTAATTTTCGAGTTCGAAACTTTACAATAGTTAACAAATGAAGCGACCTTTATTTTACATGAATATAAGTAATCAACCCAAAGATCTAAACGAGCTCGAAGATTCACTTAATTTATGAACTTACTCTTCATTAAGTTGTAATATAATTATAATTTCTTTTTTTAACATGTATTTTTGATATGGAAGATTTAATAAGAGCAAGCGACAAATTATTTTGTTTAAAGCAACCATTTTCAAATTATAATTTAATTTTGGATAACAGTTTCTAATACGCAAGCCCTGAAAATTCCTGGAATTTCACTTAAAACTCTTCAGGGATGTAGAAAAATGACAAATTCTTGGAATTCAACCAGAACTACTTTCATGTTTTTACCTCCAAATATTGTTTTAAAATGCTAAAAGTATAAAACTATTTACTAGCTAAGACTTAATTTTTTATAATCTTTTGCCTTTTTTCAAAAATTTTGTGTCTCTATGTTTTGGGCTTTTATTCTGCTGAATTATTCAGAAGAGAAACTAATAATATTAAAAAAATTTATGTTGTCCATCGTAGGCGAAAATCGATTGAAATTCCGAAAACTTTTAGTACTAAATTCTAAGAATCTAACTTTTCGCATTGTAGAAAGTCTTATTTTCACTAAAAAAAATTTACGATTTCAGGGCCTAAAAGGAGTGGAAAAGCCCCAGGTCTCGGTAAATCGGGAAGGATGTGAGCGCCTCGGCAGGACCTTGAGGATCGCGCCCGGGGTGGTGTTGACGGCGGCCCCGAAGCCGGTGAATAATGCCCGGTACGTCCTCGGGCTGCTTGTTGTGCGACTCGAGCTGCACCGAGGAAGAGCCCGAGGATGTGGAAGGAGGGCCGAGACGGCGCCCGCAAGCCGCGACCGAGACCACCCTGCACGTGGATGGACTGCGGCTAGGAGTACCGGCTAGCTCGAACGAGCCGAGGACGACGACGACGACCCCCTGCAGAAGCGTCCGTTTGTCGTCGTCATGTTCATTCGCCGAGAGGACGTGAAATTGTTTGGGCACCTCAGCTGACCCAAGGTTTGTAATACTGCTTTTTTATTATTATTATTGTATTTTACACAGTTTTTGAGGTTAGGTTTTTTCTATGTCCAGAGCAGCCTGAATTTGTATATCTATATCGATCAGCTGTGATTCTGGCTAGACAGTCCTTAGACATATTTAAATGCTCCCTAAAGCTAGATTAGAATGTTACTCGGTATTTTGTAGGTTATGTGAGGGAGCCACCATCGGCTATTTTCTACCGCGTATACAAAGAAGCAGTTTTACAAGCTAAACATTAATAAATACGCTTTTTTGCCTACAAATGTTTACCGATGTGTTTATCATGAATTTTCTGTCGGTATGAATGATTAAAAGTGTACCTTTGTAAGGGAATTTACACAATAGAATATACGATAAAAACAATGTTTTTTGTTTGTCGAGATTAAATTGTTCACGAGCACGCACAAGGGAGAAGTGATTAAATTAAATAGCCGATACGATTATTCACGAGTAGAAACTCAATGTAAGCGCTGTTTTGGGAGTAGCTAATTTTATAATCCTTGGTGTTTGTGCAATCGATCAGCCGTGAAATCCACAGTGTAGATGATGTTTCGCTTAATCTTCCGGATTACTCCGCTTAAATTAGTCCCGATAATTCATCCGTAGTTTTGAATCAATAACTTCATTAGACTGTGATAACTAGATGAAAATTAAACTCAAAAAGTGTTTTATTTATATCTATGCTCCCAGCGAAGATGAGTCCAAAATCTGCCACGAATAAAGTTACAATGAGGCGTTTAAATGTCTCTAAATCATTTTAATTTTTGTAGATTGGAAGATAATGAACTTTGCTACCATACCATTGATATATTATAAAAAAAATATATTTCTGGACGCACCAGCCGCGAATAAAATGACTCTAAGTTTTGAGCTTATTAAGATCGCCAGAAGTCATTTTATTCGTGGCAGATTTTGGGCTAAGATTTTTCTTCGCTGGGAGCATCGATATATCTCGATCAAAGCCGTTTTCATCTCTAATTTTTTTTTTTTTTTTTCAGTCAGAAGGCGTCCCGACCAGCATCAGATTTTTTCGTTCCCACAACTCCGAAGAAGATCCAAAGGGAAGTAAGCCCAGGAAGTGGTAGCAGAAGAAGTGTACAGTGCGCGAGATTATCGATGTTTAAAGCTAAAAAAGAAATAGATAAAATATAAAACGTAGTATATCTCTCGGTAATAAAAATGGCGATGACGCCGCGGCAATGCGACAGTGAGTGCAGGTGCGGTTTTCATTGACACGAGAGAGAGATAAATAAAAAAACTAGCCATAGGTGGAGGCGGAAGGATGCCCGGGGGGCGGAGGGGCCTGGTCGCCCCGCAAAACACATTCTTGGAGAACATCATAAGGCGCAGCAGCAGCCAACGTGAGTTTCTTTCTTTTTTTTACTTTTTTTTTATTGCGGATTGATGGAAATCTCAACTTTGATTCTACTTTCTGTCACAAAGCAGCGTAAAAGTCAGTTCATCTTAGAACTGTATAGAAATGATCCTGGGACCCGGTAATAATAAAATGTTTTGGTATCTTTTGTATTTATAGTTTTTTCATTGTGAAATTCGAATCAATCTTAGACATTAGATTATGAAAGTCTGAATTTTTACAATTTCTGTTACAAAATAAAAATTAACAATAATAATAAACGTAATAAAAATAACAGAATTTTGTTACAACGAATCCGGTTCTTATATGGTATTTAAAAAACAAAACTTTTGTCATTACAGAGTCCCTGAATAAAAGTGCTTCTCGAAGGAAAGAGAATGACTACTTTTGTAGCTTTATTTTTGGTCTACCGTTGTAAAAAACCTGTGACCATTTAAATTATTAAAATAAAGTCGTAAAAAAAAAAAAGAATTAAATGTAGGTAGTTATCTTGTAGATTTAATGTTTTCGGTGTCGTACGAAAATCAGCCAAGTCGATAAAAAAACATGCTTCAAACTTTTTATTGCCGATGCTTCAATGTGGAAGTAACTCTTTTTTTAGAATTCTGTATAAAAATATTCCTTGAATAAAAAAAATATTCTTTTCAACTGATTTGTCAGATTTTTTTCATGGATTGTTAAAAATATTTGACCATTGCAAGCTGGTATAACTAACTTAAATTATAAATTCAACCATACCATAGTCTTGGCTGGTTTTGATAAGGCACGGTAGGATCGTAACCATTAAGATTATTTAAGCCAAAAGCTCCATTGTTTCTTTTCGTAACTATCTCAGGATGAATTCACACCATTACCATTACGGCTGGTAAAAGACTGTTGTTCAAACGGGCCAAATTAACGTGCAAAAAGGCAGCTCTATCCGAACCCAAAGTAAAAAAAGTTGCAAAAACACACACGCAATTAGCAACGGAGATAAAGCGAGAAGGAAATTATTCCTTTGATGATCTTAAATTCCCTTCACACGTGTATAAACAAGCTGGAAGTCATTTCCCTTTTTGTCGTACCTTACTTAAGGAGACTCGTTTGCGTCTCGACCCTTTTTTTTTTGGCTGTAAAAACAAAGGAGGCGTTCGCGCGCGTCCTATTTCTGCCTTTTTTTTTTTACTAAGTCATCACTGAAAAACGCAACGCGATTCTTATTTTTTGCGAGGACTTAAAGCTTCCAACCTGAGAGGAGCTTTTTTCTCGCTGATAGTGTGTAAGAAATGGGATCTTACGGTGCACCTTTTTTACAGCTCTTTTGTTCTCTCGACGACTCCTGGATGGTTTTAATTTTTCTTACTCTTGTGGATACTTTGTTCTTGTAATTTTTCAGAAAAAAATAAAATTTTTCGTGGAACCCGTTTTTTATTGTACCAGGGAGAAAATTTTTTATTTTTATTTATAGGTAATGATAGAAAATTTTATTTTGTTTAGATTTATGAGGTTGATACTATTGATTGCATCCATGAGTAAAAATAAGTCATTAACATACTAGGTAGAAAAACTAAATTTTTTATCCTGAAAAGAAATAATTTTACTAAATTGTATGTTCACATGTACCTTATAATATTAAAAAAAATAAAATTACTAACAAAATAAATAATTTTTTTAGCCTACTTTGAAGAAAACTCAAATTTTTATCACAAGGGCAAAAAAAAAATTATTTTCTCTCACTAAAATTTCAAATTCAGCAATGGTAAGATCTAAAATTAAACAAAATATTGTCATCGTCAACCAGCAAACATTTTTTATCATAAACTTCGTACAGGCGACAATTTTTTTATCTTTAAATTGAATAAAAAATATATATACATATATTTAGTTCAGAAACGCAGAGCATCGATAAGAAACAAGGGTCGCTGTCGGAGTCCCAGAAATTTTTTTTTTTTTTTTTTTTTTTTTCGTCCGGAAGTGAAAGATAGTGGCGAAAACGCCGATGGCACTTTTGGGATTCGGTCCGCGTTATCGGATCCCCTACGAGGGGGACAATCCAGGTCCGATAAATTTTATTTTTCCCCATCGTACCTACCCTCCTATCAGCTGCGAAATTATGGTGGCTCTGCGAATTTAATTATTCAAAAGATGGGGGTCGCAGGGAGGTAATTTATAATTAAGCGATCTCGGGAATTCGAACAATGGGTTAGGTAAAGCAAGCTACAAACAATGACAATTTCCACCTAATTATGATAAAACCGTCAAACATTGATGCGTTATTTGATTATGCATCAATCATTGCGATCGATTTTGCGAATAGTAAGGCAACAATGAAAGTTTTATCGGGGAAAAATTAGGGTGAGTCGTCTAAAAATATGAATGATGTTAATATTTAATGGCTTGTTGGCAAAAATAAATAGAAACAAATATGTAGGTTTTAGGGTGAAAAAAATAGTTATTTATAAAATTATTGTATATCCATTGAAATTTTGAATTTATAGAAGACTCTTACTGATTCAATGCAATATTTCAAAAGTTTCAATTGTTTAGAAAAGCTTTGAATATTTTATACAACCAGTTCAATACTTTTACTCTACTAATAAAATATTTTAATTTTTATTGAGTTATTATATATTTGATCAAATTATTAATAAATTAAATATTAAATCAACAAACATGTACTATGTTACAAAGCAATGAGATTAATACTATAAATTTAATTGAAGTGGGAACAAAGATAAAATGCACTCTACAAATTATTTCGAAAATTCGAATCTCATTTATAAAGGCTGTATATATTAATATTTATTTAAATAATTAATTAATCAATAGAAACAAATTTTTTCGATTTTGACAATTTTTTTATTAACAATAGTTAATAGAAACGCCTCATTACAGCCGTTTCGACATACAATATCATCTTCAGACGAGTATGTACAATACATAAATAAATAAACATTTAAATAAATAAAATAAAATAATTATCAGTAAAAAAAATGAAACCAAAAAAGAATGAAAGAATAATCCGAAAGCATACGAAAAATCGAGTAGCGATAAAGTCAGAGAGAAATCCACTTAGTTCCAGGCGTCGCGTCGGTCATCAAAATCCCTTAAAAATTATCTCCCCGGCACTTATCAGACCCTCCCCCCAGAAAAAAAAAGAAGAAGAAGAACCAAAGTAAAATAAAACAAAGACCAGATAATACTCCGGAGCCTCGGCAGCTTTTCCGTCTTAACGAGTCGCTCGTCTCGCCTCCTTGATTTTAACGTGTTTCGCAAGCCGCCCGCGCGGCTTGGCACCTTTGTCTCTACTTTATTTCGAGAAAAAAAAAAAAAGAGAGAGAAAAAAAAAATATGTAGGCGACGAACGACTTCCGGGAGTGATAAAATCCCTAGTGGGTGTTGGTTTTCCGGCCGTTGTTCCCATTTCTTTTTTTTCTGAAATACTGGTTGGGCTAGAAAAATTTTGGATTGGGTTTTGCGGATTGGCTCGTTTTTAATGATCGTTGAGGGGGCCTTTTTAGATGGATGGGATCGTTCAATATGCTGCTGTTTTTTTATTTTTTTTGTTTTTTGGAGAATTGTGCCAGAATGGAAGCCGTGTACGGTGATTGAAAAAAATCATTTTTCGAGTTTTTATTGTTGCTACTGGTCGATACTATTTTATTACATCCTACTAATTAATCTAGTTTTTACAAAAAGACTAAAGCGCTTTGAATACATTGGATTCATTGAGAATTTTGAATTTGGTGTGCTTCATTTTTTGATTGTTCCAATCACGAATATGAACTTTAATTTTGAATTTGACCTATGCACGTAAGGTCTAATCGAATAAAGTAAAGTTATTATAAAGAAAAATTGTTAGGTACTTTTTTTAAAAACATTTACTTACTTGAAATATATTTATGCGTTAAAAAAAAAAAAAACACAGAGGTTCCGGGAAATTTTTTTTTAGAACAATGGATTACGGATTTGCTACAACATCAGTCAGTTAGTGGCAAGTTTTGACACGGTGAAGAAGCTCATAAAAACGCTGTGGAAAAACTAGTGAAAGTATGATTTTCTTAAAAATAATTTCGCTTTTAGTGCAAAGTACTTTTCTCTTTAATACCGTGCAAAGCATTTGGATAAATGATTTAAAGGAACATTTGACACAAAAATCAAATATTCACCAAATCGTTAATTTCATTTCTGACTCAACAACGGTGAATTCAACTTTGCGAATACCTATAATTAACGACTACCCAAACATGGTTTTACTTTTTGGAAACAGAACTGTGATAGTTAAACAAATCTTACAATGGAAGTCCTCATTTACAAATCAGTATTTGATGCGAAACTCGTTAATAATTTTTCACATTAACAATTTACCACGAGTTAAATTATTTATTGACTTTTTAAATGAAATATTGCCTGGGCAAACTCGACCCAAATGCCTTAGTCATTTTTTTCGGCGATACTTCAAAAATTACCATTGAAAGTATTTTAAAATATGCTTGGAAAAAGTATTTTTTAGATTTTTCTATTATAAGAATGAACTATGATGAAAACTCCACTTTTCCAAATATTGATGCATTCAATCCATTTTATAACGAGTTATATCTTAAAAGTTTCAAAAATGACACACAAGTTTTTCCCGAAAAATTGCAGAACTTTAATGGATATCCAATAAGATTATCTAAGTTTGTCGATCGTCATATGTCAATTTTAATAGTGCAGAAAGGTAGAATAATAAAAATGTATGATACCGAAGAACGTCAAATTGACTTTGTCTTGAAACTAATGAATTTTTCAGTAGTCAAAAAACTTGGAGACTCGAAATATTTCCATGAAGTAACACATACGTGGGGCGTAAATTCATATTGCTCTTGGTGGCTGGGCATATTCACTACCTATCGTACCCAGAAATGAACCAAGCTCTGATGTTTACATATTCGCACCTGTTTTGCCAGGAGAAAAACTGTCGACGTATGCAACAGTTTTTTACAACATTATCATCATTGCTTGTGCTTTCTTGACTTTGATTTATGCCTCAAAATTATTGGCAATTCGCAATGATAATTTAGGAGCATTCAATATTTCGCGAGTGATTTTGGGTCGAACCGTTAGGATAACTCCTCAAAGAACTGCATCAAGAATAATTTATCTGGCAATAATAACATTGTACGTCAAGCTTATATCTTTTAATTTTTACAACAACATCATACAGATTAAATTTGAATCAAATGAAGTGCCGTTTGAAACTTATGAAGACTTGGATAAATCTGAATTTGACTTATACACTGATGATCGTCAACTCGATACAAGAGCTTCAGATGACCCACACGTAAGAAATATGATGCAAAGACTTTATCTAGTTGACGATGTTAGAAGCTGTTTCGATAAATTAATTAGTACAAAAGATGTCATATGCATAGCTGCCGAACCCTACATTTACATCATCGCGGATATAAATAAAAAATTTGAACATCCAGTAGTAAAAATTGCTACGCCTTTAATAGAAAGTGGGACTAGTTTGAAGTATTTTTATGAATTCGATTTTGCTTCACCTTACGCAGAGAAATTTGGCAAGATTTTGCGTAGATCTCAGGAGGCGAACTTAAAATGGATGGAATCTCTAAAGGACGGCTTTGATTTCACTCTTTATTTGGAAGAAGATGCGAGATCAACATTTGCAGATCTTTTTTGCAGAATTGCTTTCAACATCAATGGAAAAATGATAAAAATTTTGAAAAGAATTAAATCATTATAAACGCACTTCGAAATTTGCAATCATAATAGACCTGCTTTGTGTGTTCTACATATGCAGTTATAAATTAGACATTTGAAATAGAACTCATAAGATTGCTTCTATTTTTTTTTATGCTTTGTTATCGAATAATTTTCAAACAATCTTTTTTCACTTACTTCACAGCTTGTATATTGAGCATTGTAATAAAGAAATCAAATCTATTACATATTAAATTTAAGAGTAAAAAAATTTTCTAAAAATTTGTCAAAAATTTAGTTAGAAATTCCTGCATCTATGAAAAAGGAAGAAAAAGTATTTTATCTAAAATCATTTCTGGGTAATACTTCTGTATATTTAAAAGTCGCAGTAATTGAAAAAATTTATAGATTTAATTTTTTTAACAAAGAAATGTATAGTCCATGCAAAATT
Organism: Encarsia formosa; assembly: GCA_038277355.1. NCBI lineage: Eukaryota > Metazoa > Arthropoda > Insecta > Hymenoptera > Aphelinidae > Encarsia > Encarsia formosa. Next base: position 3,150,845 of record CM076185.1, on the reverse strand, counting down.
AAACTTGACAGCAATATCACAAAAATAAATGAAAATTCCATCAATGTTCATTGTCGTTACTTTATTGTATTAAAATGTAAATGTTTCATTTATTTTGATAAAAATTAATGCTGGTGTTGTATACTATAATCCGAGCTATAATCGAATAAGTTACAATTTTAAATCAATTTTAAAAAAATTCTACCTGTCAACAAGCCCGTTTTATTTGAGTTTTATTATTTGTTTGTTTGTTTTTTTTAAATCAGATTGTTAGCTGAAAATATTAAAATGACAATAATAATTGCACAATATTGACTTTGATTAACAGATAAACAATTATTTAACCATATATCCATCAATTATGTCATCATCTCGGCGTATGTTTAAATTAATTTTTTAAATTAAATAAATTCGATTAATCCAATGAATTTATTAACTTTGACAAGTTATTTTTTTCATTTAAAAAAATATTCTTTTCAAATACAGTTTCATAGAATGTTGTTCCCGCCGCGGTAAAAATACGGCTTCGATATCGTTGCTTTGTTCGATATGATAATTCGGCGTCGAAAAAAGAAAGGGTCAGCGCAGTCAATAAACCGTATTTTTCAAAGTTTATTGTGTTTATCAACCTTGCGGACACATTTTCATTTTTCGATACACTCCCGCGTAAAAAAAGTTAAGATCTTAAAATTATTAAAAAAAGATCTTTGTAAGATATATCTTAAAAATGTCTGGTTTTAAGATATTCAAAGATGAAAAAAAGACAAGTTTTCATCTTTCCTATCATTACGCTCAAAAAGATCTCTGAAAGATCTTTTGAGAGTGACGATCATTTTTACATTTTTTATGTTTTTGAGATTTTTTTCTGATGTCGTTGAGATGAATACAAGATGATTTTCAGCTGTCACGAATATTTAATTTTTATACTTTTTGGAATTTTTTAAACTTTTTAAAGATGAAAATAAGATCATTTTGAGATGTTTTGTTTTTTTTTTATTTTTACCAATTTTTGTGATTTATAGTTTTCTGAGACGTGGAGGTTTTTAAGATGATATTAAGACTATTTTAAGATCAATTGTGATAAATTCAATTACACTTTTTAAATTTTAACGATTTTTACTTAGTGTGTGGATTTTTGGAAATTTCAACATAAAAAAATTTTCTTTTTCAGGGACATCTTACAATTTACGAGATCATATCACTTTTCACCATAAAACTGTTTATTGAATAAAGTTTTCTATTAACATTGCTGTTAATCTCATAAATAATAGATTAATTTTTTTTTTTTTTTTTTTGAAAAGATCTCTTGCAAATTCTGAAGAGTTGATTTATAGTAGAAATTGAAAAAAAAAAAAACAATATCATTTAAAATTTTTTATTCACTTTAGTGAATAAAGAAAGAAAAAAAATTAATAATTAAATAGTTGAATTTATTACTCGGTGACATTAGATCAATATAAAAACGTTTAAATTTTTTCAATGAACTTCATGTTGGGTGTACTTCTGACTGAAGATAGTGCATGGACCACATGACTTAATCATGCCATCAACCTTGTCCGGTAGAATTTTTCTCTGAAATATAAAAAGTACCCAAAGAATCAATTCTTTAATCAAAGCATTTTATTTAAACGATTTTTGAACTAAAATAACTTATCTGATAACCGTTGTGGGCTGACTTTACCAGGGAGACGTTGTCACAGGGCTCGAATTAAGGAATTTAATTCCTCGGAGGATCGTGATTGAACACGAGAACCCGCGGCGATCGTCGTCCGCACTCCTCCGGCCTGATGACAAAATGCACTTTCTGTGCACACGACAATCCGTCGATTTTTCTTCAATACCTGAAAAGAGGGGGGAAGACGCGTACGCGAACTAATGTTTTTATTACGCGGCGCGGCTGCTCTCCTTCGTCGGTAGTGGCGTGAGTTTACGTGGACCGATCGCAGGAACACGGGTTAATTAAATTAATGATAAAATGTAAATTTTAATAATTTTAATTAACAATAAAAATAAATGAATCAAAAATTTACATAATATTCCAAATTAGTTCTGATTGTTTACAAACAATCCAACCCGAATGACTCTAAATCTTAAGTCGACGAAAATTGATTCTACAAAAATAAAGTTCGTCGTCTGTGTTGTGGTCGCTATCAACACACCGACACACACACACACACTCGCGCACGCCTGCTTGCTGCAGCGCGCCAAAAGAACAAAGGCTTGGACTAACTCCGATACAAAAATCTAAGTACTTCCTGTACTTCGCACACACTCTGACTCTAACTATCACACGAACAAATACTCAAAGATTAACCGCTACGCGGACTTACTTTTCTAGCAGGTGCACCTTCGCTTGATTAAACAATAATAATAATTACTATTAGCCCGAATGGCTTCACACAAGACGACAATGCCTTCCAAGGCCGCACGCTGACTTCCCGTGAGAGGTTTGCCTTCCCCGCTCCGATCCAATGGCAACTGGATCACAGGAAAATCTATACAACTTCTCACTGATAACTTTATCTAACACAACCTCAATAAAGTTATCTAACAACACAAAAAAGTAAATAAGTACATTCGCTCTCTGACACACGTGTGATCGCGCCAAGCGCCGAGATTAGAGTAATGCTGATCGGTAGATCTCGTCATCACCTGACTTACCGATCCGCATCTGCGTTCCATAACAGTTAGCGCCGAATTCGAATCCAATCGACGCGGTAGCTGTTACAGTCCCCTCCCAGAGGTGACGTATCCGGGATTCGTTACCTCGACAATCCCAAGAACGCAGCTTATTTAAGTAGGGATTACATCAATTCCCATATCGTCACAGGGCCCAGATTAAAACAATCCCCATAACACCCGATCGCACGCTACCTGACACTTGCGAGTGTCAGGATTTTCGGACGCATCCCTCGGTGGTTGAATTTCCTCTTCCGACGGTTCTTGCTCCAGTCTTGCGATCCAAGTTTCCAGCCAGATATTGTAATTACCGACTGTCTGGTTAATCAAGTCGTTGGGCTTACAATCGCCAAGCCCGTCATACACGACTCCTAACCTTAAAAATTTTCTAGGTTTTTCTTGACTTAAAACCTCATTCAATCTCCAGCCGTCCAGCTCTCTGACCAGATAGCTTATGGCTGCATCAGTCAGATTCTTCCTCAGCAAACACTTGTCGGCCTGACCGATTAACCTTGACTTCGTTAATTCGGTCATAACCACTGCTGTATCTTTAAATTTCTTAATAACCCACAATTGAATTTTCCAGATACCTGCTGCCATCTTATGTTTACTAGCTTGCTCAGTATTTATCTGACCAACTGGACAAGCTTGGGTGTCATCTCCGAGTGATGGCTCGGCCGCAACTTTGGCGGAGTAGAATTTATGACTTTCTACTCCGCCGGTTGTTCGTTTTCCGGCCGTTCAGGACAACTAAACCTTATATGTCCTCTTTTCCCGCATTCCCAGCACTTAACTGGAGAACCTTTGCCAGGACTTCCCTTACTTACATCACTCTTACTCGATCCTGGAGATGAGCTTCTAGCCTCTTCGTCATCCGTCGACTTACGTCTTGCTTTGGTCCTTCTAGCCTTGTATGAACCTTGGTGCCTTGGATCCCTAGGCTTTCCAAACGACATACAATTAGTCTCGAGTTTGTTAAGCACAGTCTCGAGACGGCTAATAACCGAAGTCTCGGCAGACCTGCCTTCCACAGCCGTTGCGGCTATATTAACTTTCGGTATTCTATTAGCTCTATCATCTCTATAAGCCAGATTAGGCCATACTGACGTAGACGGTGATGGAGGTGGCTTATACACCAATTCCATATTGGTAATTCTTTCGACCTCGACCGCTTGGCTTAATAAGCCTTTAATTGACTTAACCTCTTCACGCCTGATCTGTCTACGCAATCGAGGCAACATGTTCGTCAACATAAAGTCAATTTGTTCTCTCTCGGTCGGTATTGGTCTAATTTTTAGCAAATAAGACTGCAAGCATGTCAAGTAGGTCCGCACCGGCTCGTTTTCACCTTGAGTCCGGGTTGTTGCTTCCATCCTTGCTGTCTGCTGGTAGTCTCCAACTCCGTACCACTCACGGGCTTCTTGACAAAAGTCCTCCCATGAGTTGATCGTGTCTCGCACGTTACGGAACCACGTAGCTGCTACACCGGTTAGCATCATTGGTAATGCATCCAGCAATTGAGAACCGGTCAAACCAGTGAGTCTATTGTATTCCTCTATCTGCAATAAAAATTGTTCTATACTAGATTCACTATCGCCGTTGAATCTAATATTCCATCTTCGAACAATTATGCCAACGTCGATTGGCTTCATCGGGTTGCCTTGAGCCTGGATTGACTCCTGAGTGGCTAAATCAGCCGTCTGCTCATGGCTTCTCAACTGTTCGAGCTCGGCTTGCAAGGCCTTAATTTGTTGTTCCAGTTTTTGTGCCCTGTCCAGTCTCGCGACTATAGGACTGGAACTATCTCTCGCGTCTCGCACTGATGTCTCACCGAAGTTGACTCTAGCGTGCGGTAATTGACCGTCAGTCGGCATACTGCAGTCATTTAGCGAGTTTTGCATTTCTGGTCTTACCGTCGAGGAAACCGGGCCCCCCGGTCCTCGGTTCCGATCTGGCTGGTGGTACCTATCAGCCTCCATGGCTGCCAATCTTGCCTGGGTGTCCTCACTTGACCTTTTCAACGCCTTAAGCTCTTCTGCCACCGCTGTTATGGCTTTGAGCACCTCGGCGTTAATGTCGTCCTCCCGGTCCGGTTGTCCATGCTCAGACAAATTCCCTCGTTCCGGGTTTCGATCATGCTCCTGAATGCCCGAGTATTCCTCCTGGAGTCTTGAAGCTGCCTCTCGGACTATTTCTTCGTCCATGAGGACAGCAAAGGGGTGTGTGCCGTTTGTGGTGTAGTTTGGATCTATTATTGTCGATCCAGACTTCTCCCACATTGTTGTCGCTATGAAGGTGGCTCTTAGACTTTCTCGCTTAACTTTCATCTCGTCCGGATCCTCGGACTCGGTTGCGATAAAGTCTTCTGCTGAATAATCACCCAACAGCCATTTCAGCAACCTACCACTTTTCTCGATCAGCGTACCTTCAGGCTTGAGCTCAAGCTCATTCAAAGCCTCTGACACGACATCTGCCCCTTCGGCCATGATCCACGAAAAGACCAAGTCTTCCTTTGTAAGTTCCTCCATCATAACTGCGTCCGATGTCATCCAGCTTACAAAGAAAACAGTACCCTAACCCACGTGACAGTTTCAACACACTCTAATTTATTAATATTTTACACAAAATATATATCTCGCAATCCTGAAATAGATAACAAAATTTCAATTATATTTCTGAGTTATGTAAGAAAACAAAAAATAAAAATAAAAAAAACAACTTGATCCACCGATCTCAACCAACAATCCGAAATGACCAAAAGGCCCACCAACCACGCTTGGTTTTAGCAAAAACTCCCGATTGGCTAGAAAAAACGAATCACCCGTTGAAGCTAGGACAGAATCAAAATAACTAAAAAATCAATCGTTTTAACCCGTGTCAAAACCCGATTTTTCCACTCAGAAATATAAGTTACAGTTGTTACCGAACGTTAGTCGATAACAGCCTGCGAGTAAAATAATATTTTACAATACTTATACAATAAATTAATATCATTCAGCGCTCTACTCTCGCTACTGTCACGTATAGGTTCTGCCTGGTGGAGTACTTGCTCTCAAAAAAAAACCAAAAAAAAACAAGTTAAAATCGAAAAACGCAGCTCGAAATATCCAATAAAATTCAACTTCGAGTTGCAAAACTCTCAAACCCGAGAAAAGAAAAAAAATAAATTAACGATTTTAACTAAAATCCAGCAAGCACCCGCACTCCACCGAGCAATTAACAGGAAAAAAAAATTCCTCGACTCGCTACTCTGCCTTTGTCTTTATCCTAAGATTAACTCTGCCGACCGACCTTGAACCCCCGCCGGTCAGCGCACACCTGCGATCACTCACACTAACCAATAACCTTTGTTTTGGTTAACTAACTACCTACACGTTGTTGGGCGCCAATTGTCACAGGGCTCGAATTAAGGAATTTAATTCCTCGGAGGATCGTGATTGAACACGAGAACCCGCGGCGTTCGTCGTCCGCACTCCTCCGGCCTGATGACAAAATGCACTTTCTGTGCACACGACAATCCGTCGATTTTTCTTCAATACCTGAAAAGAGGGGGGAAGACGCGTACGCGAACTAATGTTTTTATTACGCGGCGCGGCTGCTCTCCTTCGTCGGTAGTGGCGTGAGTTTACGTGGACCGATCGCAGGAACACGGGTTAATTAAATTAATGATAAAATGTAAATTTTAATAATTTTAATTAACAATAAAAATAAATGAATCAAAAATTTACATAATATTCCAAATTAGTTCTGATTGTTTACAAACAATCCAACCCGAATGACTCTAAATCTTAAGTCGACGAAAATTGATTCTACAAAAATAAAGTTCGTCGTCTGTGTTGTGGTCGCTATCAACACACCGACACACACACACACACTCGCGCACGCCTGCTTGCTGCAGCGCGCCAAAAGAACAAAGGCTTGGACTAACTCCGATACAAAAATCTAAGTACTTCCTGTACTTCGCACACACTCTGACTCTAACTATCACACGAACAAATACTCAAAGATTAACCGCTACGCGGACTTACTTTTCTAGCAGGTGCACCTTCGCTTGATTAAACAATAATAATAATTACTATTAGCCCGAATGGCTTCACACAAGACGACAATGCCTTCCAAGGCCGCACGCTGACTTCCCGTGAGAGGTTTGCCTTCCCCGCTCCGATCCAATGGCAACTGGATCACAGGAAAATCTATACAACTTCTCACTGATAACTTTATCTAACACAACCTCAATAAAGTTATCTAACAACACAAAAAAGTAAATAAGTACATTCGCTCTCTGACACACGTGTGATCGCGCCAAGCGCCGAGATTAGAGTAATGCTGATCGGTAGATCTCGTCATCACCTGACTTACCGATCCGCATCTGCGTTCCATAACAGTTAGCGCCGAATTCGAATCCAATCGACGCGGTAGCTGTTACAACGTAAACTTGAACTCTGGTCAAAGCTGATATTTCCACTGAAGAACTGGCACCCTGGTACCGAAATTATCCTAACCTATCCAAATCGATAGTCGGTGCTCCAAATTTTGCACTATTATTAATTGCCCACACTTGAAAAAATACTGTAAAAAGTTCGAATCAATATTTTTACCTATTTATAATTTGAGCGCTTAATGTATATTATTTTTTTAATTCAATATTGAATTATCAATGTACCTGGGGCCTGATTGTCTAACTCGATACGCGTGAAACGCGCGTATATCGTTTATTTCAAAGGTATCAGTTGTGAAAGCACCTTCATTCGAATCTTAAAATCGCCAGTAATTAATGTGCTGAGGCCTGATTTATCAAAAATTTGTCTTAATTTTATTGTTATTAATTTTAATTAATTCATTGTCTAACTCGATACGCGCGTTTCACGCGTATCGGGTTAGACAATCAGGCCCCTGAGATCTCTAGTTTGTCTAGCTGTTTTGGTTAGATTTTGGTTAGAATGAAAAATTGACGGTGAACAAAATGAAATTAGTTCAATTCGAACAGAGAGATTTTTTCGAATCCTCATGCTTCAATTTAACAATGTCAGCGATAATCTTTTTTAATTTTTATCATGTACAAGGAAGTTATTTTATTGATAAAATTTTTTTAATTACCTCTTAAACATTTAAATTCATTAAAATTTACTCTTTATTTAAATTCACTCCAAAAAACTATCAGTTCAAGCCACGACGACTAAAAAAAAAAACTCTGTTCGAATTGAACGAATTTCAGTTCGAATTGAACGAATTTCATTTTGTTCACCGTCAATTTTTCATCCTAACCAAAATCTAACCAAAACAGCTAGACAAACTAGAGATCTCAGGTACATTGATAATTCAATATTGAATTAAAAAAATAATATACATTAAGCGCTCAAATTATAAATAGGTAAAAATATTGATTCGAACTTTTTACAGTATTTTTTCAAGTGTGGGCAATTAATAATAGTGCAAAATTTGGAGCACCGACTATCGATTTGGATAGGTTAGGATAATTTCGGTACCAGGGTGCCAGTTCTTCAGTGGAAATATCAGCTTTGACCAGAGTTCAAGTTTACGTCTCCCTGGTAAAGTCAGCCCACAACGGTTATCAGATAAGTTATTTTAGTTCAAAAATCGTTTAAATAAAATGCTTTGATTAAAGAATTGATTCTTTGGGTACTTTTTATATTTCAGAGAAAAATTCTACCGGACAAGGTTGATGGCATGATTAAGTCATGTGGTCCATGCACTATCTTCAGTCAGAAGTACACCCAACATGAAGTTCATTGAAAAAATTTAAACGTTTTTATATTGATCTAATGTCACCGAGTAATAAATTCAACTATTTAATTATTAATTTTTTTTCTTTCTTTATTCACTAAAGTGAATAAAAAATTTTAAATGATATTGTTTTTTTTTTTCAATTTCTGCTATAAATCAACTCTTCAGAATTTGCAAGAGATCTTTTCAAAAAAAAAAAAAAAAAAAAAAATTAATCTATTATTTATGAGATTAACAGCAATGTTAATAGAAAACTTTATTCAATAAACAGTTTTATGGTGAAAAGTGATATGATCTCGTAAATTGTAAGATGTCCCTGAAAAAGAAAATTTTTTTATGTTGAAATTTCCAAAAATCCACACACTAAGTAAAAATCGTTAAAATTTAAAAAGTGTAATTGAATTTATCACAATTGATCTTAAAATAGTCTTAATATCATCTTAAAAACCTCCACGTCTCAGAAAACTATAAATCACAAAAATTGGTAAAAATCAAAAAAAACAAAACATCTCAAAATGATCTTATTTTCATCTTTAAAAAGTTTAAAAAATTCCAAAAAGTATAAAAATTAAATATTCGTGACAGCTGAAAATCATCTTGTATTCATCTCAACGACATCAGAAAAAAATCTCAAAAACATAAAAAATGTAAAAATGATCGTCACTCTCAAAAGATCTTTCAGAGATCTTTTTGAGCGTAATGATAGGAAAGATGAAAACTTGTCTTTTTTTCATCTTTGAATATCTTAAAACCGGACATTTTTAAGATATATCTTACAAAGATCTTTTTTTAATAATTTTAAGATCTTAACTTTTTTTACGCGGGCTCGCCAAACATTATTTACGAACAAAAACTTTGAAATCAAGGCTGAGCGATAAGCTTGAACTATCTCGACTTGGCAAACCGGCCGTAGAAAGTTTACTTACCCTCGCTTTTTTTGCTCTCAGTCAAAGCAAACTTTGCCCTCGATCGGACCAATCATTAGCATTTATTGTTTATAATTTTAATAAATAAAAAAAACTGACGGTCATAGAGCGAAATTTATGTCACGGTTCGTTAAACCTCGTCACAATAAAAACGTCCTGAAATATTCATCGAGCCGTGAGGATAATTCTCCCGTTTTAAAACTTCTGACGCCAACTGCATATTCATAAACCCAGGAGCACGAAATTTCGTTCCGTACGAGCGAATCCATTCTTTTCTTCTTCTTACAACTCTGATTACTATTGAATACCTACTCGCCCCCCCCCCCTCCTTTGTTCCCGATTATACCCTTACTCTGTCCTTTTTTTTTGTCGTCCTCGCATGTACGCGCGCTTCTTTCACGTTTTATCTTCTTTTTCCTTCTTTACTGGGATTATTATTCTTGCCGGACAGGGGGAAATTGGAGTTGCGTTTAGGTTTGGAATTTGCGAGAAAAGTTTCTGCTGGTGCGACTGCGTAATACTTACGTTGCAGAAGTTTTGTTTAAATTTACTTCCAGTCTGGTTGCCTAAATGTTTAATATTTTTTTAAATCTAAAAATTCAAACTTTGTAAAGGATTGTTGTTAAAAAATAGTTTTTTCTGGAGCTTGATACATTAAAAAAATTTTTGTTTGGAACTTAAATTTTGAATTGACCTACTAAATGAGGTAAAATTAGGATAGAGAAAAATTTTTTTGTATTTTTTTCTCCAATAAGTAAAGTTAAAGTATATTTTTGCGTAAAAAAAAATAAAACAGTAAACTATGTCACAGAAAAAAGTTTTTTAGAACAATGGATTATGGATTATGGATTATGGATTGAATTTGGTACAACCTCAGTCTTTAAAGTTAGTAACTGACAAGTTTTGGCACTGTTAAGACCTTTATAAAAACTATTGTAATAAGACAACTATGAAAACCTTAAAAACTATTCCTCTATTAGTTCAAAATATTTTTCTCTTCAATACGTTGCAAAGCGTTTGGATAAATGATTTAAAGGAACATTTGACACAAAAATCGAAAATTCACCAAATCGTTAATTTCATTTCTGACTCAACAATGGTAAATTCAACGCTGCGAATACCAATAATTCACGACTACCCAAACATGGTTTTACCTTTTGGAGACTTTGATTTGATGGATGAACAAGTCTTACAATGGAAATCTTCATTTACAAATCAGTATTTGATACGAAACTCGTTAATAATTTTTTACACCAATAATCTATCTATAGTTGTTAATCTATTCATTGATTTTTAAAAAGAAATATAGCCTGGACAAACTCCAGAAGAAAGGTAAAATAATAAAAATGTACGAGACCGAAGAACGTCAAATTGACTTTGTCTTGAAAATAATGAATTTCTCAGTGGTAAAAAAACTTGGTGACCCTAACTCTTTGAATGACGCAATACTTAAATGGGGCGTAAATAAATTTTGTTTTGGTCTTGGTGCCCAAAATTATTTAATACCTATTGTAGCAAAAAATGAACGAAACGTTGATGTTTACATATTCGTACCTGTTTTGCCAGGAGAAAAACTGTTGGAATATGCAACAGTTTTTTACAACATTATCATCATTGCTTTTGTTGTAATATCTTTAATTTTTGTCTCAAAAGTCCTGGGAATTAACCATGATAATTTTGGAGTGTTCAATATTTTACAAGTGATCCTAGGTCAAGCGGTTATGAAAGCTACTCAAAAAATAGCATCGAGAATAGTTTATCTGGCAATAATAACATTGTACGTTAAGGTTGTTGCTCGAGTTGTTGGGTCGGTGAGAGAGAGAGAACGCTATACATTTGCGAGTAGTAACGGTACTCTCTGTCTCTCTCGCACTCGTGTAAAACATGGCGACTAACCTAAGATTTTAGCCAATTTTAGCGTTCACTGATTTTTTATTATAACTTACATATGTCTATCAAGAATAATTAATGAAGGAAAACGTGTATTATTTTTTGTTCTATTTTTTTTATTACAATCGTTCTTTTCGTTTTCATGAATTTTGATAAAAACCGTGAAATTCAGTGATTTTTCATTTGATTGCGTGTTAAACCTAATTTGTTTGTATCTTTATTTCTATATGTCCCGATGGTCTATAAATTTGACTGAGTTAATAACTAATGATTACCTACGTTTTGGCCAAGTCTCGAGAAAATCGTCTTTTTTATTCTAGTACCGACCCAACAACCTTAAGCTCATATCTTTTGATTTTTACGACAACATCATCCAAATTAAATTTGAGTCAAATGAAGTGCCGTTTGAAACTTAGGAAGACTTGGATAAAACTAATTTTGATATCTACACCGGTGATATTCGACTTAAAACAAGAATTCCAGATGACCCACACGTAAAAAATATGATGCAAAGACTCCATGAAATTGATAGTCTTTGGGATTGTTTCGATAGATTAATCAGAAGAAGAGACGTATTCTGAATAGCTCTCGAACCTTACATTTATGTCATCGTGGATGAGAATAAAATGTTTAAACACCCAGCGGTAAAAGTTGCTACGCCAATACTACAAAGTGGGACTGGTTTGAAGTATTTTTATCAGTTTGAGTTTGCGTCACCTTACGCAGAGAAATTTGGTAAAATTTTACGCAGATCTCAGGAGACAAACAAGGTGGATGGAAATTGTAATGACTCGCTTTGACGACATTGTTCATTTGGAGGAAGATTTGAACTCGAAGTTTGATGATGAGATTGATATCATACAATTGTTGTTTGAACTGTTTTTTGGATATTTTTTGGCGATTTCGACATTTCTGGCAGAGTTTATCGTTTCGAATTTTTGCAACAATGGTCTGAAAGGTATTTAGATGTTTTGTATGATTTTATTCAAAAAGTTAATGTCATACGCAAGAAAATTCTAATAGTACTATAGTTAGATAAATAAGTAATTTTGAGAATGTCATTTCCAAAACTGAGTTTTGATTGCTTTCTGTTGTTTTTGCAGATATTCTGTTCACGTCAATGGAAAAATCCAAAAAATTTGGGAGAATTAAATCATTATAAACGCACTTCAAAATTTATAATAAATTTTATATTGATGGTTACTCTCATGACAGGCTTGTTTGGTTCTGCGTTTGTTCTTTATCTGCAGCTATAAATTTGACGTTTGCAACAGAATTCCCAAGATGTTATTGAATAATTTTTTTCACTTACTTCACAATTTGTATATTGAAAATTGCAATATTATTGTGTAGTTTTAAAGTTGAATGAAATGAAAAATAGTTTGAAAATAGAAAAAATGTTGTTGTTTTGTGAATTTTGATTCGGTTTATTTAAATAAATAACAGTATATGAAAAAACTAGACTTAAGAAAGACTTATTTCAAAGATCTAGCCTAGTATGTTTATTTTAATCTCCGATCATCAGACTCTACCCCAGGACTTCAAGAGACAAATTAAGGGTTTTAAATTCTTGAATTTTCTTCGAAACGGATTTTCATTTATTTAAATAGTATTAATTTCTTTAAAATCGTCATCAAATAAATCAGTGATGATAAACAAAAACTGACGATCTTAGTATTCAAATGCTCATTATATAAGTAGTATAAGGCTTAGTTTTGTCAGACACCATAACATCACTCATGACTTTAAAAAAACTTAAAAAATTGTTTTTAATTTTAGAAAAAAAAGTAATGATAGTTTCAACCTTTTCTAATTTAATTGCAATAGAAGAGTCATAGTAATTAATTAAATCACAGGTGGCTTAGCACAATTTTGAATTTTTCATTAAAAACTATTAAAATCAACCATACAGTACAGTAGTCAATCTCCGCGTAGACCATTGGCCAAGCTCAAAACTCAAGAAACAAACTTCCACTACCTCAATCAAAAGCTGATCACGCAGTCTTTCCCCTAAATCACATCAGCCCTCCGGACGGCCAGAAATAAAAGTTGCTTTGATACAGAGTCTCGAAAATCTCGTTCCTCCCTCGGATCGATCAAAGAGTGGGTCGGCAAGCTGCATCCGCCGCGCCGGGGGAAGGATTTTGATAAGAGGTGTTTGTTTCCGCTCCAAGTTTCGTATCCGCAAGGCTTGTTTTTGTACTTCCAGTATGCTTAGAAAAATTTACTGCTAATACGCGTGGCCATAGGCGTTCGGAAAATTGTGATTACGTTTTTATCCATGTTTTTTTTTTTTTTTTTTTTTTTTTTTTTTAAGTTTCATGGCACTTTCGTTTTATGGCTGACGCGACGGGTTTAGTATTACAGAGGATCTTTTGAAACTATCGTATTTCAAAACTTTGCACCAGCTCGGCTTGAAAATAAGTTGTGTATGCTTCAGGTCCGGTAATTTGTGGTTTATTTAGGATGAAAAAAACAATCTGTTTTCCTTGGAAAATATAAATAAATTTCAAAAAAAAATAGTTTGTCAGAAAAAAGACACCTGTCACAGTCATGAAATAATTACGAATATGTCATTTTCCGGGTAAAAAATGACGAGGAACTACTTTTCCGAGATAAACTCAAAACCTAAGTCCTTATAGAAATTTTTTCGCGACAAACGTCACAAGGTCAAAACAAAATGGAATTCAGAGTGAAAAAACTGGACACGTTAGGTTCTTTTCAGGAATCAAGTTTATTTAATTGTTATTTGATCGTTATTGTTATAGGTGCCTTCACAGTGGCAAGTCTGAGAGTCGTTTGACTTATTATAGCAAGGTACGAGATAGTCAGTTGGATTTTAAAAATTATGTTAAGCAAAAAGTTGAGCAAGCTGAAAATCTTCGGCACACAGTTAAAATGGTTATAAAAATAAGTATGAAAATTTTTGACTATCCAGTGGAGTAAAAAAGGCCGCTGATAATGAAAATGTAAAATTAAATCATCTGCAAAATATGTGTATTGGTGTTGAACTTTTGTTTTGCCCAGTTGTGCTAAGAAAAATTACCTTTTCGGATCAAAAAAATTTTTTATTTTTCAATCTTCTAATCGCTTAACTCTGCTCGAACAGTTTTAGATTTGCTGTGCTTGAAAATTATGGATCTCGGAAAGAAAAAATTAGATCATATCACGGCAGATACAAAAGATCTTGAATAGCCATCATCGATCCGTGTATTAGATATATTATTTTAACCACCCAGATGATTGTCAAAAAAAGTTTATTTTCAAAATATATTTTTCAAGAATTTTTATCCTGAACTAGACAGGAATTTTTGCCTAACCTTGTTTATATATTTGTTTAGCTCTTCCGGGATCTTCTCAGACAATTTTAATAATGCTCAACTATGTCGCGCTGAGCTAGGGCATTTTATTCATTGCTCAAATTCACTTTGCCCTGTTCAAAAAATTTTATTCACCGGTTTGGAAAGTTTAATTTTTGCTTTTTTGGAAAGCTATATTTGGCTCAAACATTTTTTTCGCTCTGCCATGCTCGGAATTTTTTTTTTTTTTTGCTTAGCAATATTTTGCTTTGCTCGGACATTTTTTTTTTGCTTAGCAATGCTTTGCTTTGCTCGGACATTTTTACTTTGCTCTGCCATGCTCGGAAATTTTTTTTTTTGCTTAGCAATGTTTTGCTTTGCTCGGACATTTTTAATTTGCTCTGCCATGCTCGGAAATTTTTTTTTTTGCTTAGCAATGCTTTGCTTTGCTCGGACATTTTTACTTTGCTCTGCCATGCTCGGAAATTTTTTGCTTTGCTTTGCCTTGCTCGGAAATTTTTTGCTTTGCTCTGCCATGCTCGGAAATTTTTTGCTTTGCTCTGCCCTACTCTGCCATACTGAGAAATTTTTTGCTTTGCTCTGCCATGCTCTGCCATGCTTGAAAACTTTTTACTTTGCTCTACCCTGCTATGCCCTGCTCTTCTCGGATGTTTATTTTTATTATTTGCTTTAAAAAACACTAATTACGCAACAATACATAATAACCCTGTTGAATGTCCACACATAACATTATTTTCAAGTAGATGATTATAAAAAGGAATAAAATATGGATATAGTTAATTATTTAATGATTTTATAGCCTCTTATGTCATAAATAATCAACAAATTGTTTTTTTTTTTTTTTTTTTTTTTACGTGCTTTTTTTTAACTCACAATGTTTCGTCGTTGTCGTCGTACGTTCAAAACTGCCAAGCTCTAGAACTTGGAGCTTGTAAGACCTGGAGGTCTGAAATTTTGCAGAGGGTCTAGGTTCGGATGACAATACATGAATCCGTAGTCACTTATCGACCTGAACCTCCAGGTCGCCGATGACGGGGGTACCTGAGGGAGTCATCTCCGAGAATTTGGGCTAAATTTTTCGGGGATGACTTTGAGGAAAGTTCTAGAGTATTTATCGAGGCAATTTGAACCTATAGGTTATACTTATAAGTACCAAGGTCACCGATGATGGGGGTACCCGGGGTACCTGGGGGTCGTCTCCGAGAATTCGGGTCGAATTCTTGGGATATGACTTAGGATAGGATTCGGGGATGTTTTAGAGCATATAAGGAAGAAGTTTGAACCTGGAGAGCCAGGTCGACGGTGACGAATGTACCTAGGGAACCTGGAGGTCATCTTCGAGAGTTAGGGACAATTTCTGCGGAAATGACTTTAAGAGGTAATATAGAGTATTTATCGAGCCAATTTAAACATTAGTACCAAGGTTACCGATGATGGGGGTACCTGGGGTACCTGGGGGTCATCTCCGAGAAGTATAATTTAGTTGAACAAAAATGCAGAACTTTTAAGTCATCCCCGCAGAAATGGGCCCAAACAAGCTCCAAGTTCTAGAGCTTGGCAGTTTTGAACGTACGACGACGACGACGAAACATTGTGAGTTAAAGAAAAGCACGTAAAATAAAATAAAAAAAACAATTTGTTGATTATTTATGACATAAGAGGCTATAAAAACATTAAATAATTAACTATATCCATATTTTATTCCCTTTTAAAATCATCGACTTTAAAATAATGTTACGTGTGGCTCACACGTGTGGACATTCAACAGGGAAGTTGACCACAATAATATCAACAGTAATAGTTAAAATTAGTAAAAAAATTATTATTAATCACATTTGAAAAATATGTCATTTTCAACAATGATTAGTTTGTACTTTGTTGTGGTTAATTGCATATAATTAAATTATTATTATTTTTTCTAGGGCTTTATTGTTACTACAGTTTTTTTCAAAAATATTTAATATGACTTCACAGTAGTAATATGAAAAATTTTAACAAAAATACTAAAAAATAATAGTATAATAAATGTTTTGATAAGGTATCGAGTATGGATTTCACAGAGAAATAATAAATTTGTTCCTTAAATAAAAGTAAATTAACACATCTTAATTTAATTAACATATCTTAATTTTTTTTTTTTCGAATCACTACATAATGTAACTAAAATAATTTCAGAGCTTTTTACTGGAATAGAATCCTATTTGATTTAAAAAATAATTTTTTGTCTTAGTAGTGGCGAATTTTAGAATAGTTATACGGTAATAATAACAATTATGTATCTAAGATACTAAAAAAAATATGTTCACAGTGGGTAATGAAGTTTTATCTTTGAAATTAGGTGAAAAAAATTATATACTACTGTAAAACGAAAACGATTTGTTTTGATTGGTTAAAACAAACTTAAGTATTATTTTTCTTTCGTACTGAGGGAAGTAATCGTAGAGGCGATTTCTCACTTCCTAGTTTTGATATTTAATTTAGACCAAGAAATAAATTAATTAATATACTGTAAACCTCAAGCTGGACAAAGTAGTCAAAGATTTTTTTTCAAGTATTTGCTTTCGGAGTGACAAAAGTTATTGCAAAACGACTTACTAAAAAAAATATTCAATTTTATCACTCGTAATTATTATTTATGTTTTCAGTTGAAAGTGAAATTAAAAAAGAAGATAACTCATTTGGATTCGATTCTATTATTTTTTTAATACTTTTCGCGTTCATAGTGACCTTTTAAATATATTGTAAAATGATCTTGCTCAGTGATAATATTTAATTTTTCTTACATGCTAGTATTGAGTTATGCTCACAGTGAGTAGGAATCACCTTCTTAACTACGAAGGCAAAATAGAATATTAAGTTTGTCTTAATCAATTCAAAAAAAATTGTTTTTGGTTGACAGAAGTGTTTTATTTTTTTCACTTAATTTCAAAGACAAAGCTTCATTACCCACTGTGAACATATTTTTTTTAGTATTGTAGATACATAATTGATATCATTACCATAGAACTATTCTGAAATTCGCCACTACGAATACAAAAAATTATTTTCTAAACCGAATAGGACTCTATTCAAGCATGTAGCATTGAAATTATTCTAGCTATATCATGTGATGAGAATTCTTTTGAGTTCAATCTCGATATTCTATTTTGACTTCGTAGTTAGGAAAGTGATTCCTACTACACTATTTTAACCTCGTTGATCACAAGTAATAACTTGTGTCCCTCCGACGCAAGCCAAAAGAACGAAATGTACTCCCTGCGCCATCGACCAACGTGCACCCGGCCTACTGCATGCCCTCGCTAGCGCTCGGGCCACAACATGGCGGCCGGCTGCGTGTCGGCCGCTGGCGTTTCGGGAGTACATTTCGTTCTTTTAGCTTTAATCGGAGGAAATCAAGTTATTTTTTGTGATCAACGGACTTTAAAAAAGTGCATATATCCCTCAAGACTAAAGTTTGCTGAGGAGGCCCACGTATTTGCAGCCCTCGACTTCGTCTCGGGCTGCAATGACAGTGGGCCTCCACTGCAAACTTTAGTCCCTCTGGGAATAATATACTATTCTATTATTTTTTTATACTTTTTGCGTTCGTAGTGACCTTTTAAATTTATTGTAAAATGATTCTTCTCAGTGATAATATTAAATTTTGCTTACATGCTAGTATTGAGTTATGCTCACAGTGAGTAGGAATCACTTTCTTAACTACGAAGGCAAAATTGTGAACATATTTTTATTTAGTATTGTAGATACATAATTGATATTATTACCATAGAACTATTCTGAAATTCGCTATAGTAAGAATACCAAAAATTATTTCCTAAACCGAATAGGACTCTATTCAAGCATAAAGCATCGGAATTATTGTAGCTATATTATGTGATGAGAATTCTTTTGAGTTCAATCTTGATATTCTATTTCGCCTTCGTAGTTAGGAAAGTGATTCCTACTACACGATTCTATTATTTTTTTATACTTTTTTGCGTTCATAGTGACCTTTTAAATCTATTGTAAAATGATCCTTCTCAGTGATAATATTTAATTTTTCTTACATGCTAGTACTGAGTTATGCTCACAGTGAGTAGGAATCACTTTCTTAACTACGAAGGCAAAATTGTGAACATATTTTTTCATACCTCCGGGACGAAAACACCAAATTCCCTCCCCGGCTCGGAGCGGGACTTTGGGTTTTCCTCCCGTCGTTATGAAAAAAACATTACACACGACACTGGAAAAGTATTAGCAAATCCCTAGCAAACCCTTAACACCCTCGCCTTCGGCTCGGGCGTCAATTTGGGTTTGCTAGGGCTTGCTAATACTTTCCAGCGCCCGGTGTGTAATATACTATTATTTAGTATTGTAGATACATAATTGATATTATTACCATAGAACTATTCTGAAATTCGCTATAGTAGGAATACCAAAAATTATTTCCTAAACCGAATAGGACTCTATTCAAGCATAAAGCATCGGAATTATTGTAGCTATATTATGTGATGAGAATTCTTTTGAGTTCAATATTGATATTCTATTTTGCCTTCGTAGTTAGGAAAGTGATTCCTACTACACGATTCTATTATTTTTTTATACTTTTTTGCGTTCATAGTGA
Source organism: Encarsia formosa (assembly GCA_038277355.1). NCBI lineage: Eukaryota > Metazoa > Arthropoda > Insecta > Hymenoptera > Aphelinidae > Encarsia > Encarsia formosa. The sequence goes on along the minus strand of CM076185.1, from coordinate 3,131,703 downwards.
CCTTTTAAATCTATTGTAAAATGATCCTTCTCAGTGATAATATTCAATTTTTCTTACATGCTAGTATTGGGTTATGCTCACAGTGAGTAGGAATCACCTTCTTAACTACGAAGGCAAAACAGAATATCAAGATTGAACTTAAAAGAATTCTCATCACATAATATAGCTACAATAATTCCGATGCTTTATGCTTGAATAGAGTCCTATTCGGTTTAGGAAATAATTTTTGGTATTCTTAGTATAGCGAATTTTAGAATAGTTCTATGGTAATAATCTCAATTATGTATCAACAATACTAAAAAAAATATTTTCACAGTGGGTAATGAAGCTTTGTCTTTGAAATTAAGTGAAAAAAATAAAACACTACTGTCAACCAAAAACAATTTTTTTTGAATTGATTAAGACAAACTTAATATACTATTTTGTCTTCGTAATTAAGAAGGTGATTCCTACTTACTGTGAGCATAACTCAATACTAGCATGTAAGAAAAATTAAATATTATCACTGAGAAGGATCATTTTACAATAGATTTAAAAGGTCACTATGAACGCAAAAAAGTATAAAAAAAATAATAGAATCGAGTAGTAGGAATCACCTTCTTAACTACGAAGGCAAAATAGAATATCAAGATTGAACTCAAAAGAATTCTCATCACATAATATAGCTACAATAATTCCGATGCTTTATGCTTGAATAGAGTCCTATTCGGTTTAGGAAATAATTTTTGGTATTCTTACTATAGCGAATTTCAGAATAGTTCTATGGTAATAATATCAATTATGTATCTACAATACTAAATAAAAATATGTTCACAATTATGCCTTCGTAGTTAAGAAAGTGATTTCTACTCACTGTGAGCATAACTCAATACTAGCATGTAAGCAAAATTAAATATTATCACTTAGAAGAATCATTTTACAATAAATTTAAAAGGTCACTACGAACGCAAAAAGTATAAAAAAATAATAGAATAGTGTAGTAGGAATCACTTTCCTAACTACGAAGTCAAAATAGAATATCGAGATTGAACTCAAAAGAATTCTCATCACATGATATACCTAGAATAATTTCAATGCTACATGCTTAAATAGAGTCCTATTCGGTTTAGAAAATAATTTTTTGTATTCGTAGTGGCGAATTTCAGAATAGTTCTATGGTAATGATATCAATTATGTATCTGCAATACTTAAAAAAATATGTTCACAGTGGGTAATGAAGCTTTGTCTTTGAAATTAAGTGAAAAAAATAAAACACTACTGTCAACCAAAAACAATTTTTTTTGAATTGATTAAGACAAACTTAATATACTATTTTGCCTTCGTAGTTAAGAAGATGATTCCTACTCACTGTGAGCATAACTCAATACTAGCATGTAAGAAAAATTAAATATTATCACTGAGAAGGATCATTTTACAATAGATTTAAAAGGTCACTATGAACGCAAAAAAGTATAAAAAAATAATAGAATCGAGTAGTAGGAATCACTTTCCTAACTACGAAGGCAAAATAGAATATCAAGATTGAACTCAAAAGAATTCTCATCACATAATATAGCTACAATAATTCCGATGCTTTATGCTTGAATAGAGTCCTATTCGGTTTAGGAAATAATTTTTGGTATTCGTAGTGGCGAATTTCAGAATAGTTCTATGGTAATGATATCAATTATGCTCGCAATTATGTATCTACAATACTAAAAAAAATATGTTCAGAGTGGGTAATGAAGCTTTGTCTTTGAAATTAAGTGAAAAAAATAAAACACTTCTGTCAACCAAAAACAATTTTTTTTGAATTGATTAAGACAAACTTAATATACTATTTTGCCTTCGTAGTTAAGAAGATGATTCCTACTCACTGTGAGCATAACTCAATACTAGCATGTAAGAAAAATTAAATATTATCACTGAGAAGGATCATTTTACAATAGATTTAAAAGGTCACTATGAACGCAAAAAAGTATAAAAAAATAATAGAATCGAGTAGTAGGAATCACTTTCCTAACTACGAAGGCAAAATAGAATATCAAGATTGAACTCAAAAGAATTCTCATCACATAATATAGCTACAATAATTCCGATGCTTTATGCTTGAATAGAGTCCTATTCGGTTTAGGAAATAATTTTTGGTATTCGTAGTGGCGAATTTCAGAATAGTTCTATGGTAATGATATCAATTATGCTCGCAATTATGTATCTACAATACTAAAAAAAATATGTTCAGAGTGGGTAATGAAGCTTTGTCTTTGAAATTAAGTGAAAAAAATAAAACACTTCTGTCAACCAAAAACAATTTTTTTTGAATTGATTAAGACAAACTTAATATTCTATTTTGCCTTCGTAGTTAAGAAGGTGATTCCTACTCATTGTGAGCATAACTCAATACTAGCATGTAAGAAAAATTAAATATTATCACTGAGCAAGATCATTTTACAATATATTTAAAAGGTCACTATGAACGCGAAAAGTATTAAAAAAATAATAGAATCGAATCCAAATGAGTTATCTTCTTTTTTAATTTCACTTTCAACTGAAAACATAAATAATAATTACGAGTGATAAAATTGAATATTTTTTTTAGTAAGTCGTTTTGCAATAACTTTTGTCACTCCGAAAGCAAATACTTGAAAAAAAATCTTTGACTACTTTGTCCAGCTTGAGGTTTACAGTATATTAATTAATTTATTTCTTGGTCTAAATTAAATATCAAAACTAGGAAGTGAGAAATCGCCTCTACGATTACTTCCCTCAGTACGAAAGAAAAATAATACTTAAGTTTGTTTTAACCAATCAAAACAAATCGTTTTCGTTTTACAGTAGTATATAATTTTTTTCACCTAATTTCAAAGATAAAACTTCATTACCCACTGTGAACATATTTTTTTTAGTATCTTAGATACATAATTGTTATTATTACCGTATAACTATTCTAAAATTCGCCACTACTAAGACAAAAAATTATTTTTTAAATCAAATAGGATTCTATTCCAGTAAAAAGCTCTGAAATTATTTTAGTTACATTATGTAGTGATTCGAAAAAAAAAAATTAAGATATGTTAATTAAATTAAGATGTGTTAATTTACTTTTATTTAAGGAACAAATTTATTATTTCTCTGTGAAATCCATACTCGATACCTTATCAAAACATTTATTATACTATTATTTTTTAGTATTTTTGTTAAAATTTTTCATATTACTACTGTGAAGTCATATTAAATATTTTTGAAAAAAACTGTAGTAACAATAAAGCCCTAGAAAAAATAATAATAATTTAATTATATGCAATTAACCACAACAAAGTACAAACTAATCATTGTTGAAAATGACATATTTTTCAAATGTGATTAATAATAATTTTTTTACTAATTTTAACTATTACTGTTGATATTATTGTGGTCAACTTCCCTGTTGAATGTCCACACGTGTGAGCCACACGTAACATTATTTTAAAGTCGATGATTTTAAAAGGGAATAAAATATGGATATAGTTAATTATTTAATGTTTTTATAGCCTCTTATGTCATAAATAATCAACAAATTGTTTTTTTTATTTTATTTTACGTGCTTTTCTTTAACTCACAATGTTTCGTCGTCGTCGTCGTACGTTCAAAACTGCCAAGCTCTAGAACTTGGAGCTTGTTTGGGCCCATTTCTGCGGGGATGACTTAAAAGTTCTGCATTTTTGTTCAACTAAATTATACTTCTCGGAGATGACCCCCAGGTACCCCAGGTACCCCCATCATCGGTAACCTTGGTACTAATGTTTAAATTGGCTCGATAAATACTCTATATTACCTCTTAAAGTCATTTCCGCAGAAATTGTCCCTAACTCTCGAAGATGACCTCCAGGTTCCCTAGGTACATTCGTCACCGTCGACCTGGCTCTCCAGGTTCAAACTTCTTCCTTATATGCTCTAAAACATCCCCGAATCCTATCCTAAGTCATATCCCAAGAATTCGACCCGAATTCTCGGAGACGACCCCCAGGTACCCCGGGTACCCCCATCATCGGTGACCTTGGTACTTATAAGTATAACCTATAGGTTCAAATTGCCTCGATAAATACTCTAGAACTTTCCTCAAAGTCATCCCCGAAAAATTTAGCCCAAATTCTCGGAGATGACTCCCTCAGGTACCCCCGTCATCGGCGACCTGGAGGTTCAGGTCGATAAGTGACTACGGATTCATGTATTGTCATCCGAACCTAGACCCTCTGCAAAATTTCAGACCTCCAGGTCTTACAAGCTCCAAGTTCTAGAGCTTGGCAGTTTTGAACGTACGACGACAACGACGAAACATTGTGAGTTAAAAAAAAGCACGTAAAAAAAAAAAAAAAAAAAAAAAACAATTTGTTGATTATTTATGACATAAGAGGCTATAAAATCATTAAATAATTAACTATATCCATATTTTATTCCTTTTTATAATCATCTACTTGAAAATAATGTTATGTGTGGACATTCAACAGGGTTATTATGTATTGTTGCGTAATTAGTGTTTTTTAAAGCAAATAATAAAAATAAACATCCGAGAAGAGCAGGGCATAGCAGGGTAGAGCAAAGTAAAAAGTTTTCAAGCATGGCAGAGCATGGCAGAGCAAAGCAAAAAATTTCTCAGTATGGCAGAGTAGGGCAGAGCAAAGCAAAAAATTTCCGAGCATGGCAGAGCAAAGCAAAAAATTTCCGAGCAAGGCAAAGCAAAGCAAAAAATTTCCGAGCATGGCAGAGCAAAGTAAAAATGTCCGAGCAAAGCAAAGCATTGCTAAGCAAAAAAAAAAATTTCCGAGCATGGCAGAGCAAATTAAAAATGTCCGAGCAAAGCAAAACATTGCTAAGCAAAAAAAAAAATTTCCGAGCATGGCAGAGCAAAGTAAAAATGTCCGAGCAAAGCAAAGCATTGCTAAGCAAAAAAAAAATGTCCGAGCAAAGCAAAATATTGCTAAGCAAAAAAAAAAAAAAATTCCGAGCATGGCAGAGCGAAAAAAATGTTTGAGCCAAATATAGCTTTCCAAAAAAGCAAAAATTAAACTTTCCAAACCGGTGAATAAAATTTTTTGAACAGGGCAAAGTGAATTTGAGCAATGAATAAAATGCCCTAGCTCAGCGCGACATAGTTGAGCATTATTAAAATTGTCTGAGAAGATCCCGGAAGAGCTAAACAAATATATAAACAAGGTTAGGCAAAAATTCCTGTCTAGTTCAGGATAAAAATTCTTGAAAAATATATTTTGAAAATAAACTTTTTTTGACAATCATCTGGGTGGTTAAAATAATATATCTAATACACGGATCGATGATGGCTATTCAAGATCTTTTGTATCTGCCGTGATATGATCTAATTTTTTCTTTCCGAGATCCATAATTTTCAAGCACAGCAAATCTAAAACTGTTCGAGCAGAGTTAAGCGATTAGAAGATTGAAAAATAAAAAATTTTTTTGATCCGAAAAGGTAATTTTTCTTAGCACAACTGGGCAAAACAAAAGTTCAACACCAATACAACTATTTTGCAGATGATTTAATTTTACATTTTCATTATCAGCGGCCTTTTTTACTCCACTGGATAGTCAAAAATTTTCATACTTATTTTTATAACCATTTTAACTGTGTGCCGAAGATTTTCAGCTTGCTCAACTTTTTGCTTAACATAATTTTTAAAATCCAACTGACTATCTCGTACCTTGCTATAATAAGTCAAACGACTCTCAGACTTGCCACTGTGAAGGCACCTTATGACGAAAAAAATGTACAAGTACTATTCTCTCGGAAAAATTTGTTGCCTTATTCGCACGTTACTAAATTGTACCGTTACGCTTTTACAAGATTTTTTTCGCAGATTTCTTTTATACAATTGGCATGAGTAACAGTAGAAATAGCGATATAAATTAAATTTCAAATATATGCAACAAATTTTTGATAAAATGGAAACTACATTAACTCGTTGAAATCTAAATTCGATACAACATAACAGACTTTTTAATAAATTTTCTCTATCACAAGCTAAAATCTATCATTACCATAACTTAAGTCTTGAATTAACTTCTTAAGTTTTAGCGCTCTACGATAAATTTGAAAAAAAATCAAACCTTTTATTATAATAAAAAAAAATTGCAAAAGTTGAACAAGATCTTTAAAAAGTTGTAGCGGAGTTACCGCGGGCTTCCTCACATTTTCTCCAAGTTTATCAAGTGCACTTTCATTTTTCACACGCAAGGACTTTTTCAGCCTGGGTTAGCTTACTTTAAAATGCCACCAATCGCGTGATTTATAATTGCATGCGACCTTGACTCCCCCTGCACCGCTCATTTTTCCTACATTTCATATTTTTATTTATTTTCTCTCTCTAAAGTCACAAAAATTTGTTTGAAAACTTGTTTGTTGTAAGTTGCTAGTTTGACTTTGATCCAAATTGACACGTGTCATATAAATCTTTGATCTTGAAAATATTAATTCATTTCCAAAGTACACGTATTTTTAGAAATTTTAATTGCACTCAAAAAAAAAATAAATTTCCTAATTAAAATTTTTAATTGCTAAAGTGCATAACCTTGCTTAATTTATTAAACAACGCTTGGATCCACTTTTTTTCGGTAATTAAAACGCCTCGTGGGCTATTAAAATGATGCCAAAAGGGCGAGATATATCACTTAAAAGTTGTAATTACTTCGACGTGCAAATGTTTGAAAGAGAAAGTTTAGGTGTCGGGTTATTGGAGGATTTTTCTCGCGGTCGCGGTCGACCGGTGCGACTGACGCCTTTTATTTTTATCTCCCCTTTTTGAAAGTTTTGGCTCCGAGGTTTGTTGTGTTCAAAAGTAAAGCTCCTTGACTTTGTATTACTTTTACCGAGGAGGTAATGAAAATATTACTTATAAACGGTATCTTGTTGATAGGTTTAGAAAACTGTTATTAATAAAAATGAATAATTTTTTAGTAACTAATAAGCCTTTTGTTTATTAAACTGGTAATGAAAATATTACTTTTGAACGATATCTTGTTGATATAGATCGATAAAACATATATGTTTTTAACCTTCTGTCAATATGTATTTGAATCAAAATAAAAATAAATAATTTTTTTATGAGTTTTTCTAATAACTAATAAGCCTTTTGTTTATTAAACTGGTAATTAAAAGATTTCTTTTGAACGATATCTTGTTGATATAGGCCGATAAAACTTATTTAAAATACTACTAATAAAAATGAATAATTTTTAATAAGCTTTTTATTTATTAAACTGACCTAAATAATATACTCAAACAGGATTTATGTATTAACTCATAAACGAGGATATTAACAATGAATAAATAAATCCGGTCGTTAACCTGATTTCATCTCGGATTTCATCCAGTTACTTTGACGCTTACAAGCAAACACTTTTTTTTTTAATTTCTCTTTGAACTTAACACAAGTTGGACGAATATTTAATGCTTTAATTCATAAACGTAGAATTAATGCTCCCACTAACGAACTTTTCGGGCGGTTATATTCCCGAAATTCCTGAAAGCCCGCACCCTCAAAGCGTCAACTCCTTTGTCCCTTCTTAGCATTCCTTGCGCACACGTACACTTAAAGGGCTCAAATATTTGTTTTTTATTGTAATACTAAAAGTTTATCATTTTTATGAAAAAAAAAATGAGGATATTAATTGGAAATTTCCGGTATGCTTTGATTAATCGAGAATTCAAAGGATTTTCATCGCACATAAATAAAATTCAAAATATTTGAAAAGTAGTTTAGCGGGAAATTCAACAACGCGAGATGATATTAATTTTGATTAACTCGGTTAGAACACACACAATTCGCGGTGCAGCTCACTTTGTCCCAGAATGCATGCAAATTTTATTCGGAGTAATTTTCTGGATCGCTGAATTTAAATGAAAGGTTAAAAAAAAAATTTTCAGCTCCTCCTTTGTATTAGTTTTAGTAAAATTTAAATTATGGGTTTAATTTATTATTATTTTTTGTTTATTTATTGAAACTACTTTTTAGATGTTTGCATCAATTTTTACATCATTGTAATAGAAAGTCATATTTTAGTACTTACTTTTAAAATGATAAAATAGGGTGTTGTAAGCTTCTCTAGTGTTGATAATGTGTGCTTTTGTTATTAGAAAATAAGTGAATAAATTAATGAAATAAAATTTATAATGTAAATTTTATTTTTTTATCTGTATGTACTAGTCTGAATTAATGCATAATAAAATCTTACGAAAACCGTATACGTTTGAGTTTATTAAAGATGTAACCTCTACTAACAGAATAGCTCCAACGAAATGTTAATGCTAATGATACAAGATACTAGTTACATTTTTTATGCAAACAAGTAATTTTAAAAATAAAAAAGGATGTACATTTTTATGAAATGCTTTCAAAATATCAGAACAAAAAGTTTATGTTTTTATTGTAATATTGTAGTAATAAATAGGATCATCAATTTTTCTAGATTACAGTAAACCTATTTTTGTATGCATAAGCTAATCTGTACCAAAGAACGGTAAAATTTCATAGATTGATTGAATGTTTAATGCACTAAATTCAATCACTTTCACACATTCCATTACTGATTATAAATTAACAACAAAATAATAATCTCTACATTACGATGCGATTAATTATACAGTAGATCAAAAAATAATTAGGTCACAAGTACCAAAACCAAGCAAATTACAAAATTATTTATCCGCTAACTTCGATAAGAAAACTCCAAAACGTCAGCCATAATTGAAAGCAGACATCAATTGAATCCCAAACATCCCAATTAGCCAAATCAGATGCCCCGAGGGTGTAACGTCATAAACGAGACTTAACTCAAAAGACTGGGCTCTTCCAAAGTCACGTGCGCTCTTAATTTTAATCTCCAGCACGGTTATCCCCAAAGTGGCCCCGGAAAATAAACTTGCAAAAAAAAAGTTTTCTAGACTCGACGTTTATCGAGAATTATTTTCGATATCGGGTAAAAATGATGCGTTATTTGATGCTGGTTTATTGTTATTGGTACTGGCTGACCGTACGCGTACCTTATCCACTTGGGATAGGATCGAGTTTTATTATTATTTCGGCTTTTTTTGGGGGCGAGCGGTTTGGGCTTATCGGGAATTAAATTCGATTTTGGAATGATTGATGACAGCTTGGATTATCGAAATTATTAGTTATCGTGGATAATTGAATTATTTGGGTAATATGATTAATCTTTTTGGAATGGGATTAATGGTAATTATGAATATTGAAAATACATTGCAGTGTACAGAGAAAAAACTATTTGGTTTTTAGATTTATACCAGATGAGTCTATATTTTTTTTTTTTAAATTGTTTTCGTGTTGCAGTTAGAAACATTTAAAAGTTGGCACACAACTAACCAAAAGTTTTACTCTTGGCTTTACCTTGCTTTCTTATAAAACTAAGTGCTTCAGGAAATTAAGTGTCTTGTTTATCAACATTTTATTAAACTTAAGTAATTTAAAAAAATGTCTCTTAAAAAAAGTAAGTTTTGTAGATGTGTCCATCCTTTCAAACTCAGATAACTTTCTTTATTTTTTTTTTATATGAAATGTCATACCTAATATTTATGCAAAGTCAAAACGGTTAATGCCTTCATTATACAGCTTCTAAAAAGATGTTTTGTAAATATGAAAAAGAGTAATTTCATTCGTACATTCAATGAACATAAATAAACTCAAATTTCTGAATGTATGCAATTATTAATATTATTATTTTTTTTTTTGCAACAATTGTAACAAATTGTTTAATTTCATTGTTACTAGCTCGGTTACTAGTTTTCTTGCGTTCGAATAACTATTTCATCAAACTCGAAACAACTCTTGCTTAAAATGATTTTTTTTAGAGTCGAACCAAGTTTCGTTGACTCTCTACGAGATGAACAGTAATTTGGGTCATTTTTTCATTTTCAAGCCAATTTTAAAAAAATAAATGCTCATAGCTAGTCTATTGTACTATTGTGCTTCCAGAATTCTGAAATCACTTATTTTCTTTGTTTTTATTTTCAAACTTTATTTCTTAAATCATCACTGTGTTGAATTGAAATTTCTTACCAAAAAACATAAAAATAAGATTTGAAAATGTTTATTCCTGGAAGACGAAGAAAATGCAGAAGAATCAAGGGGGGTTTTTGAAATATTTTTTTGTATGAGAAAACGATTTCAAAATTTTCATGATAATCTTGCTATCTGATTGTCAGTTAAATATTCCCGAGTGTCACATCAAAAGTCTGACAATAACTTTAAAAAAATTATATTTTTTAAATCAACTACAGAGTACCTTAATTCAATTATGTAAGAGCATAATTTTTATGCAAATGATCTTTTTTTTCATCAAAACTCTGAGTGCCTGTAAAAAATGTTTAATCAGTACTTTAGAAAATTGTATTGCTTGGTCCATAGCTAGCCCATACGTAGACTATATATACTCATTCCTAGGTACGGTGGTCCACATAACATCCACATAAAATAAAGTACTCCAAATTCAAAAAAAGTCAACCCTTTCTCAGAGACAAAAAATCATCGCGCCACTTATCGAAAAAATATCTCCCCCCCGATCCGAAAAAGCACACATCGCTGCGAGCATCGCTGGCTGGCTGGCGTGTATCGCTCGGTCGGTCGCGGATCGATCGCCGCTTCGTTCTCTAGGTCAGTCTCGTTGTAAAAAGAAATTTAAACCGATTTCGACGGGTCGCCGCGGCGGCGGCCGGACTACTACCACCACTACTACCAGAACCTTTTTTTTTTCCTTCCCTTTTTTTTTTCTAGGTTATCCCAGCAGCGGCCAGGCATGCACGCACCCGGGGTTGGAGCAGAGAGACCGAAGCCCCACGGGCGCGCTCTTTACACGGCTCATCGGGCGAACAATGTGTGCACGTGCTGCTAAGTGTTTCAAGATCGAAGCTGCCGACCCGCGGCCGCGACTGTGTGACTTGTGACTTATTTATTATGCTGAACACACATGCACAGAATGACCGTTTTTATGCATTTAATCTCTCGTTTGGAAGCTTTGTATTTTGGGGGTGCACGGCGAACAAGCCAGAAGAGAAATGTTTAAAATATGTGGTTTTTGCGGGATTTTTGAGCCTGTTAAGTATGAGAGATTATTTAACTGAAAAATAGGAATTAAAGCGCTACGGTTTGTCGATGTTTATTAAAATTAGCATTTATTCAGGGCAAATCCAATCTTACCAAATAAAACTCTTGAAATAGTATAAATTGTTATTGAAATCAAACTATTAATTTTTTGAATTTTCTCGAGTCTTATGGATCAATGTAATTTGATGATATTTAAAAAAAAATATTTTTAAATTAGATTTATGGTTTTAAGACATTTATAAAGAAAACACAGCTTTCTTTGACTTCTCAGGTGGCCACAGAGAGCTTCGTATGAAATTTTGAGCAACGTCAAGTAAAAGCTGAGATGAGAGCTTTTCAAATGCATTAAATTTTAATTAAAAATTTCTAATACTAAAAACATTAAAACATGTTTATATTTTTTTGCAATCCTATTTGCTTTGATGACATAATTAAATAGATCAGTTTGAAGCGAGGTTTGAAGTATCCTTAGGAATTCTAGCTTGAAAGTTATAAAAGCAATATCGTCCAAAAAATAAACAGAAAAAATTTTGAGTACAAAAATGTATGTAAAAAGTAAAAAATTATTTACTCTAGTCTACAAGACACATTTTTTTGTAAGCTTTTTCCGTTTGATTTGAAAACTATAAAAAAACAGGGGTTCTAAATTAATTCTAAAACAAATATGATTATAAAAGTTTCAAAGTGAAAAGTTATTGAGCCAGATTGGAACAACTTTTAAATTAACTTTTCCCGGTAAAAATATAATTACATCCAGGTTGATGAAGTTTTAAAAATAAAACATTTTTTTTTTTTTGTATAAATTGCAATGCTCTGCTATTTTTCACCCGTAAATGTACCTTTTTCTCGAGCTTTTTCTTTGGTACTTTTTAATTGATTACCGTGGGTGCAATTAACTCTAATAATTCCGTCAGAGAAGTAAAAGAAGATGCAGCGATCGTTTTCTCGTAAACAACAATTAAAAAAAAAAATCGCTAATTCGATACAATTCTTTACACCCGTTGGTAATGAACATGTCGGTTGAAGTTTCAATCTGTCCGGTAGGAGGTAAAAATTGATTTCACGTATAAAACTTCAAGTTCAAGTTGAGAATAACCGAGCGGAAAAAGTTTCGATTGCAATTTTTTTCACCGCGTATTGGTCTGATGTCACGTATATATTTTTACCCCCCCCCCTCAACGTGTGTCTTTCAGCGTTTGATCAAACACTTTTATTCGTTCCGGCTCGACGTGTATTTAAAATTTGTTTTCCCAACTCTCTTATTTTCTTTCCATTCCAACTTTTTTTTACCTTACCACTGCGTAAACTTAAAACACCTCGGTTTGCTATTTCAGTTTTTCAAAACTTACGTAGGCGCCTTACAAAATTAAAATCCAGTAAAACAAGGATTAAAACTTGTTTCGTTGAATTGAGTATGTTGGTTTTAGGTTCCATTAGGGGTATAAAACAACAAGAGATGTGGGTAAAAAGTTTCGCGACCGCAAATGGCGCTTATAACTCGGCCAGCATGATTTTTCAGCGGTCGAACAGCCCGCGTCTTTACGGCGAGCATATATTAGCGCGCTCTTAATTAAAGCACTGTTTGTAGTTTCCAAGTTTGCGGTTCGAGCAACAACCCCACTCGAGATACAGTTTGAACCAGCCATTATTCTCCGAAAATTCGCATGTCCGAGCCCCGACAGAGGGCGCTCAACAAGTTACACCAAAATCCCATCTCTTTAAGTCGTACCAAAGTCGTGGCAAAAGTCATTTGCAGCATCAGATGAGAATAATAAATAAAGTAATTAAGAGACATTTGAGTAACCGCAAGTCGCCTCATTGTAACATTGTTTGTGGCAGCTCAGGTATTTCTTCTTACGGCTAATCGATTTATAGCATCTCGGTAACCACAAAGGTTGAAATTCTTGGAACAAGTATAATGAAGCAGATGAGCCCTGCAGGGAGCAAGCCTGGCTCACGCCTTTTTGGACCGTCCCCGTCTCGCGCCGGCCTCATGCCTCATTGTAAATTTATTTTGAATTTGAAAAATCGTGGAAAATTTTGAGCTAAATTTCTCTGGGACCATCGAACTGAATTTAGTCTTTTTTTTTTTTGAAAACACGAGAAAGCGTAAATTTTCCTTCGGGCGGGTTTGAAAAATTTTATCTCCCGAAAATTCGAAATTAAATTCTAGCTCGAGCTGCTGGAATTGCTGACGGTACGAGAGCGAGCGCGCCGCGTTAAATTTTCAGTGCTGATCTCACGTGTACGACAGCGAGAGTAAATTTCCCTCGTATAACTACGGGCTCGAGGATTCGATTTTGAATGAATTTTCAATACTGCGAGCTTCAATGCTACTTCCTCTTCTTTCTCTCATTTTTTTTTTCTTCCGAAATAAAACGTGGGCCGCGAGGTATTGGGTACTAATCAAGTTTCCGGGTTTTTGGTTGGATGGATTTTGTACAGCGGTTAAGTATCATTTTCGAGTTGTTTTTATTGGCTACTTTGATACTCAATATTATATCTGATTTACTCAGAATTTTTAATTATTTTATGAGTGTTTAAGAAAGTGAAAAATTATATGCATGAATGGAATATTTGAGTTCTGTCTAACGATGCCGTTTGCATAAAGCTACATGGGTTCAAACTTTAGTAATGTTTCTTTTAGTTTTTGAACTCAAAGAAAGGTGTTCAAACAGTCAAACTTCGTATCAAGCTTGTACATGGTCAATTGACTATGAAACTATACAGATATATTAAAATGTTCCTTCTCTATGTCCTAACAGAATAAGAGAGCTAAAGATTTTCAAGTGAGGTCTTTAAAAGGCTTTTGGAACAAATTGAGTTTTTCCTTATTTTTACGTTTTGAAACCATGCAGAGAGGTAAAATTTTTCTGAAGACACAAGTCCTCAATTGAATAGAAAATTTTGAAGCCTATTAGACAAAACCCTCGACAAAACCTGAGTGCTGGGGGGGGGGGGTAAATTTCGGGTTTTAGAATACTCTCAATTGATCATTTTTGAAATGTTTCCAAATGGTACATATCATATCTATTTAGAAAATAACTTCTTTATGCATACACATTTTTAAGCTCCATTACTCTAACCCAGGCTAAGTTTCTTCCACATTATCAATTAAATTTAAACTAAGATCGACTGTAATAAACAAATTAAATAAAAGTCTTCGATCATCATTCAGAGTATACCAACATCGACCAAGCAGAATAGAGTCGTCTTCCGGAAAACAACATCGTTTCCGCGGTCAGCCTTGCACCAGATCTCAGTAAATAACGTTGATCGATGTGTGCGACGTCTCGTACAATACGACGGCCTCCCGAGTCTTTGTACATTGTTCGTACTGTTTTTTTTCCCCTCTCTCGAAACTAAAACCTCCTCCTTTACTTTTTGAAATTTTTTTCACCGCGGTCTTTGAGCCGTCTACAAAGGGACTCTTTTTTTAGAGTTTTTCCGAGTGGAAATCATTAATGCACCCCTCGGCTAAGTTTTCTCGAATCGACTGAGTAATTAAACTTGCAACATCAGCTGTTTTGTCACGGACAATAGTTTTTTTTTAAATAATATGAAACTAAAACATCCTTAATATTTCTTCTGTATCGAAAAATCTACTTACTGCACTACTACTATGAAAACTCGGTATTTGTCAAAACCACAAAGTTCAAACATTCAAAAATAAATCACTTGAATCCGTCTCTACATGAGTGATTCGCCACCGCCCCCATTCCCAATGTCCAATCAGGTAGCCGCATTGAGTTTGTTGGGGGCGTATCTTGACCGTACTGTTTATACTTATGATGATACTTCGTTAGTTTTCACAGTACCAAACTTACCTTGCTACAAGCAACATCTAGAATCCACATTCTAACTTGAACATGGCACCACATCGGTCAATCTCTATGGCGTCCAGAGATCCAATGGCCCTTAAAAAGAATGATGATTTCAAGCGCACCCCGAAGAAGATCCCCAAGTCGGTTATGAAGCCTCAGCCGTAGGAAAAGCCCCAGCTGTCCCCGTTCAAGGAACATCTGGCCGGGTACATGAAGCTCATAGGCTCTTCTAGCAGCTCGATGGTAGAAAACCATCCGAGATACGAAAATTTAAACCAGCGGTCACCCCGGTCCAGCTCGAGGCTGACCTGAATCAGTATATGAACCTGAACTTAGAGGAGACTCGTCCCAGATATTTTCAGAAGAGGAGAAGGGCCAACCTAGAAATCATCGACAGGATCAGGACTCGGATCCAGGGACTGTCCTTGGAGAGCAGGGTGGACAGGCTCAGGTCGATCGAGTGCATTAAGTTTGAGATGCAGAAGCTGACGCTAGACCAAGAGGAGAGCATGATCGTCGACAAGTTCGACTCGGAGGAATAGTTAGACATGGAGATAGAGAATCTCAACATGGAGTTGGCCGCCTGGACAGAGAGAATGAACAAGTTCGGGTCCCAGGACTCGATCGACATCAATTTTATCACTCGAAGCCTGCAATAGTCGCGTTTTGGCCGTCCCGGTTTGATCACTCCGTCTCTCGAACAGCCATCTTCAAAAAAACCGCGTCTCTGTTCGGTCAACCGAAATCGACGATCCCGCCAGAGGAACATATCTAATTACGGCGGGTAAAAAACCAAGTCGAGCCGATAATAGCGTAGCGGCCACCGCATGTTAACCGGGTCTGCGGGTATCGTCGATCGACAAACTCTCCTCGCCGCAGGACTACGGTCAGCAACGTGTCCATAAATTATCCCCCCGCAACTTCGCACCGTGACCATTAGGGTAGCCGCCGGGGATGACGACACACGTACCCGAGACACAAAGGCCCGGGGTTTGTGGGCACTAAACCCTCCGCAAGGAAAATTTGACACTTGTAAACAAGCTTGGTTCTTTTGTCGAGCGATATTCGTAACTACGAAAGTTAGTGTTTTGGACCCGTGGCGTGAAATTCTCTTTTTTTAGGTTATAATTTTATCAATCAAAAAATTTTTTTTTATATGATGTAAGTAAATAGATTTGGATTTTGAGGTTAGGTTTTTTTATAATTTTATATTAATATTTTTAATATTTTCGATAATTTTTTGGTTCAGTACTTAAAAAGTAATGTACTTTGACTTATTTGCACGCTTTGTGTAATAAAACATCGTGAAAAAAGAATAAAATGAATGGCCGTCGTCCGAACAAATAAACTCCGACAAAAAACTTTACTTTGATGTTATATCCGAGAAAAGCAAACAACCGATTTTTTTGACAATGGATGCTTTGATCAACTCTTCCAAAAGTTTTTTGTGATTTTTTCAAACCTCAAAATATAATGCGTTTTACCTAGTAACTTCACTTGCAGTATTTTTTTAAGCAAAAAAGTTTGTATTAGTTTTTATAGGGAAATGGTATTAGAAAAAACCATGCATCAAGATTTTTGTCAAAGATGCTATACAATAAAAGTGACTTGTTGGTTGAGACGGGGGGCATCCATTTTAGACTTCATGAATTTTCGTGTTATTTTTAAATATTAATGTTCATACGAGATCTCTGCATTTTTGAAAGAGTGACATACAATCAAAGAGTAAAAATTGCTTGATTTCCATAAGAGTTTGGGTTGAATTATTTAAAAAAATACTTTAATTTTTGAAAAAACTAAATCGAACAAAAAAAGGCAAAAAATTCAATTTTTACTTTGATATTGATCATAAACTGACAAAACGGCTGCATTTTTTCGTACACGGAGAGAAGAGTCGGAGATCCGTTTACGAAATTGGAACATAACCTGCTTGTGTTTAGTTAAGCGCGATCGGGCTTCGAACCAGTTCGCAATCTGATTGCGAACTCGGGCGAGAGGCCCGATGTCGAACTGAGATCGTAAACGAAGCGGCGCCCTCTTGGGGCGACACTCCCAGATTACGTTCGCCTGTTCGATATCGGGCTTCGCGCAGTTCGCAATCTGATTGCGAACTAGTTCGAAGCCCGATTGCGCTTAACAAAGACAACCCGGTTAGGTCCCAATTTCGTAAACGGATCTCCGACTCTTCTCTCCGTGTATGTACCAAACATCCTTAAATGGCTAGTAGTGTAGTTACTAGCAAAATACTAGGTTGACTCTATAAAGTAGCTAGTAAATGGGTATTTAATGGGAAACCTAAACCTCATTTCTTACAGGTATATTTTAAGATTTTTCGACACCAGAGGGCGTTTTAACGTTTAAACCAGAAAATATTATTTTTGTGTTGATTATTTATTCGAAATACCAGCAGAAAAAGTAAAAGTCAACTTTAATTTTGTGTTACTGTATCAACGTATCTACCGCTTCATCGCAAACAGTAAAAACAGAAAATTATTCAAAACAACAATTCTGCGTTGTATCGTGCACTTGTGTAGTACGCGTGACAAACAATCAAAGGAAGACCGAACACGCACCTTTTCCGGTCGATCGAGCGGGCTGATTATAAACAGCAGGCGACGCGCTCGGGAGTTTGACGAGCCAATTAGGCCGACCCGATAATAATTGCCACGGAAATCGCACTCCAACTTTCGTAAAAGCTCTCGCGTCAACACTGATTTATCACTACTCGACATCTGCATCATCATCGATTTTTTGCAAAAAAAAAAAAAAAAAAAAAAAACGATGGCGTAGAGTGACATTTTTTTTTTTTTTTTTTAAACAGTATTTACCCCCGACTGTCTTTCGATGAATTGACTCACTTTTCAAAAGTTTATCTCGAAAGCGGGAAAATTTTTACAAGCGGGCACTTTTTGATATCGGCATATGGAACTCGGAACGGCGAGAATAAAATTGTGAAGGATTCGGATTGATTGATGGCCTCGTGAAATATTGATGAGACTAGCGTAACACCTACCGATAAAAGCGCAAAAAAAATTAAATGAATAAATTTAAAAAGTTTTTATCCGGGGGCGAGCTCAGGTGTATCGTCGTAAAATTATTCGAATGTACATTATCGCGCGTAAAAAAAGTTTGAAAAAACCCTCGTAAAAAAACGGGCGAGCTGAAAAAAAAACTCAAATACAATGTGAAAAGTACGCGTAAACTTCTTTACGAGATAATTTTAGCTACACCGTAAAAAAAACTTTCGAGAATCGCGAGCTTATTAATCAGGAAAATCATCCCTCGGTTTTTTAAGATAATGAGGTGGATGCACAAATTATAATTATTTTTTTTCTGAAAGTTTTCAATTGGTTTTAAGATTTTTTTGATTATTTTCATATCGATAATATTGGAGATATAATTTTTTTAATGTTGGCACCCCCGACGTCATCAGTACTATTTTACATTGGAAGTATATATGTGTACATGATTATTTTGAAAACTTCTTCAGTATTCATTTATTTATTTTTTTAAAGTACGTGTCGATTATTTTTCAATCTACTCTTTTACGAAAGCAAACAAACTAAAAAATTTCTTCAAACGAATCTACTCTCCGAATCCACGCGATCTCTTCGAAATCGTCTAGCCCGATTTGAAAAATTTTCTCTCGCAAGCATCAAACATTCACGCACGCTCGTACTTGACCCGAGCGAGCGCGTGTGTGTCTAACGATTTGTTCTCGGATTTGTTAGAATTTTCCGACCTGGAATTTTATCGCCGTATTGATACTCTCTCGTTCGCCTTTTTTTTCGGCTTGCTGGCTATGACGCAGGTCTTGGAGCTGACTTTTTAATTTGATTTGAAGGTGCGCGAACCTTTTTTTTTAGTTACGGTCCCGGGTGGGATTTTTAATTTAAAAATCAAGCTTGCGGGGATTTCAAATAACAAAGTTTTTAATATTTTTTGGTGAGTTGTTTTCAATATGTTGAGAACAATTGAGATTTTTTGCAAACTAATTTTTCGATGTATTGTATCTTTTCGATTGCCTTTGTGCGAAGAAAAACCTTAGACCAAAATTTTCCACGAATAAAGTAACAGTGAAGGTACTTTTGGCCAATAAAATGTCTTTAAAATACTTTGTTCATTATTTAAGCTTGAGAAAAAAAATGTTAAAATGACATTTGCTACCATACCGTTGATATACTATAATAATAAAAAAAAAAAAATTTTCGACACCCCAGCCGCGAATAAAATGACTCTAAGTTTTTAGCTTATATTTATTTTAAAATTTTTGCAGCAGGCTAAAATTTTAAATAGAGTCGTTCATAGACATTTTAGTGACCGAAAGTCGCCTCATTGTAACTTTGTTCGTGGCAGATTTTGAGCTGAGGTTTTTCTTCGCATAAAGACAATCGATTTATGAAGGCCGTGCACCCCAAAGTCAAAATCAGTAAATTTTTTACTTATTCTTTAATTTTTAATCATTACGGTGTTTTTAGATCATAAAAATTATCTTAGACTTTCATATTTTATAAATATTTATTTTACGCACTATGCCATTGTTTGTTCCCTGTAAGAAATGTGAATTAGGTTATCTATTAAATAGCTATAAAATCGCTAGTTACTAGCAAAATAACAGGTTAACTATTAAAAATAGCTAGTAAATTGGTATTTAATGGGTAACCTAATACACACTTCTTACAGGGTTGCATTTTTGTATATTTTATACTTTTGTTTTTCATTAAATTAAACAAAATAATAATAATAACAGTTTAAATGAGACTTTAAATTCTTAATTCGTTCCTAAATTTGAGCTCCGCTGCGCTTTGCATTACCCTTTGTGAAAGCACTTCGTCCAGCTAATGTATTGCTTTGTGTAAACACAAACACTCAAAAATTGTACACTGTGTAACATTGTTGTTACGTAAATGTACAACCAACATCATAAATAAGAATAATCATAAAACAAATTAATACAATATTTTTTAAATCTCTAATCTTAATTTCAAAGAACCTTGAAAAAATTGTATTTGAATTTGACTTAAAAATACAAAAAATTTTTCAAATGTAAATTTTATTTTATTAAGTTGTTGGTTTACAAACATTATATATTACTGCGTTATCTTCACGTTATTGATGCATTTATTTAACAAGAAAAATTTTATTTTCTTTATTATAATGAATCATATCGTTGTGGTCGCATGATGATTAAGTATACAATTAAGCTTGTACGTATTTATTAACCTCCAAAGCGAATTAACTTGTGACATATAAATAAGTGAGCTTAAAAAATGTATTCCCATGTACATAGTTGCATGTTTAATAACTGCTTAACTCGAATCGAAACTGCGAGAAAAACACGCAACACGTAGGTAGCGTGCGAAATGATTTTTTATGTAGGTCGAGAAAATTAAATTCGTAGTTTATAATTTCGCATTTAATTATAAATTTCATTTACCCAACTAAGATTTTCTCAACCTGATCATATGCGTACTTTGATGGTAACAATTAAGAAAAACCTTAGCCCAAAATTTTCCACAAATAAATTCAAAATAAATTTACAATGACCCGAACGAAAATGATTTGTCCGAAAATCCAATGTTTGTTAAAGTTTGGCAAGATTTGTTAAAGTTTAGCAACGTTTCGCAAGGTTTGTTAAGATTTGAGGTAAATATTCTAAACGTTTCTAAACTTTACCAAATCTTGCCAAACTTTGCCAAAACGACTTTCTTTGACAAACTTTGCAAAAATTTTCCAAATCTTGCTAAACGCTGGATTTTCAGACCTTCTTTCTATTCGGGGAGGCACGAAAGCGGCGCGAGACGGGGACGTTCCAAAAAGGCGTAAGTCGGGCTTGCCCCCTGCAGGGCTCATCTGCTTCATTATACTTGTTCCAAGAATTTCAACCTTTGTGGTTACCGAGATGCTATAAATCGATTAGCCGTAAGAAGAAATACCTGAGCTGCCACAAACAATGTTACAATGAGGCGACTTGCGGTTACTCAAATGTCTCTTGATTACTTTATTTATTACTCTCATCTCCTGCTGCAAATGACTTTTGCCACCATACCGATGATACGTTACAGTAAAAGAAAAATTTCGACATACCAGCCACGAATAAAATGACTCCTGGCGATGTTTTATAAGAGTCATTTTTTTCTTAGTTGGTGTGTCGAAATTTTTTTTTTACTTTAATGTATCACCGGTATGGTAGCTGAGGTCATTTTAAAATTTTTGCAGCTAGCTAAAATAGTAAATAGAGTGGTTCATAGACATTTTAGTGACCGAAAGTCGCCTCATTGTAACTTTTCTCGTGGCAGATTTTAGGCTAAGATTTTTCTTCGCTGGGACCATAGACTTATTTTTCACGTTAGATCCGAAAAAATGATGGCTACACAAGAAGAGATCATATTTCCAATATTTGGAAAAAAAAAATGAGTCGGCATTTAAAATAATGAATGTTCTTCAATTTTTAAAGCCGTTTTTCAAGTATAATCGATCATAAAGCTCAGCTGATTGATGGGAGAGACGAGCAAAAAATGGGGATTCATATTGTATTATCATGGCTATGAGAAATGTCCGAACATAACTCTTTACTCGTAAAAACCGTCGGCTTCTAATATTTCTACAATCGGCCTGAATTGAACTTGTGTCCAAATCCTTCTATCGCAAAGTTTACTATCCCATACTAATGGTTAGAGGATCTGGGGCTAAAAGAATTAGACATTTCTGCTCCCCCCCCCCCCCCCCCCCGAGTTCCAAAGTAGTTTGGTAAAATCGAGTAAATTATTAAAAGCTGATTTTTAACAAAAAAAAAGAATTTTTTATTCAAGAATTTAAGGCTAAAAAAATAAAACAATTTTCAAATTTTCACTTTATTCTTCTAGTTGTATATATATATATATATATGTGTGTGTGGCATTACATTTTCCTCAGATACGAGGTGAGTTTACACAAGTCTATAGTCAGCTGTTATGCTATATACTTATATATAAATAGAAAAATAAAGTGAAAATTGGTTTTATTATCTTTTTACCCATCTACATGAATTTTCCGCAAGGAATAGCCGAAACTTGAGAAAATCTAATGAATATCTACCAAAATGGAAAAATTTTGACGAATTTATCATCAAAAAAGTATCAAACCGAACATACATGGCTACAAAATGAAATTCGTTCGGTTCACGCTATCAATTTACCAAAAGAATCGATAGAGTATTAAAAACTGCTCGCTTTGAGGAGATATACCGGTTAAATAAAAAAGAAAGCCGTTAGTTGATGAAAAATTTTCATCTAAAGTAGCTTCCAAGTAATTGAAGATATCGAAATTCGGTATCTCATGCATCTCGGAAAAGAAGCCGCCTTTTTCTCTCCCGAAAGAGAGATCTTGGCCCGTGGCGTCTGATCGAAAACTAGGTTTTTTTTTTTTTTCTCTCTCTCTCGCACCTCGCTCGCTCGTTTTTGGCAGCCCCCGGGAGAAAAAGTTTGTTTACCCCGACGTGCCGCGAATCCACGATAGGTCGGGGGAGCTGAATTTTCAGTTTGAACTTTCTTTGGAGTTTGCTTAATTTGGAGGTTATTTTGATCGAGCGTCGCCGAACGGTCTTATTTAAACGGTCTTATTTTTGAGGAATTTGAGAATTGTGAATGGTTCAAGGCGACCACAGAACCTTTCGTCGACGCACTTACGCGGCAGCAGTTTGTATACCTGTATTTTCGACACTTGTGCGTAAAAAAATGAACTTTTAAATGGTTTTACGCACTTGGGTCAAAAAATATATTTCGAAACTGGCGCGCATTGTCACCAGGGCTCTTTGCCTTCAAAACGCCAGTATCAAAATGTACTATTCACAAGTATACAAACTGCTGCGGTGATTATTTTGATGTTTTTAATTGAATTATTTATTGATGATGCTATGAATGCAATCTCAATATACGCATGAATGCAAGATCTACTTGATAAAAAAACATAAATAAATTGAAAAAAAAAAAAAAAATTTTTTATGTTTATTTGGGTAGGTTGGTAGTGACAGTGAGTGCGAGTAAAAATCAAAAAATGAAATGTCTAGCAGTAGGGTTAAATAAGCAAGGTCCCAAGACATTGTGAGCTCTCGTAAGTGATTACACCGGGGAAACGTTGCGTATAAATAATTGTTCATGCAAACGGGATCACCAGTTGATTGCGTTTTACAGAATTATTAATCTTACCTAAACACTGTGCGCAGTGGTAAACTTTACTTATTAAATCACTAATGATATCACTAGCAGCGTGTAGAAGAATACATTATTTGATAGAACAAAAGGTTCGACTCTCTGATACATAATATGTACGCGATTCAAATTTAATGTTTCTTAATTTATTGAAGTAATCGGTAATTTAAAATTGAATAGGCCAAAAGTATAAGTTTCGAAAAGTAGCAGGCACATTGTAAAATATTGTATGTTTATTGAATTTTTGACATGCTTAACATAGAAATAAATTTTTCTATTTTTAAACTGAATTTTTTTTATTTACGAATTTTTTAGCTCATCAATGCTGATGACCTTTTTTTTCTAGCTCATTCAAATGTTTGAGTAGTTACAAAACCTCCCTTAGGATAACCTCTGCAATAGTATGAAGCAATTTCCTAAGCAAAGCTAGACAGAAAAATAGAAGAATTAATCAAAATAATTTTGGAACTACCAAGATTGAGATATATTTTCGTTCATTCGATATTTTAACAACAATCATCTTGGAACAGTAATCGATTTAAGATTGAGTCAGATGCTTTGATAAGAAAATGAAATTCAAAAAATACCTCGAAAATCGAGCCTCTAGAACAATTAAATGATGAAAATTCATCACCCACGTAATAATAATTAACTTAAATAATTAAATTAAAAAAGAAAAGTAAAAAAGTAAAAACGACCCCGAGTGACCCCTCGCTAGCGGCTAAAAATAGCCCAGCCGGTTGTTGCGAAATACCACCCTCCAGGAGCTTGGGCTTGACCCCCATGCCGCCACCGCCTGGCTGCCGCGGGTTTGACCCAATGACCTGGCGGGAGCGACCGAGCCGATCCGGAAACCCGCGAGCGGCGGCACCCTTGTTTTCGTCGCGTTCTGCGGCTTGGCTTCTTCTCCATGCCTGCCTGCTCTTTGCACCCCCGACGCAGATTTTTAACTTCCAATGGGATACTCGTTTTTTTTTTTTTTAAACGTAAATTAATTAAAATTTAAGTTTTGAATTTGTTTCTCGTCGAGTAATACCCACGAAAACAATGTTTTCAATTTGATTGTAAAAATAGCATAGTAAATTTAAACTAAGAATAATGTTAAAAATTCTTTTTACAGAGCAGTAGAATCTTCACCAAAATTAAGCCAAATTTACAATTTTCCGATTTTATTTATTTATTTATTGTAAAAAAATTGCTATAAAATTTAAATTCCTGTTTTGCAATAGCTTTAAAAAGTCTAGTATTGTTATGTTAACTTAAAAATAATTTAACAAGAGTTAATTTTGTTATTTTGGCGGTAGAAAAATTGTAACATAACAAAAGTAACCGAACTTTTGTTTAAACTGTGTTCCTGGATTATTGTTTGATCGTCAGAAGTAATTTACGTTGGTTTGGGTTAGAAAATAGAGTTATTTTACTATTTCAATCATTCAAAGCGATCGTTATTGTTTGATTTTTTAATAAACAAGAAATAACTGGCTGTCAAGAGTAAAATCAGTTTGGCTATATTATTTTGCATTTTAAATTTTAATCAAAGTTGAGGTCAAAGTAATAGGATAGCCATTCAACATAAAATTCTAATATAAACAGAAACACACAACATAAAACTCATAAAATAAAATATTTTACCAATAACCAAAAATAAAAATCTGGCTGAGAAATAGTTATCAGGTAGAGAAAGTATACTTGACTCGATTCGGATTTCCAGGTAGCGAGGTTGGTTTGCATTCGGATTACAGAGACCCCCTGTGTTTTTGGGGAAGGCTTACCTGACCGCAAGGGGCGGAACACAAATTTTAAAGTCAATTAAGAGCTACTGTCAATACTGAGAGAGAAAAACGGTGACAATTACCACGGTGCAGTAATAGTTACTGAATAAGGTCTTGGAAAATCACCCATCGATTGTTACTGAAAATGCGGTAATTGTTTATAGGCAAGTCATCTGGCAGCTTGAGCGTGCCAGAAGGGCCAGAGGGTGCGCTAGTTTTTTTTTTAATTTTGAAAATCGCGTTCCTTCGATGTTGAAAATCAAAATGTTTTGGGAAAAATCATGCGTGTACATAAATAGTTAATAAGCAAAGAGTGGTAATTCAACAGTTACATAATGTTAAACACGTAGAGGCAAATTCAGTCACCTGTACATTATGTTACGTTGGGAGTCATGTTTCATCATCAATTATTTGTTGACAAATATTTCACTTTCCACTGTATGTACAGTATTTGAAATTCAGTCGTATGATCAATATATAACAATTAATAAAAGTATCTTAGATTGTAAATATTGTTTTATCGAGAATGGGCAAAATAAAACGGCAATCTGCACAATAAATTTACTTGTATTTCACTAATTATAGGAATAATTAATGCACAGTAAACTTTATTTACTTATGAAGGCATAATTATTATATTACTACTTTATAAATTTTTAAAATAAATTATTCACTCTACAATTATTAATTAATTTTAAATTATGTATTTAGGCTAAGGTCAAATTTTATTACTTCCTTAAATTTTTGATATTATCGTGTTTCCGCCTTCTAATTAATTAGTTTTTTTCAATTATCATCTCGCAGTTGAGAAACTCAAGTTGAATTATCGATCGATATTATCCGATTAGTAATAATTATTAGTCGATGGATTTGACGGATTTAATAATTTTTATAAAATTTTTTCCAGAAATCAAATGATTAAAACACCTTAAAGACAATTTTCAATTCATCTGCTACACGATCTGCTATTTTGGTTCAAATCCATTTTGATTTTGATACAAAAACAAACTTCCAGCAATGACTGGAAATCCGGGTTTGTAATTAGTTTTTGGAGTGAACGCAACAAAACAACGCTTTTGTTGCTATGAAAAAACTGCGCAGTCACCGAGCTCTGTTCGCAATAAAACTTCGGCGGACTAGTTTTCGATTAAAATCTCGCCCAGCCCGAATTAACTTTTTTTTTTTTAATTCCGTGACGAAGTGGAAAATCATCGTAAGAGTACACTTCAAGAAAATGATTTTTTTTTTTTATTTCAAGCTGTATGAAATTTTAACCAGTGCGGGGAAACCAAACCGAGCTCATCGCAAAAAAAAATGAATTAAATTTTTTCATTTCAGAAATTACATTCTGTCTCGTACATTTCATTCTCTCCTGCACTTTTGTAAAACATTCAGCACACAGACAGAGAGAGAGAGAGAGAGAGGGGGAAAAAAAAAGAATAAATGGAATTCCTTTTGGCGATGCGTACAAACGCTTCGTTGTAGTGCTTTGAAATTTGCATTTGGAAAAATCCAGCGTTGAAAAATTTCCCCATTTTGATAAATTCTTTTACATAAAATTATTCTTTTACATCAAAAAAGTAAGGTTCCGTTGGATCAGAAAAACGTAAACAACAGTTTTCGGCCGAAGAAAGGAAGAAAAACCGTGAAAAATGAAAATTTGATGCGCGTAAAACACGTGAAGAGGAGCAGGGAAACGAGGCTGGGCCCGAAGCTCGACATCATAAAAGTCAAACAGAAGGCGCTGGTACGCCCGGGCTCTTGTAATTTAACTTCGTGCGCATTTTACTATCTTTTTTATCTTTCTTTGCTTCCTCCTTCTGCTGCAGTAAAAGCAAGCTAGAATTCTTTTTTTTTGGTTTACTGTTGGATCCTAAATTTTTCAACGTCGCCCAGGTGTATTTCAATTTACAGTAGCGCACTTTTTTTTTTTATTAAGTTTTTGAAATCAGGAGAATATGCGGTTGGAGTGGTGCGACAAATTTTTGCATACAAATCATTGAATTATAAAACAAATAAAAAAATATGAATGGAAACCTAACGAGATAAGTCGATGCCATATACAATTTTATGAATTATTCGTAGAAAAATTTCGACAGCACTTCATACAATTAAATTGTAATATTAATCTGGTTCATTCTAAATTTACATACTTAATTGATTAGTTGTTATTTTCGTCTATATATTTTTTATTTATTTTTTATAACATTTTTAACACTACACGATACAAATTTTGTCACTGAGAATCTGCACAATACTTTTATTGTAAACTTGTGATACGTTCATCTAGAAAAATATTGATAACTGATAAATAATTTTTTAACTTATAAAATTGTTTATTCATATATAATATCTCTTCTGTATCGAAATAGTATATTACAGTCCTGAGGGAGTCAAAAATAGATTACTATTGACACGAACTGACCTCCTCCCATGAGCCCCCCCCCCCCCCCCATTCCCAATAGCCAATCAGGCAGCCGCATTAAGTTTATGTACATACTTTTCAAAACAAAGCAAAATTTGATTTTTTCATAATGAGTGTTTTTGATGAACTGTTTGTAACCCAAAGTTTTGAAACTAGGGGAGAACCGGGTAATTCGGGCAGCCGGGCTATTCGGGCAGTTGTCAATATTTCAAAGAATTTATACGAACTAGCTTAAAAAAAATTAGCAAGTTATAAGGTAGGTTTTATTTCATGATTTTACAAAAAAACCAAGTTAAAATAATAATTTTTATTGTTAATAAAAATAAAAACTGTCCAAACTGCCCGAATAGCCCGGAATTCCTTACTGCCCGAATAGCCCGCTCGCCTTTACAATTTCAAGAAGAGAAAAATTCAACAAATATACATCTAATAAGTTACCTATTGATGGATTTTATTATTTTAATCTCGATTTTAATACATAAAGATTGATTTGTCAACAATCAAAAGTCTGCTGCACTGGTTTTAATGTAAAATTATTCAAATGCCCGAATAGCCCGCACGAAACTGCCCGAATAGCCCGCGTCACTGCCCGAATAGCCCGGCTAAAATAATCTCAGTTTGTATCATTTATTAATTTTTATATCATCAGTTAAGTGCTGAGTTTTTTTATACTTATTCTCAAACAGTTAATTTACAAAAATAAACTGTTACCAAGTGCAAAAATTAATAAATTTTATTTTTATTAAATAAAGTTTGTGTAGCTGGCTCAAACTGCCCGAATTACCCGGCTCTCCCCTACAATATCTAGTTGATGGTTGTTGGTCCCATTATAAAAGAGAGCTATCGCCATTTTGGTGAGATTTTCACTGTAAGATTTTATTCGTGAGCTGATTGGTGGACAAGTTTTTAAAATATTCGAAAAGTGCCTTTTGAGGTTACAGTTATTGTTTTTTTCCTATGCGCGCTTGCAGCGCGCTGAGTGGTACTAGTAATTTAAAAACTAAATACTTCAATAAAATTTTTTATGCATAACAAATATTGAATACACGCGTGATTGATCTTGATCATTTTTGTATTGAATTTGATTTTATTTAACTTTGATGTTAAACTACGATTTGCTAGCGTGGTTGCAATATCACGATTTATTTTGAATAATACGAAGTACGCGTAATCAAATGGACAGTGATAATTATTTAATCTCATTTTTTACTAAAATTTGAAGTACCAGACTGGTCTATGCGCAAGTTAATGACTCGAGCCATATTTTCTCGATCTCTCGAGTAAGGATTACAGTTCTTACCTATTACTTGAACTGTCAAGCCGAGTTTCAAGCAATTATTACTCGAGTCACCGAGAAGGTTATTCGGTAATTATTACTGCACCGTGGTAATTGTCACCGTTTCTCTCCCTCAGTGTAGACAATAGCTCTTAATAAACTTTAAAATTTGTGTTCCGCCTTTGCGGTCAGGTAAGCCTTCCCTAAAAACACAGGGGGTCTCTGTAATCCGAATGCAAACCAACCTCGCTACCTGGAAATGCAAATCGAGTCAAGTACACCTTTTCTACCTGATAACCGAGCTGATAACTATTTCTCAGCCAGATTTTATTTTTGGTTATTGGTAAAATATCTTATACTATGAGTTTGTGCCATTGAGGGACATTTTTTGATCTTTTGGGTTTGGAGTTTATGAGGCCTTTCTGACCCATTCGGGCTTAGTCGTGCCTAAAAATTGTTTCAAATAAATAATTAATTTTTGTTTATTCATCTTAACGAACGTTATTAATAAGTTGTTATATGCATAATCTGGTTGACGTTTGAAAGACAACTTAAAGTGAGTGCGAGTAAAAATCAAAAAATGAAATTTTAAGCAAGGTCCCAAGACATTGTGAGCTCTAGTAAGTAATTACACCGGGGAAACGTTGCGTATAAATAATTGTTCATGCAAACGGGATCACTTGAGCCTTGTCACAGTTGATTGCGATTTACTGAATTATTAATCTTACCTAAACACTGTGCGCAGTGGTAAACTTTACTTCTTAAATCACTAATGATCTCACTAGCAGCGTATACAAGAATACATAATTTAATAGAACAAAAGAGTCGAGTCTGATAAATAATACGCGATTTAAATTTAATGTTTCTTAATTTATTGAAGTTATCAACTGAAAAACTCACTGTCTATTCAGTTTATATGTATACAAATAATATAATAATAATAACCGTATTAAAAAAAAAAAAAAAAAAAAAAAAAAAAAAAAATTAATTTTAAAACACCGATACATTACTACTGTATACTATAGTATCAAGTAACTGTAGTACGTATTGAGCAAAACTACACAGAAGAATTCAAAATATTTTTGAAAGTATGAAAACTCAGCATGATCAATTGAACTATATTTAAGTTACTTTTTTCTAATCCGAAGAATCTTAGAATCTGAGTTTCCGTGGCCCTTAAGTTTGTAGGGGGTGTTGACCAAGCAGCTTCGAACCTTTACGAATAAATCTATCCAAATCAGTACCAAACTTACCTTGGTAGAAGTAACATTCGGAATCTACATTAAATTGACATGGCACCACGTCAGTCGATGTCTACGGTGGCCAGAGGCCTGATGACCCTCAAGAGGAACCAAAATTTCAAGCGCACCTCGAAGAAGATCACCAAGTCGGTTCTAAAGCCTCTGCACCAGGAAAATCCCCAGCAGTCGCTGTTCAAGGAAAATCTGGCCGGGTACATGAAGCTCAGGTTCATCCACCAGCTTGATGGCAGAAAACCATCCGAGATACACAAGTTCAAACCCGCGGTCACCCTGGCCCAGCTCGAGGCTGACCTGAAGCAGTTCATAAAGCAGAACTTCGAGGAGAATAGACCAAGTAGACGATGCTCATTCAGGAGGAGAGTCAACCTGGAGACCATCGACGGGATCATGGCTCGGATCCAGAGGCTGTCCTTGGAAAACACAATGGACAGGTTCGGGTCGATCGAATGCATTATGAAGGAGATGCAGAAGTTGACCCTGGAGTATGACGAGAGCATGATCATCGACCAGTTCGGCTCCGTGGAGTGCTTACTCACCGAGATACAGAAGCTTACCCTGGACGCCTGCGACGAGGGTACTCTGATGAAAAAATTCGGGTCCCTGGAGTCGATTATGGAAGAAATTAAAATATGCACTGGTTAAGGAACGATAATCTAGCGGCGGTTGTAAATATGTAAATATGGTAGTTTCATTATTGACTCCCAGAAGGTTTATGTATATAATTTATGTATGTAATTTATGTATGTAATTTATAAAATAGAGCAAAATTGTTTTTTTTTTTTTTTTTTTTTAAATGAGTGTTTTGAATGAACTCTTTGTAATCCAAAGTTTTTATACTTCAGTATCTAGTCGAAGAGAATTGTTTTTTAAAAACTGACTGATTGAGTAAAATTTTTTATCGAAAGGAATTGTTTTTTAAAAACTGAATGATTGAGTAAAATTTTTTATCGAAGGGAATTGTTTTTTAAAAACTGAATGATTGAGTAAAATTATTTATGAAAAAATAATAAATTTAATTATAAGAAGAAAAATAATAAATTTAATTTTTTGAGGCCATGAGATTTTGTGTCATCTTTTCCGAACCACATAGAAATTAATTATTAATACGAATTTGAAAAAAATTTCTGATTTAATTAAAAATAACTATATAAATTAGTACGAAAATTATATTTATATACACATAATAGAAATAATTTTCTAGCGAGAAAACTTCAAAATTTCCACTATTAAGTAGTACTAAGAAAGCTAAGATATTGATGTCTACTTTGAAATATGGTTAATAAACCATCAAAGTACTGAAAAAGGTAAAACCTTATTATCTGAAAATTCTAGAGCTTAATTAGCATAATTTGAACTATAGATTGCCATTGCTAATTCTTCACACTCGAACAAACACCCGAGAAATCCGAGCTGAGGCTAAAGGTTTCTCGTCGTCCTCAAGGACGCTTCAACGAGTGGAAAAGTAAAACCAGAGCCCCGCAATTAAAATTCCCTTTGATTGATCAGTCCAAGAAGCACGCGCTTCATCAGATAAAAATCGATTCTTAGCTGCGGTATTGAACACGACTAA
The DNA here is from genome assembly GCA_038277355.1 of Encarsia formosa. Lineage (NCBI taxonomy): Eukaryota > Metazoa > Arthropoda > Insecta > Hymenoptera > Aphelinidae > Encarsia > Encarsia formosa. The sequence continues at coordinate 3,100,295 of CM076185.1, read as the reverse complement.
ATTAAATTAAATTTTTTTTTTTTTTTTTCAGTGTACAGTTGATTACAATAATTTTGCAATTTTGTAAGTCCAAAATAATGAAAAAATAGTTTTTAAAATTTTTAATTTTCAATTGATATGTATATGTATATACAAAGTTTTTTTGATATTTTGTTTGTCATTTTCGGACGAATATGTTTTTCGTATCAGGGTGGGTTAACGGTTAGCCAGAAATTCACGGTTATAGAGATAAGAGTAGCTCGGATAATCGTCGCTTCCCAGCCGTGCAGCCCAGCGGCCATTTGCGCGTCGTCTGTTTGTATCGCGAGTGACCGCAATCCTCCAAAACCCTGCAGCCACCGAGCGAGCCTTGACTTTTATCCGACGGCAAGATGTGTGCCTGAAAGACCGTGATTATGAAATTATTACCTTTCAAAGAGTTTTTTTTCGTAAAGTTGATCCAATTGGGTGGGACATGCAGTTTAATTGAGTAACAGTGGACAAGAATTGTTTCTTCAATGTTCACAAATATTTTTTTATCTAAGTCAATTTAATTTAAAGTTCTGAATTAACGTTGGTTTTAGTAAAGGATGAATTTTGAAAAGTTTTTGTTATTTTTATTCGATGATAAGAAAATTTTAATTTAGTATATATTTCCTTATTTATTTCAAGGATATAGACTGAACCTTTTAATCAAAAAGAACTCAACATTCCAAAATTCAAATGACTAAAATTTTTCACTCCGAAATCATAAGAGTTTGGAATCGATCAGTATTTCGGCCATCTAAAAGTCATCAATCCAGATAACTCGCCCCCATAAACACGATAGCGGCCTCAAAAGAAGCATCGCATAAATATACAGACTCGTTTCGCGATGACAAACGTCCCGGATGACACGTTAACATTGCCCCGACGCCCGTTATAATGCCGACCCCCCCCCCCCCCCCCCCAAACACGACGGCGGACCGCTCGTAAAACAAATTTTTATCTCGCCCGCGTGCCTGATTTTCACGAAAAAACTCACGTATCCAACTTTTTTCAGCCCAAGCTGTTCTGATGATCGGAGGGAATTTTTAAAGATCAAGTTGTGGTAAATTTATAAGACAGCGTTTGGTATGAACAAACGTAACCTAAAAAAATATATTTTTGTCGTATTGACTACTGTCTACAAATATATCAAATTTTTTTTATAGATCAAGCCTAGAAGGTATTAAAAAAATGTTGTTTTGAAATACAGAGACTTTTGTATCAAACATGACCTCAAATAAAAAATGTATTTTTATTACCAATGCAAAAACAGATGTATCAGATATTTTTTCTATGGATCAATCACAAAAATTATTTAACAAATTTTGTTTTTACACATAATAAACTCGGACTTTATGTATGTACACTGCATGAAAACTTTTGCATCAAACCTAACCTCAAAAAAAGATTGATGAACTATTATTGACTGCTTTTCAGCTATGCATTTATTTGTAATATAATTCTGAATCTTTTCAATTTCCGTAAACAAATACTTGAAAAAATTTAAAGGAACTAATACAATAAGATATTGAGGATTCTTTTTTGAAAAAAAAGGTGAAATCTCTTCTTCATTCTATAAAAAAAGTTTGGAAAATGGCCATTAAAGTTGTTTCTTCGCACGGTAACATTTGCGCCGGCCGGTTTTACTCTAAAAATCTCATCTCTTTTCACGAGGGTTTTTTTCACCGAGTTAAAAACTTGGTATAATATAAAGGTATCGTCTGTGTTTATTACGTTTTATTTATCGAAAAAATTTTAGCTCATAAAAAGCGTTATAACGGAAATTTAAAGCCATCTCTTTTCAAACATATTTTTCACTCAGCGTTAAACTTTTTAAACTGTCTGGAGTTACAGAATGTATTATTCTAAATATTTGTTTTTAAAAAAATACCTTCCTTCAAACTTTTTTTTAAGTATACTTACAAAAGAGCCATGATTAAAAAGAACCGGGAATTTTATTATTTAATTCTTAAAAATTAAAAAAAAAAAGTTAAGTCTTAAAAAAATCCTTTACACCTACCGAAGGATTTAAAAGTTCAATAATTTCAAAAGACATCTGATTAAAAATTTCTGAACCCGGAGAGCAAACTCTGACTTAGATATTAAAAGTTTTCTTATTTGCAATTTAATTTGTAGCGCTGATGTAATTATGAACTAAAGTTTAAAAAATAATCAAACTTTTTCCAAACTAGATTGAGTTATTTAGTAATCTAGCGGATAATCGGAAACCAAAAAAAAAAGTAATTAAATTTGTTTACAAAGAAACCGGGTCAATCGTACCAAACGTTCCACTTGGTTTTATTTACAATTTAAAAAATTTAACTAAATGTTCATCCAAGCACGAAAATTAATAAATAATATGCGCTTTGTAAAATAATTTTTTTTTTCGGACATGCGCATTCCTAAATTCACATTTTTGTACTTTCGATTTATTTTTTTCCCATTCAATATGGAAAACAGAAAAGGGTATATTTTCAAGAAAAATTTGTTTGATCTTTATCTGATGTACATTCGCACCCGGGTGCGAGAAAAGACGCGACAACTTGTAAATATTTTACGTGCAGGATGCTGTGTCACATCGAATCTTGAAGGTAAAATATCTCCTCACATTTTAGCGTCGAGAAAACTTTCGAATTCCGTTTAGCTTCATTCTCTCACTTCAGGGAAACACACACAGCATTTGAAATAATGTCGTTTTGAAATATGTAACACCCACTACTATAGCACTGACGTTTAACGTGAAACAAATACGAAGCTTAGATCTAGCAAAACCATTGTTTTGCAAATTTCGTACTTTGATTTGCCTCAAAGATGTTTTCACTGCATTGTATAATTTTTGTTCATAATTTCATTCATTATTATTTAACTTTAAAATGATGAAATAATTTGAAAAACTTCCCTTATAAGATTCTACTTTGGATTTCAAGGTATGTTATAATTAAAACAAATAAATAAAACAAATTCAATTTTAATAAAAATTTTATTTATAAAATCTAGAATTTTAATTCGCCTTCCAAGAAGCAAGTTGACTTGTATATGTTGGATTTGAATCTTTAAAAATTATTATTCTGTATCTTCTGTTTTTATTGTACAAAGTAGTAACGGCAATTTTGCAAAAACTTTTTATTCCTAAGCTGATTGGCGGAGAAGTTTTTAAAATATTCAAAAAGTATATTTTGAGGTTATGTTTGTAATATTTTTTCTACGCGCGCTCACAGAAGCTAACAGAAAATTCTTCAATGATTTAAAAAAATTTCAAATTATTTCATATTAGAGTTAACCGTTTAAACTTTGGTAGCAGATTCTGGAACGGTTCTAGCCAGCGCGTTGTATACCTGTATTTAAAATTTGTATACAATATACAGGTATACAACGCGCTGCCGGAATCTGCCCCCAAAGTTGAATAGAACCAGTCTATTATGACAGTTTCTGACTTTTACCTGCGTAAATCTTTCTAACCCTAACTGCTGCTTTAACAAAGAATCCATTCCTACTAATTTTGTTTTTGTAATCAGTTCCTAGAAACCAGCTTAGAACTAAACTGGCTTATAATACTAGCTGCTTTGTTCAACCAAAAGCCATTAAGTTGGGTTGGAAAGGATCTCCGGAGAGGACCGATGTACGGACTAACCTTTTCAAGCACTAACCCAAGAGTTAAAAGTATAAAATTTTCATTTATATAATTTAAAACCGAAAGAGTAATGTTCTTCGGTAACGTCAGAATGAGAAGTTGTTTTTCGCCTCCGGAGATCCTTTCCAATCCAACTTCTTTTAACATGGAGGGCGTAATCATCGCAAAGCAGACAAAATTTAATCCTCACCTTGTTATTACAAGCCTTCTGACCTCGGGTCGATCAGTTTGGAACTAAAAGATCGGCTTCGGACCGAAAACTACCCGCTACCAAAAGCCATTAAGAATATTCGGCAAAGCAGGCAAAATGAAATCCTAACCTTGTTACAGGCCCTTTGACCTCGGGTCGATCAATCAAAAAAAAAGTAAAAAGGACTGGTTCAGGGTCGCGAACTTAGAGCATCGAAGTCAGACCTCGAAGATTCAGCCCCGAGCACGCGAGTGCACCGAGGTCGCGTGCACCCGAGTTATTATTTTCGTCATGATTTAGAGTGCCGCGCGGGCTTTTCTTACTCCGACGATGAGCTTTGGGGCGATGATGATCCTTCTGGAAAAAATGTGATTAACGGCTGGTTTCGTATTTTCCTGGATGAGTCAGAATGATTGATAATTTGTTTAAAATGTTACGAACTCTTAGAACAACAATTTATTTATATATATATATGATCATAGACGCTTTTTTGACCATTTTACACATAAATAATTTTTTATTCTCAGTTAGAGGTCAGCATAATGTACAAACAAATTGCAATAACATGTTTCTTGTATATATTTATAAACTGTTTTCCACTTTTTTTTTCTACTAAATTTGATTCGGCCAATTTTGAAAGATAGAATTTCTTACGACACATACTGGTAACATGCTCACTTATTACAAAAATGATCACAAAACTATTTCAAATTTGTAGTCTATTAACAACTATTTTTAGCTTCTTACGATGTTAGTCTCAGTTTATAGCTATTTTTAAATGTATGTTTTCGTATACGTTTCTACAATTTACAAGTCAATACAAAAATCGAACAAAATCAATTGGATTTAAAGTTTTTTAAACATCGATTATTATAATTATAATATAATCTCCTCGATAATCTCTATAGTTACTATTCGTTGAAAAATAGTATATTATGCAACGGGTTGCAGTATCGTCGCCAGGGCGGTTTTAAAGGCCCCGAGTGCGAAGCGAAGCGTAGCACGAGTGACTTTAAGACGCCCTGGTGACGTGCTGCACCCGTTGCATATACTATTTTATACCACTGGTGCGTAGGGCGAGTTTTTAAATTTCGAAGCGTGCGTAAAATCGAGTACCTACGCACTAGTGGTATAAAATTACTATCAATTAGATGTTGAAGTTTCAAAACTTTGGCTTATAAAGCTCAGTTCATTTTGAAAAAATCTCATTTTGCTTTAATTTAAAAAGTGCGTACATAAACTTATGTGAGTCAATAATTATACTATACATATTTACATATTTAGGACAGTTGTTAATATTTAAAAAGAATTATACAAACTGGTTTAAAAAAAAATTGTAAGTTATAAGATTTATTAATTTTATTGTTTTGCAAAAAAAAAAGTTGTTCATCAGAGTTCCTTCTGTCCAGGCGTCCAACTCCTCGTTGAGACCCTCTATCTCCGTGAGTAAGGACTCCATCGGGGATTTGTCGACGATCATGCTCTCGTCGTAGTATGGGCAGACGATCAGCCCGAAGTTGTTTTTTATAGCTTCCTCTACCCAGCCGTCCATGTCCGTGTTGAATAAGAACTCCACCTCGTCTTTGGTCATGATGTAGTCTGGAGTCAGATTCCCAATCTCCAGCTCAGGGTAGTAGATCGACCCGAACCTGTTAATCACAGTTTCCTCTGTGCAGATGTCCAGGTCAAGATTCTCTATCTCCGGGGAATAGTCTTCGGTCATAATTTCTTCGAGGCTCTGCTTCATGTACTGGTTCCTGTCAGCCTTGAGCTGGACCGGGGTGACCGCGGGTTTGAAGTGGCTAATCTCGGATGGTTTTCTACCTTCCATCTGGTAGAAGAGCCTGAGCTTCATGTACCTGTCGAGATTTACCTCGAACGGCGACAGCTGGGGCTTTTCCTGGTACTGAGGCTTCAGAACTGACTTGGGGATCTTCTTCGAAGTGCGCTTGAAATTATCGTTTTTTTTAGGGCCATGGGGTCTCTGGCCGCCTTAGAGATTGACTGATGTGGTGCCATGTCCAAGTTAGAATGTGGATTCTGGATGTTGCTTGAAGCAAGGTAAGTTTGGTAATACTCCGGAATTGCCGAAGTGTCGAGATACCTATGTATTAGCAGTATGGTCAAGATACGCCCTCAACAAACTTAATGCGTCTGCCTGATTGGCCATTGGGAAGGAGGGGAAGGGCGAATAACTCAAGAAGAGACAGATTAAAGTGATTTATTTTTGAATATTTGAACTTTGTGGTTTTCCTATACACTAAGTTTTCATATCAGTAGTGCAGTAAGTAGGTTTTTCGGTACAGAAGAAATATTATGGATGAATAAACTTACTTGAAGAAATTTTTTTTTTTTTTCTTGAGTTATTCAGTTTTCTGTTTGATATTATTTAAAAAACTCTATGGTCTGTGAAGAAACAACTGATCTTACAAGTTTTTTAATTTTCAATAGTGTTGATTAAATATTTTGGGTGAAAGGGTCGTTACAAAACGTCTTTCGAACTGTTATATTCGTATTAACAATCTCAAGATGTTCGATGACTTACGAATGGTCGCTATTACCCGAGTTGCGTAACTTTGACTTGCGTTTGTAAGGAAATAATTGAAATCGACAACAATGTAATCACTTTTACAGTGATTAATAGTAATGAAACTGGCGCACAGTAGTCGCTGACGGTTAAAAACAATACAAATATTTATTAAAAATGTACAAGTCATCTTGAGTTACCATTTTTTATATTTTTCTTTTTTTTTTTTTTAGTTTTTTCTATCTAGCCTGCAAAGAAAATCATATTTGCGATGGACTCATCTTTTTGCACAATTTTGACAAGGCTCAAGTGGACCTGTTTGCATGAATAATTATTTATACGCAACGTTTCCTCGGTGTAATTACTTATGAGAGCTCACAATGTCTTGGGACCTTGCTTAAAATTTCATTTTTTGATTTTTACTCGCACTCACTTTTACTACCAGCCCACCCTAATAAACAAAAAAAATTATTTTATTTTTTTTTTTTTCAAGTACGATTGAACATTGCATTGCAGTCTACAAATACAACTGCAGCAGTGGTCACTCAAACCGTCCTAACTTAGTTAACAACCCAAAACAGCTGTTTATTAGACCGTACCGCGGCTTAAAACTCTTGGAGCCTCCGTAACAAGAACTCGTACTCCAGGCACGCGAGTTCGACCCTTGAACTAACTTTTTCAACCCTACCAAGCAGGAATTAGTGCCTTCATTTTTGCGAGTACGCGAGCTTATTTAGTAATAATATTATGGGGGGTAAACGGCACGAGAGATTTTTAAAATTTTTAAAGAATGAAATTAATCCCACGGGAGTACTGGTATTTCGAGGTTTGTACGTCGGGAAATTAATTTTTTTCCTCGATTTAACCGAAGATAACTGTTCAAGATATACAGTGATCGAAGCACGACGGCCAAACACGTCTTTTTTTTGTGTATAAAAATTTTTATTCAAGCATTTAGTTTTCAAATTAAGATAAACGATTTTGTTTTTGATTTATGAAGAAATTTTGAAGAAAAAACTATTTATTATTCAGTGATAAAACGTTTTTTTTTGGACAAAGTTATTCTTAAACCGATGTCAAAAACTTTGATCGTCAAAGCCCAACGTACTCGGTCAGTTTTTAATTAAAAACGTAAATTACACCAGTAAAGTTGCGGATTACACCGGTGTGTATTTTCACGAAATTCATAGTCGAAATTTTACTTTGTATTCCGGGTGCGTGTCCCACACGCGTGTAAAAGCATGTATCAAATTTACATAACATTAAAAAGAAAAAAAAAAATCTAGGACAATACGTGTTACGGATGAGTAAACAAATTGGCAATCCCGAAAAGCGTGTTCATATTTTTTTTTCATAAATAAGCATGATAAAATTTTCATTGGAAATTCAAATGTAATTTAGCGACACTTTTTTTTATTAAGAATTTTCACTGAAAACTTTCGAGGTATCTCGTGCCTTCGGGAAAGATGAAGTTTTCTAATCAGAATTTTACAGGTTTCCCTGTCGTCCGCATAAAACTGCTTTTCGAAATTATGATGTGCTGTAATTTTCAGAAATATGTTATTAAAATTTACTAATACAAAAATCTATCTGAACGTAATAATTTAAACTGTTAACTATATTTTACAGAAAAGTAAAAATCTTAAGTAAACTGGAGATTTTTACGTTACTTTCTGATACAACGTAACTGAAATTTTGTAACTACAAACTTTGCTTTTTTTTTTTAATATAAAGTTTATAGCAAAGATTATTTTAAGAATACCATCAAAGCTTATGGTTTATTGTTACAAAAATATTATTGCAACAAGTAATATTAAAGTTTGAACTACAAATTAATTAAAGATGTCTCGCTCTAAAAGAAAAATAGAAACTGTAGACCTAAACTTTTTTTTATTCAAATTAATAAGTTTTAAATATAATTTTTAAGTAAAAATGTTATCAAAAAAAGATTTTTAATTATCTTTGGAATTATAACAATTGAAAAAAAAAACAGAGTGTTCATGACCTATTTTGTATCAAATTAGAAAATAAATCTTAAAAATGCTCGTTGTATCCAAAAGATTGATTGGAAAAGTTGAAATTCCGCAAATGAAACTTCTATAATAAAAATCTGCCAATTATAACATGATGGATCAAGACCGAAAGCGACAATTTAATTTAAAAGCGTTATGTTTGGTCTAGAACGCTAATTTACAAAATTTGAATGGATGGTTTCAAGATGATGAATTTTGATATGATATTATAATTTGAATATAAAACACTTATTTCTCAGCTTAATAAAACGTCATGGTAAAAAATTAATTTTCATAAAAGTGTACTTTTTCAAAATATTAAATTGACGTCACTTTAGCAAAAGAAAACGATGCAAAAGTCTTTATTTTACCCCTCGCATTTCACCCCAGGTTGAAAAAGTTTTAAAGAATCAATAGATACTTAAATTTTGACTGTTTCCTTGACAAAACTGAAATACGGCCTAAAAATACTAAACTTAATTGTGCAAAAAGTAAAAAGTTTTTCCCGAAAATTACTCCATCGTCAAATCCAAAAGCAGGCTCGAAACTAGACCACAACCAAAAAAATCCAACAAATCTCAATAACCCCAAGCACTTAAGCCGCATAAATCAACAAAAAACAGCATACTCATATAGGCGTAAATAGTCGAAGGAGAAGGAAGTTTAGCAGTGGCGGTCCTCAAAGGACATACACAGCGGAGAGTAAAATCAGAGCCGGTAACCCCGTAACCTCCTTCGTCGGCGGCGCCTGGCTGCATCATCCCACCCCCACCCTCCCGCCGACGTTTCTATTTTTAGACTTTATCGTCGTGGTGTGTACGATGTTTCCGCCGCGGCCGCTACGACGACGCGAATTTTCCGACTTTCGGCGACTTCGATTTTTCTCTCTTGCTCAAGGATGTGCTTGGGGACCTTTTTTTTCGGTTTCGTTTGTGATTGTTGAGATTTTTTATTTTTTACTTTTGCTTTAAAGGATTAATAAATAAACAAAAATGAGAGGTAATTTGTAACTCTGTCATGCTTGACGAATAAAAGTGTATATTTTGTGGAGATTTCAATAGTTTGTAATCCTCTCATATCAGCCTGTACGTTATAAATAAAAATAAATAATAACAATAACAATTGCTTCGAATTATTCAAAGTACGAGTAGGATGAGATAATTTGTACATTTGTTGAAAATTTTCCAAAATTAAATCACGCATTTTTCGAAATTCGATGTACGTACAGCATACCTTACCTTACAACTAAGAATGTGTACTGACCAGTTAAACTCGCTGACGCTAATTGAGACAACAGAAGTTGACGGATAATCGATAATCAGTCTCTATAATTTTAAAATTTTGTTTAAAAAAAAAAATAATAATAATAATTCATAAAATAACAAAAAGTAGTTACTTGATTATTGACTTTAGTACATGTCTATTTTTTATTTATTTAAATTTAAACATACAGATACCAGTACTGACCTACATACAGCTTCAAAAAATTGTCTCTATCACAAAACAAAATATTCGTAATATTACCGTTTTTAATACACTAATTAAATTCGTACATTTACCAAAAAATATTACAAACCATCAATTTGTAATCCAAGCTCAGTAACTGACCACTTTTTAAAGTGGAAATACAAATTTTTAGCTCTCTCTTTTCGCCTGTCCGGCCGCGTAAAAACTGATGCAGCACTTTGAAAACGTATTTTTTTTAATACCACGTCAATTACGGTTTCATCGAGTGAAGGATGGGGCCGCGTTCCATTATGAATGAATGGGCTTTTGTTTTTGTTTTTATTACGCTCGAATTTCCATCTTTAATCAAACCGGCAAAGTTACCAAGAATTTCGTACTCTACGGTTACGACGCTGGAGTTTCCAAGATCTTTGTTTACGTCGACCTGCTACTGTAATATTAACGAGCTTGTTCTTACTTTGACGATGGTGTCAAATTGGCCATTAAAAATATTAAATTGTTATCGTTATTATTATGGGTGATTAAAATTAAGTCAGAAAAAGTAATTTTCAAAACATTTTTTTTTAATATAAGCCATTGTTTATAGTTTTCTGGATGATTGGTACTGGTACAGTCAAATATTTAGTAGTCTTCCTACAAATAAATTTTATCAAAGTTTTATTCTATAAAAAGTAAATCTAACCTAAAAATATTAATAAAGTATTTGTTTATGACTATAAGTTATACTTCCTATATATTTATAAATTTAAAGTGTAACATATTATTGAAATTTTTGGACCTTTTTTTCGTAATAACTAGTCTGGTGAAATACTAGAGACTTTTTTAAAGATTTTAGCAGTAACAAAATATTCGTTAGAGTAAGCTCTAGCTTTTGGTAGAAATTTTTGTACTCTCACGAACTTCGCTAATTAATCATAATTAATTTTTTTTAAGTACAAAGTTGAACAAAATCTTTAGCAAGCTTCATAAATCTTACCGAAATAAAAGCAGTTTCAAAAATAACCCAATTACAAAGCTTCATCACTCATTCTTACAGACGCTGTTTACACAGGGTTAAAAAAAAAAAAAAAAACTACCCTGGCCCCTAAAACAACTCCGCATGAAAAAAAAGAGAGAAGCCGCGGTAACAAAAGAGGTTCGCGTAAGTAAAGCGACAAAGCTGCGGAAAATTTTTTTTCCCCCTCGAGGGGTTGAAAGGAATTTTCGGAAGTTTTTTTTAACGCGGAAGAACTTTTGCTCGTACGGAATTGTATGTATCAATCTTTACGAAAATCGCTCAGGGAAAAGTTTGCGAAAGCGTAAAAAATTTCAATTTTTCCAGTCTGAATTTACATATTAAAAGACTCAAATAATTTTTTACAAGAACATTTTTATTTATTATTTGTTAAATGAACAAAAAAATTAATGTTTGTATCACAATAAGAATCATGCATCTAAATAAATGAAGAATCACTGTATATTTTCTATTCATTCAAGAGTTTGTTGCACTCTTTTTTTTTCTCTCTCGAGGAAGTCTTTCTTTCGTTATTCACTGAAAGGAAATCCCACGCAGCTTTTCCACTCGTTTTCTCTCTCTCTTTTTTTTTCTTATTTTAATAAAAAAAAAAAAAAAAAAAAAAAATCCCTCTGTTCTTTGGTAGAAAAACCAGAGTGTTCTAAATTTAACTCTCAATTGAATTTTTTTTCGCGCGTAATGCAACCAAGAGTTTTGTCTGGTAACCAAGCTTGTTAATTATCCCTTGCTCAATTCTTTTTTTTTTTTTTTTTACATTAGAGTGGTATAGAGAAAAAAAAAAATTAAATTTTCATGAGTATTATTCGAAATAATGGAATTTTTCAAAACAGAATTATAGTTTTTGGTGGGTGAAATCACTATATCTATATATAAACAGATTAATGTAAATTAGCTAAGTTAATTAAAAGTGTCCACTAAATCTGAAAAATGTTTAATTATTATTATTAAACTGAATAAAAAGAAAAAATCAATTAATTAATTAATTAAATATTATTAAATTAAAAGAGATTTATTGAACCTTACACTGACATTTTCATATTTGCGAAAGCACGCAATTATTTTTTTATTTAATTCCCAAACGCTTCGGTATTAAAATACGGCGTGCGCCACGATCCTCGAAATTAATGGAAATTGTTGATACCCGCGAACATTATTTCCCCAATTGAAAATATAAATCAAAACCGAATGGATTTTTGAGCGAAAAAACAAGCTCAATGATAAACGCATAAATAATAATAATATCGTCTTCATCTGCGGTCTTAAGGATCCTCGCGACCTCGGATGACGAATCTTGGGCCATGTCCAGCGGCGTAATCAAAGACGCTGTAAAGATTTTTTTCTTCTCCACTTTCCGCTTGATTGTAATCTTCCTAATGGCTTCGTTCAGAAAAATCGTCATAAAAAAAAATAATAAAAAATGTAGAGAGCTTGTACGGTAATCTTTTGCTCAGTTTTATTTCATTTTTTTTTTATCTTTGAAAATGTATACACAGATTGAGTCAACAGCTGTTATTCTTTTTGCTTATCATCGCTTTTTTTTCAAATCCAATACGTTTTTGTTTGCTCGCTCTTTTTTTTCAATAGTTTTTGAATGATTGCTTTTTGTGAAATAAAAAATTTACTGTAGGGAAAAAAAAATGGTTTTTGAGGCTGCTTGTCAAACAAGGGTCAAAGAAACTTTACAAAATCTTTAGAAAATTTTTTCAATGCTGGTCTGTTATTTCAACACGAACTTGCTTGCATCATGCGCAAGATGTAGTCGGTTTATGAATCAAAACACTGTTAAATTTTCATTCTGTCATTCAAAATAAAAGTAAATATTTACATTTATGAATTTTTGAAATCTTTCATTAGTAAATTTGATGTATTTTTGAGATGAAAAAATTTAAATATTTATTGTAAATAAACTAAGATAGTTAAAAATTTAGTAAAAAGACTATTCTAATAAATACTTATTTATATTGAAAAAGAGATATAAATTAAATATTTTAACTCTATGAAATTATCATAATAATGACTGAATACAGATTTTTTTTTGGAACACTTTGGTCTTTTTTTGAAAAATTTTTTGAATTTTTTACAATTGATAAAAATATAGAATGTTTGTAATTTAATAAAACAATCAATTAACAGTATTTTTAAAAATTTCAAGATTTTTCATTCAAATCCAAGAGACATCTCAAATGTTTTTATCCAAGCTCGAGACTTTTTAAAAAATCGATTCGTACCAGCTCTCTTTCATTTAATAAGCCGTTCGTCATCCTTAAAAGTAAAAATGGTTGTAATCATCAACCAAATGAATCCCATTTTTCAAAATAAAAACAAAAATTCGAAAAAAAGAGAGAGAGAGAGTCTTATCCTGCGGCCATTTCCTCTCGTTCGCATCGCCATTGTCTAGTCGATCGCTTGACATATATTCGCTCTTCCCGGACTATTTTTCGGGGGTGAAAACGAGCCAAGTATCCCGGAAAAACTACCCCGGATAAGAGGACTGTGATTATTTTTTCTTTTTTTTTTTTTTTTTTTTTACCAAAAAAATTGGGTTTTCGGGGTTGGCGCGCTTGGTTATTACAGCCAGATGGAAGGTTAAAATTCAAATAAACGACCGGGAAAATTGATACGCCGAGGAAAGTTCGATGACACTTTTGACGTAAACGAAGTGTACGATAAATCAATATTAAATTAAAAAATTCAAGTTTTTTTTTAAGTCTCAAGTTTCCCACTGAAAAATTTCAGTTGTATTTAAAAGATTCTATAAAAAAATGTCGAATTTAATAGACACTTATCTTTTTTTTTTTTTTAAATAATACTAATCAAATACTAATAATATAGTTCGCTATTTAATTTAGTAATAAAAACTTATCCTTCGAAAAAAATTTCTCTAATAGCACCTATAACTAAATGGAAATATCAATAATCTGTGATTAGAATGTCAAAGCTTTTGGGGATTTTCGGGACCAGCTCACTATAACGACGGATTATTACGCCATTGGAATTTCAAATTGGAATTTTGGATTATTGAACGCTTTATCAAAAATTTCCGTTATTAATTTTGGCATTTGGACAATTTTAGTATCATAAAAAAAGTTTTCTTATTTATTCATTCAAAAATTTCTAAATTTGGTTACGGTGAATTATGCATAAAACATTGATTAATCGTGGATATTTACACAAGCGAGTAATAAGAAGAACGTATTTGTATATTAGAACAAGATGATCTTCGGGAAACGCGCTGTAATTTATTCCTCATATCTCAATCGGAATTTCAGATTTGTACTCCGGATATTTGAAAATTCAAACTCTGCACATCCTAATTAAAACTTTCCAAAGCGACAGAACAAACTTCATTCTGTACCTTGTTGTAACTACGTTTTGTTAATTGTTAAAGTACCTTATCAAAAATTTTTGTTTGACTACTTTTAATAATACATTATGGGAATCTAAGTTAAATAAATTAATTTAATTGTCAATCCGAGTCAAATTGATGGTAAAGTAGAAATCTTCATAATTAATGATTTTTTTGATAAAATCTTTTTAAAAATCTCAAATGTTAAAGGTGGGATGTGTTCAAAATCGTAAGAAAAATTGAGAAAAAAAAATTTTACTCAGACGGGATTCGAACCTTTGACTCCAATCGCTAGGCTGAACTTATTTTAAATAAATTATTTTCATTATTTAATAACGTTAAAAAAAATTTCCGCTGCTGAAAAATAATTTTTTAAAATCAAATCCATCCGATAAATTAAAAACACAAAGGATTGCCGCACCCGGTAAAAAAAAAGGCGATCATGGAAAACAAAAGTCCCGACTTATTTATAAACCCGGGGGGGTGGGGTTGGGGTGCATTTATCGGTAATCAGCGTCGAACTTCACCTTAGCCCCGTTACCGCGAGATCACGCGAGTCTCCGGATCGATTTGGCCCGGGCAGGCATTAAAATAAATTGAATTATCCGCCAGATTTGTTTCGATAGTTAAAAAAAAAAGTAAGCAAGTAAAAACCAGCAATTAGTTTAACGTTGATGTTTAATTGTTACGGCTATCCTTGGGTGCCGTAGCCTTGACTAATTAGATTATTATTATTCATTGTGGATTTTTTTTTCTTTTGAGGGCACGTGAGAGTTGGAAAAATTTTTACGAGCTTTATCGGGGCTAATTAATTTCCCTTTTTATTGATGTTGGGATTCTCACGGTCGCTCGGCAAATTTTATGCGGGAGGTAGAGAGAGAACAAAAAATGAATGAATATTCAACGGTACCAAGTACATTTTTGTTATTTTGATGTTTTCTGGATTAATTAACGACTCGGAAATTATCGAAATAAATTCTTTTGACGAGGAGTGAATTCTTTTATGCTTTATTTTTTTTATTCAAATATGAAATACTATATTTTAAGTCACATTAAACACATTAATGCTCCATAAAAATAAAGTATAAATATTAATTTTTTAAATACAATGAATGAATAATGTAATTATTATAATTTTTTTTAGTGTCCTTCAAGAAAAATATAATATTTTATTTCATGTTTAATTAATTTTAATTATTTTGCGAAAAAACAATTACACAGTTTTGTACGAATTCATTAACTTTAAATAATTCCATAAATCGATAATACGAACCAAATACAATACTAAAGATACTTAAAATTTCTTTTTTAGTAAACTGCTGTTCATGTAATAATTATTGCAAAAATAGCAGCCAAATTTTTGAAAATTACAGTCATACATTAAAATAAAAGTACGTATTTAGCGAAAGTTTTACATCCGCAATTACGACGTATTCATAGATTTAATGAAATTTTCATACTCAAAAGTCGGGTTAATTATGATCAATTGCCAGCCTCACCGAGCGACGCTCGACCTTGGACTTCCTGGCTCGACCAAGGAGGTACTTAAGGAAACCGGTGACACGCGATTCGCCCTTCGAGTGTGCACATTTTTTTTTTTTTTTTTTTTTTTTTCACTTGCGTGTGGCTAATGACGATAAAGTTCGATTGAAAAAATTTTTTGGTAACCAGTGGTACGAACAGGATTTGGTCAGACCGAAAAAAAAATGGAGGCCGCGGCTTGTTTGGCAAATATTTTCCAAGCAAGTTACCGATGAAACGCCCGGCTGGGTCGTCACTCGTGCGTAAAATTTTGTGTGCAAGCAGAATTTACATCCAAGTGCATTCGGATTTACAAGGGGGATATTTTTTTTGACTTTTTTCATCCTTCGCGTAGGTGAATTTAATAAAAGAATCGGTCTATTGTTGGACGCCACAGAATGAAAAGTCACGTAACTTTATTGGACCCTCCAGCCCCGGACAACAAGTAATTTCCGTTATGGATAATGGAGAGACTTTTTTTCCAAAAAAGTATAAATCCCGGTTCAATTTTTTTTTAATTAAAAAATAAAAATAGTCGGGGGAATTTAGTTGTTGAAATATTTTTAATCCTATTAGAGGTTATCCGCCCCGACGTGTAAGATAACGATATTGGCCGGACGTGATGCTGGAATCGAACGAACCTAGATAAATTTAATAAATCGGTCGTTGGTGTGAATAATTTTATCCGGTGAAGTATATAAATCACGAGATAAATCAAAATAAATTAATTTTTTTTTGGGGAAAAAAAACGCGAATGATTTTTACTGGCAAAAATAGGTTGAACCTTGCATGAATAAGTCGATCGTAAAATTTCGAATACTTAATCGAATTTAGCTTTGAATTCAACACGTGCGCGCACGAGAAAATCCCTGAGCGGTGCAAAAGAAATGCTAAATCAAAGTTTCTTTAATGTTTCGAGGCGAAGTACGAATTCCACAGCGTAGCTCGTGGGAATTTTTCTCTTTGCCAGCGGTGACCACTACCGACAAAAACTTTCGATCGATGCAGTTTCTTTTTTTTTATTGTTGCTGCAATTGATTCCTTGTCGTGCTCCAAAAAAAAGTTTTTATTTATTTAAAACTGTTTTTTTTTTTTTTTTTGTGCTTGTATAATCGTTACGAAGAAATTTTAGTGAATAATTAATTTTAAAGACACTAGAAAAAGTATTTATTAAAATAAAAATAAAAAAATTTGTAGTTATTGCTTAATTAATCATATATTAATTAATAAATTTATTTTTGAAGATTTATTTATTTATTTACTCAATAAATTTATTTTATATGCTTATTAGTTTAAAGTGTAAAAAATACAAAATAAATATAATCAAATATATAAAATACAAAAAAAAAATAATAATTATTATTATTTATTTTTTTTTTTTGTATTTCATTTACTTAATTATATTTATTTTGTATTGATAATATTAATAAATAATAATAATTATTATTATTATTACTATTATCAATATATTGAAGACTGAAAGATATTCAAACCTTTTTTCAAATTAATTTTTCCTTTCAAATAAGATTTTAAAAATTATTGATTTATTGACGATAGCTTGAAAAATAAACAAAGGTAAAAGTCAATTTGATAGTTCGAAAACACTCCTACGAACTTGAGTTTTAAAAAGTCTGTAAAGTAACAATTTTTTTCCAACGGTTCTTGTTTTAATACTTTTTTACCGGCATTGAAATAAATTAGTACAGATTACGGTGTTTCGGGTAAACTTGGCCTGACTAAACTCGGTTAGTTCTACTCGCTCCTTGAAAAATAAATTCGCATATCGATAAGAATACCAGGGCGCTTACATGCAAAGATAATTTAGAAAACTTTCACTCGTGACATTTAACTGCATTTAACCAACAACTTGCGCTTCAAGGGCAAAGTAAATATTAGAAAGGGTAGAAAATTGTAAAATTATCGATTACGTAATTGACGACGGATTTTTTTTTTTTTTTTTTTCTATTCGTGCAAAATGTACAGTACTCGCGGTACATTCAATTTGAAAAAAGTAAATAAATAAATAGATTTGATGAGCAAACCCGTTATTTTACGATAGCGTACGAGTTATGTAAAATTCTCGATCCTCGCTTTTGTCTAACATTGAAACTAATCTGGTATATCTTCAATTTTTTATCAACCTTTTTCAATAACAAATATATTAATTTTTCATGATATGCGAAGCTTTTATTTTCGATGACGATTGAAAAATAAAAGTTAATAAAATAAATCAGAGTACCTATCTGAAACCGAAACACATATCATAGTTTACAGATAAATTATCATTATTTTTATTAACTTTTATATCAAATTTTTGTGCATTACAAATTATGATTACATCATAGAAAATATAAGAAAAAAATGATAATAAATTAATCAAATTAACCCTATACGTTGTTTGCTGGATTGCATATTAATTGAAACAAAATTTTTTTAAACTTCCGTTTAATCGTTTATTTCTACTATCAATCATCTATCCAATCCAAAAAAACTCAACTACGTCCCAAAAAAAAAAAAAAAATCAAAACTCACAATAGAGGATAAAAGGGTATACGAGAGTTGAAATACCGTAAACGTCAACGGCCGCGGTAAGTCATTGAATGGCCGGCTAAACAACTCCACGGTACGGCGCGGGCGCTGTGCTTTATGGGCGCTAGCATATCCCGCCGGTAAAAGAGATGTATGCGTGCCCGAGATTTATGCGTTGCGCATGCATTCTCTCGCAAATGGATTCTTCAAAGATTTTTTTCCCGCCGTTTGATCGAGAGCTTTTTTTTGAATGTTTTTTACCGCCGTTCATTGACTAGAGATTCTAAATCTCTCAAAACTAAAGGTTTTGATATTTCCGTTTATTCTTATAGGGTAGAAATTTATTTATTTATCTTCTTTTTTAGCTCAAATCTTTTTAATTTCTTGAACAGTCTGTAACCAAAACTATCTCTAAAAACTACTTTTATATAGTAATAAACTTTTATTTACAATTGAACTTAATTTTTTTTAAATACTCATATATTTTCGGTAAGTTTTCAATAAATAAATAAATAAAAGATTTTAATAAATATCTGAATGTATGCACTGCAGGAGTCGATGAACACTCATCCATTTCATATTGCCGCTCGTACTAAATACGTCGATTCATCATTAAATTGAATTTATTTTAAAAATCAACCTGTCTTTGGCAAATATTCACGGTTCATTTATCACTTTGAACAGGACGCACTTTGAGTTAAGATTATTTCATACGTACTCGTTTAAATGTAAAACAATATTTATTAAAAAAAAATTTCATCACTTTTTTTCGTTAAAAACAATTACCGTAAAAACCAACTGCAGCTGTAGTACATTTAAAACGTGACTCCGAATTGATAAAATAAAATTTCGCCTCTCCTCTTCTTTTTTTTTTTTTTTTTTTATTAAATCCAGCGTGCCTTTAAAAAACTCTCTTTGTGTCGACGTTGTTGACTAATTAAAAAGAATAAGGCCCGTACGTGATCCCGAAAGCTCATTTTGATTTCATTAAAAACGCATTTTGCATTTTTGAAAAGTGTCTAAAAATACAAATTTCAATTTTTTTCGGATATTATAACGACATGAATGCGCCAAGTCGGGCGAGCGAACTTTCTTTTTTTTTCTTTTCTGACTCAGCGCATTCGTGACGCAGAATATTTTAGACATACTTTTTTGTCGCACTTTTTTGGAAGGAATGTTTGCACTCGAATAGCTTGAGAAATTTATAAAATAACTGCTCGTGGAAAACGTAATACGTGAAAATTCAGCGTTTTCATGCAGTACATTGATTTGTAGGTTTATTTTTCGGCGTCAATCCACATTCTTGACACACAACCTTTTTACGATGGAAGTAAGAAAATAATACCGCCGGCACGAAAGTAATTGAGATGCCATGAGGGAGCTTAAAACTATGCAAAAAGCATGACATTAAGTTTCACTCCCATTAGTTACCTGAAAACGTCACATTTATCATCGGTTATTGAGGAAAATGTCAAAGTTTTTCCTGTAAACTCTATTTTTTTTTTCATGATGAATGAGATATTTTTTTGGGTTGGTCGAATAAAATATATTTTACTACCTGACTTTTTGCCCTTGTTAAACAAAAATTAGTATTTAAAAGTCAAAATTTTGTCGAAAAATTTCTGCAACAAATTTATTCTAAATTTTTATAGAGTCCTGAAAATATTCATAGCGGTAAAAATTTTCTTCCTGGTAACAAAAATAAGCATCAAAATGCTGTGTAAAATACCTACTTTTATCTCTAGTAACAAAAGCACATCAAAATTTTATGTTTCACTGACAATTTCTAAGTTTCTGGAAATCAATTTATTTTTCTTGCGTGAGAGAAATTCTCTTTTTCTGTCTCTAGTTATATATAAAAAAATTTTATGCATTTGGTACTGAAAAGCCATTTTTCCTACCCGAAAATTGTTTATTTTGATCTCTAGGAACGTCTATTATCGAACAAACTTTATCCTACATATTTACAGTGTATTAAAAAAATGCTTTTCTTACAAGGAAAGAAGAATTTTTCCCAATAGTCAAAAATGAACATCAAAATTTCGGCAACCAGTACGTAAAGAGTAATTTTTCTCTCAAGTAACAGAATTTTACTCTCTATTTCTTATCAAATAAAATTTATTCTAAATATTTTCACACGAATAATCGCCTTTCCTACAAATCGAACAAAAATAATAACAATTTCTTCCCACAACAGCCAAAAATAAACATCGAAATTTCCGCAACGAGTACGAAAAGAGTAATTTTTCTCCCGAGTAACCTAAACATAAATGATAAAGTGGGGAGGGGGGTAAAGGCAAGGGCAATTCACACCCCGCGGCTAATCAATCTCGCAAATAATATGTGCACACGAGTGAAAGAAAAAAAGTAAAAAAAAAAAAAAAAAAAGAAGAATCCATCCATCCACGAGCCCACAGTTGCACCTTGACCCGCGGTTGGCGTGCGGATCGAGATTAGGCTCTCACATACGCGAGGTTGCAGTCCTGACCTTTGGGTTTGTCGGGGAGCTTTACGGATGCAGCGTGAATCATTCATGAGTTTTCACGCCCGAAAGATTGTATTTCGTGATGAGTTTTTGCTTGTTGTTCTTTGTGCCTCTCTCCCTCTCTTCTCGGTGAAAACTTGATAAATTAAATTTTTCATGCCCGGTTTGCTTGAAATTTTAAAACCCGGGGTGTCTTCCCGTTTGAGCGATGCGTCATGAAATTGTTAGCGCGCCGAATTGAAAATACCTCGAGAATTTTGCGCTTTTAAACTTTAACTTCTGGGCAATTTTTATTTGTTTACTGTAGCTAAGCAAGAATTATCACTGCGGATCACCAAAACAATATTTATTACACAATAGAGACTACTGAGCAACTCAATTTAAACTCACTAAATCAAGAAAATTTTATTTCTTCTGTAATCATTTTTCTGTACATGAAATGCTGGAATTTAAAAAAATATAAGCACACTTCAAACTTTGAATTTCAAATTTTAGTAATAGTTGTCACTACTTTTTAATCTCAAAAAAGCTTCGTAATAATTAAAAAAAAAAAAATATATTTTTTTCCAAGCATAAAATAAATTCAACCATGATTAAATTAAAGTTCAAAAAAGGGTAGAACAGTTTAACCAAGACAAAAAAAAGGTGGGAAGCTCGAATCTCAACTTTTTCAATTCAAAAGAACAAAAAGAGAGAACGAGCAGGGCGAGTATCGAGTTAACGAAAAATTAAAAAAAAATTCCTCCCTTTTTTTTTTTATAACCCCGGGGTCCAAACGTTTTAAGCGCATTATAGATTAAACCCTCGAGTCGACGAACTTCTTTTCTTCTTTTTCCGGGATGACGGTGGGCAGGGGAATTGGAAAAAGCTAATGGCCCGGGAAAGAGCAAAAGGGGTAAGGTCGTTAGTAGGCAAAGCCCCCCCTGGAGTCGTGTCAAACGATACCGTCGCGCGTAAAGTTTATTAAAATGTGCTTAAACCGAGAAAATTTCGTTGACTAATTGGAACGTTTGTGTCTATTCGAGACTAAATTCACGCCTGAGGTAACAGCTTTTCTTCTTCATCTTAATAAACCGTGCTTTATCGACTGAAAATAAATAAAGTAATATACTTCGCGTATGTTACATCATTTTTGTGGACTATAATCTTTCAGTCTTTTGACATAGTACATAATGATTAAAACATTTAAGAATCAAGCAATTACTTAAAATTTAAAATTCCGGTCAACATTACAATTTCAAAAGAGATAGAGATAAACTTTGGGTTCGGCTTGATTGGAAAAAGAGGTAATGGACCGAGAGTACCGAGAAGGGTATATAGGTACAAAAGCCGAGTCGGGAATGCTTGATGTATATGCTCGAGCGTGCGTGGGCGGGCAAAGCGGCGAAGACGGATTGAATGCCAAACCGGCGACGGCAACTGTGTACTGGTAAATCTGACCTAATCGATTGCGGCTGGATCACGTGGATTTTGGAGCCAGAGTGATTTCGGAGCCCCCCTGTAGAATCCATAATGCGCTTGTTCAAACTGGATTTCGAGACTTAATTTTATCGATCGAAATACTGATTGAGATGATAATCTACGATTATCTTTTTTTATTCACTTTGTAAGAATATGTATGTATAGCCTTCAATAATTTTTTCTAAGCAAAGTTTCGTACAAATTATTAGGTTTGTAAATAAAATTCATGTACCCAGTTAAAGAAATCAAAGATTTACGATTACGGGCCGGAAAAGACTCAGTCGGTAATTTTTTAACTTTACCGACTGGAAACTAACAAGGCAATTTAATTTTTTACAACCAAAACAAATATTGAGGTACATAATCATTTAAATTAAAAAAAAAAACTATTGAGAAAAATTGTGTGTTGAGTCAAAAAGTTGAACACACTTAGTCAATAATTCATTGACTTTACCGACAGAGTGAATATATTTTGAATCAATTTAAAAAATAACTGTTGAAACACAGCTTTCAAACAGCGGTACAGGAGACCGCCAATTTATTAATTTCAATTGATTAAAGTATTTTATTTCTTAATCAAAAATAACTTGGAGCGCTAAAACAACTCAGCCGATAAATCAGAACTTTACCGACAGAAGAAAATATTTTGTTGCTCTAATAACCCTAACTTTAAACGGTGTACGTAAAATCGAGTTTCACGCATCTAATACGCTAAAATATAGTATTGTACACGTTAGTAAAAGTGAACAAAAACGGCGTTTTTTACGCACTTGTATAATAATATACTATTAACAGACAACTCAAAACCTAGAAAATAAAAAAAAATTGAATAGAAAAGGCAGTGCGTGCAGTCATTACAATCAATTCCCAGCGACGAGAGAAGAAGAACCTCGAGGCGCGCGTCCCGTCGTGTGTCAGCGGGCCGAGGGGGTAAACTGTCAAAGTCGATTCGCGAACTCGTGCAACTGCAATCAAACTGTCGGATCGCGTTTCCCTTCGTCGTCTAGGTCACATTTTAGTAGTTATTTTATCGAATCCACGCGCTTCGAGTAGTGGCTGATAGGTGATAATTTCATTTGACTTGGGAGGTCGATTCACTTTTCACTTATTCAAAACTAAATCGTCGCACGCGAACAGACTTTCGGATTTAATTTTCACGTCAAAAACTCGATCTGTTTTTAAACGAGTTTACCCAGAGTGGGATTTAAATTTTTTAAGGTAAAAAAAATTGCGCGCACGTAGGATTTGCAAAGTAAAAAGTCTTGTTTGAAGCGGCCTGGCTTTGGAGGAATAAGCTAATGGTACTGTGTAGTGAGATAAAGACGTTGCTTTGCCTCGAGTCTTTTTCTTTTTAGATAAAGAGGTAAATTATATTCTCGTAAGGTTGTGAAAAAAATGCGCGGGGTAATGCTCTGTAATAAAGCTTTGAGACTTTGTTAGCTTAGAAAAATTTTTTGATCAGATTTTGTAAACTAGTTTGGTAAGATAAAAAAGTGATGGAAGAGTCGTGGATGCGAAGTTTTTTTTAAGGTCATCGAGCTTTTATCAAAATAAATTGTGTCTAGTTAAATTTTTTATTTTTCAGTTGTTTCGCGGAGAAACAAAGTGAAGTAGTAAAAGTGTAACGAGCGAGTTAAACTTTTTCACCCTAGGTAGTAGTACTATGAAAAACTGTTCCTTGTAATCAATTTTATGTTTTAACTAGTTTATAACAAACTGTAACGACAATTATAACGTAAGTTAAAAAATAATTGTAAGACTATCGTTGTTATTTATCATTTGAAACAGAATATCATAGTCATATGATAGTAACTGTACGATACATGAATTCTTATGGAAATTAACCTAATTACTTTTACATGCATGTATACATACATTCAAAACTGGTATTTGTAGAGATATTTTATTATTTTTTATTCAAAAGTATTGCGTTTCTTTATGAATATTACGGTCTATTAATAT
Organism: Encarsia formosa; assembly: GCA_038277355.1. Lineage (NCBI taxonomy): Eukaryota > Metazoa > Arthropoda > Insecta > Hymenoptera > Aphelinidae > Encarsia > Encarsia formosa. Next base: position 3,076,143 of record CM076185.1, on the reverse strand, counting down.
TATAAATTAAATCATAAACGTATTATTTATTGATATTTTTAGGTTAGGTTCATTTAATATGATTTTTATGGTCATAAATTAAATAATCATAAATAAATAAATTATTGATATTTTTAGGTTAGGTTGATTTACTATGGTATACGAGTAAAACTTCAATAAAGCTCATTTGAAGGAAGATTATTAATTAATTGTCATTATTATTATTTATCAATTAATTATCATTTATCCTGAAATCACCAACTACAAGAATGACCTTTACATAAACAATATTGATGCAAAAAATGGACAATCTTTCTTCAAACCACAAAATCAAATAATATTATTTTCAATTTAAGATCAAAGTACCACTTTAATCAAACACTTCAATCACGATTTAAAACAAACAATAGATAGATTAAAGAGGAAAAAAAGGCTCGTCGATGACACAAGGGTGCCGCGGCATGCCGGGGGGTGATCAGAGCCTGATAATCAATAATCGAGCGGGCGAAGAGCCAAGAATCATAACTACTCCTATCCGGCCGCCGACTCGAGCCGAGTTATAGCCGAGCGACCGGATTAGATTAGATTAGCCGACCCCCCCCCCCCCCCCCCCCCCCCCGACACCTGAGTACAGCACCGCCGGGATAATTTTCAGTCAATCGAGAGATCAAAGCTACCGCCTTTATCCTAAAGCTTGGCGCGTCAAGTTTTAATCATCGAACTCGGGGGTCATTGAGATTAATTTACTCATGATATTATGCGCTGTTCAGACTCGAGCGATGCTAACAGTTAATAGTTCTTGATTTTTTAAAAATATTTTTGTCTGCTCTTTTGGAAAAAAAAAATTATTGTTAATTTAAAGTTACTCTTATAGCCTACAAGTTAAATAATTTGCATCGTAAAAATATAAATTAGTGGATATGTAAATTTTCTTTGCAGTTGAATAAAAAATTGAAAAATCGAATTGAGTTAATTAATTTGCATACTAAAATAATTATAATTTTTGTCATTTTCATTAATATTTCTTATATGTACTCACACTAACAAAAAACTTCAACATTTAATAAATTAAAAAATGTAAGTAACCTGAATATATCCACAAAGTATAACTAATTTTCATTTGGTACGAACAAAAGTACTTTTATAAAAAACTGTTTCTTCTAAATATTTTATACATATTACGTATTTGCTAATAAAGTAACTTACCTTCAGCCTCACTCAAAAAATTAGTACTTCCTTCCATAAAAAAAAAAAAGTAAACGCGATTAGAGTAAAGCAACACCGTTGCCTTAAAAGCTTCCCCTCATTAACAAGTCAAGATCGGATAACTTATTTAAAAAAAAGCCAAAAGACACAGGGCTCATTGTCATGCGTAAGTATTATTCCGCGAGCTCTCTCAATTTAAAAACTTTTTCGTTTGGCCGCCACTTTAATTCGATCCGTCGCTTTACGACGCTAAGTCCGAGTTACTTTTTCCGAGTCTGAGATGAAACCTTCTAAATTGCCTTTTTCTTACGCTCCGGCTCTGTTTTAATCAAGTTTTCTTTTTTTTGTTATTATTTCACCCCTTTTTTTTTTTTATTCTGGAGAGATGAATCGACCGAGTTAGCGCGATTGAAACGGAATAATTCTTCTTTTTTTTTTTTTCTTACTTGGATTATTCATGACGTTTTGAAGGGGCGCTTTCGAGCGTCTTTTCGAGAAGCTTCTCTTGATAAAGTGTTATCTTTATGGTAAAACATTAAAAAAAAAAATTTTTATGAATTTTAAGCGCTTGCGAGTAACTTTTTTTTTAGAATTATTTTATTAGTAAGTTATATGTCTAACTTATTAGTTATTGATAAAAAATTCAAAAAGTAAATAGTAGATTATAAAAAAAAAAGAATTTTTTATTTAGTTACATGTGAATTATGATTGCACCCGGGTAATATATTTTCAAACTAATCAAAAAATTAACAATAAAAAAAATATGATTTTTTCAATTTTTTAAATAAACTTTTTGTAAATTATTTATGAATTTGAATAAATAATTATTAAACATCAAAAAATTAACTGGTTAATTTACACAAAAAGTACAAACTCTTTAATTCAAAATAAATAAACAATTATTTTTATTAAAATAAAGTTACTTCTTACCGAAAAAAAAAAAAAAAAAAATGAAAAACATTTCAAAGAAATAATTTATTTAAACATTCGAAAAATGATTACGTCTAACAATTCATTATTACTCTAAACTTTGAAAATAAAGTATAAAAACAGACCCAAATCATACTAAAAGAAAGTGGGGGTGGGGAGTGGGGTAAGTTTTCATCAAAACCACGATGACAGCGAATCATCTCGAGTCGCATCGCGTCATAAATGAAAATCAATAGATCGCGGTTACGTGTCGCCCAGACCTAAGCCTTTCCTCCTTCATCTAATGCGACACATGAATTCCGCTACGTAACTACTGCTCGGTGAGTATTAAAATTTTCATTGCGAAAAGTTAACCGAAAAACCATCGAGCCTTGAATTTTTACTCCCCCGCTGGCAAGCTTCCACGAGCTCGACGGCTAGAAAAATATTGACGGATCTGTGAGCCGAGGCGACCTTCCCGGAGTTTATTTTCAAAATTCGCGATGAGAAAATTGACTGCTGGGTTTTGATTATGACCTTTTAATTTTAAAATTACCTACTAGACGGAAAAATGATTGTAAATGTAATGTGTTTTGCATTCCTAGTAAAATTCTATATAATTTGTGAACGTAACATTGTTTAGATTCATTGAATATTGATCATTGCTGCTCAATTTGTATACTTACTATATATATTGTAAATAAAAAGTTTCAAATACAATACAAACTCAATAGATTTTTAAATGAGGACTGATCATATTCCAAGATAAAATTTATTTTAGTAACAGTTTCCAATTCTACATCTTGATATTGTAGATTCTGAGATGTAAGATTACGTACTTTTTAAATTATTTCGATTTTAAGAGTTCTTTTTTAGAGGCCAAGCAATAAAAGGTTTGACAAAATCTTATGGACAACCTAAAATTAGAGCCGATCAACAAATTTTCCAAAGTAAAATTTCTCTTATAATTAACAAAAATGCTTGAATGTAAAAATCTGTTACCAGGCAGAAATCACCAAAATTTGTGCTTAAATATATCAAACTGCCTTCGTTTTAAAAAATCTCTCAAAGGCGTCATTGAAGCGCACTCTTTATAGCACCACTTTAGAAAAAAAAAAAAAAAAATCGTAAATAAGTTGAAACGACACAATTTGTGTAAGGGAGGCAATAATTTTCATAAGGTTTGAGGGTTAAGGCTATCGCCTAGAAACAGCTCCGACACCGAGCGAGCTTTTCTACCAAGCCGGGGAAATAATAATATTCGGCGGTAGGTAGGGGCACTTTTCCGGCCTCGTAAGTACTAAAGTCCATTAAAATGCCCCGGCCGCACGCGCCCTTCTGAGCTAGCTTCTTCTTCGCTCGGAGTACCCCGGGACAGCTACAATGTTTGTTCACATTTTTTTCGTTTGCCAAATGAAACGAGAGCCAACAGCAGGTCGATAAAATATTTTGATGCCACCGAGATGAATTTTGTGCTCTTTGTACCTGTAGATCTTACCATCTTGAGTACAGTTTTTTCCTAAAAAATACACTTGAAAATTCCTAAAATTTCGATTTAATTTTATTGTAAATGGACTTTTTTTTATCTGGAACCCCACTTTCGGGTACCTTTTAAAGTAAGCCCTGATATTAACACTCGCCGAAAGATCCATTCAAATCCCCCGCCGAAACTGCGTCCGATAAGAAAAATAGAGGAAATTCAGGGAGCGTTAATTAGAAACAACGACCGCACGGCCCAGCATCCGGATGCTCTTCCGGTGGGTGGGCCGGGCGCAGGGTTATGCAAGGTATCGATCGGCGGTTATCCCCCCCTCCGGGTGCCTTATACCTGCACCGGAACAAAAGACCCTGCCGAGGTGATATCGGTCGGGGCTTTGTTCCCCCCCTCCCTGGCTGTGTCCGGCTGTCCCCTTTTCGGGGATTGTTTTGGTGGCTAAGTTTTTTGGCGAGATGGTTTTTTTTTTTAAGGTGGTTTTCTAGTTAAGTTTAAGACTAAAAATTGTTTATTAAGAATCTATTTTTTCAACATTTCAAATCTCGATTGGATACCATGAGAAAGAACAACAAAATTCGTTTTTCAGCTAATCTAAAAGAAAATGCTACTTCAGTGTTATTGCCTCAAAACGCCTGGATATACGCCAGTTTCTTGAGTAAAAGAAAAAAAATACTGAAAAATTGCTTACATATGTAAATATTATCATAATAAAAAAAATTCCGACTCTTCAGTGTATAATCATCCCAGAAAATTTCAAGTGGGTTCAAGTCGAGCAATTTTTTTAGAAAAAACTTTTTTACTTAATTGACCGTGTTTGATCTAAAGTAGTATGTTTATGTTTATGTTTGCTCCTATACATAAAGACGAAATTGATAAAAACTACTTAATAACTGTAATTATTATTATAATTGGGGCTAGATCATGGCTTATCGAAGGTGGCATGATTAACTTTGAGTTATATTTTAAAAAGCCAAGAAAATAAATCTTTTTTTATTTTCATTAAGATTAAACAAATCTCCAGAGAGACAAGAGTGAATAAAAATGAATAAACCGAGTAACATCAAGAGTTCTTAAGTTGCTTTGTTTTAAAACTTCCGTCCATTTAAAAACTTAACAAAACATTACGGTGTTACCGACTTCTTGAAAAGGCTTACAAGATAATCCTAACGGTTTCCAACAAAAACTAAACAATGAGAGTCCTATTAAGTAATTCTTGGTAATTCCAGTTCCTCGAATCTATTTTATGAAAATTTTTTTTTGAAATTATCCCGCCATTAAACACCCCAAAGTACAATTCCGTGTAATCCAAGCACTCCAGTACTACCAACCAAATAAATCAAAACCAAAGTGCAGAGAGAGCAAACAAAGTCGAGTAAGGAATTTGCATTCGCTCTTAGGTTTTTTCTAAAAGCAGCTGTCAATGTTGCCCCGGCACACACGGCTCCTCGACTCGAGCCGAGCTCTCGAGTAGATGCTCCTCGATCAAAAGTGCCTGCCGGGGGGGGGGGGAACGATCGAGATAGCCTCGGTGTCGTTCACCGCTAAGACGGTCCCGAGAGATCCCCCTTCCCCTCTTCTGGTGCTCTACAGATGGATTTACTTCTTCTTTATTTTTTTTTTTTGTTTGTGGATTTTTAGAGTGGTCTGTCTCGGTAATTATTTGTAAAATTTTTAATAAACGATAGTTTTTGCTTTTAACAAAACAAAGGAACTATGAAAAAGTGTTGCTTGAGTATTATATTTTTTAAAATTCAGTTCAGTTTGATATTTTTGTAGTTACAGCGTAAAAAATTGCAGCTAGTTTGAAATTCTACAAAGAAATTTTTTATATCAATTTAAAAGCAATATTATATCATTCAAAAAAGTAATACAAAAAATTTGTAACGCCAAAATATTGAATATTTCAACTTTAACACAATTCAAATTTTGAATTCTCGACCAATCACATCAATTATAAATTGAGGTCATTTGATTTGATCATCGTTCATCATTACTAAGAGGGAATACAACATATAATTGTTGTTGAAATAGCTTTGGGGACGATTCAACTAATTGACCAATATGTATGAAAATTATTATTAAAAAAAAAAAAAAGTAATATTAGAAGTAGCAATTTTTACTCTTTTTTTTAATGTCAAAACAAATAAAAATTATTTATGTATATTTATTCTTTTAAGAGAAAATTACTGAGTAGGACTATTAAAAAAGCATTGGTTTATTACTTCGTGAGAATAATAAAATTGTTTGAAATAATTAACAAGAAACATTAAAAGCATTTTCAAGCTGGATGATTTATTAAACACTGGCTGAGAGGCTTAAGGACGATGCTATAAGAGCAATCTGACGGATAAGTCGCTCGGCTTCTAATCTGGATCTTCAGCTTTGCAGCGTGAATTTTTTAAAAACTGCTTTCATCTTCTCTCACCAATTCATTAAGCTCGGCAGATCATCGTGTTTTTTTTTCTATTTACTCAAACAAATCTTGTTTTTTTAATTTAAAAGACCACATTATTGTTGTTTGAGTTTTAAATTTTTATACAGACAGGAAATCAAAATTGATTCAAGTTTTTTGAACTTTGGTAAACAAAGTTTATGAAGAACACAAATTATAACACAAAAACTAATTTTTTTTTTTTTAAAGTAAAGCTTGTTTGACGAGATCGAAGTTTATCCTCTAATTAAAAATTCAATCTCGGATCAGAAATTCGAGCCAGCCTCAAAGCCCGTACCCCCAATTAGCTCAATTTCACAGACGGCGTTGTATAAATATAGGGCTAATTAACGAACACTCGAACCGGAAGTTCACTTTAATCCGCAATATTAATCCATAGTATCTACAAAATAACTGATTTTAATTTTTTTTTTAATGAAATTAGATATCAAAATAAAAACTCTGTCTAATTAATTGTAAGCTCGTCAAACGGAAGTCGAAGATTCAATAACCCACATTTACCATGATGCACGTTTAATTGGTCGTAATCCGAGTCCGGGCTTCATTAGCCCCCCGGCAATTATTGTACAGCATCACGTGCGTGATTAATGAAAAAAAAAAAAAGAAAGAAAAATGAAAAATATGCGCTTATTATTCAGCCGCGGGAGATCCTGCGTTTATTTACTCTCGACGTCTGACCTCAAACTGACTTTAACCACTGGCTTATGGCGTTCGGTAAATTGTCAAAGTCGGAAACAAAGGACTTTTTTTTAAATTGAAATTTGATTGAGAATATTAAAATAATCGTGACGGTTAATAAATATAGAAGGGTGTACGATATCGGGTATTTTAAAATTTTCAAAAGTAAAATAAATATCGGAAAAATTTAGAGTATTCAGCCAGTCTTTTTTTCAAACTACACTTCATAAATATATCTGGAATTGAATTTTTTGAACGCTTTGAAAATTATAATCCTTCTCGAAAGTTTTGATCAAACTTTCATCGTAAAACAGAAATAATAATTTGTTTACAAAGCTATATATTTTGTTACAGGCTAGTTTAAAAAAATAATTTTCAATAATAGTACGAATATGAAAAATTTATCGTAAATTTTATTCAAGAACGATAAACCAAAGAAGCCTAAAGTAATTACTTGCCTTTAAAATCCATCAACATCCTAGTTAAAAAAAATTGTTCAAACAAATTAAACGGACCAAGCGAGCAAGAATGAATAATTCCCATCAAGTTCATTGAGCGTACTTTTGAAAAGCTCCCTCCTCCTCTAATCAAATAGAATACGGTTTTGCATTGGCAAAGCAACACAAAGCCTCCCCCCAAAGTCAACGGTTATTCAAACAGCGTTGAAATTCAATGATCAATTAACTCCCGGGCCGCGGCCCGTACCGAAAATGAAGATCAGAAACACAAACCGCACAGCCTAATTTCGAGCCCTGTTGGGTCTCTCCCACCGACAATGCGAAATTCAAAACGCACGCTTCTGTGATTGCGCTACGCTAATATTGTTCTATGTAGAAGATTATCGAAATAAAAGTAAACCTGCTTTGTGACGAGCTTTTTAACTACTCGTGATGCAAAATCAAAGGTAGAGGACTTTAATTCGGTTTCTCTTGACAGTATCTTTGGCTTCAAAGTATCCCAATTAAAGACTATGTGGCTTTGTTTACCCCAATTAATCGGCTCAAGACAGCCCCACAGTCACATCGGTTCGTTTATTGGGGTAAGCAAAGTTTTATCATTGAGATTTGCATGGTCCTTTATTGGGGTACTTTGAAGCCGAAGTCTCAAAAGATACGGATAACTGTAATCAAATGATCATTTTGGTGTTTAAAGATGTAAATGAAGATGACGAAAAATTTTATTAAATAATTAATAATAATGGTACAGTCAAACTCCAGAATTATAACCTTCGTATCGATCTTGGACTGACTTGACTTAATATGTATAACTTTTGCTAGCATGGTTAGTTGAAAACTCATGATTATATAATTAATAACAACAATTCCCAGTATGATCAGTTTATTAGTTTGAATAACAACATATTAACGATTTTTTCATTAAAAAAAGTTGTAACATTTTTATTGCGATAAAAAAAATTCCGTACTATTTCCCGTAGAATTTTTCAAAAAACTTCTCAACTGGAGAACCTTTAGTTTACATCACTTTATATGAATAACACGAGAATTATTTAATTTTTCAAGTAAAATCTGAAATTTCATTACTTAGAATTTCAGAATGATTTATTACATAATCCATTATAAACCTTGCTACATTGTATTTCACTTTATTTAGAACAAAAATTATGAATTTTAACTTATGTGATTAATTTCACATCTTTTGAAAATGCTATGGAATTAAATAAACTGAAAATGTTAATTAAATCTAAATTTTTTAAAAAGCCACTTTTGAGATACAAAATTAACAAAACTGCGATGTCATAGTAATAAAACGATCTGAAATTTCAAAAATTATTTTTGATCATATCTTTTGTGAGCCAATTAAGTAAGTGAATGGTTAACGCTAAAATTAAATAATTTCATAACCTTGATATCATTAAACGTTAGAGTATATATAGAGCTCGTTCCTACGGCTCGTATGACCCAAAGTAATGCTCCCCTGTGTGTAAACTCAAAACCCCCTTATCGCCTCGGGCCTGATTGGTTGGCTGTCCGACTCCAAGCGATAACGAAGATCAACTTGACTCGCATCGACCTTTATCAAGTGTACTCGTCCCTACTGACATTGAATATTAATCCATGACTAATGTCATTATGTATTTTAGACAGTTTGAATACGCTATTGGAGCTTTGAAAATTTTTTGTTGACTATTTGAAAATTAGTATGATTATTTTTTAAATAACCTGGTAGAAGTAAGATATAAATTAGCCACTAAGTGGCTTGTTTTGAGCCATTTTATGGACTCATTCTAATTAATAGCCAGAAACAAGCCAATAAAAGCCCAATATTGATTATCATTGCTAGGTACAGTAGGAAATATGTACATCCATATATTTTTAAATATTTATTATTATATCATTTTAATTTTTACATCTTTCATTTGGTAGGAATGACTACTTAAAAATGTTATTATTTACAATATAAACGTAGATTTATTATAATAAATATATTTTTTTAAACTAAAATCATAAATACATAAACCTAGTTTGAGTTTTCTACTTCTCTGCTCGCCAAAGTAACAAAAATTTATCAAATACAATATCTTGCCTTAAAATACTTTATTCTCACTGCAGTATTTACACAGTGCTATTAGACACCTTACGCGAAATCAAGTTTAAAAATTTGTACTTGTGTTCCCGAATACCAGTTACCAGGTGTCCGTAGTTAACACCAAACATCTCCGTGGCGTTGAGGCCTCGATCGTTGCTCAAACACGGCTTGCTACAATCACAACCAAAAGCATTGCAGGTACCGTTGTCGCTGCAGTAGAAGTCTCCGTCAGCGGTGGGCTCGCCGTTCTTGCAAACCCTGACGTTGCACCAAACGATGTCCTTGAAAACTTTGTACTCATGGTGGGAGAATTTAACCGGACAGCCCATGAACGTTGAGTTTTTTCCGTTGGGAACTGGTTGCGATCTGTACTGGACGTAGGTCGTGTGGCAGCAGTGCGAACTCGCGGTGGTTATTGCGGATGCGACCAGGAGTAATATTGTTGTAGGCTTCATTGTAGATGGTTTGATTTGCTAGTCACTGTGGTAGACTCGCTGAAGAAATCGATCTTATCTTGAGATCGCTTACACGAGTAGCACTTTTTGAGAAACAGTTGTTTAAACAAAGTGTGCTATTAATCAACTATATTTTTTTCAAATTTTAGTGAACGTTTGAAGATATCGAGTTAATGTCTATACTCACATTTGTCTTCGATAAGTAAAGAAAATTTATTTTAAAAAATTGTTAATAATTGTAAAAGTAACTATTGTTTAAATTAGCTTCTTCAAACTGATTGTTAAGAAAAATTAAACTCACATAAAATTTTGAATTCGTACAAGTTTTTTCATTTTTAAAATTTTTATTCTAGTACACTCTCAAGACACGTCAAAATGAAGAATTAATTTTTTTAGCGATCCAAAACTTTTTTTATATTTTATAAAATTTTAATACTTATTTTTCATGTTATACAAAAAAATCAGTTCATCGTATACATAGGTTACAAAATAAGGCCATTACCTCCACTACAAAATTAAATAAAAAAAAAAGCCTTGTGTTTACAAAAACTTACCAACGCACATCGACAGCCCGTGCGAAGAAAAACCTTAGCCCAAAATCTGCGGCGAAAAAAATAACAACAATAAAATGTCTATAAAAGACTTTATTTATTATTTTAGCCACGACAAAAAATTTTAAAATTATCTTTGCTACCATATTATTATAAAAATAATTTTTTCAACACACTAGCCTCGAATAAAATAACTCTAAGTTTTAAGCTTATAAGAATCGCAAAGAGTCATTATTTTTATAATAATATATCAACGGTATGGTAGCAAAGATAATTTTAAAATTTTTTGTCGTGGCTAAAATAATAAATAAAGTCTTTTATAGACATTTTACTGTTGTTATTTTTTTCGCCGCAGATTTTGGGCTAAGGTTTTTCTTCGTACGGGCCGTCGACATTACGATAAGAGCCCATTTCCCGGCGAACCTATACTCCAAATATCTCCCTGCCCAAACACGACCCGAATCCCGTGCTCCATCCAATAAAAAAAAAGGCTGTAGGTGGACTTTCTCCAAACAAAATAAAAACTGAAATTTCGGTGAATACGTACAGCGCGAGAAATAAAAAAACATCCCGTCGTCTTCAATATCTTCCTCGAAAACAAAAACAGAAGATCGAACGACAAGTAGAAAGAAAAAAAAAACAAGCTCGCAAGCCTGAAGTAGAAATATTGGTAGCAAACAGGAGCCAGCGGTTTCGTGCAATTTCAGCGGAAAACTGCATAAACACAAAAGAGAGGAGGTAAAATCGCTGATGCCCTGACCCCGCGGGGATTTTGATACGAGCAAGCGGGAGGATGATGTATTTTCGGGGTGGCTGGCATCGATCCGATATTTTCCAAATTGGTTTTCGCGGAGGGCTTGTTTTGAAGCCACCGGGAATGAATTATTATGAGGTACGTTACACTGATGTCCTTTGTCGTTCCGAATTCGATTCTTTTTTTTTTTTTGCGGGGGGGTTGGTTGCATTGGCGAAGCTGGGTGTTGAATTTTTTAGGAGGTAAACAGGGGGTTAATCATTTGGGAAGTTAATTGCCGACGACGAGTTTGACGCGAATAATTGAGATGATTCGATCTGGTTAAAATATATTTTTAATTTTATTTAGAATTTTCTCATCTAAATTTGACTTGTTATTCTTAGCTCATAAGTTAAGCATTGTAAAGATGACTAAAAAAACAAGCTGTTGCAAATAAGCCAAGCCTAATCTTCACGTTTCGTTTTATCAATTTTGGCTATACTACTAAGCAGCTTTGAATAATTTTGAGGAAAAAAAGTTTCTAAAAAAGACGGTTTATAGCTAGAACAATAGAAATTCGAGACTATCGGATACTTCATTTGATTGAGCCGAACAAGATTGAAAGAAAAAATTAAAATTTTGTAAAATATCGAAGAGTACCGTGCTAGAAGATTGAGCTAATTTGATCATTTTGCCATAATCACGCCAGATCGTCTGACAAAAGAAACTGATTAAAATTCTTGCTTGGTTCATCATAAATCTTAACCACAATAATAATAAATACCATAAATCGTAATAATGTTTATAATTCACTTGATATTTCATAAAAGTAACACTACGCAAATTTAATGGTTACGTTCATATTCTGTTAAAGTTACAATTCTCTCTTCTCCTCTGCCCAAAATCCACCACCGAACACCTTTGAATACGCCGAAAATTCGAGCTCAGCAAATAAGTTAAAACAATAAGATTAAACAGTCGCATTTTAAAGTTTGACTGTTTTAGCTTTCGAAACAGACTGGGTAAACAATTGGTTCCCCGCAGTCCCGCTTCCCCGGATATTACGCGGGTATAATGTATGTCTCTCTCTTTCTCTCTCTTTCCCGGGGGAGAGACCGCCGAAAACTTTTCGATGCGAATAAATGATTGCGACGACAATGCCGAAGATATATAAAACGACTCTCGTGCTCTCCCGAGTTTTCATTGCTCGCTGGCTCTCCCGACTTTGACGAGTTAATTAAACTTGCTCCTCTGGTTTACTTTAGCCTCCTTGGGGTCAGCAGAAAGAATATCAAATCACCCGTTACTTGGAAATTGTAATTCGTTTATTTTTACCCTGCGTACTTGACATGGAAAAGTAGTTTATTAATAGTTGGCTAAGATTTCTGGAAAGGGGTAGGGAAAAAGTTTTAATCGCGATTAAGTACTGTGATGAAAAGAAAATTTAAGTACAGTGCAGCACAATTGTGTCGAACTCCGTCGTACTTGGCACACTTGTGCCTTTGCGATTAGTTGGAAAATATTTAAACGTTAAATCACAGTCGAAAAGGACTAACTATGAATTGAATTGAATTTTATTGGCTATTTTAACTTTGCGAGTAATATACAGAGGTATAATACATCAGACTCTGTAATAATACTTAATTCAAATATTTGAATCAGAATCTTTAATGAATTTTAGTAAAATATTAAGAACCTCAACTTTGATTTCGTCTAGAAAAGGAATATCAGATGGACTAAGCATGCTTATTTAAGCACAAGTGGCGCCCTCTACTTCGAAATGTATTTTTTAGCGCATTAAAAATTTCTTTTTTATACCATTTTTTTGTGTTTCTTTGGACCTATTAAAACTATAGATAAGTAATTGCAAGCGTCTCATTTACACATGTGACACGATGAAATGGAATTTGAAAATTCTTCATTGACAAAAAAAAATTTACACGTGTAAGAGTGTATGTATTTCAAAAAGTCAAATGTTTTTTTACAAACATAGCTATGATACAGCACTTCAAACTCGTCTCGGTAGAGAAAATAAAAAATGACTACCAGCTTGAACGTGACAGCGAAACATATGTAAAACGTTTGTCTAAGCGAACCCAAATAATATGCCTGCCAAAGGGGGTGAAAAGATATATTCACAAAACACGCCTCTCACGTACGACTTTGACTTTATTTTTATTTTTTTCTCTCTTTCTGTTACAGCCGACAGCAGCTTTCTACTGGCAAACGCTCAGATCGTTGACTTTCCAATCGTCTACTGCAACGAGAGCTTCTGCAAGATATCGGGATACAATCGTGCGGAGGTAATTTTATTTTATTTTCTTTATTTTTCCATTCTCACCTTCTTTTTTTTTTTTTTCGAGGTTATTAAAAGTAGCTCGTATTCAAAGTGGGTCGCAGAGTGTCAAAATAGCAAGGGCTGACCCAAAAAATCGATTCCAAAATGAAACCGCGAGGTATATAAAGACCGGGTGGATTTCCCGATCGAAATCTCATGCATTTTACTTGAATCTTTCTCCCGCGCATATACGTACACGACCTCTCTCGGCTAAAGTAAATACATCGACTTTTCTCCTCCCACCCGCTACCACTAAATTGGCTGAGTTATCATCGTATATCTATCGCGGCTCTACGCTCTTTTTTTTCTCGTTCTACTTCAAACTGAAAGCTTTCAGTTTTTTATGTAAAGATGAAAAAGTTTAGTGGAATTTATTGAAGCTACGGTGTGGTGCGATCGGATAGTGAAATTTAAGGTGCTTAATTTTTTTAAGTAACGAACATTGCAAAGTTAAAACTAAGAACAAATTTACTGTTAAAGTTCATTCATTTTGATGTCTTCTTAATGAGTATCTTAAATTTACAAAATGAATCCGTGAATAACAAAAATTTATATTACATCCAACATGCGACAACATTACAGCAATAATTTAATTAAAGCACCTTCAAAATTTCTGAACCAACTCTCACGTCAAACCGTTAGAGAAAGTTATTTTTTTATTTTCTCGATCATTTCTTTAATTTTCACCAAATTTTTCTTTCCGTTCGCTGATATTTAAATGTAAACAGTCATATAAATTTCAAGATTACAACCATTCACGCTATGAACTGGAGATGAATTAGTTAGAATTGGCCATAATCTGGTGTTTTAGTAACTAGGAACTTTAATTAAAGATTTCTGGTTCTTTAAAACTAAAATTTTTTTTTCCCTTCATAAAATGTAATTTATCTAAAGTAAAGAGCTATTATTGGACTTGGTGAGCAATTACAAAACTAAAAACTGTTATTTATCGTCAAAAACTGGCCACAACCTAGTATCATTCATATCAATGCAGTTTCAGAATAGTTTCCAAACCACTTACCTACCCTAAAAACTCTAAATTTATACCAGGTAAAAAGCCGGTCTATTACCAAACCACAGTTTTCTTTGGGCACTCTAAAGAATGAAACTTTTTTCTCCCAATTAGCAGCTGAAAAATCGTCATCTTCTTCTGCTCCATCAACAAAAACCCTCGCCGGCTGAATTATCTCCAAAGTTGGTGGTTTTCCCCTCCCCCCCCCCGCCGCCATTTCTCTCTCAGTCACCAGACTCAGCCAAAATCCAGAAGTTCGCTGGTATCGGGAATGATTTACGCCCGCATTAAGTCCCCCCGGCTGCAGTCCTGCCAATACGTCGCCCGAAACAATTAATTTGTGGTTGTGCGATACCCCCGAGCAAGCCGTGTTTTTGTGAAAAATAGTTCTTCGGGGGGGTACCGGATGGAATTAACTGGAAAAATAACGGTCCTTACGGTGTAAGCTCGAGAGTGGTGTTAACTTACTTCTGATAAGTATCGGATAGGTTTTGATGTGTCCGTTTGCTCAACTGATAATCTTTGAGAAAAGTAAATATGAAAACGTGATGTTTGAACTGAATCTTGTCCCGAAAATAGTTTTCGTCGATGGATCTGTAATTTTAATACAAGCAAACTGTGTATTGCAGTTCTGGACACGAGTCTGGACATTGATGTACATTTTCGAGGTACTCTAAAAGAAATTTTTTTATCTAAAATAAAGATTTGTCCTAAAAGTTTTGCATTTGATCGATATTCTTCAAGATCTCATTGCTGCAGCAATATTTATGAGAATCAAGAGGTAAAGGTTTTTTGTCTACCGCATAGTTTGACTCGGAATAAACAAAAATATCTGAATGTTTTTATTAAATAATTGCTGAGTAAAAAGTAATCGAAGAGAAATTAGTTTTTAATGTCATTTTTACTATCATACAATAAAATTATAGTATTTTTGAAAATAGTTCAGAACTTGGTAACTGGCTTTATGTCTCTTTGGTAATGTTAATTCAATAGAAATTCAAACAAAATCAAATCATCATTCTTCACTTTTGTTTTTTTAAATCATTACAGCAGTGAAAATTTGTTCGAACCAAGCTTCATCAAGTTTCCGTGAAATTTCATCAAAAAATTTCATACTGCCCGAGTATATTAAAAAATTCCCGTTGTAACCACGTTTCTCTTTGAGTAAAGCATCGTTGAATTTTGTGCCACTCAGTTCAGGTCGTTGAATTTGAAATATTTTACTTTCGTAACTTTAAAAGGCATTTGTCATTCCGCGTTGAAGCCGTGCGCTCGGGGTCAAGTTGGCAAATAGATGTTTAATGATGGTTTACCCTGGTTTATTGTTTACATTTGGTTGGAATAGGATTGATCAGCTTCTGTTTGGGGCGTCATTAATTGAATTTGCACGTATTGGTACAATTTATACAAGGATTAAATTTCCATTATTATTCGTAGAATGGATACCAGATTGGAACTCAATAAATTCGTATTC
Source organism: Encarsia formosa (assembly GCA_038277355.1). Lineage (NCBI taxonomy): Eukaryota > Metazoa > Arthropoda > Insecta > Hymenoptera > Aphelinidae > Encarsia > Encarsia formosa. Next base: position 3,060,314 of record CM076185.1, on the reverse strand, counting down.
ATATTTTATTCGATTGTACATTGGTAAACTCTTTTTTTCAGTCTGTATGAGAGCTAATTTCATGTCATGCTTTTAACTGAAATACAAAATGAATTATTTAAACATTAAAGTCAATTACTTTTGTTTTTTGTATACGTTAGAATTTTTATCAATATTATTATTATTATGTGATATTTCATGTGAAAATCCAGTCACTGTAGGATTTATGAAAACTAGCCTTTATAAAATGATCTTTTTTTATTTGCTGATAAAAAAATTATTTTCAAAGGAGGCATTAAATCAATTTTTTTTTAATTGTTATTTTTTATTTATTTATTTATTTTTTTTTTTACAATGTGAACGGAATGACAAAGCATTTATTCTTTTTTAAGCAAAGGAAACTTAACTATAAAAACTGCTGATCTGAACAAGAAAATATTTGTTTTCGATACAAAAATATTTTTTCGAATAAAATTTTAACTCAAAGTATTGAAAAACTTTAAAAAATGTAAAAATATGTATACATGGAAAAACAAAAATTTTTTTTTATCAATCACATTTTGAGACATTGTTGAGGTTTACATTCGTGCTCAAAAGTTCACTCATAAAAATTCTAGTGAATTTGTTCTTGATCATATTCATTCTGACAAAGTATTTTTTATTCAACAGGTAATGCAAAAGTCATGTCGGTGCAGTTTTATGTACGGCGACCTGACCGACAAAGAAACGATAGCGCGCATCGAAGAGTGCCTCGAGGGACAAATCATCGACCAATTCGAAATTTTGCTTTACAAAAAGAACAGTGAGTATTGGTTATCGATCAAGAACTTGAAACATCACACAACCACACACTCACGCCCCCCTTTTTCAAACAAGCAGTCCAATTCACTTTGTGATTGCACATTGTTAATTAATTAACCAACACTAACAACAATCAAGCACCTGAGTTGATTATTTAAACAATTACGATAAATACACACACACTCGATCAAAGTAGTACGAGATCACGTTTGGTCAGACGCGTGCGTTATGTTATACGTGTATTTGTTTGAGAAGAGCTGGATATTCATAGAATAGATATTTTTGTTCTATGTACCTTTTTTTTTTTTTTTTAATGTGATTTTTTATTTTTATTTATCAAGTGCAGCGCATGTTTTTATTTGCTGAACATCCTCGGTGTTGCGAAATACACACACGATATATTTATTATTTTTTTTATTTTTTGTTTTTGCAATTTACAACCCTACGTAAGTTCACCGTACACGAACTTTCAATTGTCTAATAAACATCAAAATGAATTTTAAAATAAAAGTTACAATTATAAAAAACCTTGTAAAGAATGTAATTGTAAACCACACCCACACCCGCATTTATTATTACTATTATTACTGTTACAAGAAATACAAAACAACATTTGCAAATAGAAAAAAAATCGTCACTTCTTTTAGTATTCTCAATTCTAATAGACATTAGTAAATCGTTTGTGTTTACTTATACCTCCTTTTTTGCAAATACCTTTTGGTAATTTTTCAAACATAAATCACACCCCAAAAGTATTACCACAATTGAAAACTACCAAAAAAATAAAATAAAATTGATTAATTTAAAATTTCTATCGATTGACCAACATGTAAAGTGAAAAAATAACGATAAATAATTTTTTTTAAAGGTACTCCACGAGGTATGTGAAAATCGTGAGAGAAAATCATGTCAGTAAGTCACCTCGAGCTTGCGTAGCATTCAAGGCTGTCGCGATCAAAGTTAAATAAAATAAAACATGAGAAAAAATTAATTAAAAGCGAGGATCAAAGCCGTCAGCCTCGCCTGCTGTAGAGCAAAGCGAGAGGAGTTTTAAAAAATCTAAAAAAACAACAAAAATTTTTTACAAACAAAACAATCATCCAGTTTTTAAAGTGCATAGAGTCGGCACACTTGTGTCAGTCGATTAACTGTAGTTAAGTTTTTTTATAAAAATTCCTCTTTGCCTACCCCTACTAACCAGCGCGTTGTAATCTATCGCTAATCTGTAGCAACAACTATTCTGTGACCTATATTTCAAAGAGCATTTTTCTCTGTCTGTACTATGTCTGTATCTACCTTCCTATTTCGCTATCTGTTTATGATCAATTTTTTAACTCTCTCTATCTCTCTCTCTCATGTACAGAATACTTTTTTCAATTAGGTAGCTTAAGAACTAACTGATTTTTACTAATTTTTTTTTAACTAGAAGTCTTAGACCTAGAAGGAATGAGTCTATTAGTGACCTTGACTAATTTTATCAACGGTTACGAGTCAATGCGAGATTAATTTTTTTATGGAACTGTAAATACATAATACAAAACTCTTGCTTGGTTCACTTTTTTTAGCGATCGTACTTTTTTCATGAAATGAATAAATAAATTCTTTTGTTAGTTGCAAAATGGGAAACTTGCATGGTTTTTTGAATTCATTTATTTTTAACTCTACTAACTTGGTTCTACAAAACAAAATCATCAAAGATCTCTTGAATGTCTTAAAATAATTCAATTATTATTCTTAAGAATTAAAACTCGCGCGTTGACCAATGGTTTGTTTTTGATCATTTGCACTGTACCGAATACTACACCATAAACTGGGACGACTTTGGACATTTTTTCGAAGTATTGTCAAATGAACCCAAATTCATAAAATTCAGTAATTGTTATAAAAAAATCTAAAAAAAGAGATGAATAATTTTCATTCTTAATTTGCAATATTAAAATTTTGTAATTTTGGTTTATTTGGCAACACTTTGAAAAAGTGAAATTACAGTACTGAGTCTAAGAGATGGTCAGAAATAAGTCATTTAATGCCTAACCAAATTCTTACTTATACTAGGTTCTTACAGTCACGTGGTTTTAGCTAGTAATTTAAAAAAAATTTTCATTTAGTTAAGTTACTAATTTAAAAAAATTTTTCAATAAATGTCTTTTTTGGTAAACAAGCATAAGACTAAATTTTTTTACAAAATGTAATTAAGGTCACATTAAATTTAACTAGATGCTAATGACTAAGTCAAATTCAAATAAGAGACAAATTTTAGAACTATTGCTTGCCAAAAAAAATTTGTCCACCATATCGTTTACTATTAGATCATGCAAGTTCACTATAAGTAACTAAATACCTCGATAAAAAACAATCATAAAAAATCATTAACTTTAAATAAATTTCAAACCATCAACTCTTCTTTCCTCACAGAGTCGCAACATTTCCGCATTTAAAAAACCCAGCAGTCTCATTAATTTCTCGCTTTACATCGCACAAACATCTCAATTACTTTTTTTCTTCAATCGAAAAAAAAGTTCGCGATCTTTTGAACTAAAAAAAAAAAAAAGGCTCAACATTTCCTCATTACCCTCTTTCGGGTGAAATTAATTTAGCGAGTCTAAAAATAAACCGATTGTATTTATAAGCGCTCAATCGTAACAGTTTTAAGCTTTTTATAGAACCGCCCCTAATTATCGATTAATCGCGACGACGCTTTTCATGAAAAATTTAATGCACTATCGCGGGGGGGAGCAAAAGTAGTAGATTTAACGATTCCGAAGCTTTGTCCGGGATCGATAAGTGTAATGACCTTTTACCGGTGTAGACCCATGGTTGTTAATTACTGTAAAGTTCCTGCTCTTGAACTACCGGAGCCGATAAGCTGCTGCTTCTCAGGTGATTAAACCGAGGAGTTTTGGGGGGAAAGAGTACGCTTGGAAGATTTTTTGGTTATTGATGACCGTGCTTGGGGTAATATTAATGGTTATTTTGTATTTCGGGGTAAAGTGCTTTGTGGATACTGACTATAAATTTTTTTAACAATTTCAAAGAACCAAGGAAAAACGGAGAATTTTTGAAAAATGTCTTTTTTTTAAGTTTGAATGGAAATTATTTTTACATTTCTGACGAAAAAATAATTCTTAAAAAAAAATATGAGAATTAGTTAATTTTGTAAAAACGCTGTTACGTGTGTCAAGCAATTAATTGAATTACAATTGAACGAAAAATAAATTGTAATTGTTACGTAAAATAGCAGTGTTATTCGTAAAAAAAAAAAAAAAATCTTATAAATATTTATTTATACTATTGTATAGATTTGTATTTTAAATAAAATTGAAATTTTGTAAGTACTTTTTTACTTTTAGAACAATCAACTGAAAATTTTTTTAATTTTATAATTTATTTATGACCGTGCTCGAAAAATATTAATAATTTTACATTAATAGTATTTTCAATTTTAGAGCAAAATGTTTCTTGAAACCAAGCTTGAAACTATCTGTAAATTTTTTAAAAATTTTAAAAAGATATAAACACAATATTTTGAGGGTTATTTTTTATTAATAAGCTTTTGAGTTTAAATATAATTTTTTTATTCTAAATTTAAAAAAGTCTACAAATTTTTTATTTTCTCACCTATTGCCTATAAAAATAGTATAAGCTATTCAAATATTTTTAATAATATAATTTTTTTTTTTTTAATGATTTAATCGGGTTTTCGTTAAATTAATTTTTTAATTTTTGCGTAAAAATGAAACAAGGAATCAATTTCAATTTGCCTCACGAATAATCAATCGAACGCTTCATTTCAATAATAATCATTTCAACGGGAAAATTAAATATTAAAAATAAACCTCGACGAGTGTTAAAAACCGGTCGAAGTAGATTCCTCTCAACCGAGTGTAGCTTACACTTAACGCTCTCAATCATTGAAACAATCCGCTTTCACCGAACAATAAAAAAGGTTTTTCCCGAAAAAAGAGTCTGTTCGTATTCCGATGCGAGATAAAAAAGAAGGAACAAAGTTGGGAAAGATAAAAGTAGGTCGGATACTTTTTTTTTTTTTTTTTTTTTCTTTTTACTTTCTTCTCTTTAAAGCTAATGGCACGCGAATCTCCTTTCATTCCGAAATCACAAATGCGTCGGTCGCACACGATTTATTCTGGGTCCGCACTTTTCATCCATTGTCGCCCATTAACGTCGTTTGATCTACCTTTGTGCATCTCCTTGCTCTACGTAATTTTATTTAATTTTTGTCCAAATAATTCGTTTTTTTATTTTCTAATACACACGCGAGGCTGTGGTAAGTTATGAATTAATAAAAAAAACTTTCATATTTTTTACTGTTTTAATAAAAAATTAATGTACAGAATCGATATTTTTGTAAAATTACAAATTTCAGCTATTCTTCTGGAAAATTCTAAACAATTTATATTTTTTTTAATTATTCGTAATTGTTTTTATTTTAATATTTTTGTGTAACTTATTATTCTCTGTTATTCTTTATACATACAGAGTTTTTCATAGATTTTTGCGCTATATATTTTATAAATGTGTATATTTATTATATATCACGTCTTAAATTTATTAATTTTTAGCTTATCAAAATCTCAAAAACTATACATTTATAAGTGATATACTAAGTCTATTTCCTTTAGCTAGTGATATAATTACGTCAAAATGCGAATTCTAATTGCGGATTCGCTATTTGACCTGCATATATAATAATTAATTATGCTCGATATTTTGAAATTAAGCACGTACTTTTAATATCCATTATATATACTTCACGCATTTGCTTTAATTATATTCTTTTTTTTTAAATAATAATATTATTATTACTTATATGCATATACTATTACCTCTTGAGAGTCTTATGTAAATAAATTTGATATAGTAAAGTATGTTAATTTTAAATTTTAAATTTAATTATGCATTCGTGGTGAAAAGTACACGTAAAAGAGGATCATTTCGTATAAATTGTGAGTTCATTCTATTTTTGGAACCGTAAATTGAGACTAAAAAAAAATTAATATTTATCAACCGGTGAATTCCAAGACCCCAACGAAGGTCTCGACTTGAATTTTATTACAAAGCAATTATTAAAAAATCCAATCGCAGCTTTTTTTTTATTAACTGTAAAAAATGAGTTTTTAAAGATATCTCGGTTACGAAAAAAAGCCACAAACGTAAATTTAAAAACCTAGTCTCACGTAGAAGTGTTTTGTCGTACGTACATCAGTGTCTAACGTGAAACTAAGTGTGTCTCGTCAGATGACAGCCTAAGTGTTAGAAGACCTAAATCAGCTGAAGCTTGGTTTGACAGTCACAAAAGGTTTTTTATAATCAGCGCGAGATATTTTTCAAAACGTATTAAAAGTGTACTTGGTCAATCCCGAACGCATAATATTCGAAAAAAAAAAGTTTAAATTAAAAAACTCTCTCTGTACCACTGTTTATTCTCCTACCAACCTGCAGAGAAATAGAAAAAAAAAAAAAAAAAAAAAAAAAAAAAGAAAGAAAGAAGAAGGATTGTTTAATAAAGAAAAATTGTGTTGTTGCGTCATGTAGAAACGCCGCTATGGCTGCTGCTGCAGATAGCCCCGATAAAGAACGAGCGGGACCTGGTGGTCCTGTTCCTGCTGACCTTCCGGGACATAACGGCCCTGAAGCAGCCCATCGAGACCGACGACACCAAAGGCGGCTTGTCCAAATTCGCGAAACTCGCCAGGTCGGTCACACGCTCCAGGTCCGTTCTCGTCTCGCAGTTCAGCTCCCATGTTCCCGCTGTCAAGGACTCGGTCGTACCTGTGGCCGCCAAACAGAGCCATCTTGGACACGTAAGTTCTTTTTATGTTCATGCTGGGGTTTTTAATTGCGGTTGGCTCGAAAATTTTACGTTTGCTTAAGACGTACCACCGAATTCGAGATGGGGTGTAAGAAAAAAATTTAATTTGTTTAAAAATTCAATTACTCTAAATACAGGAATTTTTTTTCGATTTTTTATGCTTAAGAATGAATCAGGTTAATCAAAGTTCAATTCACTGATTATAATTGAACATAATGAATTGTTATTCTTGTTGGTTTCTTTGCGCAGTGTCATCGAATTTATAAGTCTTTGTTTAACGTGTACGTTCATACCATGATGCAATGCACCAGTTCTCGTCCGATCACTGAAGTTAAGCATCATTGGGCGCGGTTAGTACTTGGATGGGTGACCGCTTGGGAACCCCGCGTAACGTACGCATACCACTTTTTTTTTCTTTTTTTTTTAATTTTTATTATTTTTTTAATGATTCAACTAATTTTGAAATTCAAAATGCATCATAAAACATTTTTAAAAAATTGATAAAAAATTGAGACTTTAAATAGCATTTTTTGGAGTATTTTAGTTTTAAAAGTCTCAATTTTTCTAAAGTATAAGGCATCAATAAAAAAGTGTTTGTTTTACGAATAATTTTTATTCAAATTGTTATTTGATGCATTTTGAATTCCAGAAGAAAAAAAAAAATTGAGATGCGTACGTTACGCGGGGTTCCCAAGCGGTCACCCATCCAAGTACTAACCGCGCCCAACGATGCTTAACTTCAGTGATCGGACGAGAACTGGTGATTTACATCGTGGTATGAACGTGCACATTTTACTGCTACTTATAAATCCGATCACACTGCGCAAAGAGACTGTCAAGAATAATAATTGTATTACATTTAATTATATCAGTGAATTGAACTTTGATTAACTTGGTTCATTATTAAACATAAAAATTCGAAAATTTTTTTATGTATTTAGAAAAATTGAATTTTTAAACAAACAAAAAATATACGATTGAATAGTTCCGGTCTTAAGAACTCGTCAATTTTTAACTAAACGGTTACTTATATTTTTTATTACAGGGCATCAATAAAAGTGTTTGTTCATAAATAATTTTTATTCAAAACGTTATGTACGCGGTTATTTAATGTAATTTGGGTTCTAAAATTAGATAAAAAGTTTTAAAAAAACAAAAAAAAGTAGGATGCGTACGTTACGCGCAAAAATTTATCATTAATTAAATTATGGCAATAGTAACTTTTTTTCTTAGTAAAAAATATACATTACTTACCAATCATTAGCTATTCATTTTACATCGATAAAAAATTTTACACTTCTCTTTGACAATTTTAATAACATTCATAATGTTTTAGTATTGTTTCGTATACCTTACAAATTAACACAGGCTCGAGTTTGAATTTCAAAGTCCAAAATAGTCCTTTTTTTGTACTAAAAACTTATTTAGGGTAAAAGCATAGTTCAAAAACTTTTTTATTGCCTTTGAAACTTTAAGCTTCCAACAGTTTTGAAATAGAAAAAAAATAAAAAAAAAAAAATACATCGAAACATCCATAAAAAAAAAGTCCGACATATTTTTTGATCGTCCCATAAATTTAAATGAATTAAAACCGAGCTTACGTGGAAATATTCGTGACACAGCTGTAAATTATAAATTTAATGACAATCCTATTTATTCGAAAACAATGCACCTGTGAAATATATATTCTCGAAACGATTTAGTGCTAAACTAATCTGTAATGTAATGCCAAGCTGCTGTTTCGTATATATATTTTCTCTTCGATACATTACTAAAGCTCAAAAGCCCGGAAAATTTATTCTACCAGGGCTATAACCGCTTTAGTGCAAGGAAAGGGACACGGTCTCGGTTCAACTCGGGATTACACTGCTCAAATGTGGTTTATACAATTTGAACTCTCGAGTCTGGAGATGTGTTCTTTTTTTTTTTTTTTTTACAAAATTTATAGCTGTGTTTTTCGATACAGAATCACCTTGCAGATTCTCGACCTTTGAATATACAGTACTAAATGCAAGTGACCATATCTACGGAGAGAACATTTTTAGCTTTTGAGGGATCATGAATCAAGATTGTATTTTCCATAAAAAATTTGAGGTGCTTATTGAGTATAGATCTTTTCACATGGACAAAATAAAAGCTATTTTAAATCTATACTTGTGTACCTTATATGCTTCAAATTAGTACAAATATGATGAAAAAAATAATAATAATTTCGAGCCAACCGTTCCAATTGTTGACGTAAGAACCTCTGACATGTTACACACAAAATGACTGTAATCATAATATTCCAGATGATGTCGTTGAGCGGGGACGTGATGCCGCAGTACAGGCAGGAGGCACCCAAGACGCCGCCCCACATACTCCTGCACTACTGCGCGTTCAAGGCCATCTGGGACTGGATAATCCTGTGCCTGACCTTTTACACCGCGATAATGGTACCCTACAACGTCGCCTTCAAGAACAAAACCAGCGAGGACGTTTTCCTCCTCGTCGTCGACACAATAGTCGATGTCATTTTCTTCATCGACATCGTACTGAATTTTCACACAACTTTCGTCGGCGCTGGAGGAGAGGTCGTCTCTGACCCAGGGGTAAGCACCTTTTTTTTTTTTTTTTTTTTTTTTTTTTTTACTATGATGAAATCGATCACTTTACGCACTAGTTGCTAAAAACTGAAGTTATCAACCGCTAGCTGATCTCTAATTTTTATTCGCTACCAGTGCGTAAAGCAGATCATTTCAACAACTCGGTAAAATATAAATTAATATAATGAAAATTAACGTTGAAAACAGGTGATAAGAATGAACTACCTAAAGTCGTGGTTCGTGATAGATCTGCTAAGCTGCCTGCCCTACGATGTGTTCAACGCCTTCGACCACGACGAGGACGGTATTGGTAGTCTGTTCTCGGCGTTAAAGGTCGTCAGGCTACTGCGACTCGGTCGGGTCGTCCGAAAGCTCGACCGATACCTCGAGTACGGCGCCGCGATGCTGATACTCCTACTCTGTTTCTACATGCTCGTCGCACATTGGCTCGCTTGTGTCTGGTAAGTTCTTTTTTATTATTATAAGAAACTCATGATTACCTTTTTTTTATTTTATTCGATTATGTGTGATACGTAGTTAGTCGAATTTAACATAACCTCAAATTAAGGATTCGAGAATAATAAAAAACAAAATGTTTTCGATTTTCACAATTTATTTATTAACATTAATTATTAATACATTAGCCTCATGACATTGTATGTCGAAACGGCTGTCATGAGGCTAATTTATTAACTAATGTTAATAAATAAATTGTGAAAATCGAAAACATTTTGTTTTTTATTATTCTCGAATTGATAATGGATTTTCACCAAGTGAATGCAATAACTCTACAAAGTTTCAAATTAAGGAGTTTTTGTACCGAATCGAGGGGTGTAGCACACATATTTTGTCCAAATTAAATATACACATAGCTTTTGGTGTAAAGATACCTTATCTATAATTTCAAAAGCCGGGAGTGCTTGTGAAAAAAGTAACAAACTTATTAAATTTCATAATTTAACATATGGGCTGTTACGGGAAATCTATTAACATCGCAATTCGACGGTCCCAGCGAAGAAAAACCTTAGCAGAAAATCTGGAGATTTTAAATGACCAATAAGAGACTGAAATTAATTAAAAAATTGAAAAAAATTAAAAAAATCTTATTTATTAATGATTTATTGAGATTCCTGATTCAAAAAAATTTTTAAATTCATTTTAGCCTCTCATTGGTCATTTAAAATCTTCAGATTTTCTGCTAAGGTTTTTCTTTGCTGGGACCATCGAATTACTTAATTTCTAGCCCACTTAAAAATCTTGAAAAATCAGTCTATTCTTATTTTTTCTTCGTGCCTGTAGTATTAGTTATAAACAAATAAATACGACTTTTTGCTAAATACAATTAGAGGTTAGAAAGTGGCTGAGCCAACGTTTGACTAGTATAGTTGGTAGGAAACCTCTTGAAGTGTCAAATTGAAGTTTCTATAGTGAAAATATGCTTTTAAGACTGATTGAATTTTTTATTTAAAATCGAAACTGAACTTTTTCTGTATCTCAAAATAAGTATCGCTCGTAACTTTAATTATCTTGAGAGCTTCTAATTTTTTAATTTTTCCAACCTCTTTCGCGCTATCGCTTCTGAATAAGATTTTACGATATTACGTTATTACTATCGATCGATACTGTAATCCCGAAATAAGGCCACAAAATTTCGAGAATTTCAACCGAAAACTTCTTGACGGGCATTGGAAATTCTTGAAAATTTCGCGGTACCGTACCCGGAAATTATAGTCTACATTAAATACTTCGATCCATACAATTTGAATGGAAGTAACTTATCAGTCGTAAAAAAAAGAAACAAGTTTTTCAAAGAAGTGCGATTTATACTTGTCTTTTTAAAACTTTAAAGCCTCGTAACCGATAAACTGTAAATATTGATTCCCATTTCGAAATGTACCCGAAACGGTTTTGCAAGTTGGGTCAAGATCCGTTACCTTGCGGTTTCTAACTCCCGTCCGAGTGAGTCCAAAACTAGATCCTTCAAATCTCCAGCGGAGCAAAGCTTCTTATCGAAATTCGCTCAAAGTTTCTTGAACATTTCATTAATTTTCTTTAGCGTCTTAATTTAGTTTACTCGACAAAAAATGATTAGAAAACAGAAACAGCGCGCCCCAATGATCCCGTTCAACCAAAATATTCACCTCTTTTACCGGGAAAACTTTCACCGACGCTCATCCATAAAATTGAGAGGCTAAACTTTGAGTAAAAAAAAAAAAAAAAAAAAAAGAAGAGGGGAGAAGAAAATATCCGTCGAAGAAGTTTAGCCGACAGAACTGAATTTCAAGTTCCAGTTTGCGTAACCGGTTGACTTTTCACTTTTCAGCTGCGGTCTCCTTAACTTTTTGAGTAATCGGGGATGAGGAAGAGGCCGCCTTTTTCTACGGGAAAAACGCTGACTTATCGGTGACGCGTCGTGCCGAGATGAAAAGTCAAAGTGTCAACTTTTTACTCTTTACTTTCAATGAAAGCTTGAGTGCGTACTTTTATTAATTAAATTCGCTTCGGTCGCCCAAAAGTGTATTGCACTATAGATTTTAAAATTTTTCTTACTGGATCGTATTATATTATGTATAATATTAGTACGAAAATGCAAATTTTTTTTTTATGAGTTGAAGACTTTTTTGTTGTCTAGACTTATTAAATAAAATGACCGCTACCTTACCTGACAGTAAAGATAGTCAGACTCTAAATTCATTTAATTATTTTTTTTATAAACAATGGGGTACATAATACTTGAAAATTCTCTTAAGTAAAAAGGTTTGGTAAAAAAGTGCTTTGCGAAACTAAATTTGGCTTCGAATCTACATGAATTTTTCATATAATGTTCATAAAACTTTTAGTTGAGATAATTTTTTTTTCAAGAGATGCAAAGTAGTTACTCCTATCTGTCATCTAATTATGATAACATTTGAGTTTATTTAAAAACGCAATAAATAAACATTCAAAAAAGTGATGAGTAAATTTGTGGTTTCAGGTACTCGATAGGTAGGTCGGACGCGGATGCGGGGGTCCAGTACTCGTGGCTGTGGAAGCTGGCGAACGTGACCCAGTCGCCGTACAGCTACCTCTGGACCAACGCCTCGACGGCACCGGAACTAGTGGCCGGTCCGTCGAGGCGTACCATGTACGTGACCGCCCTTTACTTCACCATGACCTGCATGACCTCGGTCGGGTTCGGCAACGTCGCCGCCGAGACCGACAACGAGAAGATCTTCACCATCTGCATGATGATCGTCGCCGGTGAGTTATCACTAATCTTAAAGTCTAATTTATTTTAAAAAAGTAATATTTACGGCGATTGGTTTTTTAAAAAGGAATCTAAATAAAAAATTATACGCTAAGTATGATCTTTAAAATATACTTTTAAAAAAGTAATATTTACGGCGATTGGTTTTTTTAAAAGGAGTCTAAATAAAAAGTTTTACGCTGAATATAATAATCTTTTTTTGAAAATGAATTAATGAAAGAAGTGAAATCAAAAAATTTATTACGGACGACTTGAGGCCGAATTACTTATTATTTAAAAATAATTTTCTCTTCTAAAAGATGATTATATTATGTTGAATCACCTTCAATATACGTAAAGTTAACATTTTTCAATTATAGCACATACATGGGAAAAGACATGCAAATTGTACACAACTCAAACACTTTTTAAAATTAAAACATGTTGTAATTGAGTTAGAAATCAACTAAATCACAATGTATGGCTATACTTGACCTGTAAAAATTTAATATTCTTTGAACTAAATTATCTCGAAAAAAAGCATTGATACCTGTGTTTTTTAAATTATATTTTGAATGCTCAGTGTGCTTCTTAACAACATATTTTAATTTTTAATTTTAAAAAGTGTTTGAGTTGTGTGCAATTTGCATGTGTTTTCCCATGTATGTGCTATAATTGAAAAATGTTAACTTTACGTATATTGAAGGTGATTCAACATAATATAATCATCTTTTAGAAGAGAAAATTATTTTTAAATAATAAGTAATTCGGCCTCAAGTCGTCCGTAATAAATTTTTTGATTTCACTTCTTTCATTAATTCATTTTCAAAAAAAGATTATTATATTCAGCGTAAAACTTTTTATTTAGACTCCTTTTAAAAAAACCAATCGCCGTAAATATTACTTTTTTAAAAGTATTTTTTAAAGATCATACTTAGCGTATAATTTTTTATTTAGATTCCTTTTTAAAAAACCAATCGCCGTAAATATTACTTTTTTAAAAGTATTTTTTAAAGATTTTATTGCGTAAATTCGGTAAATATTTAAATGTATTTCCTTTTTGTCCACAAGTTCAAAAAAACCAAACTCCATAAATACATCATTAATATTGTTGAAATATGTCTTAATAAATGATTTCACGATCTTAACAAATTCTAAATAATTTAACAATAACTAAGATATATTCAATTATTCTGATGTAAAACCACGACATAAACCAGAACCCATAAAAGTCCTAGGTAAATCAATTTCATATGTAAAAAAAAAAATTCAATTTAGTATTTACCTATTTTTTAAATGTACATTGCATAACTTTATTTTAATGTAAATTTACATTGAAATGTAGCAAATACTCATTTGTAACCATAAAATGATTAAAAAAAAGATTAAAATTTTCAATGATTGGTTCATGTTAACTTAGATAAATCTAGTTCTTCTGTTTAAAATTTCTTTCATATAATTTTATCATTAGCCAGAACACATAAAAATCATAGACATAATTTATTGTTATGAACTACTTTTGAATTCGTTTTGCATACATAATAGATGGACAAACTAAATCCACTCTAAAAATAATGGAGCAAATGCTCATCCGTACTTTAAAAATCCATGCCAAATAGAATTCATAATTTTTGGTCCACTGGATACCTAGACCCAAAACTATCTATTTCTTTTGTACTTTTTAATTCTTGTAAAAAAAAAATTAACCAATTTTAAAATTTAAAATCACTTTGGCCTCATAACTTAAGCTTGCTTACAGAAAACAAAAAAGATAAAAATTTTTAATAATTGATTCATGTTGACTTGGATATATCTAGTTCTATAGGTTTAAATTTCTTTCATATAATTTTATCATTAGCCAGAACACATAAAAATCATAGACATAATTTACTGTTATGAAGTACTTTTGAATTCATTTTGCATACATAATTGATGAACAAACTAAATCCACTTTGAAAATAATGGAGCAAATGCTCATCCGTACTTTAAAAATCCATGCCAAATAGAATTCATAATTTCTGGTCCACTGGATACCTAGACCCAAAACTATCTATTTCTATTGTTCTTTTTAATTCTTGTAAAAAAAAAATTAACCAATTTTAAAATTTAAAATCACTTTGGCCGCATAACTTAAGCTTGCTTACAGAAAACAAAAAAGATAAAAATTTTTAATAATTGATTCATGTTAACTTGGATACATCTAGTTCTTTAGGTTTAAATTTCTTTCATATAATTTTATCATTAGCCAGAACACATAAAAATCATAGACATAATTTACTGTTATGAAGTACTTTTGAATTCATTTTGCATACATAATTGATGAACAAACTAAATCCACTCTAAAAATAATGGAGCAAATGCTCATCCGTACTTTAAAAATCCATGCCAAATAAAATTCATAATTTCTGGTCCACTGGATACCTAGACCCAAAACTATCTATTTCTTTTGTACTTCTTAATTAACCAATTTTAAAATGTAAAATCACTTTGGCCGCATAACTTAAGCTTGCATACAGACAACAAAAAAGATAAAAAATTTTAATAATTGATTCATGTTGACTTAAATATATTTATCATTAACACCCTGAGTGAATGTAACAGTTACAATCAAAATTAAAATTCATTGTCAGACATCAAGTTTATTTTAGAAAAAAGGTGGGATTACAAAACTTTCAGACATCAAGTTTATTTTTGAAAAAGGGTAGGATTACAAAACTTTAACAGTTCAAGAGTATTGGCTCAGAGCATATACATTTCTATGATGATTCTATGAAATTAAGCGATAATGCGTATGACAATGACATTATGTGCTGCAATTGCACCTTTAGCAATTTGCAAGTTGGGTGGATTATAAAAAAGTAATTTGCAAGTTCAACCTGACACACACACACACACACACACACACACACACACACTCATTCAGAAAAAACTTTATTTTTAATATTGCCAATATGCACCTCCAGCCATCAGGTTCCCAACACAACCACAGCACAATTATCAACTCACAGGGCACACCACAATAATTGAAAAATCTTTGATGATGATGATCATAGAAAGACTGTAGAGATTATTTATTTCATACTCTTTTATTGAAATTAAACAAATTAATAATTGTAAATTCTACCACTTATTTAATATATAATGAAAATAAGAGTCTTCAGTACTGTTTTTTCTATGACAATCAATTATTTATAAAAAAGTTATTGCTCATAACACATTACAAGCTGCTCGGCTCAGCGGCTCCGCAGTCAGCTGTAGTCAGCTCACGAGTCAGCTGTAGGGAGCTGCTAATTGATACAGCGCCACCAGTCGCCTCATGGCTACAGGCTCGGGCCTACATGCCCCCGTCTGCCGCGGTAGGTAAGCCGTATGAGTGAGACAGCAAAAATAGACACGCCCACCGCATACGTCACGTCCGGTTAAGTCTACAGAGAGCGCAGGCAGAGAGACCGGATGCTCGAAACTGAAATCGAATTCCCCTGATCAAAGGGAATCAGCGTTTCGAAAAATGAAACGTTCATAACTTTTCAATGCGGGCTTTGTTCGGGATAATTTTTTTTTTTAATTACTCAGGGGATCATCAGCTACGCGCGGGATGTATAATATAAATGAAATAATCATCCTAAAATAGTTTTTCTTTGAAGCGTCCTAACCTAAAACCAAAAATCAAAGTATATAAAGCCCTACAGGCTTTCACGGCAGTCGGTTTAAAAAAAACCAAATCGCCGTTAAAGCCCGATTGGGCTTTAGGATATTTTTACAATCTTTACATTTCTGAACCATTGACAATACTAAAAAAAAAATTACTCGATTTTCGTAAGACTCTGGGTAAAACTAGTTAAATATTTATTTTGATATTTTTTAAAAGTTTTTGCACAATCATCGAATATTTTTAATGGAGGAAATCTCGCGATGATTAATTTTGAAAGTTTGATTCTTTAAGATTCATCAATATTTTACGATTGATAAAAATTCTATTCTACTCTAAAGTCTTTTTATTTTAAACCAAAATTAATTATTAATTTTGAGAATGTTTACTAATACTGTAGAAAAACTATGTTCGCGATAAGTTTGTAAAATTTAATAATCTAATACAGTATCCCAAATTTTATAATATCTTTCAAATTGTTTTCAAAACTTCAACACTACATTTTTAAGAGATAATACTGTACTAACGCAAAATAAAAATATTTTTTTTGATTCCTCTTACATGATTCCATAGAAGATTATCCCCCTTAGCATTTGAAAAACTTCCTCGTCACTCGAATACCGGTAATATTAGGAAGGTTTTTCTATGTCCTATTGAGAAATGGAGGACGTCAGAACGTGAATTACTTTCATAGATGAAACTATCCAGTCCTCGCGAGAATTGAAATGTGTTCTAAAGTACCAACGAATAACGAATTAATCAATTTGAATAGATAAAATTCAAAGTTTCAAACTATTCTGACAATGGTAATTAATTTCAGCATAAACTAATTGTCAGTTTTAAATTCCTTTAGTTAAAGTAGTCAAATTTAATTTTATCGCCAAAAAAAAAAAAAAAAAAGAAAGATGTTTAATATTGTTCGAGTCGAAACGGATTATTGTCAGGTGGGGGTGAGTGGGGTACCAAGTTTCACTCGATCTCGCTAAACCTCGCTAATCTTTGGAAAAACTTTTCCAAACTGTCGCCTTGAAACACAAAATGTTCGTAAAACTTCCCCGAATTAAAATAAACTCCAGTCTTTGAGTCAATTTCTCTCCTAAACTTTGCCAAACTATTTTTTTTTTCGCTCCAAAAAATAACAATTTAATTATTTTGATCCACAGCGCTACTTTACGCAACGATATTCGGTCACGTGACGACGATAATACAGCAGATGACATCTGCGACGGCGAAGTACCACGACATGTTGAACAACGTGAGGGAGTTCATGAAACTCCACGAGGTGCCCAAGGCCCTGAGCGAGAGGGTCATGGACTACGTGGTAAGCACCTGGGCCATGACCAAGGGCCTGGACACCGACAAGGTACTAAACTACTGTCCCAAGGACATGAAGGCCGACATATGCGTACACCTCAACCGAAAAGTCTTCAACGAGCATCCTGCCTTTAGGTTTGTCTTTTTAGTCTTTCTTATAAGTATTACCGTTAATTTCTACTGAATTGTATCGATGTGTTAGATCAATAGGATGAATCTAGACTATGCAATGCAATAACATACATTGTTGAGAGTCCAGTGCAATAACATACCTCATTGTGGCACCAAAAGTACTGTGAGGGCTATGACATCAACCAAAATAGTTGTCGCTGAGGTTTTTCAAGAAATCTATCAATAATATTTAAAATAATCTAGAATACGGTTTTTGTTACTGATCCAATAAGGTATGTTTTTGCACTGGCATTTCAACAATGTATGTTATTGCGCAGCATAATTCACATTTATCTTATTGATCTAACACGTCGATATGTTGAATTCTATGTTATGAATGATGCGGGGCATTCGGGATCTACCATTTTTTAATCAAAGGACCTTTGATGCCATTTTTACCTAGCGCTCTCTACATTTCCATAATTTTATAAACCATCATTTCTTAATATTCTGAAATTTTTTTTTATAATCTTATAACAAATCAAATAAAAAATTTACCCAAATCTTCAATGCAACTAAAAAAATTGTTTTGAAAATTTTGAAGTATTGTTTTAAAAAAAATACAATTCCTTTAGTTAAAACTTTAATTTAAAAAGCGTTATGTTTGAAAATGTGAGCATGCATTAATATTGTTTCCCGATAAAAACTCAAATTTTGCGTTTTAAAAATAACCACACAAAAGCCCGCAAATCGTAAACCAAGAGCCCAGAATTATCAAAAAGCCTTCTCGAGCTTCTTCTCGAGGCACAAAGTCTTCAAAATGGCAATCCACCACAGTCACTTAATTTTTCTCGCCATTTTGGCCTTAATCACCACCGTAAGTTCGCACTGTTGCCGAGTGACCTACGTCCAGTACAGATCCCAACCGGTTCCCAACGAAAAAAACTCAACGTTCATGGGCTGTCCGGTTAAAAACTCATTCGCGTCGTACAAGTTTTTTGGAGAAATCGAGTGGTGCAACGTGAGGGTTTGCGAAAACGGTGAGCCTACCGTGGACGGTAACGTCTACTGCAGCGACAACGGCACCTGCAATGCTTTTGGTTGCGGTTGCGACAAACCTTGTTTGAAGAATAATCAAAGTCTCGGTGCCTTGGAAATGTTTCGACTCAATTTTGGACGCGTGGTTGATGGAATTCGACCACTGGTCGGATAATTTATGTACACACTGATAAATAAATAATCAATTGAAATTTTACTTTTTTATTTATGGCCTGAAATACCACGGAAAATAAAGATTATAGAAGATTTAGATACAAGTGCGATAAATCCGTCATTCATTATTGTTTATTTATCACTTTTGTATAGTTTTATGATAGTGCGTGCCGAAAAGCCGTTGTCATAAAATCAGTTTTTGGTCAGCTTTAGTCGTAAAAAAATTTATTGAAATAAAATTTTATTACGATGTATGAATTCAAAGCTAATGAAAAGCACTTACATTTTTTTGTAATGTTCTAGCGACTAATGAAATTGCGCCTCTTGTCAAAGATTTCAATAAAAAAGTGCAATTTGAAGCTTTTTAATTGTAATAAACGTGATATACGACAGATTCATTGTTATTTTTTGTGTTGTCACATTTTCTAGTAGACTAGTTCAAGAATAATGTATTATAGAAAAAATTTTTGTCGGAAAATCAAAATTAATTAACTATACCGAGAGAAAATATTATCCTTATTTTCGGAGGAGGCCTTATTTTAATGGAACTTTGAAAAATTTTAGCAGGCTAAGGCATCGGTAAAACTTTTTTTTAGTGCGCTCGGGTCTTATAATTTCCAAAAAAACAAAAAAAACTTTTTTTTGAAAAACAATAGTTTCTCTTGATCAGTACAAAAACACCCTATTTTCCACAAAATTTAGGCAAAAAAAGTTCTACCAACATAGCAAATGGACAAAGTTTGAAAAAGGGGGTTGGGGGTTGGAGGGGGAGGTGGATGATACAGGGAGTATCTCATCACGGAGAGTGCATCCGCAGGTATTAATACGAGACACGCGCATATTGGACTTGCGGCGTGCCGTACTAAAGGGCAATATTCGCGAGGGAGTCTCTCATCTGTGTCATGCTGTACCAGCAGCAGCAGCAGCCACCGGAGTAACTCGTTAACATGTACCCATGATCATCATCCTACCGAATTACATTTTAGCAGAGGGAAAATTTAAGCTACCCAAATTAACCGTGTGCTTGTATTATCGTGTGCGTACTAATTTCTACACCTGACTTTCTAAACTTTATTTTATATATATATATACTAAAATTTCTTTTTTTATTTTATGATTTTTTATTGTCAAATTAGGTATTTTTCAAATAACATAACAAAAATCTACTAATTTACATACATAACAAAAGTTTATTTTTGTTTTGTCATTTGAAAAATACCATAACAAGATAAGATTTTTAAGCAATTTTTTTTATGACAATCAGCTTCATTGTTCAACTCGAGCGCCCGGGGTCTTGGGGACTTAGAGCTTAGGGGGTAGCCAATCAGTTTTTTTGTTGAACTCGGGCGCCCAGCGTTATGAGGGTTTAGAGCTTGTCAGTTTATTTAATTGTTTATAAAAAATAATTTATTTATCGCTCTCCCCAGCGTATGTTATCTTCAGACGGACTGTACATTCAGTGAACATATTCACTTTACTCAACATAACAACCATGATGATAATTCAAAAATAATGTTTTTAGCTCATTTTAATAACTGATTGTGATAAATTGGACTGATAATTATTATGAAAGTTTGAATTTAATCAGCAATTTTAATACGAGATAAAAATAACAAAAAACTATGTTATGTTAACTATCTGAAAAGTAATGAGTTAACTTAAATTTTTTTTTTTAATTTTCTTTTAATAATGGTACTTTTCTAATAACATGATAAAAGTCTTATTTTTTATTAAGTTAAAGGTTTTTCAAAAAGAATTTAAACTCTTTATAGATATTTCATTATGTTTTTAAGAGATTTTATATTTATTACATAGTTTGATTTGACATTGAATTCACTTGACTTGTCTTAAATACTTAATAAAATTACGAATTTCTTAAATTATTATTAAAATTTTTCAAAAAATTCCACCTTTTTACTGATTCAAATTTATTTTATATTTACGTTTCATAGTTGGAAATTTGCGATTAAAAAATTCTATATCAAAAAGTTTCCTCGTACTTTTCTGGGAAAATTCGAATTTTTTTTCTAATTTTGTGTAATTTTGCTCCGATTTGAATAATAATTTGCCTCAAAAAATTCATTTTTTTCGCTTTGATATCAAAAATTTTTAAACTAAATTTCATTTATAATCCTATAGATAAATTTCATTTTGTACCGTCCATCAATTATTTTAAATTGATAGCGTTGTATTCGACCTCAATCACTTAGATGAGGATTTGTTTTTATAATTTTAATGTATACAATCAAAAGTAATAAAGTTGTAATTTATTCAATTTTATATCTCAAAAATATTTTGGTTATTTTTTATGAAAATATGATGCACTTTCAATTTCGTGCTCGGGTTTTTTTTTTTTTTTTTTTTTTTTACTTTTGTACATTATTATGTGAACTTTCGACATGGTCCCCTTTTTACCCATGGTATGCAGCTACACAAGCCACCTTGAAAACGACAACTGCAAAATGAAGGACAGTAAATGCAACTTGTACCTGATTGATAAGCTGAAATAATTTTGATTTTTATTAGCCTAAATTCATGTGTAATTTTTTAGTAAATTTTTAGTTAAAAAAATTTTTTTTTTAATTATGCTACAAAATTGAAATTAAATATATATAAGAATTTGCTTTTCATGCATATTAATTACTTATGACCAAAGAATAGTTGAAAACAACTACGAAAAGTAATTTTTTTTATTTATACAGGACTATTCAGCTCTTAATTTGAGGTCAATGCCTCCGAAGAAATTAAAAAATTAAAAAACGATAGAAATTTTGTTCTTGTTAAAACAGTATATCATGAAAAAAAGCTGACAAGAGCAAAGAGTAATGAACCTAATTTTCATTTAAAATTGAATTTTACGTACCAGCAGAAAAAGTTTCCGTCAGGATTGTTGTAAGTAAAAAGCAGAGTAAAATAACTCTCATTTTCAACAAATTAGTTTGAATTTTCTGGAATTCAGCAAAGAGAAGTGACTGTCAGCTCGGTAAAAAATAAACTAACTGAAATTTTAAAAAAAGCATAATTCGTTGAAACAAATTTTCAATAACAGCTGCGAAGAAAAAAACATGGATCCAGTTACTTAATTTAAGTGAATTTGTAATTTAAATTTCTTCATTGCTTTGAGTGGTAAAATCGTTTTTAAGTTCATTTACGCAATTTGAGTCGTCATTAGGAATGATATTTTTATAGAAAAATCGTTTTTTGGTTAAATTGTTCAATTCAAGTCCATTACTTACTTAAAAATTGAAAATTGATTTTATCTTATCGAAAAGGTCAAAGTTCTCAATAAATCTTTATTAGTTTACCGTCTGAGTATGACCTAAATTTAAAAAATTCAACGAATTACGGTAATTAAGATTGTCTCATGTTCCTTAAATTTATAGATTCGTCTTTATTTATTTATTTTTTTACTCGTTTTGAAAAAACATTAAACTCCCAGTTAAATGCTATCATAAAATAATAAGAATTAATTCAATGAAAATTATTGGTTCAACGGTGAATATCAGGCACAAATGAAAGAAACTATAAAACCTCTTAGACTCTAAAAAAAAAACTTGGAAAAACTTGGCAAAGACAAAAGTGAAAAATACGTGCTCGGTGTGGTGTTTTCAACAAGGAGAGTGTTGAAAAAATAAGACAGGCGACCTGTGACAGAGTGATGAAAAATATTAATTTCGAACCATTTTTCTACAGATCTTGAAACTTTATTTGAGCTTTTTTTTTTAACACTTTTATTACTTTTTAGATCTATTGCTAAATGAACTAATTCATTAAAAACTTCTTTTTTATTAGTGAAATAAATTTTTATTCTATTCAAGAAACGATTAAAATGAGCTTTCAAAATCATGAGTCAAAGTAGTTACAAAAAAAATTTTATGACAAACAAGGTAATTTTGAATTTTACTAGGGCTTTCAGAGTCATAGATCTTCATTTAACTTTAAATATCAATTTCTTACACAAAAAAAAAAAAAAAAAAAAAAAAAAAAAATGAAAAAAGACACCAATACGACGAATGAGTCTTCTACTCTTCTTACCTGTATGTGTTTGGCTTTTATAGCATTTTTATAATTTTTATAATTTTCCAGCTGAATTTCAAAAAATTTGTACATGAAGCTTATCGTACTTACCAAGTTCTAAAATTTTACATTTCCAAGAATTTTTAGAGAAAAATTTTTAAAATCCAAAGCACTTTTTATAATATTATTTGGTCTTAGAAGTTGCAGCTGTATATGGTCAAGATTAAATATGTAAATTAGATTGAAAAAAAAAAAAGGTTTTTCTTTAAAAATTCATAAATTAACTAAAAGACCAATGTCATCTTCTTGCACCCTTTAATAAAATTTCAAGTAACTCCGCTTGCTGACAGATACTAGTCACTTAAAATCAACCAATCATTTTGGATGAAACCATCAACGATTACCAAATTTAAAAAAGTTTTCCACCCTCGTAAAGCTTTAGCACAGCTCAAGAGGTAGTGAAAAAAAATTTTGAAGAACCCGTCAAAAGTGGATACGTGCAGGCATCGGTTAGGCTTCATGCAAATTCGGTACATAGACAGACGTGCGGGGCTTAACCCGGACTGTATACGTGCGTCAGCAAACTACACGCTGTACGTTTCACTTATGTCATAACGTTGGTACAGCCTGCAACGGCCACTTTTATCCTTCCTCCCTCACCCCCGAAATTCCGCAATTCATGAGTTTGTCGATTCTCTACGCTATGTGAATTGGACAAATTTAAGCGCATTGAATCGAAACCAGCACTGCATGCGTGGAGAGCGAATTTTTTTTTTTTTTTCTCTGACTGGTTGCTGAATTCTGCTTTCAAAATAAGGGCTGGAGAGAATTTTTTTGTAGGAATGATGGAACGATGAGAGCTTTAACTTTTTTACGTAAATTACGATAAAGTTTCGGTACTTGAGTAAGCCGCCAAATTCTTTTTTTTTTTTTTTTTTTTTTTTTTTTCAGTAATTTTGAAACTTTTTCACATTCTTGAAATTTTGGCAAAAATTCTTTAAAATAATAATAAATAAATAAAAGTTGCATAAAATTTTCAACTTCTACATTTGTTTCCACAATATTAAAAAGTGTGGATCTAAATTATTTATCAATCATATATTTAAAAAATATTGTCGTAACCTTTTTACTGGGCTCGGACAGTGAAAATAGGAGTTTGGCGGATTTGCTCGTAATTTCAGTATAGTATGAATATTATATGCTGGCTAATGCAAAACTACCTTTGTGATTCGAAATTTCAAATTACTATGATTCGAACTAAATTTAAGCCCCGTGAATGAATTGTTTATGTATTTCTAACTCTACAATTCAAAATTACTGTAGAGTGGCTTTTAAAGTTTCACATAATTGTAAAACAATTAAATTACGTGCAGGGTCATAATTTTAACAATAACGATGTAGTTAATGCTTTGTTTAGAATTTTTGTCATCGAGAAACGGAACCACCAAATTTATCTCTTTGATTCGAAATTAATGCTTTTCGAGTAATAGAGCTTTCATTAAAATTTTAAGATGCAAGTTATGTGAACATGCTGCCCTGCTAAAATAAAGATGAAAGAGAACTACTTTGCTAAGAAATAAATTTTTAAAACTTTTCGCACACAAAGAAACCAACATTTTTTTTAAGCCTTTCCTCAAGTTTTCAATGCTCGGAAGTTCTATTGTCGAGGTTTATGCAAGAAATACGTTTTTGTCGTTATTCTCTCAAAAAACGAGTTTTTAAACGATTTTCTCATTGTTGAGGGGTTTCGTCGATTTCTTATGTAATTTTATCACCGTCTTTTTTTTTACAAATTTCGCGAGCTTTTCCTAAAGATCATCTTACGCTGTGGATTAAAATTGTTGTTTGAGAGTTTTAAAACTATAATTTAAGGTACACACCGATTAGTAACCACTGTTAGCCTAAAAAAGAACGCTAAGCTTTATTAAAATGACCTAAAATAACGTTTGATCTTTGGATAAATTTACAATTTAACAGAAAAATCATTGATTTTTTTTAAGGTTCCATTAATAAAACATAAATTGAATTTTGAAGAACAAATGATGGATATCCGAGTAATCGGAACTACTAATAATAAATCAAAATGACTGAATGAATGAATAAATTAAAATAAAAAAAATAATTTTTTGAAAAAACTAGATTAGCGTCGGACGGTTGTCTGAGGGCCCTGGCGATGCACTTCACAATGTCACACAGCGCACCAGGCGATTTGCTCTACCACACGGGCGAGTCGATAGACTCGCTGTGCTTCATCGTAACCGGCAGCCTCGAGGTCATACAGGACGACGAGGTTGTCGCGATACTGGGCAAGGGCGACGTCTTCGGCGACAGCTTCTGGAAGGACAACGCCGTGGGACAGAGCGCCGCCAACGTCAGGGCTCTTACCTACTGCGACCTGCACACCATCAAGCGCGACAAACTACTCGAGGTCCTCGACTTCTACCAGGCCTTCGCCAACTCCTTCGCCAGGAACCTCGTACTCACCTACAACCTCAGACACAGGGTCAGTATTTTACCCTTTTTATGTACTTTTATTTGGCAGTTTTTTTAAAAAATTAAATAATATTTTGCTTCGGATGAATTAACATCTAAAACAAGGTCGCGCTAATTAGTGACAGTGTGTGAAAAATGAACGAGCTCAAGTTTTATAACCAAGCAAAATAAGTTTCAAAGATGAATTTGAACAAATTTTATTATTTTAGTCGCTGGACATCGGTTTTTAAATAAGAATTTCAACAATTATAAAATAAAAATCTGTAAATCTTGCAATAGGGAAGATGCACACTTTCTAATTATATTTTTTTTTCTTAAAGTTCTCGATTTTTAATGAATTTTAAGATTTTTTTCATAATTTTTCTATCAATATTACCAGAGATATAATTTTTTTAAAAATTGGTACTCTTGACGTCATCAGTACCATTTTACATTGAAAGTATATCTATATATATGATTATTTCGGAAACTTCCAAAGTTAAAATAAAAAATACGTGTCGATTATTTTCCGATACAGTATCGAATAAAGTCAAACAAACTAAATAATTTTTTTTATGCATCTTCCCTATTAAAAATAAAAAAAAATTGATCTTCAAGGTATTGGACTTAGTACTAGGGTTTCAATAATTAAACTAAAAATTTTCACTTTATTCTTCATTTTATTTTTTACTATTGCTTCCTAACAGATGTTTCTCGTTTAAATCATACAATCTGATGTTCAAACAGCTGTTTTTATAATATTAAAATCTAAGAAGAAAACAACTTACAATTAATAGAAAGCTCAATCTCAAATTGAGTAACAAATAACGATTAATAGAAACAAAAACAAAACATAATATTCACACAATATTTAAAGGCCGTTTTTATCAATCACGACGAACTTCTACAACACCGTTGCGAAGTTTTTTTTTTTTTTTTTTCAATACTTATGAATTTTTTTTTATTTCACCAACCCAAAGATTCCTTCGAATGTGATTCGATGGTCTTTTCGTTATCTTTGCTTATAAATTTACACTTGTCAAAAAAGAAAAGGTTTTAATCGTAGAGCGAAGATTTTCAACGATGATTCTTTTGCTTATTTACAGTAAAATCTTCCTTTATAACTATTAAATAGCTTTTTAATTTTTTTAGAGTGGTCGTTTTTAGATCTTGAAAGAGCACACTTTTTTCACACTACATTCAACGTTGTAAGATCACATACAGTATAGAAGTTACATTTTTTGTAAATCGTTTTCATTTATTCGTAAATTTCAATGCTTACAATTAGGAAAAAAAATGATTGAAAAAAATTCTCTTCGGCACGATGAAAAATTTCAGATTTTATCGTTACCGAAGTGACGTTGTACTTTGAAAGATTGTTAGTACATCGATAAAATTCGTTTACAATGTTTCGATAAAAGTGGTAAATTTCATTATTATATCAAAGCTCGTATTGCACCGAAAACTCTTAGAAAGACATAATTCACTCAATGCATACATTTTTTTAATCTCTTTACGTAGGAATATCACACCGATATAATACAGTAGAAAACCAATAAAGGAGTTTTCATTTTTGAAAATTTTTCTTTTATTCCTGCTCTGCTAATTTGGTGCTAAATAATAAAATATATATTTATGTGTAATATGCACTCGTTTTTAAATATATAACTATTGAAATCTTTTATATACAAGCATTAATATTAAGTTCATTTAAATTTCAGCATAAAATAAATGATTTATAAATAAATAAAGAAACTACTTAATAAATTGGAATATTTGCAACTGAAAAAAAACTTCAAAACAGTAGTAAAAATTATTTAAAAAATCAGTAGTAAAAAAATAGAAATCAATGATAAAATTAAATTTAAAAAATTTAAGTAAAAGAAGCATTTTCATTGATTAAGTTATGCATCATTTGGACGAAGAAGCTTTCACATAGTTTGTTTATGATTGTTATGATTCATATTAAAATATAATAAATTTTTCTCTTACTTTGACTATGAGACTAATACTTTCTTCATGTATTTGCACCAAATTAGAGGAATAAGTTTTAAAAGCTTACCGTAATGCCCAAGCAAACAACTCATGTACTTTTTTATTCAAAAAATTACTTCTTGTCCCTGAGCCCATCGCTGTGCATCTTCTTACCGGCTAATTCCAGAAAAGCCTTTGAAGTGGGATCAGAATCCAAAACTGACCTCGATTCTCTTTCCTCCTCATCTATTTCGGGAACAGGTCCAACACCCCAGACCTCGCAATGCTTTATTGAGAAATGCTCTTTTCCGCTCAGCTGTATGTAATTCTGAAATGTTGTACAGGACGCACTTGAAGATCCTGATCCATACTCGCACTCCAGCCAGAGTCCAGGATAATTCAACTGACCACCCATGAGCAGTCCATTAGGCATTGTTTGTTGATGCAGGTTCAAATACTGATAGTGATTGTTATAGCTTGTGGCTGGGAAGGTTAATATTTGAGGTTCCAATTGGAAGAGAAAACAGGTCTGGTTACCGGTGAAATTTGGCGACAGAGACCAGTTGTCGGAAGCAAAACCCCCAAATACATGATCATCATTGTCTTGCAAAATAATGATTGTTGCCCCTTGCATGGTAATCCTTCCAAGCATGGTTGAAAAAGACTCACCGTGAACTTGACTAGAAAAAAGGAAGCGCCACTCATTGCGCAGTTCATGGGGAAGGCTGAGATTGAGAAACAAAACATCTCCAAGACCAAGGATGCTTGGAAAGTGTGGAATATTTTCTAAGCCTTGACACAGGGGCAGAAGATTCAACTCATTTATCTTACTCGATGTGTTTTTGTCACCTTTCTTTTGAGACACCAAAAACAGGCACTGAAACACATGTGATTGTATTATTTTGAAAGTGGCCGCTTGACGAAACCATACTTCCACTTGGTCCACAGTCAACACATCTCCATACTGTACCAACTCCTCGCAGAGTGTTCTTGAGCGCATGTTTATCCTTCTCTTGTTTACTGTGCAGCCAATACTGCTCCAAGAGAGAAAGTGTGAGTTGGCACAGTTTTTTTGAAGGGTCAGGTAGGAGTTTATGGTAGCTTGGAGGTACTGGAGAAAGTTTGTGGTCGGTATTTCATACTTTGGCTCGTCATCAGAGTACCCAATGAATATCAAGTTTGTTCTCTCATCCGAGCTGCCCCTAACTGTGTATACATACAGCCTGCCAAAGCTCTCACCGTTGACAGCCGAGGCTTTCTTTCCTGGTTCATGGCACAAAAATCTGACTACGAATTGCAGAAGTGTATCGTCCAGGTGTGCTGACCAGTGTTTAAATATGTCCTCGCGTTTTATAGACCCGGAGCTTCGGGACATAGACTTGAACAAGTTCTCCACCAGCGTTAGCTCCTCCGATGTCAGAATGTTGGAGGATGCCGACCTGCTTGATGAACCGTGACCCATCTGAAAAAATTCCCATTATCACGTTAATATTGTGCTAAAAGGTTAAAAAACACTTGAGATTACGACCAACCTTGACTCAGTAAATCCATAAAAATCCTCTCGTTCCAACGTAAAAAAAAATCAAACAAAAATAAAAACGTACGCGCGTTTGTAAAACCACCACTGTCTAAGTTAAATTATAAAATAAAAAGTAAAAAAATTCAGCCTCATAACTCCCCAAAAATAAACAATAAATGCCCCGGAGAAGAGAAAGAAAACAACGCGCAGTTTTCTTGCTTCCCCAGCCCGAACTGTTGAGGTTAAGTATGGATCTCTGGTCGTCGTCTGCTGTCTTTCTCTCGCGCTCGCGAGTCGCGGTCACGGGAATACGGGATATCGAGCGGTTTCATCGCGCAGGCGCGAGCTTTTAGGAGCTTTTTTACTTCGAATCAAGAGGGTGAACGGGAGGGGATGAAGATGCGGTCGTTGTGCAAGAGTAAGAGTCGTTAAAAAGGATCCATTGTTCGAAATGGGAAGATCTACTCTGGCGACGAGCACGAATTGATCAGTTTATATTTTTCAGGACTATTGTTTGCCTTTTGGAATATTTGTTATTTATTTTATTTTTTATTATCTCAGAGAGAATTTAGAACATTTCGAAATACTGAAACTGCAGAATTACAGTAATTAAATTATACACTAGGAGATAACAAAAAAAAAAAGTAGGCTACTTTAGTAATTCTTCAGCCGGCATTTTACCGCAAGATATAAAGGCGGCTCGAGTGTAAACGGTTTGAGTTCACTCGTGGATGAGGCCATTTAACAACTGGATGTTTCTTTTATAAGGGCACTTCAAGATAAAGCCGCGCGCAATTTCTCTCTGAAAACAGCAAGCAGCTTGTTCTCGAAATAGTTGACATTGCAGCGGGAGAGAGATAAAAAATAAAAAGACATGTTCTTTGTCACGAAATGTTTTAAGGTCGTTAGCGAATCACGCGAAGATTTTCTTTTTTTTCTTCTTCAAACTAACGATGTTTTTTTTTTTACTTTTTTTGGTTGCAGCTGATATTCCGAAAAGTAGCCGACGTAAGGCGGGAAAAGGAACTGGCGGAAAAGCGAAAAAACGAACCGCAGCTGGACCAGTCCCAGGATCACCTCGTTCGAAAGATCTTCTCAAAGTAAGATTAGAAATGCACTATCGTTTATTTTTTCGAAACGCTTTCTTTTTTTTTTTTAACGGTACACTAGCGTAACCGAGTGAATGTTGGCAACCCTGATTATGTTTTTTAAAAATGCGTTGATTTAATCCCCGGAAGATTCGAGGTCCAAGAAGACAAAATTATTATCATGCTATTTCAAATAATTACTACGAAAAGTGAAAAACTTTAGAGTTCTTTGAAATTTTTAATCAAGATATTTAATTTTAAAGATAGTGTTTGGAAACTCAGCGAAAATTTTCAGTTAGAGTCTGTATAAACTACCGTCGGAAGGCATTAGACTGATTAAATTTAATCAAGATCGAATTTACGCTTTTGACGAGTAATTTTTGTGAAAGGTTTTTAATTTTGTAAAAATCTAGTTTTTTTTTTTTTTTTTTAGTTGGAGGTAGAGCTTTTGTTAACGTTTACATTTTTGACTCTCGGTACAGTGAAAAATTACAGATTTTCCAGAAAAACTTCCGGAGATTTATCAGCGCCCTCTTAAGAAACATTCAAATCAGAGTCCGCGTTGCCAACTTTCACGCACCATTAAATTTTAAGAACGTAGTCAAAAAAAAAATGTTAGCCAAAATACTGTGACACAAGCTAAGAAAAAAAAAAAAAAAAATCGTAGTACTTACAAGGTAGTGCAAGTTTGGTATACTGACTAATTTAAAAAAAAAAAAAAAAAAAAACTGAGCAACGTAGTGAAAAATAAAAAAAATATAAAATAAAATTAAGAATTATTAAAAAACTAAGATGAAACAAAAGAAACCTATTGTTGATGTAAGTGTGTGTACCTCGCGTAATGGAAGGTTCAAGACCGACGGGGAGCCGCACATCACGATGTCGGGAAACCGCTCAAACCTGGACTCGGACGAGGAGCTCACCGTCTCAGTACTGCCACCCTGGCCGAACTTTAGGCAATTTCATTTGATTACGTATTACCACTCACTCATTTGATTATAAAAATAATATTAATCGAAAGAAAAGAAAAAAAAAAATTAATTAATTTAATTTAATTTATCTACTTTTTTTTTCTTTTACATTTATTATACTTTTTTTTTTATTATTATTATCTCTCATACTTACTATCCCGTACTTCTTCCTTATGTTTTTGATTATCTTTTTTTTTTTTTTTTTTTTTACTTTCTTACTTTTAGTGCTAATAAACCTCGAAACGAACCACTTCTTTTACTTTTTTTTTTTTTTTATATTTACTTATGTACAGATACATATACCTTTGTTTCGATGACATCTTTTTTTTTTCTCGCTATCTCATTTATTGCAGCGTATTTTGATTACCTCGAATTGTGTGATTATATTTTATGATGACTGTGAACGATATATTAATTTCATTGATTTGTCTTCGAAATTGAAATTTGTATTGTATCATTATTACTCATCAGTTTTATGAAATAAATAATATTAAATTTTAATCGTAAGAGGAAAAGTTTTTTTTCAATGCTTTTTGGTTTGATACATTAACGGTAACGTATGCGTTGAAAAAAAAATTTTCGTTCAAAAAATACTTGTTACATAATTTTAATCACATATAATCACACCTCACCTATGTGCATTATATAACTATCTAAAAAAATTAAATTAAATTTATATAAGCTAGATTTATTATATCATAACATGTATCATTAATTTATTAGCACGTAATTAAAAAAAAAAAAAAATTTTTTTTTTTTTTTTTTTTAAATACGTGACATATGAAAGGTAATTTTATAAGATTTCATATCATCATCATATATCATTTTAATATTTATAAGAATGCTAGAGTGCTGTAAATTATACGCCTTTAGAAGGTTATGCGCATTTTACCATTCAATTACAATTTTTCCTTTTTTTTTTTTAAACTTTTATTTTCTTTTTTTTATTTCAAATTAAATTAGATTTAGAAAAACGAAACGTGGAACGATTTATATTGCCAGTATTGATTAGAGATAATGTCTTTATATATATACTACTCGACTATTTCTTTATTTTCAGCTGCTTATTTGATATCAAAAACTATTTGAGCTTTTAATTTTAATTTCACATTAGATTACAAGAGAAATGGCGACTTATATTACGCTTAATTTCTGAAATTTATCAATTCTTACTTACACATTACTTTTTACAAAAGTTATCCATAAGTTAACCGCACATTATTTTTCAATGCTTATTATGACTTTTATCGATGATTTTGAGACGATTCTATCGATTCTATACATTTTCTCTTTTTCCAGTACTAGCAATTTTTAGCATTTTTTCGCGTGATTATGACAATATGCATGTGTCAAATACACTCTAGGATTCAAATTTTATCTTTGTCACCTGTATTTTAATATTAGATACTTATACAAAAAACCTATATTGGTAAACATAAAATTTTTTATAATAATATATATATATAATATTATATTGATTGCGATGGAATAATCAATGTTGTTCCGTTAAGAATTTCTTAAGATTGTAGTAGGTATAACATCATGATTTTTCATAATTAAGTTTTACAATAAAACAAAAAACCATAAGTTTTTTTCTGAATATCATCAGCATTGATTATTGCTGATTTTAAACTCACAAACTTTCTTTTTTTAATCACAACTTACACTTTTATACCAATATTAATTCAATAGCAAATATATAAATATTTGTTTCCAAAAACCCGTAGGCACTTAAAAGTAGGTTGCTCATGAACACCAAACAATGAAAAAATAAAAAAATAAGAAACAAAAATTATTACAATTATGTTACGAAGCTGTGAACCCTTTTTAACGATTATACTCAGATGTTTAATTTCTAGCGCTACCGTAGTAAAAACTAACTTGTCATACGTCCGAATAATAAAAAACCAAACAACCTGTAATGCGCTCGATTACCAACCAAATAAACACAACTCATGAAGTCTTAAATCACACTGTACGAATAATTATAAAAAAAAAAAAAAATGTTTTTTTGACTCTACACCACAGACTTCACGATTGTAAATTGCTATGGATAACCAAAAAAAAAAAAAAAAAAAAAAACAATAAAATAAACTCACGAAGTAACGCCCCTCCACTGGCTAAATAGACGGTCGCAAAAGTGACCTTACTGCGAAGCTTATTACCGAAACATGAACCCCGCCGCCCCCCCCCCCCACAAGTGAGAGCCTGAGCCTCCATAGCTGTATCTTTTATCTTTCTCTCTTTCCCTACTTCTTCTATCTTCTATTTTTTTTTATCAAATACACTTACTTATTAACTTTTATGAAAAAAGATTTAAATTCAGCGTTTGCTCATTAGCTTTAACTGTGATGCCCACGCAGGTTTAAAAGAGACAAGCATGCCTCGGACGTGGAGAAGGGGGACGACAAGGACAGCCGAAGGGCCGAGACGGGCTCGATCGTCAGGAAGGTCTCGTCCTCGGACGAGGGAGGCTCGATACGAGCTAGACCGAGCAAGTGGGGACGACTACTCGGTTAGTAAAACATCAAGTTTCATTTTTGACTTTTTTTTTTAACCGCGGGGTTCTTTGGATGAACGACGAGGGCTGATTTATTGCACGGGAAAATAATTCTTCTACTCGGGAAAAAAAATTCTTCCAGTCTCTGATATTGAGACGACCATAAACTCAAGACACCCTGGTTACCTCACTTGGTGAACTAGTTTGTGAACCAGGTACGAGGAAAGGAGAGCTGGTATGGTACACCAGATTTATGAATCATCGAAACCTTTGTCATGAAAAAAACTTTTCTAGTTGCATAATCTTTGACAGCTGGTGGTACAGGAATATTCTAAACTCATGAGTCTGAGTTAAGATTGAGTCTTTGGACAACTAATAAGTCCAAAAAATCGAGTCTTACAATCTCGTACTCAGGAGTCTGACTCCCAAAAATTGACGAACTCGGGCAAACTGAATTTTTTAGCCTGAAGACTCAGTTTTTTTACTCATGAGTTACTTAACAACTAATCCAAAGACTCGATTTTTCAACTCATTAATTCAAGTGTTAAAATCAAATGGTTCTAGAGTCCATGGACTAAGACTCGTACTCAAAATTCAAACGTTTGCTCAGCTCTGTTCTACACTGCACGAGTTGGTTGAGAGGAAGCAAGGAAAACTATCAGAAGACATACTCCTAATTCGGTGCAATTGGTACGAATGAACATACTGTGTCTCGGTTAAGAGGGAAATTTCTACAGAAATGGTACCAGTTACCGTTTACATGTCTCCAATTAAATTATTCAATCGAATTATTTCTTAAAAAAATTTTTTCTTGAAAAAAATACTATTTACTGCTTGATATTATTTTTTTTTTTATCGTGCAGTAACTAGTATTTGTATGGAATTAATTATTTTCCCGTGCGTTCGCCCTAAAATACCCGAAAAAAAAATTACAACGTTTGTGTATATGTGTGTAGCACTTAAGAGAAAAGGAGAGATGACAAAGGTCAAACCGGAGTCGGACGAGGACGCTTCGGAGTCGAAACGTATGTCAGTTGTGTTAACCTCAGCTATACCTAGCCAAGATCCCGTGGAGTACTTCTCTAAGTTGCTACTAAGTACTTGCTAACGAAATATATGCTTCGTACTTTTATTATTGTTACGAGTCTATTTACCTGTTTTTGTGATCTGTCTTTTTTTTTTTTAATATTTTGGATAAAAATGATTTTTTTTAATTCCACGTATTAAGGGCCACGTATTATCGTGAAGAAGAAATCTGCATTACCGACTGGATACTATTATTTGACTGGTGAATGAGTTTTTGTAATAATTACTCGAATAAAAAAGAGACAAACAGCATTTATTATGATCTCATTTTTTAATTAAAACTTGGTTACTTGCCAAAAAACACAAACTTTTAGTGAATAATGAATAATTTAAGAGCAGCCTTGGTATGCAGCTTTTTTATTCACGAAACGTTTATATTATGATCTGACCCTTAATATTAACTCAAGAACTATATAATTATGTAAGGCATTGTGTTGGTTTAACCTTGATCTAACATTAACCTTTGATTATAAAATTTGATTTGAGAAATTTTCTGAGTACAAGTAGCGTAAACATGGTAGTTTCCTTACTGCGTATGGTAATTTGAAGTAAAAATAGTATAAAAATCTTTACCCTTAAGTATCTTTCAAAAAATTTTGAATATTTCCTTTAATCCTTTACTTTTTTCTCGAATTTAAGAAACACAGTTTTTCTCGAGGTTTTTCTCGTAGGTAGCTTTCTGTACGAAGTATGATAAAAAAAAAATACTGAAAATGGTATATTCAAGTAAAAAATCTTTCAGATAAACTGAAAAATTCATTTGTTTATATGAGTAATACTAATGACAATATTGTTTGACAAATGAAACTCGAGCTTGCTTTATCGTGATCAAAGACAAATTAATCACGCATGCAAACAACGAGTTTCACGTCAGTGCTCGGTCGTAAGATTTATCGAAAAGCCAAGTACGCGACCCGGGCTTTAATTTTACAGTCACGATGCTAAGTCAATAGGGAGCACGACACATGTGTATTCAAAATTTTATT
This sequence comes from Encarsia formosa, assembly GCA_038277355.1. Taxonomy (NCBI): domain Eukaryota; kingdom Metazoa; phylum Arthropoda; class Insecta; order Hymenoptera; family Aphelinidae; genus Encarsia; species Encarsia formosa. Next base: position 3,024,994 of record CM076185.1, on the reverse strand, counting down.
TTCAAAAGTGTATGCTCAATACTTAAGATGGATATTCAATTTATTTTTTAATATATTAATTGACTTCATAAATATTAGATTTAAATAATCTTACTTTGTTATTTTTTATCGAAATAATAGTATTTCTGGTGAGAAAGAAGTCATGAAATTATTTAAACAACAACTTGTCTTCCGTATAAAGTCTCCCGAATTAGCATTCCAATTATTGTTTAAATAATTTTCAAAGTTTTACGATTAATAACCCAGTTATTTTGATAAATAATTTCAAAACAGGTATTTTTATCTTCAACATAAAAACAAGCAACACTTTCGATAAAAAAAATTTCATCGTGCTCTCTGAAACCCAAAACCCCATCCAAAAACCCAACTAACGAAAAACTTGACGGAAAAAAAAAAACAGGAAGCTCGAGCGTCGACTCGGGCAGCGACGGTGGCAGCGGACCGGAGTCGTTCAAGCGGACGATGAGCAGGGGAGACACGAGGCCGGGTTCGAGCGCGGGTACGAACAAGGTCTTCCCCAAGCTGGGCATGAGCAAGCTGGGTGGAACGATAGAGGAGGACGCCGAGACCCGGGACGTCAGCCAGACCGCCCTGACCCTCCACGACCCGAAGCAGCTGCAGATGAGGAGGCTCGAGAGCTACGACGGCGGACTCATCGTGCAACCGAGCCACGAGCGCGAGATACTCGCGGCCGTACTCGAGGTGAGTGCTCTTTAATTTAATTGTCCTAAACCATCTAATCATAAAGTTTTATATTTTTAACACATCTCTTTCCAGTTTGTCCCGTCCTACCTTAAAGTTTTTAATAAAAGATTTAAACATTTAAAATTTTCAGAAAAATATTATTTTACTTTAAAGAACATTATTTATTCATTTTTAAGATTAGTAGTTGTAGTGAAAACGTATGTATGACCTAACGCAGGTTACACTACTGATTCAGGTGAAACCCAAAACGATTGTTCCTCGCAATTCTAACCGAAAAATATACTTTTCCCAGGTCAAAGTAGATCTTAAGCTGGAGGTTCAGCGTGTGAACCAGCGGCTGGCCAAGATCGAGGACATGCTGCAGACGTTGATGAACAGGATGCCCCCGCCGGCGCCGCCCACGGCGACGGCGTCCACGGCCACCTCGCCGCCTCCCAGTGCCACGGTACCGTCCTCGCCGATGATGCAGCCCTCGAGGAACCTGGTCATGTCTTCCCCGGTGGCGAGTCCGGTGTCGAGCGCGGTGCAGAGCCCGGTCAGCAGCATGCCGGCACTCATGCCGGCCACCTCGGTGACGACCAGCCCGGTCGAGAGATCCGAGGGGAAAGCTTCCTCGACGACCTCGGAGTCCAGGAGTAGCCGCGAGAGGTGAGATACAACCACGGCGCGTTTATTTGTCTCTGTCTGATCTTCTTTTTTTTAATTCCGTGTGTGTAAACGTTGGAAATTGAGGTCTTTTTGAGTCATGTGGTTTTGTGTACATGTCTGTGTCGAGTTTTAACTATTTTTTTTATTTTTTTTTTTTATTTGTGTCGACCTGAATTCGAATGGGGTACGAAGAAGAAAATTTTTTTTTTTTTGACGGGTTTATAAATATTTTTTTGAATAGTTGTAGATTTAAAAGAAAACTTAGATGTTTCACCTGCACATCGATGTTTGCACTGTGCCCGTTCTTAGACCCTTCACACCTGATCTTTCTCACAATCTTTTATCGCACTATTAGCTATCAACTTCACTGTTCACTTCTCACGCGTCTAAATTAGTACTTTATCATAGACTAGTAAAATTTTTTTTTTATGGTGTATTTACCTAAAAAAAGAAATTGTAAATAAAAAATAATTAGTTTTTTCCAAAATATAATTTTTTTACCAAGTAGAGTATATTACCTTGATGAACCCGTAATAAAAATCAATGTTATAATTGTTTGTAACGATAAATGTTTTTTCTTAATGTTTTCTAAATTGTAGCAATAAAATTTTTTAATACTTGTGTACTATAAATTTTTATTAAACTTTCTCAACTGAGATTTGTTTAATTGTAGAGTATTTACTAGAAACTTGCTAACATTGGTTTATAAATTGTACATATTCAGAAAAATAATGGTACCTAGTAAAATGTTAGCAAGAATAATATATTAAATGTAACCCTTGTAGATAGTAATTAAATAAAAAAAGAAACATACTAATGATAATAATAATGAAGCATGTATGGTATATAGCAATCCTCCTACGTTCCTGAATTCTTCTGGAATGTTATATCACCACGGACCTCCTACTGCCTGACGAGAAACCAATTTCTGATCAATAAATGTGACACGATTGAACCATAGCATGACAAAAAAATGATACTGCATTCAAAATAAATAAATGTAATCCCTCTTTTGAATGTACAACCAAACTAATTTACGTTGAAAAATAAATACTCAAAGGACAACTATAATAATGAACATTACAGTGAATACTATAGAGTATAATCCTCTGTTGCATGATATCTGTATCTATTTTTTTTACGAAAAATAGATCTTCCAACTGAAATATCTAAAACTATCTAAAATGTGCTTTTGAAATGTATAAATACTAATAGATAAATTGAATTTTGTATATGGTAGATACTCAACGCTCTCACTTTTATCTCTTCAGCATGACATTCGTAGTCAATATTCCTCTATGTAGTTTAAATCTATCCCTTTATTATATATGAATTAGATCTTATTCACGGGCACAAAAGGTAGCTCATTAGTAAATTGATTATTTATTAGTAACTATAATTTCGTTTTAAATTTTAATTTCGAATAAACTTTAAATTTAAATATCAATAGTGAACTTTTTTTTTTAAGTAGAAGGTGTCACATTTTTGTCCAGCTCACAAGGGTAAAAAAACCTCGTCTCTAAGATGTGAGATAAATATTTTCGTCAGTAAATTTTGCAATATTTTACTAAATCTAAAGATTGATTTAATTTTTAACGCTGCTGTTAAAAGTGTGACATTTTCCAATATAAGTCAAAGGGAAAGTATATTTAAAAAATCAAAGTATATAAAGCGTACGCTTTTTCACGGTCGTTGTTTTGGTTTTTTTTTTTTTTTTTTTTTTTTTTTTTTTTTTAAACCTCTCGCCGTTCAACCGCTACCGCGGTTTAGGATTATGTAGAATATTTTATTGACTTCCAAAAAAAAAGATCGATAAGGGAGGAATATATGTAAATATTAATCTACCAGCTAGTGCGCGTAAAAAAAATTTAATATCTGACCATATTTCGATTACAAGTTTTTTCTCAGGTTGTAAGTACGTACATATTTTTATTTTAAAAGTACTTTTCTCGGATACCTTAAGATCTGGGTATGCTCTCAGGTTAGCCAATTTTCAATTGATTCAGACTTGATATCAAAAATGACAAAATAACGAAAAAAACTTCATACTAAATTCTTTACTCTGAATCAGATCACATAAACTCTGGATTATATATGCAGTTCTACTTATATTTAGTATCTTGACAAAAAAGCCAAATCCAGAAGCAACTTGTACGTTTTTTTACAAATATTTGCAGCAGTTCATCACAGATGTAGAGATTTAATTTTTTACCAATAATTTAAAATATGGTACCGAGACAGTGCTTATGAAATATGTAAACTATGAGTGTCAACTATTTGTTGAATTAGGGAATCCTAAAAATTAAATTTTATAATTATTTCATGGATTTCAAGAATATTTTATTGTTATAAATCTGCTGAGTAAGAAATCTGATAAATTGTTCATTTGAAGGTCTTAATAATTTAATGGACATTATAAATAAGTAATAGTTTAACCAATAAGTCGCAAGTAAAAAAAAATGAATTTTTCTTAAAATTTTATTTTTTTGTCTTGCCATTTTGGCGTGCCGCTTTAAACAGAAATTGGATCCTAATCAGGAATTGGGTTCGTGCTGGTATTTACAAATCAAAGCCAAGGTAGGTTGTGGAATTCGTCCAAGGCAATAGTAATGAAAACAACTGAAATAAAGCAAACCGGATACAACGATAATAATCATTGTTCTCAAAGTCTTTAAGTATTATTACTTGACACTTTGATTGATCGTTTTTATTCAAATCGATTGAAAACTTAATTTAAACAACTTGAGTAATCAAATTTTTTTGAATAAGTTTTTGCTTTTTTTCTAAAAATTTGATTCAAGTTAGTTTTATACATTTTGTTACTTTAATTTTTCAAAAATATATTTTAAATGTTGAGACAATAATAATTCTATGCCTTGATTGAAAAAAAATACTTTTTAATACAATTTTGAATGAAAATAAAATGATTTTTTAATTTTTTAATTCATTAATATAAATGTAATCTAAAATTGTTCGCAATTACATAGTTTAGTATCAACAGGAAATACTCTCATTTTTTGTACTCATGAAGCATTCGATGTATTATCATAAAGTGCTTTGCAAGGGATAAGTATTTTTTTATTTATTAACAAACCATTCATGACGCTTTGATGTTTTTGACCATACATAAAAACCATTTCAATAGTTTTTTTTTTTTTTTTTTTTTTTTTACTCCCGGACTAGAAAATAACCATGGCAACATTAGAACAACTAGAATAGGTTTTGGATAGATCAGACATTTTTTTGAAAATATAAAATTATTGAATAAATAAATAAATACGTGTATAGATGTATCTGAGAATACAACTTGAGTGTGCTTAAGAAAATGTTTTGACACTTGTGTGCACCATACTTTACTCGATTTTGAGAGTTGCTTATCACATCACAACTGCCTTTCGTTTTATGTGTTTTACTCTAATTTCAGCCGTTGTCCAAAACTTTTACTTTGCCAGCAGTACTTTGAGAAAATAAAAAATTAAGTCTAGAAATTGCTCAAAATTCTGTGAGTGCAAGTAATAGTAAATTTGAAAGAGATTATAATTTATAATGAGCTAAAGGAGTACATATACTTAAATTATAAGTTTGCAAATGGTGCTGAAAAATTTTTTTTGCATACATATTCAAAAATAATTTTTTTATCGTTTATTTTACTTACATTTGGACTACTACATACATGCACTTAAAGTGCCAAAATCTCTTCAGTTATTGATGTTTTAAGTGTATATTCATCCACTACTCAACTTGTCCAAAATATTATTTCACGGATTAAAACCTCTGCATAATTATTCTATGGGTAAGTATTTACTGTAGGATCTCAGAAAAAAACATTTAAATCTTTCTACAGCTAGCTATGACAAAACAATATGTATTTTCCAAAAAAACGTCTGAAATTTCAGAGTATTTGATAGTTAAGATTTTTAAAATGATTAAATTTTCTTGGACATTCCAAAATCACAATATTTCAGATGTATGTACCAAAAAGGTTAAAAAATTATCTTGAAGAATCGATGCAAAAAAAATTTTCAGCATATTTTATAAACTAGTTCGAGAAGTATGTGCCAGCTTAAGATTTTCCAGTTTTGCATTTTAAAAAAATGGCAGTTTCTACAACATGGTGCTATGACCAATAACAGGTCATGCTTAATACGTTAATTTGAAATGTTAGATCGCAATATAGATGTTGAATGTGTTAATTTAATAATGACGAAAAGTACTTATCCTGGGCAAGTTTTAATAACGAAAGAAAAATATTCCTCTTTTTAGCAAAACTTACTGGTTTTTCAGTAGTAGCGAGCCTCCGGCGCTGGTGACGGATCGTCTGCTACCAAAGGAACAGCCACAGCCATCGAGTTCGTCCACGAGTCAACAGTGCACGGCCTCTCTGACTTCCGTCGTTCATCCTCACCATATGCACCATCACCATCACCCAGGGGACAGGTCTCGCGAAGCCACCCGCGAACTCCTGGAGCGACTCGTACCGGCATCGCCGTCGGCCTCGACGTCAACAAGCGAGACGCCAGTGCCACCTATCGGGCCGCTGATACTGCGCAAGCGCAGAAGTAAATCGCGTAACAAGGGGGCTGCGCCATTGGCACCCCTGGCGACGCAACCCATGAGCCCGACCGAGCCCACGGAGAGCACCCAGATGCTGCCCCAGGATCCCGAAGACACGGAGCAGAGGAAGAGGCCCCCGCCCAGGCCTAATCGAGAGTACTTGTGAAAGTTTATCTCCCGCATTGCGACGGGAGAGGATTTTTTTTCAAGGCTAGTGCAGGATGCGCGATCGAACATTGTCTTCGCGGTCGATCTTGTGATTTTTCGATTTTTCACGTGAACAATCGTGACAACCATACCACACTAACTCACACACGATACACACGTATAACCACGTATTTGTACACTTGTATATATATTTCAAAACGAATACTTAACTGAAAATTGAATATAAAAATAAATAAATAAATAAATAATGCATTCTTGCCTCTCGTGTGTGGGAGGTGGGCCGTTTTTAAGTACGCCTACTTGAGTGACTTTTCTAATGAGTATTGTAAATAATGTAAACGCTTCGATAAATCTTTCATGAATTTTGAATCAAAAAATTTTTTGAATCTTTTGAATTTTAAGTTTGCACTTTCAAGACGAACTTTACTACCAAGTAATTATTTAACTTTAAAAATAGTATCAAATTTTAAAGATAATTATTTCATTTAAACTGCAGATAAAATCAAAAATCTAAGTAATGATTTTTTATACATCGTATTTTCATACGTGTACAAAATTTTAAGATTCCTGTTTACTTTTTTGACTTTTTACGATGAACTTTATCGTCATTGGAATTTAACGTAAAATAAAAAATAATAAAAACAAAAAAATAAAAAATAAAGCGATATTATTTTTAATGATAAACTTGAGCCTTTCAGCTTTTTTACTCTAAGACTTGAAGAAAAAAAAAAAAAAAAAAGGTACAAGTGTAGTTTGTAACTAATTATGTAAGCTTTCATTCCCACTATCTTCATCGATTTCGCGAAAAAACCAGCATTGCAAGCTTGAAAAGTAAAATTTTTAATGAACTCGTCACATCAAGTCTCTAATCAGCCCACCTCTGACACTTTCCGATCGCCACTAAAAAGGCGACGATTCGCTTTTGACTCTTATTATTCGATTCCGAATATTTCTCTGTCTCCCTAATTTTTTATCTCACTTTAGTTTGGTTTTATTAATTTTTTTAAAGTGCGATCGAAGTGCGTGTACATAAAGAATTACCCACGAAACGAACATTACAGGTCACGCTTCATTGTTAAACTGTATTTATTGAAAAAAAAAAAAAAAAAAAAACACAAGTTTTTTGCTAGAACCTTACGAGTTTTACGAGTATTAAAAAATATAATTAAGGTTTAAGCTTCGGTGCTCTGCGATTCTTACTTTTAAAAAGAGAATTTAAAAAAAATAAAGCTTGAATAAGAAAAATGTACAACGTGCTAGGAACAAAGTCAAACAAATATGATTGCATCTCAAAAAGATTAGCCTGTTACTGAAATTGCTCTCTTAATTTTAAACGATTCAATGATAATATATATATATATTTTTTTTTTCACAATAACAATTAGTTTATTTTTTGTTTTAAAATATTATAATTTACTTTTTATTCTAAAAAATAAATTTTATTTATACATTTTATTTTCAAAAAATTTTCTCATCAAAATAAATAATTCACAGCAATTTGATTTAAAAAATAAGAATAAAACTTTTAAAAATAACTGAGAGCAAAAGATATTGTAAAAAACGTAAGTAATTATGCACATGTAAGAGATTCATAAAAAAAAATTGATAGCTCGGGAGCTCAAAAGGCTTTTATTCTTCAAAAGACATCGAATATCAATCTGAGAATGCATGCGCAAAAAAAAAGGACAAAGTGATCATAAAAAAGGTTATAAAAGAGCGGGAATTATACTTTAGGTATGCGTGGGTGCCTGTGAGAGAAATTTACAAGTCGGTAGTTGTACTGCAGAGTCGACAGTTTCGAGATTTTTTTTTTCCATCGTGAATAGTTTAATAATTTTGAAATAAATTAACTGTTTTGTGTAATGAAAAAATATTGATTAAAAATTGAAGCTTTGAAAATTCGATGCTCTAAGACTGGTTTCAAAAACTATAATTTGAACCAGTCGTATGATAAAAATTATTGCTGAAGAATTTATAAATTTATTTCCAAATTTACTTATTGAACTTATAGGCGTATAAGACTTTTCAAATCAGAAGCTGAAATGTGATTAATATTTACGTGTATGCTACAAAGTAATCGCTCTATATAGATTTAAATATAAAAAAGTCTCGCGACTGTCAATTGACTGATTTAAAAAAAAAAAAAAAAAAGCTATTAATGTACGAAAGACGACGAAAGTACTCTCGATCATTTTTTACACTTGGCGATAAAAAAAAAGTATACTTTGCAGAAAAGAGCAAAAAAAAATTGCATTACGCGCTTAGCGTAAAAAAAATGTTCTTGTAAAATACTATAAAAAAAAACAGAAGGTTATAAAAAAAAAACTTATATATTGATAAATTAGCAACGTAGTTAGGCAATAATTTACACACATCATTACGAATAAATTCTATTAATTTTTAAGGTTGTAAAAAAGGTAAAAATACATGCTGCTACGCCATTCATCACAAGCGATGAAAGAATTTGTAAATTTCATTAGGGAATAATTAACTGTAGTTTATTAAAGTGCGTATTGCGGAACGCTTTTGGATAAATAAGTTTCAAATCAGCACAATCGTTCATTAACGAGAATGGTAATGTTTTTTTGTTTACTTTGTCTAATTATTTGTTAAATTTTTCAACTCAAACGTTGTTTTTGAGTGCGTTAAAATCGTACCAAACCATTCTAAAAAAAAAAGTACTTTAAAAATTTTATTTCGATTTTATCGTATTTCTCAAGCTCAAAAATTGTAATTTAAAGAAAAAAAACTTATCTGTTACAGTAATTTATACTCCACTGATCAATCGACTATGTAAAACTATATTTTGAATTTTCTAAAGTTTATAAAGTCTATGAATGCAACACTCTATTGGCCTTAAACTAGTGTGAGAAATCACAAAATCTCATGTTTCATCAAGTTAGGTAAAAAAAAAAAAAAAAAAAAAAAAATGGTATTGTACGAGAAACAATTAAATAAGTTTCGATGGCAAAGGACCTAAGTATTGAAATAATAGTAATAATTAAAAGTCCCCCGCTGACCACTACGCCGAATACGCAATGGGGATGCCAAAACAGCAATACTGAATGTACATAATTAATATATTAACAATAATTATAATTATGATGATGAAAACTATTGTAATTAAATGCGTGTAAATAATAAGCGAATGAGATTTATTGAAAATATTATTATTATACATACATCAAATTTTTCGCTACATCGGGAATTAGTGACTATTATACATAAATGTATGCGTGTGGGCGAAAGAGAAAAATTTGCGATGGTTTTAATATATTTTATCATGCAATTGTAAATGTTATTGCCAACAGGATTTGGCTAGTTTTTTAATTTTTACTGCATCGCCATGTTATTGTTGATAAGTTTAATATTTTGGTTGAATTTATAATTAGTGATTGTCCATATCAAATAATTATCAATTTTATTGATTGTTAATGTCTAAAACGAGTATTAGTTGTTATGATAATAATAATGAGGCCAAAATATAAAATTTTGTTGTATACTTGAAATTCTAATGTTGTTGATGAATTTAGTAGTTTTATATTGTTGAATTGTTAAAGCTTATTTTATTAAAAAATTTATAACTGGATTACAATAAAAAATCCGACTACAAATTAAAGCAATGGTTTAAAGTATTACGTGACTTTTTATTGCCAAAAACATATGATTTAAAGTATTAAATTACTATTTTAAAAATAGTTTTAATTACTTTGTAATTATGATTTTTTAGTTTTCTTTAAAAAACATATCTATTCGTGAATCATGCTGATCGTTTAAATTATTTTTATGAAAATTTATTGTTACCAGAGTCAAGATAAGATTCGCGAAAAATAATATATTGACGTGACTCCGAGCTGAGTAATTGCATACGTATGCATCTATGTGTTATGGTTACGCTTTTCATCGCGAGAAGAAAAGATTAAAAATAATAAAAATTGGTTAACCGCCTCTAGCGCAGGTTCGCTAACGCATTGTTGAAACGTAATTTTTAAAATCGTATTTTATATTTTGTCACGAGCCTTTCGAATTCGCTACAAAGGTCAATTTATACAAGAATTTTCGCGCTGATCGACCAAATTTGTTACGAGTAAATTCATCTAAAATTTTATATTTTGTTCGAAAGGGAAAAAATATATAAGTAGTCGAACAATAATAAATAAATAAATAAATACTTGAATGAAATTCAACTGTTTGTATCGATGCTTATTTGACAATTTAGGTGACTGTTTGTCATGATGTAATCAAGAGGCAGAACACAGAGTCAATCGTGACAAAATACGTGAATTGAAAAATTTTTTTTTTTTTTTTTTAGAGAGTCCAAATTGAAACATTTTCAGTTTTCAAGCTCAAATTTTACTGTAAGGTAATTAAAAAATTGATTCAATTGCACAGATAAAAATTATAAATTATGTACCTACGAAATAATACAAGACATTTAAATAAAAGTCAATGAATAAAAAAAAAAAAAAAAAAAAAAAAGATAAGTGCGCTGCAAAACGAGTAATTCATAAAAAAATTTTGATTTTGCGGTAAAGTATTTAAAATGAGTCAACGCATGAAGAGAATAGAAAAATAATTTAGTGCACGGGTTTCTGAAAAATAAAGTCATGTTATTAAAAAAAAGTTTGCTAAAAAAAGAAAAAAAAAAAATTGCCACACGTTAATTAGATTCTAGTGATAAAGAAATTGAAAAAATAAAAAATAAAAAATCGGTATAGCTGGCTCTATCGTAGTTTGTAATACCTAAAAATGAAAAGACGAATGTTTGTTGCTGATTTTCTTCACTAACCACGATAAAGAACTAATAAAGCATAATAAAAAAAAAAAAAAAAAAATTAAATAAATAAATTCTAGTCTTCACGAGCAAAGTCATTATCATTATAAAAAAACTTTATTTTGTTGATAATTGTTACGTATGATTTTTCTACAAGCGAAAAACTTGACGAACAAATGTATATCGTTATAGTTCTGCAGAGTCACGTTAAGCTTTATATACGAAAAAAAAAGAAAAAATAAAGAAAAAGAAAATATTATAAATAAGAGTGTGAGTGAGTGTAAATATAGTTAATAAATAAATTAAATTTAGAGGAAAAAAAAAAAGTATGTACACAGTAAGAGGAGAAAGAGAACAAATATATCGATTAAAATTAAAATGAATTTATGATGAAAATGTTATAATGATGAAGAATTATTAAAATGGAGCATGTTCGTGAAATTTAGCGAGCGTTCCGCAAAGTGAAAAAAAGTAAATAAATTTCTTCTAATTCTGCGTTCACACACTGATCGTTTCTTCGTCGACGATTTTCATATGCTACCAAAAAAAAGAAAAAGAAAAAAAAAACAAAAGAAAAAATAAAAAAGTAATGGATAAAAAAAAATTAAAAAAAAATATTTTGTGGTTCTTATTCATACCTTGTCTGAAAATAAAAATTTGGTATCTTCCCCAACAAAATAAAATTTTTAATTGTAAATTAAAATGATTTATATATTTTTAAAAAATCAAGTTTGTTTTTAATGACGAAATAATTTTTTGTTATCTAAAATATCGGAAATTAAAGTTAATTTATTGATAAGAAAGTCAACAAAATTGATTTTATCAATAATTCATCCAATGAAATTTTGTAAAAATCAAATAATAAAGATAAATTACAGGATATTTATTCGAAAAATTAAAGTTTTATTAAAATTTAATAACTTAATCGTCTGCTATATAAGCTCAAAATTTTTTCTTAACAATATTAAACCGCATAAATTTTGACTTTTCATCAGAATGAAGTCTGTTTCGATATTTTTTTTCGCGGTAAGCGCAGTGTCCATGGTAAAGTCCCACTGTTGTTCATCGAAGACGACGATTCACTTCAGACCAAAACGGGAAATCGTCATCGAGGATTTGGCCCCAAGGTTGTACGAAAGCTCCATGGAAGTTTCGCTTCCGTTCAGCAAAAGTTGGCTGGAAGTTAAGGTGTGCGAAGACGGAGAACCAAACGAGTCTGGACACTACTGCGGCACCGGTTCCTGCAATGTTTTCGGCTGCGACTGCGACGGACCCTGTTTGAGCAACGACCGAGGTCTGAATGCCAAGGAAATGTTCGAAGTTAACTACGGACACTTGGTTGAGATCAAATCCAAAGGATGCCACAGACATGGGATCAGACCTTAGGTACTTAAACAGTAGATTTCGATACAAGTGCCATAAATAAGCAATTTATGGTGCGGATTTATCGCTCGCAGTGTCAAATCATGCGTCTGATTGTTTCAATCCATATGTTGACTTTATTTATGGTCAACCTTGAATGGGAAACAGTTAGAAAAATTCAGGATCATTATTTTCATTTCATTTCAATTATTTACAGGGTAAGACTCCATTTCATTATTTATTAAGCATGATAACAACAAAAATTTTGATTGAATTTTTTGAAACATTTTTGGTTATTTAGTTTCATTCCATTTGGATACTGTAAGAAAATAAATGAAATACATACTTATGAATAAAATTGTATCTTGTAATAAAATAGAATACGTTTTTCAAAGTTAATTTAAAAATTTAGGCATAGTTTTTTTACTAAATGTACTATATACACTACCAGTTAGAACAAGATGTAAATAAGTAATTTATTAATTACATTGCATAGTTGAGAACAAAAAAAATTACTTTTTACACTTTTAAATTTGATGATTACTACAATTAATAATTTTCTTTCTAATTAAATTAGTAAAATGTGTTAAAATAGTGATACTTGGATACTTTTCGTATATTTAGAGAAATAAGCTTGTAAATAAAAATAAACGTAAATAAAAAAAAATTTATTCTAATTAAATTCGTAATTTGCTCTTTCTAATTCTATTCAATTAAGGTCGTAAGTCACTCGTAACTTGGATGTAGAGCACAAAATAATCAATTTATTTATAAGTACCTTTAACTGTCTTTCAATTTTGAAAGGCTGCAGAAAAAGGATTTTTTCTCAAATTATTATCATCTTGTAACGAAAGATGAATTTTTAAAAACAATAATTGAGAAAGAAAAAAATTCGACTCCAGGACCAAGATTTAAACCTGGGATCTCCCGATTGCCGGTCGGATGCTTTACCAACTATGCTATACGTGGAGCCGCAGGTCAAATGCTAGTTTGGAAGCGAAATTCCTTCTCTCTCAAATTTTGTTTTTACAAAAAAAATTCAATTTACCTTATTATAAACTTTTTTGTGATAACTAAAAAATGTAGACATAAAGAGGAAATTCATACATTTATACAAAATTAAAATTAATCAAACAAATATTTTATATTATGATAAATTTATTCATCGATAAGCACAATTTAAGAATTCATTGAGTCACTCTCACAAATTTGCAGATTCATAAAGCACACACATTTAAATAAGATAAAACTATCAGTATTCAAACAGTAAAAACATGCAATACATTTGATATTTTTTAAATTTTATTCACACCAAATTGAAACTAAAACTAATCCTGAATTTTCATCACTCAAAATTCACTGAAAATTTCTGATCGTAAGGACGATTTCTTCGATTAAATTTTTTCATCCCTTGTAAAATTAAATTACTCTTCAAAAGCAACTACCGGAAGCCCTAAACTTCAGACCTTGTCTTGTTCTAGTGCTTCTGGGTAATATTGGCAAGCGCTATCGTCGCATTCGGCATTGGTGCCATTTTGATTGCACGTGCAGTGCTTGCATTTCGAAAAAAATCTTCTTCCGGCCGAACACGAGTTTCCTTCTTGATACTCGTCTGAAATATTTTTTTCAGCTTTTAATGAAAAAAAAATTAATTATTAATTTGATGGTATTTACCATTTACTGGAATTATGCAAACGTCTTTTGAGCACTGCGTTAATTTTGATCCAGGACCGCTGCAGTAACATGCGCTGCAAGCCATTAGGAAATTACCCTTTTTCGGGCATCCGTGTTCGTTGAACCATGATTGAGCTGAAACAAATTTTTTAAGTTAAAGACTTACAATGATTTTTATTTTTTTCTTCAAAACTTACATATTAAGGGCCACTCGGTGTGATAGTCAGCTAAAATCATTGAAGCTATCGCTAGAAAGTAAAAAAAAAAATATGTTAAAGTAGAAAAAAAAGTGTTTTAAGTTAGGCAAACGTACTCACTTAATAACGTTAAACAAACTATTTTCATTCCTGCCATCTTAACAATTCAAAAATATTTTCCAAAGAGAAAATATATTTTCCAGTATAGCGAGCTTACTCGAGCTTAATCGATGCCATCAGCCGCCTTATATAGATGGAAAAAATCAATTATGTTAAAAAGCTACGCTATTACTTTGATGAATGTGTTGAGCTCGTAATTCAATTTCCGTAGTCGCTTTTTATCGACGTACTTAAAATGCGGTATAGAAAAGTACTTTTTTTTTATTTTAAATTACTTACCCCCTTGAAGTTGAGAATCTGAATGATAATGACCATTTTTATCGATTTTTTTCAAAAGAATAATATATTTGAACTTGAATATAGTTAATATAAGAATATTAACAAAAGTTTTTTCTTTCAATGCTGGCAATGACAAAACACCCGGTACTAGATGCAATGAAGCGACTTCGAGAAAGAGAAAACACTGAAAACACGCGAAAGTATAGATTAGTTTAAGTTCGCTTCTACCTTTTTTACCTGTAATCGGAAGCGCCACCTGGATGCATCTAAATAATGCACCGAACGCGCAACTTTCTTCCTGTATTCTGTATATCGTTCGGGTAACAAATATTTTTACTTCAAACTTTTGAATGGATTTCAAATAAGTTACAATTAATTGCAGTTTGTAAAATATTAAATTAAAGTTATAATTAACAAGCATACATCGTTATCATATCTTTCATCATTACACTCCTGGCGTTCATTTAAAATACTTCGTTTTTATATATTTTTAAAATCATTCAATGATTTAACACTTCAAATTTCATAATTTATACAAATTTAATGTATATAGTCGAAAAGACAGTTTTATATAGAAGTAAAAAAACAGACTACTACTTTAGTTCTTATTACTTTATTAAGACTTTGAAAATTTTTTATTAATTTTTCATTTTAGATGACCTTTTTGAAGTTTCTCTGAATAAGATAGAATTACTGACTTAATTTTTCAGTTAAGTTATTCGACTGAAATCATTTTGTTGAAACTGTAAAAGAATTGCCAATTATTAATAATTGATCCTGTTTTTTCGCTCTATAATAAATCGTCGGTTTAGATTAAGAACCTGCTATCTCAGCGGGCCAGAGCAAGAACCTGCTATCTCAGCGAGCCAGAGCAAGAACCTACTATCTCAGGGGCCAGAGCAAAAACCTGCTATCTCAGGAGTCGGAGTTAAAAGCTACTATTTCACGGGCCCATTTGGCATCAAAATTTTTTTTCTTTTTTGAAGCGTAGCTTCTATCCTTACGTTATAACTCTGTGACGCTTCAAAAAAGAAAAAAAATTTTGATGCCATTGTTTAAATGGGCCCGTGAAATAGTAGCTTTTAACTCCGAGTTCTGAGATAGTAGGTTCTTGCTCTGGCTTGCTGAGATAGCAGATTCTTGCTCTGGCCCGCTGAGATAGCAGGTTCTTACTCTAAACCGACGAAATATAATAATAAATATAATGACTTTAAAAAATGTGTTTTATAATATTAGAAGGATTCTCTGTTAAAAATTTTTTCAGATTGCAGTTTCTGTATTATAATTTTTTAGTCATTTTAGATCATATAAATGAAATGAAATGAGCCAATAATAATAATGTTCTTTGTTCGCTCTGCTCCCCAATCCCCAACTTTAATTAGGAACTTTCTGAAAAACTAAAACTAGGAATAATTTTTTGTTTTTATAACATCTTTTATACAAAAATAATTGGGATCATCTTTTCTTTTCAACTTAAAAATGAAAAGTTAATGTTTTTTAATCATGATGTGCTTACAATCTTTGCTAAAAGCATGACTTTAGCAAAGTTCTGCAGAACAGACTAACATGTTAATCTGATTTTAGTTTACTGGTATCAGTCATCTACCTACCTCTTTGACCGTATCCGTGACTGATTTGGTAATTATTATAATTAACACAATGTACAGGCACTTGTAGAGACCGTAATGAAAATAATCATTGCTAGCAAAGGTTTCTTTTTTCAGTACAATAGGCTTTGCAAGATTATAAAAAAGATACAGAAACGAATAAGAGCATCGGCTGGGAGTAAAATTCTGATAATTCTTGGCACGTGTCAAACAGCGAAACGTACTGGGGACACTGCCAAAGAAGATGGTTGGCGTCTTGCTCAGGGTCCCCACATTGACAGCTAGCGTCCTCGATGATCCCTTTTCTTGCAAGAGAGGCCGCTGCGTGGTAGTGATCAGCTCGCAGTCTATTTATCGTTGTGATTTGTGAGCGATTTAGGCTAAATTTGTGAAAACAAGGATGACTGCTGCTGGTGACAAAGTACTTGAAATAGTTTTTACCCTTGTGCTGACCAATTGTGGAGTTGAGTTCTGCTGTGTTTTTGTGAGCCTTGAATTAAAAATACTGTATTGAATCTACATAAATGCAAATCATCTAATTTGTTACAATTCTTCAAATATTTCCTGCATATCAAAATATGCAGGAACTAATTCATAGTTTTTTCTTGCAATTGAAAGAGTATCATTAAATATGTTATTATAGAACCAACCATCTGTAATATAAAAGAATTTTGTTATTGAAAGTTCTATTAATCACAATGAACATACTTACAGAAGTCAATAACGATTGATCTAGAGAGAAAAGATTAAACACCGTAAACTTAGGCTTCTTGTGAAGTAAAAAGATTGAATACTGCTTAAGCTGGAAAAAATTTTATTTTTATACTAATGGCAGGAGCGAAAAGATAAATTTTTCTTACTTTTCTGATCACATCTGGATCACTTGACTCTTCAATTTGGTCGCTTACAATATCTACCGCTTTCTGGCTCTGAAAGTGAATGCATCGTCAATAAAAATCCACCAGTTAAAATAAAATTAAATCATTACCTCCACAATCACATCTGCCACTGAATTTGTGAGAAGTGACAGTGCAAAGATCATCAATATTCCATAAACAAAACAGTGAGTATACATGACAGGTTCTAAATTATTTCTTCTCATTACCACAGGTTTAAAAATGTAATAGCCGGACAATATCAAAGACAAAAAAATATGGGAAATGTATACAAAAATTGGTTTGCCATAAAAATTAGATAAATCGTCAGATGTTTTTATTAACATAGAGTAAACATTACGATTATTTGATATTTCTTTTTTCGCGTTCGCCAAGTTTTTGTCTTTGATGCTTCGTTCACTTATTATTGCCAGATTGGCATTGTTGGCTTCAAAAAGTGTTCTCAAAAGCTTCAAAACTAAAACGTATTGCATTACAACTGAGTTTATTGTGCTTACGCATAAGAACATGGCTAAATCACATATCATGAATTTTTTTGAGCACGTTGCAACCCAAAAAATCCAAAATAAAGTACTCATAGTGACGATTTTTCCAGCATCATTTGCTAATTTTTTAGCAAAAGATTCATTGTTTGTAAATTTTCTGATAACGTTTACCTTAAAAATTAATTCTTTTATAATTCTTCTTCGGCTAGCGTAAATAAAAAGCAAGCTTATGGTTTTGACTGTATCCAAACAAGTTAGTATTAAATCGACAATTTTTTCTGATTCGCTGCTGTAGATATCCACTGTGTTGTACAATATCTTAAGGTTGAAGGACTGAATGACTATTGTCAAACAGATCAAGAAAGAGTTGTATAGAAATTGTTTTTTATGCAATATTATGGTAAAATCTGAACTACTATCGCTATCAGAGTCAAATTTTAACGACACCGTCATTATTCCGAATATTTTGAAATAATAATACACAATTTTTATGTATGACCGGTCAGAAATGAATTTAGTAGCCATTTTTTAAATCATGAGATTTATTAAATCGTATTGAAAATAGTTTTAAAAATTTGTAAAAGCTCAAAGGCAATTTTCTAAATTGAAAATATGTACGTGAAAAAAGGATTGATGCCGCATTTACAGAATGAACTTTAATACTTATCTGAATGAGAATGTATCGACCGACTTTTGAAACATTAATGTTCAATCAACATAAAAAATACTCAAAGACTTCTTAATTATTATTAAAATTATATAATTATGATAATATCAACGATTCATAAATTTTTTAAAATTGATGTGGTGTTGGTTTCTTGGTTAGTTTTTTCAGAATCTTTGATCTGCACGAGGATCATCATGTAAGTGGTGATAGAACCTGCAATCTAAAATACAAATGGTTATGAAGAAGATAAAGTTTTTTACAGTTTAACTTACAGACATCAGTAAAGATCCATCTAAACTGAACAAACCAGCTACAGAAAAGTTCACCTTTTGTTGCAATAAGTAATTTAAAAACTGAGTTAGCTAAAAAATTAAATTATTTCACAGCATTATTTTACTAGTTAAGATGTTAATGTATTTTTTTAGTTACCTTATTAAAGAGTATAGGGTTTTGACACTTTTCTAACCACTCGTTAAGAATTACTCCAGTCTTTTTCGTCTACAATTACAAATGTAATTTTTTAAGAAAAATTATTTTCTTTGAACAGATTCAACGTAATAAAAATTTTGACTGTACCTCTAGTCGAATATCAGCTACAGCTTTAGTCAAAATCACCATTGAAATCATGTAGTTTATCATTTTAGTACTGTAATGAATCAAAATTAGCGGGCAGGGTTTTTCTTTCTCCAAAATAAACAATTTTACAATATAATAGGCGGTGATCATGAAAAAAGTGAAAATGTGAGAAGTGCTTGCAAGCATGGGTTGGGAGTAAAAATCCGAAACATCTTCTGACAAATCCAGAAGGGACAAATACGACTTACGCAAGCATGGAAATTTACTCAAAGCTGCGTACTCCGAAGCTTTTGAGTTCTCTTTCAAACTGTCTGAGAAATTTTTATTTATTATTTTCAAAAGATGCCTCAAAGTTTGAATGATCATTCCGTACTGCAACAGCATGGAAGAAATGATCAGGTCACAAATCAATGACACGATGAAATAATCCATAAAGTTTCTTTCGATTATTCCCAATGTTGAAAAAATGAAAGCCCACATGAATGCGACTAAAACGAAATTTTTCAACACCAGCTTTTTTAAACAATGTTCATCACTGAAAGGCTGCAAAAAATTTTTAATGTAAGAAATTTTGTTCAGAATTTTGGTAGCTGCAGCTTGACGAACTGCGAACAAAAACAAAATGAGCACCGCAGCGAAAATTTCTATAGCATTTCTTAGCGTTCTCAAAATTGTGTCAAATTCTACGACTAAGACTCTATCGTGTCCGCATTTGAACAGGTATAGAGAAAATGAAATAATTACGCTGCCCAAAAAAGTATTGTATAAGATACCGTAAGTTGACGAAATGAAAAAAAATCCACTTTTTATTGATTCATAGTATTTAACAGTTGCGAGTCCCATAAGTTTGAAGAAATAATATGTAAATTTCATGATAAACTATGCAAAAATCGAACTTTTAAAATAATTAAAACTTTTAAGCTGTAGATTATAAATATCAATAATAATTATTAAATTAAAGTATGAACGAAAATGTAGATTTTTCAATCACTGAGTACTAAACTGTTCGAACTCGTTGTTAGACTTAGGAGTAACAGGAATTCATCAAATATGATTACTGTCAAATTGTGGGCATCGATGCTTGTTATTAGACTGTAATTAGCTCTAAATATGTGTCGTGACTAGAATGAAGAAATAATCGCTTGAAATTTCATTACTTCATTCGCGATCCATTTCTTTAAATAATGGCTCAATTAAGAGGTTTTGTCGTGAGTCAAAATAGATTCCGGCTTTACCGACATCATACAGTAAATTTTTTTTTATTCATCAAGTTTAAGGACTTACACATTCGTAAAGTTTGTAAGTTCAGATATTCAGATATCTGCTTTTAATTGCTTTGAAATTGTATTAGTATCATCATGTAAGTTGTGATCGAAGCTGCAATCTTAAAAAAAAAAAAAATAATGCATTAATTACTACACATTTTGTATTAAATCAATATCTTACTTTTACGAAAAGAGTTTCATCAACTGAAAAAAACCCAGCAATTGAGAACTGCAGTTTTTGATGCACCAAATAATTTGAAAATTGATTCAGCTAATTAAAAGATAATATTCTGTATTAATTTTTTTTTAAAGATCCATTATATTTTTCTTACCTCGAGAGCAATTTGCAGATGAGTAAAAACGTCATTTGATTTATTGATTATTTTTCCAGTTTTTCTAGCCTAGAAAACCCCTTCACATTAATAAGTATAAAACAAAATCTAATCCCCAATAATTTTACCTCTCGAACCAGTGCTGAGACAGACTTGGTCAGTATCATCAACGTAACGACATAATTGAGAATCTGGATCAAGCAATGAGCGAATACCGGCACAAGCAGGGTATCTCTTTCGATAAATATGGGTTTCATTATGTAGTAGGTGTATAAAGTCAGAGACAAGAAGAAGTAGGTCATGCAAAAAAACGTCGGCATCTCGTAAAACTTTAGGAAATCTTCGGTCGTATCCCACAGAGAGCAATGCAGTTTGCAGAGATACGACACTTTACCAATCTTCGATTCCACGTGCAAACGGTGGTCTAGAACGAACAAAAAATACTCGTTGACGATTTTCAAGAATCTCTGCATCAGATCGAGCAGACCACTGCACTGAAGCATCATCAAGGTCATTATGAGGTCGCAGAGATACACGGACAAGTAGCTGGAGGATGCTTTTGTCTTCACCTGGCCGTTGGGAGTTGACAGGATCACGGCAATCCACACCAGTACTACGATAAAATATTTTCTTCTGACCAGCCACGAATTGTCCCTTAGATGAAGTGACTCCTGGTAGTTTTTCAACCTGTTAGCTATCCGCACTGTTTTCTTCTGGAAGATACAGAACGTTGCCAAAATGTAAACTGAGGTAAGTACCGCGAAAACCGTTCTGAAACTATCGATCATGCGGTCGAAGCAAACTATCGCGGTGTTTTTGTACGCGAATACGTTATTGAAATAGTTAATGATAACTATAAAGACAGCCAAGAGTAGGTTGTAAAATAATCCCAATTTTGAAGAAGCAAACTGGGATTTAACCTGTCGATTTTGTAAGCTCATTGTTGATAGACCGAGTGACTTGAAGAAGTAGTAAGCGTACTTCGTTCGGTACATGTTGCTGAAACTTAATTTTTCGACAATCATTTAAGCTTTTATGACTTAAAAGTTTAAAAAAAAAAAAAAAAGAAGAAGAAGAAATTGTAAAGTAATAATAAAAAAAAAATTGCATAAAAATACAAATAAGACAAAATTTGAGTAACCTAAATTGATTTATGAGAATATGTACATTAATCATTAGTCTAAGCACTCTTTGACATAACTAAAATACAATTTGCTTAAGAAACTGTTAGATAAATAGTTTAAATTGAAAAAACCTTTTAAAACTCAATAAAGTCAAATGATTGAAAAGAGTCAGAATTAAAGTAACAATAATAGAGTGAATATAAATAAGAATTTTTTTAATTAGTTTATACATGAGATTTTTTTTAACGGATAACGCATATTTGAAATAAAACTTCATTCCTCAGAATTAAGGAACATAAGAATTATTATATAACATAAAAAACAATTTTTCATTACTGTAGAAAAATTATGTATAGAGCTAAATTACTTTTTTAGCTTGGTACAGGATTATCAAATACGTTGTAATAGAGCCTGAAATCTAAAATTAACACAACTTTTAAATAAACAATTAATTTATTTTAGAAATTGTATTTTATTTATTCTCACCGCCACTAATAATGACTCGTCAATTGTAAAAAGATTATAAACAGAGAACTTGATATCTCTGTGTAGTAGATAATTCGAAAACTGGCCCAACTTAAAAATTAAAAGTTATTAATAACAAAACACGAGGCATTTGAAAGAAGAATTTACCTGTTGAACAATTTGAACGTTTTGAGCTCTTCCAGAATACTCACTAATGATTTCCCCAGTTAATTTTGACTGTTGAAACGATGAAAATTAATCAATATTAATAATAATTTTTAAAGCAAAAAATTATCGAAAGATACACTTTAAATAATTTTGGTGTACAAAAGGTAGAAACAATTTTATTCAACCAGAGATGCAAAAAAACATTTTTCAAACACATTTTATGAATTATCATTAAACGTATATTTACTACCTCGTTAACAACAGCAGTTGCAGATCTCGTCAAAATCACCAACGAAACCGCAAAGAAAATATACTGAGTTCCACAGTGTAGTACGACTTCAAACGGTATATCAACACTGACCACAAGAGGCTTCAAAACATAGTACGCGTAAACGATCAGCGTTAAAAACACATTCGGTGCGCAGACAAGCATCATTAGAGAGTAGTAACTGGACAATTCTCTGGACAAGTGGCTGATGGCAACGCACAATTCTCTCAGCTGGCTTATCCTCTTCGACTTGAGCCAAACGTTGTCGTAGAAACGGGCATTTCTGCGTATCTCGTGCAACAAACCAGTCGCGTTGAAAATCTGTACCAATCCGGTGTTAACGTTGCGAAACATGTGCTGTACCAGCTTTAGAGAAACGCTGTATTGCAAGAAAACCGCGTTTATCACGAAATGGTAGATCGTTATCACTGTGAAATAATTCAGATACTCTTTTGGCGCGGATGGTATCGTCAGTATCCAAGGTAGGGTCATGAGTACGTTGGCTATCACGACTTTTTTAACTCCCTGAAGCTTCGTGTATTTGAGTTCGAGGCTCCTAGATATTGCACCCACTGCGATCATCTTGTTCACTAGCTTTATCGCGTTTCTTTGGCGGATGCAGGAAAGTATCAGAATGAACACTGCAGTTAATATGGTGAAACTTGTTTGTATCCCGTCGACGATTTTTTCGAAGCCCACGCGACCCGCGAATTCCACGAAAAAAGCCAACCTGATTACTGGATAGCACAGACTTAGGAGAGTCGCGACCATGACCATGTTGTAGATTATACCATACTTGGAAGGGGTGAAGAGCAAACATTGGGACTTTGTGTTTTCATTGAGTTTGATTTCATACGTCATGGTTGCCACTCCGAAAAATTTGAAAAAGTAGAAGAAGTACTTTAGGTAGAGAGGGTTGCAGGGGATCGAAAAATTTGGTGGATTCATATTGAAGTTTTAATAAACACGGAAACTTGAAACATTTGGATCAGTGGATATCATATGAAATTCATATCGCTTAACAACCCATCACTCGTAGTTGTAAAAGATCCACGTTTTTAATTAGAGATAAAAAGACCATGAATGCATGGTAGATAGTAATCTACAGAGTCGTTAACGCAAATTTAAAAACACTGTGTTTATTAAAAACGTTCATCATCGTAAAAAGGTAAACTAAGGATATTTTATGGTTGGAATAATGTATTTAATGGAGTTAAAACTAGTCTTGTTTTTACAATTTTTATAGCTCGTAATTAGTAAAAGCATGATTAAATTTTTTTTTAAGATTCATTGATATTGCAATTGTATGGCAGTATATCTTAAAAATATATTTGATAGAATTGTAGGATTAAATTTTTTTATAGTATACTTAATAAAATGAAGCTTGAGTAAACTTACGATTTATATTGATTGTTTTTAAATTGCCTTTTATCTCATCTGTATGTTTTTATATTTAGTTGATGATTTCATTTATCTTTTTGAGAAGTAATTATCATTCAGCGAGTGATACATAATCAATTTTTTTTTTCATTTGCTCTGAATTGGTACTCAAAAATATTTTTCCCCAATTTCAAAAGATCGATTTTTTACTACTATTTTGAATCTAAACGTGCCAAATTTTTTCAACTAAAATATATTCTTGTCTTTTACTTGACAGAGTATAATCAAATAAGTTGTCATGCTACCTGTAATCTAAAAAAATTTTTTTTAATGAAAATCCAAAACAAATCGTTGCCCTAATTCAGCAACATGCTAACTCGGATTCCATTTAAAAAAGTGCTATCTTATGTTAGATCCCTTTTTCAATGTTTAAGTCGATGTTAAATTAAAAAAAAAAAGATATCCAATCTGTGATAGCATCTTTTTAACCGGAATCTGAGTTAGAACGTTTCTGAAACGGCTCTGAGTTAGCATGTTTCTGAATTAGGGCGTCAAAATGTAAACTCTATTGCTTATCATTACCAGTATGATCAACGATTCATCCAGTGAAAAAAAATTATATACTGTAAATTGTATATTCTTGTGAAGCAGATAATTCGAAAATAGATTCAACTGGAAATTTCAATCATCAACATTATAATCGATGAACAAAAATTTTATAAGTTAAACGAATAACTAACTTGTTCGACAACTCGTGCATTCTGTGTTCTTCCAATGTACTCATTAATTATTTCTCCAGTTCTCTTCGACTGTAAGCTCGAAACATAAAATCATTAAATTCTACTTTCAATAATAAAACAAGTGGGTACCGTATAATTGTCACCTCATTTATGGCATCCGTAACGGACCTCGTCAAGATAATCAGCGAAACTGAAAAGTAAGCGACCTGGCTCATGCAATGAGTAACGTACAATATTGGCAGATCGTTCTTCCCATGGACGAAAACCCTCAGTACGTAGTACGAGTAGATCAGCAGTATCACGAATATGTTCGGAACGCATACCAACATTATGGGCGAGTAGAACCTCGAGAGGTCGGTCGACAGTTGGCTCACCGATACGTAAATCTCTCTCAACTGTGACACTTTCTTGGGTTCGGTATCCGCCGTTTTCAACGTCTCGTCTATGCTGCAGTTGATAATTTCGTAAATGTGACGTATCAGTTTCAGAATCACACTGTACTGAACAAGCATAGCGTTGGTGACAAAGTTGTAACTCAACATGGACATGTCGTAAAAGAACGCGGGGAACGCCGGAACCGGACAGGTTAGGATCCAGAGGGCGCTGGTAATGATGTTCGCGAACAGGACGTACCTAACGTTCTGAAGTTGCCTGTCCTTGGTGTCGAATCTCCTGGACACCGAGCTCACGTCGTTAATCCTGTTGGCTATCTTGATGGCGTCCCTCTGGTGCGTGCAGAATAACACCAGGATAACCGTTGTGGTGAGTATGGAGTATCCCAGGGCCACCAGTTCGACGACCTTTTCGAACTTGAACCCGTTTGAGTAACCCTCGATGACAATTGGAGTGATAGTGAATAGGCTAAGCGTGAAAACAAATGTTATGAGGAATATGTTGTACAGTATTCCGGATGTGGAACGGACGAATATCTGACAGGGAAGTTTGCTGTTCGCGGGGAGCTTGAACGACATTGTTGCGACGCCCAAGAATTTGAAGAAGATGAAAAAGCTTTTGAGGTCGCAGGCTCTGCATGGCATCGCCAAGCCGTTGGCTATTACTCTTTGGGTCGCTTCACACATTGTGGAGGCTGTAAAAGAGAATAGGACCAGCTGAAGCAATCTTTAGAAAAATAAACAAATATTTAAACTAATTTTTTCAGGAGTTGCAATGTGAAAATTATGTTTAAGATTTTTTCAAAGATTGTTGTTATTGATGAGCTTTGTTTTTAAAATCTTTATTCATTCCACTTTATTGAAAAGATAAAATTTGATTACTTTTACTATACAGTTACGCTTTTTAAATTTTACGGAAGTTTTTAGAGGTTTGTAACATTAGATAATTAAAAACATTTAATAAAGTGTAAAAACTATGGGTAACTTGAACTATTTTTCATCGTTTATGAAAAGTAAAGTAAAGAGCCATATAAACATGATTAGATTAAAAGAAGATAAAATGTAATAGTGCAAATGTAAGTATTGATTTCGATTTGAGTATGAAAATTAGTTTGTGACAAGATAACATCTCAGAAGTTCTTCCTTTTATTTCAAGTAGACTTAAACAACTGAATCTTTAACTAAATTTTTGATAATACTTTTTTATTGAATAAAACTATATTCGATATACGAGTGATAAAAAAAAAAGCTATCATGAATGGCTAAGCTACGACATTCATAGATTGCTTATTTATCGCAAATTTATATCGAAATCTACTAATGTACGAAATCTACTAATCAAAGATTAAACTTCTGAAAAATATTTAAAAAAATTTTTTAACTCTCCTATTTTTTTAAGTTTATTTTAATTGTTTATAAGTTATAGCGCATAAATTATAAGATCATTTGACCTCTGTTTTGTCTCTTCTCATCTGAAAGTTTCGGAAACTTAGACATCTGGGAGTTTACACACAAAAGCGTAGTTTGCGGTGTGAGATGACAAGTTTTTGTAGGAGAAGCTTAAATTATCCTCACTCCGTTGTAGTTGACGCTTCGACAAAACATAATAATTTATCTTTACGTTGTTCTCCTGAAGTTTCAAAATTATTTGAAATTATTAAAAAAAAAAAAAAAAAAAAAAAAATATTTTTAAAAAAAGTTGCGATGGACAAAAAAAAGGACGCCTTTTTTAGGAGCCTCCAGCTGCAAAAGTTTTCTCAAAAACTATCAACATCCCAGGTTCAGAACTCTTCACATCTTTTTAGAATTTGGTAATTGAATACTTTTGTGTGATAATTTTTGAAAATATATTAAAGCGTTTGAGAAATTTTTGAATGTATGGGTGTCAGCGACACACGCTTTGCGGTGCCTGAATGCTTGGATGAGACATTTTTTTTTGTTTAACGTTTCGCTATTTCATTTATTTACTGGCATGCATTGAGTCTGACTTAAATATTTTTTTAGTTGATTATTCATCGATTGTTCCTTACTCATTGTATCATCAACAAAATCTTGTAAACTTGGGAGGATAGTCATCAGCGGGAAAACTATTTTCGTAAGTAGTGCTAAATATTTTTAATTGTTAGTTTCATTACTAGTTTTCGGTACAAGTTAAATTTTCTAATCTGTTTTTGAATTCTGAAAAAAAAGTTTTCTCATTTTGATCGTCAAAAAATTTATTATTTTTCCTAAATTTTTCGTAGATTAAAAAAAAATTCAACAAAAAACTTAATTCAAAATTCTGCGAAGCGGGTTAATTTGTCAACGCCTGAAATAAAACAATTTTTTTTTTTTCAAAAATTTCGAGCAAGTATGATGAAAAAGCCTAGGTCCAATCTCTTTGCTCAAGC
Source organism: Encarsia formosa (assembly GCA_038277355.1). Lineage (NCBI taxonomy): Eukaryota > Metazoa > Arthropoda > Insecta > Hymenoptera > Aphelinidae > Encarsia > Encarsia formosa. The sequence goes on along the minus strand of CM076185.1, from coordinate 2,997,758 downwards.
CAAACTACTAATATATCAATAATCATTCATTTGCTCTAACACCGACATGGTTCTGCTTTGAATGTCTTCATATTTATTGTTTATTGAAATTTCTATTTGATTGCAACATTTAAATTACCAGTTGTGAAAAAAAGTTTTTGTTAAGAATGACGTAAGCGCTGAACTAGTCTGATTGAACGCGTACAAAACAGCTGTTGAAGTGCATTATATTCGGTAAACCTTGACCAGGCCGATCTCAACCTTCACTCCGTCTACAGTGTAGTTTCGTCTTCGGGTTGTTATGGTTTCACAATCTTGAAATTCCGGTTTCCCAGTACGCATGACACCTGCAGAGCTTTAAATCGTATTTATTATCATCCGTCTCTTCCGCATCCTTTTTTTTTTGTCTGTCTGTCTGTTTAATCAAACCGGTCCACTCAATTTTCTTAATTGTTTATTTAATTTAAATTAACTTGAGTACCACACTAAAAATCTTCAAAATTCTTAGCATCTTATAGTACTAATTTATCAATTATTCAATTGTTTATAAACTATCAAAAACGTTATACATAAAAAAATTTATGTATAGACTCTTTATAATTCCAAATACCTGCTTATAAAATATTTGGTCCCCTGCTTAATTATCTCTGCCACAAAACCAAAAAAAACCAAATAAAAAATTAATAAAAATAAACCTTGCCGTTTGAAAATGAGCCCGACACCTTGAATTCATTTTTAGTGGTGGGGAGGGGGGAAGCCGAATATTCAAGTGGCTGGACCCGGGTTGTAGTAGTGGGAAAAGAGAGAGTCGAGCGCTGATGATCCCGAATCAAGGCTCAGTTGTACATCAAACACGAGACGTGCTCACGTTTAATTTGGTCTTTTTAAATTTCTTCAACACCATGCGTCGCGCGCGTGGAATTTTGTGTTTTTGATTCGAATGGTAATGTCTTCTTTGTGTGAAACGGGTTTTTTTTTTAAATTATTGTGAGGTGACAATGATTTAGAATTTTTTTATTTGATGTAAAATTGTGTATAAAGTAGTGTTATAAACAATCGTAAGAAGGAGTTGCCGAAAATATCAGTTTCTGTTGAATATAATAATTATTTGGCAAATAAAATTTACTTTTAATTTTAGTTTATTCAAGACGTGTCAGTATAGAAGTTTCAATTAATCTGTCTTAAATTGATTTCTTAAATTTTCAATCTTAAATTTTGAGTAAAAAACTGTGCTTTGTATTTTAAAATTGGTGCCTAAACGCGGCTAATCGTAAAAAGTTTTTTTTTACTCGATCGATTAATATTGAATTTTTATTTGTAAAAATCAATTTAAATAATTCTGAATTAAGTTAATCTCACAAAATATAAATGATATTTATTCCGGATTCCAGTTTCTTCAATGTCAAAAAAAAAAAAAACTTTAACTTGACATTTTAATCTGTTAGGATATAAATATAAATCTTATTTATTATGTTTACTAAATAGATGTATTTTGCAATCGTAGATGAACACTTGGGAAAAAATGTCGAGTCATCCTTTGAAATTTGGGATCCTTACAATTCTAGCTTTAGCCTTATCTGTTAATGGTTACGAGCCTGATGCAGTATGCCGTAACGTTCAGTGTGAGTAGACTAATTTTTGTTTATTTTTTAAAATTTTATTCAAAAATATTCCTAGCAACTGCAAGTTTTCAAATCTTAAAAATATGTTTACATTTAAATAATTTTTTCTTTCTTCCAATTTCGTAAAAAAGATTAAAATAAAATAAAAATATTTGCGTTTTATTGATTTTTTATATCCCCAGTTTATGTATTTTTTTTCATAAAAATTTTTACTTTGACAGATCTAGACCCTTACGTACTAGATAAACCAGACCTGGTCGTAATCAAAAGCGCAGTTACGCCGGATTATCGTCGAAGATATTGGTCAGCGGTTTGTCACGTTGGTGCAAAGGATTACACTGGTCAGTTGAGATTCAAGCACGATGGCTCTTACGATAACAAATTTGAACTGGATTCTCGAGAGAGAACCCTCTACAAGGCTCAAATGAACAAAATCCAAAAAATCAATTTGGAGAACCGGAAGAGCTCGACTCTTAAGTTTCCGGTCGATGACAGCGACACGATCAAGTCCATAGCTCTGGACTGGGTTTCGAAAAATTTGTACTTCTTTCACGATGGAGATCTCAAAGTGCTCAATCTCAAAGAAAACTCGAAGTATCCGAAAAACCTTACGGTTTTGGGTAAAATTAATAAATTCGAACCGGTGATTAAAGTATCCCCAAATACGGGCTATTTAATCATAAAAAACAGTAGTAAGTATGAAACTACGGTTTGACTATAGTTCAAGATTCACTTTATCCAATTGTTTTATTAAAAACTACAACTTTATAGAACAGCATAATATGATTTTGATATCAACGTAATAATGAATATTCAAAAAACTGTTTTTTAATTTAATACTTCTGAGAATACAAATAATTTTTTTGAGCCATACAAAAACTTATTATATTTGCACAAGAGCAGATAAAAAGTCACATTTTCACTGGAATACCCTAATGCAAAATATATCATAAATAAAGTAAACATTTTTTATGCTACAATTATTGTTGGTGATATAAATGTTAAGAATCAATTATTCACTGTTTCAGGTCACACCATTACCAGGTTTGACCAGGATGGTACCAAGCCTTACGTGCTGTACAACAACTCCACGGTCACAATTTACAATATGGTCCTCGACCACAACGAGAGCAGCATCTACTGGACGGAGTACGAAAACGTAAAGCCTTACAAGACCCAGATTCGTTACACGAGCCTCAACCAAACTGGCTCAGCCAAGACTTTCGAGGTCGTCAACCAAACCAACAGCTTATGTCTAGAGCACCAGTTGGCAGTTGACGAAAAGTACATTTACTTCGTTACCAGGTCGCACGACGCGAACTTGGGGTCGGAGTCAAACCACCTCCAGAGGGCCAGAAAATCCGACGGACTCTTCGATAACCGTTTCGACGTCACCGAGAACAAGTACCTCTACGACGGAAGATTCAACAGCGTCATGGTCCTCCAGGGACTGGCCCAAAAGGTGTCCAAGGACCATCCTTGCAGAGAAGACAACGGCGGGTGTTATGGATTTTGCGTGGCTGTTCCGCATGGCCAGGGATTGACCAGAAAATGTATAGAAACTGGCGAGATCAGCAGCTTTGGGAAATTCTTCAGATGGCTCAGGGAAGTTGTGTAGATTAATGTGTTTTTCAAGAATTGATGAATTGATCGATCTTGAAACTTGTAAATTAATAATTTTGATAAGAGTTTTATAAAAAAATAATAATAATAAACTTATTCTGTTACATTTATAAATCAAAATTATATGTATTTCTTACAAATGAATTTTCATGAAATTTATTTCAAGGTGAGAAAAAAATCCTTACGAAACTTTTCTAACGAATAGTGCTGGTATTCTTCTATTTGAAGCGCGTTTAGCATGACAAATAGATTTTGTTGTGGCGCATTTACTAAGTGAGAAAAAAAATAGGTAACTGTGATTCCTATGAAAATTACTCTGTTTAAGCTTTTAAATTATTTCAAAATTTGATTCTTGCCTTTTTCTGTAAATTTACCATTTCTTTAGTACTAAAAGTTTACAAAATTATATTGAAATAAAACGCAAGCAGGAATAAATATTTGTTTTTTCAAAAAACTTTTTTATTTCTTTCAACAATCATTGTTGCACATTTCAACAAAAATATGATGATTTCGTTGAGTTAATAATAATTTTTTTTACTGCGTTTGCATTCTTGAGTGTAACAATCTTTAATACCTAAAACAAAAGAAGATTTTCATGTAAATTTTTAAGTTTATAAGTTTAAAATCAAGTTTAATTTTTAGTTTTATACACAATAAATGTGAAAAATTGAAAATTTAAAAAAAAAAAAGATTTTTTTTTTTTTACGTAGTACAAGCAAGTTAATTTTGAAACGTTTTTTTATTACCAGATTCTTAAAAAAAACAATTGAGTGAAACTTTTGAAAAATTTTTATTTATTGATTAAAAAATTAAAATTGAAAACCATTGATAAATTTTATAAAGTTAATTTAATGTGTTCTACTCAAATATCTTACCTTTTGGTTCCGCTACACTACTTGTGATCATGATGCAAATAAAAGCAGTGACCAAGTGCAAAAAAACATTTATGATTTTAATCATTTTTGGTTTTTTTTATTTTATTGTAGTTATAAATAAATTTTTCAATTTTTTTTTCTATTTGATATTTCTTAAGAAACTATTGAGTTTAGTTTTTCATCAAACTTTATATATTGACTTTTATCAAATCGCACTTGCAAAAAATTGTGAAATCTAGAGGACAAAGTAAAGTAAAATTATTTTCAAAACTAAATTAATGCAGAGTCATGGTCTCGAACGGCAATAGTAACAATATATCAACTGTTAATATTATGTGAATTCATACAACAGTGTTCAAGTAATAATTTTTTACAAAGTTGAGCCTAATCAAACTTAAAGAAATGACTGAATTTTAAGAGAGACACTCGCTTTGTTTGAATTGAATTAGCGCAAAATCACGATTACTACAAAAATAATTTTAAAATTTGTTTTTCTCAAAGAACATATTTTTAATAGTTTGTAATAGCTTCAAAGTGTCTTTATTTTATAAAAAAAAATTTGTTTTTTATTAAAATAAGGTAAATATACTGGCACTGCGAAGAATACGTTGTTACTGAAATTTTTTATCCAACCTCGTACTTACAAAAGTATTATAAAGATATTATTAAACAAATAAATGACAGAAAAAATTCATATCTGTAATATTTAGTGTAATCTGGTATACTATGACTATTTAAAATAGTACAATAATCAAAAAAAGTAATTATTATATTTAGATGATATCTTTCAAGACTTTTGTATTTCTTATTCAAATTTATTTAGTAAAGTGTGTATTTAACAAATACTTTTACTACTTCTACTTATAGATAATCATTATGGGTTTTGTTCGTCATTTTTTGGACACATGACTTTGTTCTGTTAAGTAATTTCAAACTTTGCTGAAAAATTATGTAACATTAGATAAATTTGCTTAGAAAGTTGGGTTTCAACTTGAAGGTTGTCCAAGTAAAGCATTCTTCTCCTTTTCTGCTTCATTAAAATTCCGCGATGATAATCACGCGATTTCTTTCAAAATATTTCTACTGTGTGTTTTTAAACGTAAGATCTAATTTACACACAAATTATGTAAACTTTGATAATTCTAAAACCTCGTATAATTTGAAGTCAAGTTCAGAGCTCTTGAATGATTTTTCTACCTGCTTAGGCTTATCAAAGTTTTAAATTCAAACTACCAAGTATGCATCTGTTTATGATTTCTTAAAATTATTATTTTACACAATAAAAAACAACTGAATAAAAAAAGTTCAAAAAATGATTTATAAAAAAAAAAAAAAATCAAAAACTCAAATCAGTGTTTTGAAACGCACAATTCCAACGCATAAAAGCAACGAGCTCAATATAATATTGACTTTCTGTAATGAAGCTATATTTTCCACTGGTTTCATTTCTCCGTCTTCGCCTTCTTGCCAACCTTGATCTCGACCTCCACTTTCTTCCTTACTAGATTCAGGTTGAGGTTCCTCAACAGGTGCATCTTCTGGTGCAGGTTCATCAGCAGGTGCATCTTCAGGTTTTGGTTCATCAGCAGGCGCATCTTCTGGAGCAGGTTCATCAGCAGGTGCATCTTCAGATTTTGGTTCTTCAACAGGTGCATTTTCTGGTGCAGGTTCATCAGCAGGTGCATCTTCAGGTTTTGGTTCTTCAACAGGTGCATCTTCTGGTGCAGGTTCATCAGCAGGTGCATCTTCAGGTTTTTCTTCTTCGGCAGGCGAATCTTCAGGTTCAGGTTCTTTTGAACCATTCGATTGACCATTTACCAAAATGACTATGGAAAAAATTAGTATTTATTTTTATGAGCACATAAAGGTATAAATTTTACAGAGTTATTTGCAAAGATAAACGTATATTATATAGTAAAATTGTAAAAATTTAGTTTTTAAATATAGCAGAAACTCGAAAAATTTTTCAAAGTATTCTAATCATATTTTACCGGATAATTAAATTTATTATGTATATATACATGTTGATTTTAATTTTTAAGACAGACATATGTTATTATAATTGTTGTTAAAGCAAAACAGTAGAATATTTTAATATTTTAGAGACCTTTTTTTTAATATTGCTAAAAACTATGAGAAATATTGAAAATTTAATTTATTTTTACCTTGGACAGCCATCAAGGATAGAACGAGTATTTTGCTTATTTTGAATTTCATTATTGGTAAATAAACTCTGGCCAGCTCGAGATGATATGTTATATTTTATTTTTCCTCAACAGTTTTATATACATACAATGAGTAAGTCCTATTAAGAATTACGGAAAGATCCAGCTCTTATCAATTTTATTTGCAAAACTTGATCTGCAATAACGTTTTCGTCAGAAGTACCAAGAAGTTTTTATGAGAAAAAAGAATTAAAAAATTTCCATGATAATGTTTTGAATAATTTCTAAAAACATTGAATCATTGAAAAAAATTCATAAAAAACTGTAGTAAAAATTCCTATTAAAAAAACAACATTTAACGCAAAATTACTATTTACTTAAATTACATTGGCAGTTCGTCAATTACATTGATCTGCGTTTAATAAAAATACTCTTTATTCATATTATCCCTACTTTTTTTAATAGATCAGAGTTATTCGCATTTTTGTTAATAGATAAATTAACGTAAGTTTTTTTTACTAATATTGAGTAAAGTATTTTTTTTACGAAAATATTTACAAAAAACTTATTTTATAATAAACCAAATTTCAAAAAAATTATTTGTGAAGATGATAAATAAATTAAAGTTTTCCTTTCGTGTTAATTTACAATTACGCATCTTGTCTAATCATAATAGAAATGTTTCCTTCGCGGTATTTAATTTTTCCTCGATTGAAAATTTGACTCATCGTGATCTATTTCATAGAGATAATAGTTTACTAAGTATTAAGTAAACAAAATTTTAAGACATTGTTAAATACAAGTTCAAACTGAAAAACTATAAAATCATTTCAAGTAGCAAATTAGATTAAGCGCTAGTTTTTTAATTGGCGTTGATTTTATTTTTAACATCGGGGAAGCACAAGGAAAACCACAGATGGAACTTTTAAAGAGGAAACCTATTTCTTCATTGAACCTATAAAAGCGGATGAAAACTCTCGGTCTGTATCAAAATAGTAGTTTAATTACCGATCAAGAGTGTCGAAAATTTTAAAATGTTTCAAACAAGAATTCTTTTTTTTCTTCTAATCCTTGTTACCCTAATGATCATGGACAGTAAGTTCGATAAAATTAGATGTTATTAGTTACAATTGGTTTTGAAAAAATAAAAAATTACGGTCTGTAAGGGTATAATTTCAACAACTTCTTGTTATACTTATATAGTTTTTATTTATTTTTGCATAATAACAAACCAATTTTTTGATATTTAATAAAATTTTGAAAAATTTCATTAGCATTGTTTATCGAAATAGTTGAATAAGAAATGTTTATAATGAAATAGAACAAATTTTAATTAAATTTATAATTCTGAAAATTTCAGCCTTGGGTCACAATAAAATAAAAATATTGAAAATATACAACAATAAAAAAATTAATTAATATTTAATAAGTTTGTAAAAGATCATTTCAATTTACAGCGAATGGAGAAATTTGCATACCATTCATCTGCAAAGTTGCGTGCAAACGAGGTGTAAAAGGTCATTGCGTCGGTAGAGGATTAAATGCACGATGCGTTTGTTAATGACGTAAATTTTTATCAATGTCATAAAAATGGTATTAGTTTTTGAAATTAATCGTTTAAAAAAATAAACAATAATGTAAAAATAATTTATTTTGAACAATGTACTGATTAAAAAGTTATTTTTATTAAAAAAATTATGATCAAAGTGTGGTTTCATTTGTTTATAAAAATTAATAATTAACTACGAACAAATTTTACAAAAGTGTTTCAACTAATAACTAACACAAAATATTATTGTTTAATGACTTCAGAAATTAAAAAATTTCATTTTAAAAATAATATTACTGATTTACAGGAAATTAAATAAGAGCATGTAGGAAAACTGTGTTGTTTAAATTTATTTACATCATACCTGAAATATAGTCATCATTGTTAAAGTTATCATATGATTTAACAAAAGTTTCACATTAATTTGAAAGAACAATTCTTTTTAAAAAAAATAATAATTTAAATATAATTTTTACTTTTCTCTACTTGAATTATAGGTTATTGTACACAGTGTAAAAGACTTATTTTAATTTTTCTTAACTAACACATACAAAAAGTTTACTTACTACAATAAAATTAAGTTGACTATAAATGAGCCTTGTTAAAAATAAATTATAGGAAAAGGTAACCAACTCATAATCTGTTTACCAATTTCTTAACATTACAATATATTTTATAGAGTTTAATTTAAATTTCGGCAACTACTTAAAAAAATAATTTGAAACTAATATCAGTACTTTATATTCTACTATCGTCCAAGGATTGATTGATGCTGTTACCATCTTCACCCAACATTTCCTGAAAAAAATTTATGTTGAATTATTCTTTACCTTGATTGATAAAATAGTATTGGAGATTATTTTACTTTAAATGATTCTTAAAAATTTTTTATTATCTAAATAATTATTTTAGAAACCCACCTGTAAAACTTCCACTAGAGCTCTGGATTCGTCAAGCATTTCTTTATACACCTGAACTTGATCAGACAAAATTTTATTTTCTTCCAAGGCATCTTGTAAAGCAACCCGCCTTCTTTCAGCCAAAACTTTCCAGTAACTTTTCTTTGGGCTTGCTGAAAAATTAATACAAATTGTAAAATCCAAGATTTCTCAATTTTTAAAGTAATTATTAAAAAGAATATTTATTTCTTACCCTCTGAAGTCAGGTCATCAGTGGTAATTTTATCTTCTGCTGGAGGTTCAGTTTGAATACATTGGTCTTTGAAAACTTTACCAGTCTTTTTGGTGCTCTGTACTTTTTTGGATTCAGTCTTTGTTTGATTTGTAACTTTCTTGGGTGAAACATCTTTCCTCACCGCAATTTTGCTCACACTTTTGTTTACATCGTCCTTCATTTTACCAGACATCTCACTGTCAAAATTAAAACAAAACATTTAATAAACAAAATTGAAAGATTAAAATTGAAAGTCATAATTCAATGAAATTAATACTTACTTCTTTACTGGGATCAAACTTTTTCCCGTGCTTGATCGAAGTTTCCTTCCAGCACCAACCAAATTTTCTTTATCAGTAGCTGCCGGTTGTAGAACGTGAAGAGTTTTTCTACTCATTTTGTCCTGAAAATAAATACGTTACTCGGGTAAATTCAAATGGAAATTTTGGTTAGAAAAATATTTTGACTTTCGGGAGAGCACAAACCTACGTGTTTCCCAGACATTCATACAGCGGGTAGCATCGCACGCGTTCAATAACAAAATTCGCGAACAGTAATTAGTAAACAAAGTTTATCATAAAGGAAAACACTGAAAATTAAAGCCGCAGACTTTTAAATAATAACGTACACCGGACGAAAACACGCTTTCCCTCGTTTGATTTACACAGCTGACCTACGACCGAAGCCAGTGATGAATTCGAGAAAGCGGACATGGGGACAAAGCGGTTACTTCAGACCGTGAAAGCTCGACCAAGAGGTTATTTCAGATTGCTAGGGGTTCTGTGTGCTAAGGTTAAAGAACATTCGAATGTTTTTAAAAATACTAAATTTATTACAAAATTTGTATTACGAAATTTATACGATTGATTCATTTAAGTTTTTTTCATAAATAAATATTTAACCATTCCCCCAAGCTGTAAAACTCAAGAACCCTGAGAGTTCGGATTATTTCAATAAATAAAAAAATTAATGAATGATTCCCCACCACTGAACCCACGAAAGTTTGTGTGAACAAGTTTAATTTTTTACCAAATAAATAACTCCTCAAGCACTGAACCTTGAAAACCCTGGGAATGCACGTTTAATTTTTTAATAAACTAATGATCTCCCAAGCACCAAACCCACCAAACCCTGGGCGTCTAAGTTTCATTTTTAACTCAATAAATAATCCCCCAAGCAATAATCCTTAGAAGCCCTGGGTGTGCAAGTTTGATTTTTTAATAAACGAAGGATCCCCCAATTACTAAACCCTGGGCATCCGAGTTTAATTTTTAACTAAATAAATAACCTTTAAGTAATAAACCTTGGAAACCCTGGGAATGCAAATTTAATTTTTAAATAATTAAATGATCCCCCAAGCTTCAAACCCACAATACACTTGAATTTTTAAATGAACAAATACCACAATACCACAAGCTCTAAGCCCACAAAACCCTGGGCTTCCGAGTTGAATTTTTAAATGAACAAATAATCCCCCAAGCTTCAAATCCTCAATGCCATGGGGGCCCCAGTTCAATTTTTGAATAAACAAATAATCCCCCAAGCTCCAAACCCACGAAACCCTGGGCTTCCGAGTTCAGTTTTTGAATAAATAAATGATCCCCCAAGCTTCAAACCCACAATGCCCTGGGCTTTCAAGTTCAATTTTTGAATAAATAAATGATCCCCCAAGCTTCAAACCCACAATGCCCTGGGCTTTCGGGTTCAATTTTTAAATGATTCAAATCTTGAATAGTGGTAGCTTCTACTTGATGAAGATTAAATATCATTTTTAGGAAATAAATAAATACACTCTTTTTATAGAGTAGTTAAATCTTCACTTTATTATTGTTTAAAAATATTTGGAAAAACCATTACATAAGTTTCACCACACAGTGGCTTCTTCAGACGGTAATCATTCAACTGATTGATAATTAGTTTTGTGAGAGAATATATACAAGGTACATCGTCGTTAACATCATACACACACTTACAGCTTTCACAGATAGTTTCGTTTACAAATATAAAAAGGGGGGGGGGGGCGGGGAGTAGGGAGACAATCAAAACAATGTTAACGACGATGTACCTTGTATTTATTCTCTCACAAAACTAATTATCAATCAGTTGAATGATTACCGTCTGAAGAAGCCACTGTGTGGTGAAACATGTGTAACGTATTTTCCAAATATTTTTAAACAATAATAAAGTGAAGATTTAATTACTCTTTTAAAAGAGTTTATTTATTTATTTCCTAAAAATGATTCAAACTCAGAATACCCTTGGCTGCCAAGTTCAATTTTTGAATAAATAAATAATCTCCAAAGCTTCAAACACACAATGCCTTGGGCGTCCGAGTTCAATTTCTAAGTAAACAAATACTACTCCGAGCTCCAAACCCACAATGCCCTGGGCACCAGAGTTCACGTTTTAAACTAATAAACAATCCCCCAAGCTCCAAACCTACGAAACCCTGGGGTTCCGAGTTCAATTTTTAAATAATTGAATGATCACCCAAGCTTCAAACTAACAATCCCCTGGGCGCCCGATATCAATTTTTAAATGAACAAATAATCCTCCAAGCTCCAAACCCATAATGCCCTAGGCGTCCGAGTTCAATTTTTGAATAAATAAATGATCCCCCAAGCTTCAAACCCACTTATTTAAAAATTGAACTCAAAAGCCCAGGGTTTCGTGGGTTTAGAGCTTGGTGGATCATTTATTTATTAAAAAACTGAATTCGGGAGCCCAGGGTTTCGTGAGTTTAGAGCTTGAGAGATTATTTGTTAATTCAAAAATTTTACTCAGGAGCCCAGGGCATTGTGGGTTTAAAGCTTGGAGGATTGTTTGTTCATTTAAAAATTGAACTCGGAAGCCCAGGGCTTCATTGTGGATTTGAAGCTTGGGGGAACATTAATTTATTCAAAAATTGAACTCAGAAGCCCAGGGTGTTGTGGGTTTGAAGCTTGGGGGATCATTTAATTATTTAAAAATTTAACTCAGAAGCCTAGGGTTTTGTGGGCTTAGAGCTTGGCAGATTATTTATGTATTTAAAAATTAAATTTAGAAGCCCAGGGTATTGTGGGTTTGAAGTTTGTGAGATCGTTCATTTATTCAAAAATTTAACTCAGGAGCCCAGGGCATTGTGGGTTTGAAGCTTGGGGGATATTTATTTATTCAAAAATTGAATCTGGAATCCTAGGGTATCGTGTTTTTAAAGCTTGAGAGATTATTTGTTAACTTAAAAATTTTACTCAGGAGCCCAGGGCATTGTGGGTTTAAAGCTTGGGGGATTGTTTGTTCATTTAAAAATTGAACTCAGAAGCCCAGGGTATTGTGGGTTTGAAGCTTGGGGGATCATTCAGTTATTTAAAAATTGAACTCGGAAGCCCAGGGTTTCGTGGGCTTAGAGCTTGGCGGATCATTTATTTATTCAAAAATTAAACTTGCATTCCCAGGGTTTTCAAGGTTCAGGGCTTGGGGTATTATTTAATTAGTTCAAAATTAAACTTGCACGCCCAGGGTTTTGTGGGTTTAGAGCTTGGCGGATCATTTATTTATTCAAAAATTAAACTTGCATTCCCAAGGTTTCCAAGGTTCAGGGCTTGGAGTATTATTTAATTAGTTCAAAATTAAACTTGCACGCCCAGAGTTTCGTGGGTTTAGTGCTTGGGGGATTATTTATTTAGTTAAAAATCAAACTCGGGCGCCCAGAGTTTTGTTGGTATAGTGCTTAAGAGATGATTCATTGAGTTAGAAATGAAATTTAGATGCCCGAGGTTTCGTTGGTATAGCTTGGAGGATTATTTATTTAGTTAAAAATTAAACTCAGACACCCAGAGTTTCATGGGTTTAGTGATTGGGAGATCATTTGTTTATTAAAAAATAAACTTGCCTTCCCAGGGTTTTCAAGGTTTATTGCTTGGGGGATTATTTATTGAGTTAAAAATGAAACTTTGACGCCCTGGGTTTCTTGGGTTTAGTTCTTGGGAGATCATTTGTAAATTAATAAATTAAACTTGCATTCCTAGGGTTTTCAAGGTTTAGTGCTTGGTGGATTATTTATTTGGTAAAAAATTAAATTCGTTCACACAAACTTTCGTGGGTTTAGTGGTGGGGGGAATCATTCATTAATTTTTTTATTTATTGAAATAATCCGAACTCTCAGGGTTCTTGAGTTTTACAGCTTGGGGGAATGGTTAAATATTTATTTATGAAAAAAACTTAAATGAATCAATCGTATAAATTTCGTAATACAAATTTTGTAATAAATTTAGTATTTTTAAAAACATTCGAATGTTCTTTAACCTTAGCACACAGAACCCCTAGCAATCTGAAATAACCTCTTGGTCGAGCTTTCACGGTCTGAAGTAACCGCTATGTCCCCATGTCCGCTTTCTCGAATTCATCACTGTCCGAAGCGCCACCAAGAGTCGAGCTGCACATGCGCAAGTCCGCCAATTTTTCGCAGCAAACAGAAGCAGACAGAATTGTTTTTTGTTTATATTTTCAATGGTAAATAAACACTTACGTAAAAAGCGATTTTTAAAGTTCTATAGCAAACGTACATTAGATCAAGCGATTAGATATTGAAATTTGAATTTATTTCAGGGCAGAATATCAAAATCTGTTCCTACATTTATCGTTTGGTTACACAAAATTCCGTTACAAATTTTCCCATGTATTTATATTATGCAAGATTCAAACTTGTGGCTTGATAATTTTTTTCGATTCAAGTTTAAAAAAGATCGAATTTGTTAACTAAGCATGATCATTAGCAAATATGACTAGAGCAAGACTCAAGAGAAACTTTTGTTTATCAAACTGAACTACCTAGGTTCTCAACGTATGTCAGGGATGAAAACTTGCACTCTTATATATTTTCATGAGCCAAAAACAAATAAGTAAAAAGTACTCACTTTTGCGACATTTTTGTCGACGTCGCTCTTCTTGTTTACCACTACGGATTTGTTTTCCTCGCTACGGCGACGAGTTCCCACAGTAGATTTTGGCTTCTTCTCGAACATTGTGAAATTGCAGCTCCGCAGGAGCCAGGACCCAAACAGTGACTGAACTGTATTGGAGAAATTTCTTTGTACCGCCCCCAACGGCTAACTCGAGGGCAGGGGGTTCAAATGTTCTGCAGCAGAGTAGTTGTCTGCTGAGTTAGCTGTTTGGGCCTTTCGTTTCATTTATTTTATTTTTTTATTTTATAGTTTATTATCAGGTTTTTTAAATTTTCTGATTAATATTCAATTTTTGTCAGTGAGAAAAATTTATACAGTTTGTTAAATAAAAAAAGAAATGTATAAATAAAAGAAAATATGTAGCTAAATATAATTCTTTAAAAAATGTTATTTTACGCGGAGTGCGCTAATATTTCAAGTGTCGATGAATAGAATGAAGGTTTAAATTTTTAAAATAAGTTCAGTAATTTTTTTTGTTTATTTGAAACATATTTACAAAACAAATATTACAAGCAATTTAAAAATTCATATTCAAAACAATGATTATTGCTAACCAGTCGTACAACCTTATAACTAACTAAACAAATAACTTTATTGAATAATGCCTTTTTCAAAATATTAACTTTTTTTTTTAATTCTAAAGTCTTGTTTTTGTCAGTTACCAAGTTTGCCTTAGAATAAGTTCATAATACTAAATCATGAAAAATTATCTACATCATCTTTTCCAACACGTGTATGTAGAATCCGGGGTCCTTGACCTCGTCGAGGGTCTTGAAGTCCCCGTAGATGGTGTGCTTGGCCTTGCCGTGGAAGGCATCGTCGAGGAAGCTCGAGAATACTTTGAGCTTATGGGGGTAGTACGAGAGCCTGAACTCGCTAACTCGCTCCTCGGTCGAGCCGTTTAAACTCAGCCGGTAGTCCAGGGTAACCAGGGCCGGGTCACCGTTCGTGTATATGACCGAGGTCACGATTTTCTGAAGATGAGGGCTCTGAAAAATTTATAATAGTAGGTAATTAAAGCTTTAAGAATTTAGGATTTTATAATAAAAAATGGTAACATTAAATATGACTAGACCAAGTAAAAAGGTCAAAAAATGAACAAAAATTGAAATTTTAAGCCCTAGGGCGAGAAAAAGCTTTCAGGGTGGTGATTTTCGCTATTGACTGCTACTCTTTTATAAAAGTTTTAAATAAAATTAATAAATTAACTAACATTGTAGTAGATGCACTGGGTTGGGGTCTGACCAGTTCTGACTGTGTAGTCGTAGTTACGGTGATCGATCAGTAGCAAACCTCCTGGTTTAACAAATTGTTCAAAGTGCGAGAGAGCTTGTCTAAAAAATTCAAAAATATCATACAATTTTATCGAATAAGCTCTGTTTTAAATTTATTTTAAATAAGTACCTCTGCTCCCGTTGATCGCCAAACGAATCCAACATGTGAGCAAAACTATTTCCTAGGCAAATGACCGCGTCGAAACCTTCGCCTTTCAAATAATTTATGTCCTCCGAAAGTGTCATCCAATTTGCTTCTTCAATAACTGTAGAGCAAAATAAAATAAAAAATTTGAAATTTTTTAAAACTTTTTTTAAATTGTAAAAGTTCAACAAGAACCATGCTACCGCTAAAAAAAAAAACTGTGTTTACTGCGCTAAATTTTTTTATCGCTAAAATTGGTTTTCTTTGCCAAGAGATTATTTAAATTGAATGTTTGTTTTTCTCCGAATAAAATTTTACAGTCTTCTTACTCAGTATTTCTTAAGGATTAAAAATTTTATTGAATTTTATCATGATTCATGAGCATAGAATGAAACACAAAAAAAATTCCAAGTTAATAACTGGGAGAACAGTTTCAAAATAATAACAACCAAACAATTCTTATAAATTTAAACTATATTATTCTCACTCCAGTCATCGAACCCTTGTTCCTTTCGTCTATTCCAGCGGGTCTTGAGCGCGTACTTGAGCATCTTGTCGGAGGCGTCGACGCTCACGACCTGGAATCCCTCCTCGACGAGCATGGACGAGTCCACCCCGGTACCGCAGGCAACGTCCAGGATCCTTTTGCAGCCCTTTTTACGAAGCAGACCCACCAGGAAGTCCTTGTAGTACTGGGTCCGCTGCTTCTTGTCCCCGATGAAGACTTCCCACACCTTCGCAGCGGTACCGTCGGCGTACTGGTCTTTGACACCCTCGGCCGCGGCCCCCTGCGACCTCATGTGGAGCACCGTGTCCATGGCTGGATTTTAAGTAGTTTAAGCTTGAGTAGAAACCTGGTTTTGGAAGTATAAAGATTGTGATTTTTTTCAATAAAACTAACTTAAGATATTGTAATGGAGTATATCTGTATTTAAAACTGGTTGTAAATTATTTTTTTCAATACTTGTATAGAACTATAAAAAGTTCAGTTTCGGAATTCTCTGTATTCAATTTTAGAAGTATAGTAAATTTAGAAAAGCTTTAGTTTATTTTGATGATTTTAAATATTTTTATTTTACATGCATGATGCGTTGTAACATTTTTTAGAATTTAAATTGAATAATCGAAATTATTTATTTCAAGAAAAATAAAAATTAATTTAAGTATATTATAATTCAAACGACAAAAAAAGAATTAAAAATTATAATAATTTAAAATTTTGCAGCAGGTGAATGCTTTTTTGTAACATACCGTTTGAAATTACCAGGCGTTGGTCTGGCAAAATCTGAAATTATCCAGTTATTATTCTTTTGAATGTCAAGTTTAAAACTGAGTTCAAACTGAAGAAATCCAGTAATATTTATATGAACTATCACCCGGTTAAATCCGCAAATGCATGTTTTTTTTTTTGTCACTCTTATCAACGTGATAAGTTCACCAAAAAAAGCTTGTTTTTTTTTTTTTAAGTTTCTTTGGTTGCACTATTTTGATATTAAAATTGGAATAGAATTTTTAAAATGTAGTAAATCTTATTGACAAATATTTCTATTATAGTATAGTTAGCTATTAGTTAAAAATTAAGAAATAATGGTGTTTATTTATGATTACAAGAAATAAATTGTTTGTAAATAAAAACATAAAAACGAACAAAGTTAGATTAAAAACTGGAAATTACCAGATTGAGAAAGTTCATCTTAATCTTAGAATTTATTGAATTACGTCTACAAAACTGCAGTAATTATGTTGACTCTTGATTTTTTATTTTTATCCGTTTATAAAATTAAATATAACTTAAATAACAGAAAAAGGTTAATTTCTTATAAAAACGATTCTATATTTAATTTTTAAAATTACTTGCCGATAAAATTTTTTGTATATTAAAAAAATTTTGACAAAACTTGAAAATTTATGTTTCTATCACTGCTTTGCGCTGCGCGCATTTCGAATTTTCAAAATTTACCTGTTGATTGTTGAGCCGGTCGAACGGCTGAAAAAGCAGACGACGAGCAGTACGAGCACGTGCGATATCTTACACGGTGGTGACTGGTGTGTATCATAAGCTTACAACTCGAATTTATAACGAGATTTTAAACAAACTTTTTATTTTACACCGAATAAACTCATTTCTTTAATAAGTGTGTTTGAAAATTTATCAAATAAATCAACCTTTTTATTCATTATGGGCCGGTTAGCAGAGGTAATTTGATGTAACCTAACCTATGCAAATTTAAAATGTTTATCACTTTCAATCGTAAAATTACGTAAAACTTTCTTTTTAAAGCTTGCTGGGGATCATGACAGTGATGAGAAGTCCAGGACGTTTGTTTTTCAAGATGAAGGTCACACATTAGGAAATGTTCTGCGGTCTATAATATCTCACTAGTTAGTAAAGAAAATTTTTATATTTATTCAAATATTTGTATTTATAGTAGAGAAACCTTTTTTTATTTACAGCCCTGATGTACAATTTTGTGGTTACACTGTACCTCATCCAGCTGAAACTAAAATGCATTTCAGGATCCAAGCAAAAACAGGGAGAGCAGTGGATATTTTACGAAGAGGACTCAAGGATCTAGAAAAAGTTTGTGATATCACTGAAAAAACTTTTGAAAAAGCAATGAATGATAAAGAAAAAATGGATGCTAGTTAATTCAAATAATTAAATTAGAGTGTAATAATGTAAATATGTACAACAAATTTCATAAGATTTTTTAATAAGTTATCTTTAATTGAATAAAAAAAATTGCACATTCTTGAAGTGTCAAGTAATTCAAAATTTAAGTAATAAAATTTCAACAAGAGTTAATTATTAACAGCCTGATAATCTGCTATTGAAAAAATGTATACTAATATATTATCTCTCGATTCTTTCATGTTAATATAAATAAAAAAAATTATATTGATTTCAAAGAAAGTATAAAAAATTGTAACATGATTTAAACATTGGGTAAATAATAAACAAAGTTTTTTAAGTTCAATGGAAAAGTTTTTATTCCATCACAATTTCAAATATATTTACATATCAAGTTAGACAATTTCAGAAGGTCTTGATCCAACCACGGGTCTGTGGTTCTTTGACAAATGGTCTGCAAACTCTTGGTAGGGTGTTTTTGTCAGAGGCATCTCCTTCCACAAGTCGGGTGTAAGGTAAGCGTAGGTCTTTGCAATTGCAGCATATGTAGCTTTGGCAAAGTTACCCAGTGTGCAGGTAGATCCTCTGGCAGAGGTGTAACAATCCTCAATACCAGCCATCTGGAGCAGTTTCTTGGGTACAGGAGCTGACACGATACCAGTTCCTCTGGGTGCAGGGATGAGACGCACCTGTACTGAACCACACTTGCCAGTGACCTTGCAGGGTACAGTGTGGGGCTTACCGATCTTGTTTCCCCAGTATCCTCGACGTACGGGAACGACGGATAGTTTGGCCAAGATGATGGCACCACGGATGGCAGTGGCTACTTCCTTGGAGCACTTTACACCCAAACCGATGTGTCCGTTGCTGTCTCCAATGGCGACGAAGGCCTTGAAACGGGTACGCTGACCGGCACGGGTCTGCTTCTGGACGGGCATGATCTTCAGGACCTCGTCCTTGAGGGAAGTACCGATGAAAAAGTCGATGATCTCGAACTCCTTAATGGGCAGAGAGAACAGGTAGATCTCCTCGAGCGAGGCGATCTTGCCGTCACGGACCAGACGACCGAGCTTGGTCACCGGGATCCATTCCTTGGCGTCTTCCTTGCCACGGCCACGACCGCGACCGCGTCCACGGCCTCGTCCGCCCCGGCCACGAGGTCCACCACCCGATCGCTCGCCACCGCCTCGAGAACCAAAACCTCCTCGGAAACCTCCACGAGCGGCTGGAGCTGCGTCCGCCATGCTGAAAGATAAATAAACAAATTAGAAAGAATATTTTTTGGGCTTTGCAAACAATAAGTTATTGATTTTCGAAAAATCTGTCGTTGACTTAACCTCACTCGG
Organism: Encarsia formosa; assembly: GCA_038277355.1. NCBI lineage: Eukaryota > Metazoa > Arthropoda > Insecta > Hymenoptera > Aphelinidae > Encarsia > Encarsia formosa. Next base: position 2,978,432 of record CM076185.1, on the reverse strand, counting down.
AGGTACACGTGGTAGTAGTTACGGATTTAGTATGAATTTTGCAGCATTAAATTAGTGGTTATTGATTTTGATGAAAGAAATTAGTCTCTAAAGGCGACGAATATGATATTTTACCAATAAATTTGTAGTAAAATTAAATAAATTAACTTACTCTTATTTCTTCCTTGCGATTGCGGTCACGGAAGAAAGCAGAAAAAAGAATGTTGGCAAGCGTGGATGGAAAACCACGTGATTACTGGCCACTGGGTTCCGGAATTTTTTTTAGCGCGTTTTTCTCAAAACTTAAATATTTTTTCTTTGATGTAGCAGTTCAGCTTGATAAAAAAAATAAAGTAGTGTCTTTATTATATACTATGTGTAAAAATTGAGGGTATGTTATATTCTTTCAAAGATCTTTTAAAAATATAGTAATTAATAAACTTTTCGACGCAATTAAAAAAGTATACTCGACGAACATATTATTAAAAGTCAATTCAATTTCATTATTTTCGGTATAAAAAAAATACTGAAAAGTAATTAATAAATTGGTACAGTACTTACATCTTGAGGAATAATTTTGAGTGATAAATTGCCAAGATTATACATATATATAAGCATAGTACATTTACTTCTTTTATCTTTAAAAAATCTTCCATTTACTTCGGATAAATTTGATTAAGTAATAATAAAAACATGCTTTAGCCTCATATTCAAGTTTTTATTGGAGAATATTTCAAAAGTTCCTCGACCTTTATATAATAAAAACATGCTTTAGCCTCATATTCAAGTTTTTATTGGAGAATATTTCAAAAGTTCCTCGACCTTTATAATTAAGATAAATATGACTAAATAAATTCTTAAATAAATAAAATACTGTAATAATTCATGTTTTTTTTGGCATTTCAACGTATTAAGTGACTGAAGATTGAATTTACTCGTAGGAAATTATTTAAGAATATTTTTCTCTGATTTAATATGAAACTACCTCTCAAACTCAATTGTTTGAACAAATGTCAAGTGTATGAATTTTAAAAGTTCTGAGTATAAATAGCCCGAAGCAAAGTTATTTCTATAATTTTTTAAACTGTCGAAAAAAAAAATTAAAATGAAGTTTCTAATTGTTATAATTTTCGGTTTTTCATTTTTCATCCCGAGAATTGAGATGTGGCTGTTTTCAAGTTTCGAACACAAGGGTGAAAACATTTAGGGATTTTAAATTTTCAAGGTGAAATTTTACTATACTCATCGTGGCCATAAATATTTTATTTCGCAGATATAAATATTTGCAGCTTAACTTCTGAAACTGGCGATCATGAAAATAACGATAATCTCAATTACCAGTGCGATCAAAGATGTCTTCAAAATAATAACGGCAGAGGGGTGTGTATGTTTGGTAAATGCGTATGTGGCAATAAAAATGCTCAAAAAGGTAAAATTTACTGCAAAATTTTCAACTGTAAAAATTTTTTACAAAAATAATTTTGCTTTAAAAATTATATTTTACTTCATAATTTTCAGTCTGCACTTATTACAATCCCTTCACCCAAAAAGGAATTGAAGTTTACAACGATCTCGGATGCGATAAAATATGTGTAAAATATAACTGGAGAGGAGGATTTTGTGAATTAGAAATCGATAAATTACAGATTTGTCGATGTTTTTGAGCAGAACCTATATAGGTGGCCTGCTTAAGATTACGTAAAATTTTACGACTTTGTAACACGATAAGTTTCAAAGTTATAGATAATTTTTACGTTTTTTTACTTTTTTTTTTAAACTATACATAATTTTTTTTTTTTTTTTTACACGATGATAAAAATGTCATAATACTTGTTTTTACAACATAAGCAGTTTTAAATAAAAAAAAACAGTTAAATTCCTACTTAAAATAAAACACAAAATGCATAGTTTAATTCTGGTACAAAATACTATAATTAGCACAAGATACACAATGCAAATCATAAATATATTTTTACAAATAATGTATTAAATATACATTGGTGTAAAATTATTCTAATTTTATACATATGCAGAACGTTCAAATTCTCCTAATTATTTAAAAATTTTTTTACAAATAGAAATCTAATAAGATTAAAGAGTTTACCAGTCACATTTTAAATCATAAAAATTGCTATTCAAAGCGTGACTAGTGGATGATATTAAAAAAAACTTTCTTATCTACACTTAATATTAATTATTAGGAGAATTCACAAACTGTTTAAGTAACACTGACACTTTTTTTTAAATGTTCTAGCTCCGAGAGCAAAGACAAAAAAAGTTAACTCGGCAGTTCAACAGATGTTTATGCCCTTTACTACTTATATCACATTTTTTTTTTTTTTTTTTTAATTTTATTTTACATTTCGTGAATTATTTATTAGGCATTGGCAGTATTTTGTGCATGCTTCTGAAATAAAAAGATATACTATTTTGATACTAGAAATATTCAATTCCATAGTACTTTGTATGGATATTTTTCTTGTATTATAGTTTTCCAAATGCTTGAGGCACCCTTTGTTATTTTCAAAGTAAATCATACTTTACATTATATTCTTATAATTAATTGATAAATACAATGAAATTAGATTAATGAAAAAATTGTTCAACAGTAAGTAGTTAAATTTTTGTACACAATGAAAAACACCATAAATTCAGATAACTTTACATTGATAAAAATGAGTGCTTGCTTAAAATTAGTATTACATATGTATGATTTAAAATAGTTCTGAAATAAATGAAATGTTATTAATATAATTTCATCAACTCTAGTCTTATACTGAAAGATTTAAAATTAATCTTTAGAATAGGCCACATGAAAAATTTAACTAACTTATTTTAATAAAATCTTACTTTACAACTGTCAACAATAAGAAGTATAATACTCAATACAATTAAAAAATTTAAAAAGTTGAAATAATATCAATTTTTCATTTTTACTTCTACAAATATTTTTTCACTTAGTGTGGGATAAGTAATTGTGCTGATTATTATTATTACTATTATTATTATTATTTTTTTTTTTTCTAAACAAAAGGTCACATTTGTATGAGCTACTGAAAATTCTTTAATTGAATCTCCTTGGGGTGCCACACTAGGTCAATAAATAACTATTTTCATTTTTTATATGAACTATATTGTTTTAAAAATGAATTCTTTTTGTCACATTAATGTTTGAATACATATTTATGTAAACTTTTATAAAATTAATAAAGATTATAAAAATATGATATGAATATATTAAAAAAAATTTTTCATGTCAAAATAACAAAAGGTGCCTGATTATTTAATTTTTAAAATAACTAAATAGCTTGAAATAGAGGTAGTTTAGAACATTACTACAGAGCTATAAGAGAAGAAAATCAAAAATCAAATCTTACGATTGTGATTTTGCTTAAAAGATTTTCTCATTGAGATGCGATAACAGGGTACATATTATTTCTTTTCAGAAGTCAATCAACTGTCATTATCTTAAGTCTAATTCACTCTCTCATTTAAATACATTAAATGGGCACTCATTGGCTGCCTTCTTTTTATTGTCAGCTTCACTAGTCTCATATATTTTTCAAATCCTCTGGTAAATCATTCTTTGGGTGCTTGTTTTCAAAATGTTGCTTGTAAGTCTTGGGATCTGGCATCTGAGCCTGAAATTTGAATATTTATTTAATTCATGTACAAAATTTTTATTATTTGTCATACTGATTAGGTAAAGTATTATAAAAGTAATCTTACCTTGCAAACAGCACAAATATGCACCAGAGCTTTTTGAGCAGCTTTCTTCTGGTCATTGGCACTGTGACCTTGCTGCTTCTTAGCTTTCGCAGCTTTTTCTGCTGCTTTAGCTTGGGATTGGAGTTTTTGTTGTCCACGAGCCATTCTAAAAAAATTTTTAGTGTAAATAAAAAAATACTTTGAAAATTTTAATTAAAAATAAGTCATTTGAAATCATGTCATGTCAAATTATTAATTAGCCATTGAATTATTAAAATAAATTGTTGTTCATGTCAATGGTGCGCAATTGAGATATATTTTTAAATGAAATTTTATTATAATTTGAATGACTGAAATAATGTACGAATAAAATATATAGTTTAAAAATTCTTAAAAAACACTTGTGAAAGAACAAAATTTCATGTAGGCTATTGATACATATAAAACTTAACTTTCTAAAGCTTACAAAGTTTTGAGACAACTGAAAATTAAATATAATTTCAACTTGTGCATATTTTATCTGTGTATAAAAATCAAATATAACCTAAAAAAATTTTTTTTTCAATTATGAAATTTATGTTCGATAGTCCAAAGTGTTATACTCAAACTAGAACTACAGCAACCTCAAGAATTCTCTAAACTAGTGGATCGATACTATAAAGTAAAGACTTGCCTCGATGCAATACGAGTCAAATGAAAAAAAAAAGCCTCGGAGCACGAGAGTTAACAGACAAACTTTATGCACTCAGCATAAGAGCGCGCGTGTTGGTTTCGATGTTTTAACTTTTCTACTTCTACTACACAAAGCAATAAACTAACAATAAACTCACCCGAGATTTACCTCCTTTCTCTTTGTTCTCGTTGCTGCGAGGACTTTTACAGGCGTGCAAATCCGGAAAACTAAAGAGAGTTTTGAGGATGCCTAATTATTATACTACCACGATGCGGCTGTCAACGGCGTGCTCTTTACTACCTAAGTAGGTATACAGCTAAGTTGAGGATCGGAATAAACTGTTCTCCAGATGCACAGCGGCTTTTTCTTTTTTTTCCTCCTTGTATTACTTATACACTATAATGATGTTACTTGGCTGCTGTAGTTTTATTTTACAGTTCGGTCGGTCTGCAGATTGAAATTATTAGACGGTGGAGTAGTTCGGAGAATTCCGCGGACACAAGTTTTCGAAGATAAGCTTGCATCGATTGCTTAATGCTTTGGTTGAGTTGATTTTTTTTTTTTTTTAATTTAATTAGGTATGAAAGGAGCGAAAAAACACTTGGTTTATGGCCATGCACGGGATATTTTTGCAGAAAGCGTTATAAATGATTGCAAATTACTAATCGAGTGAAGTTCACTTGTTTACAGTACAGACAAGGCGTGCCAATTGTTAGTCGATTCTCTACTTTCTTGTAAGATATGAAAAATTGATGAAGCTAAATAGAAAATTCATGAATAAATAAAACCAAAACAAAAATTGAATCAATAATACATCATTAATAAAAAAAGTAAAAGTAATAAATTTGTTTTTTATTTAATTTTTACTCACGAGATACATGAAATATTTTTTGACTGAAATAATTTTGTCAATTTTTTAACACTTGAGATTCAAACATTTTATTGATCAATTATTGATAAAAATGTATGAATTATAGTATTCACTGCAATGTCAAATAAACTCGTGATTGCGAGAAAAAAAAATTCAAATTTCCCACGTTGGTTAGTTGGTTCTTGGTTGGCAACCTTGCCAAGAAAGATGTCATCATGTCGGCGTGTTCACGAACGCTGATGAAAGCAATTTCGAATGTCTTCGAGAACGCACTCTGTAGTCTGTTCACCACACCACCACCAACATCACCACTTTACCATTCACCACCACAGAGAGTAGTTCCACGGACGGAATCAGAGGAAACATGGCTGAAATCATTGGCAGTCCGCACGTTTGGCTGTCTTGAAAAATCCATTGCGAACAATTGCAGTAGAATAATTGAAAAAATTCTTGTTTTACAAGCTACAGTGTTGAGTCAGCGAGATAGCGAGTTGGAAGTTGGAAATAACCAAGTGATCAAAGTGGGCTCGGAGGAGGCGCCGACGACGGGGCCATGAGCTCGGTTCACTTTGTCGTCCATCCCCTGCCCGGGACGGACGATCAGTTGAACGACAGGTGAGAGCTCGTTAGAGATTACCTAGACCCATGTCTACTTCTATTATATTGTCTCTTGATCGGGAAACTTTTACGTTTTAATTTGGGTGGAAACGTTGGGTTACGTTGGACGGGGAAGGGGGTTGAACTGTTTTTTTTTTTGGGATATGTTTTGGAGTTGCCTGCGCTAACTACCTCTCCCCGCCCCCCCGATTCTAGGTAGGAGCTAATGCATGCATCCAATGCGAATTGCGAATGTGTTGGTGTGTGCATATGGTTGAGTGACTACTTTTGCAATCGTGGTTATTAAAAAAAAAAACTAAATTTCCCGAATAATTTACACTTTTGAGGAAAATTTTTTTCGAGCTTCTTGCTAAATTCAATGCTGTTGTCAGTTGGGATTCAAAGAGTTTGCAATTGGTAGAGTTGGAGTGACCCTTGACTATGATTGTTGATGAAGATGAAATTATTGCTCAATAATGTTAAAATTTTTTGTAATGAATTTGTTAAAGTTATAAAATTTTTAAATTAATGAAAATTGTTTGTGTACCTTAAGTCAAATAACTATTGATATGTAGTTGCAGTAATCATTACTGCTTTTAATATCATGTATAAAGAATTAGAACTTAGAAAATGCTCAAATAAACTCAATTTTACAAGTTTTTGTTGTAACCTAAAATTACTCATAAAATTTTTCAAAATTTGTTATGATTATTCAAATTTTAACTTTTAATAAATCCATAATAACCAGTAGATTTGGCAGTTTTCAAGACTTGCATTTTTAATTTCATTGAATTTTAAATAAATTGAACAGTACTTATTTTTATTAAAGCTTATAAAAGTAGATTTTTCAACATAACCTCAGTTTTAATTGGAAGAATTGGATTGACAATTTTCACAGTTTTTGATACAAATGAGTTTAAAATATTGTTTTATATATAAATAGTTTACTTTAATTAGATTATACCATGCAATTAAAAAAAAAATTCAAATTTCCTATTTTATATTCTAACTATTTTATTTTCATAGAATTATTTTTTACTAAAAAACTTTTAGTATATCAAAGTTTCAAAAGCTTATGCCTTGTCTCTGCCAGTGCTTACTTAAGCACGCTATAAATTTTGATAGAAATATATAACAATTATAAATTTATAGCGTGCTTAAGTAAGCCGTGCTTCAAGCACTGGTGGAGACAGGGCATTAGTACTGAAAAAGTTTAAATAATTAAAATAAATATCTCATATAACTGATAATCAGAATGAAGATAATACTATTGTTATAATAATAAAATTATTAGTTAACCATTTTATATACATTGACAATATTTCAGTATTATTTACATTTGATATTTTTTACAGATTGAAAGAAGTAGCCGAAAAAATCAATAGATATGGTTTTGTTACACCGCCAGCCCTTAACGGGCTCAAAACATCAGTCAAACGAGTTGTCGTTGGACCAACTCACATTGCGTTACTCACAGATGATAACAGAATTTGTAGAGTTGCATACACAGTTCTTTATGACAGATTGGACTTACGAAAAAGTGAACCCAGTAGAAAGTAAGTTTATAATACAATATTCTGTAACCTCTCAAATCAAACACTTTTAGCAACCTAGTTTATAATTTAGCTAATCTTTAAAAAATTTTAAATAATCTAACTTTAACAAGAAACTTAAGCTTTTTATTCAAAGCAGTAATTATTCAGGGATTTATTTTGTGACCCACATGTCTGGTCATTCACCAAAAACAATAGTAATAACAATCTTTCTCTCTTCAGCACAAGCAAACACGTGGGAAGCACATCCGCGGCACCGAGCAGCGGCAGCGCCGGAGGCGGTAGCGGAGGCGGAGGTGGCGGCACCGGAGCCGGGGGCACCACCAGCAGCAGCAGCAACAGTCGAGCCGGTATATCCCGGTCGCGGGCCAGGATAATGCGCAACAATTCGGCCATACGCACGAGCGGAAGCAGCACGGCCGTCGGCGGGGGTAGCGGCACCGGGGCAGGAGCCACCGGAGGCGGAGGCAGCGGACGCATTGGACCCCCCGGAGTCATCATGGGGGGCAGCGGGGGCAGCGGTTCGAGGCCCATAGTCTCCGTGCCCGCGCCATTCGTACCCGAGGATCTTATAGCACAGGTAGATCTTTTTACTGTGCACTAGAATCAGTTGCACTCAAAACAATTCAAAAATGTTTATAAGTGAAAGTTAAAAAGTCGGCCAATTTTTTTATTTCCTATAGACTATGATGCTACCGGTTTTTTTCTAACTCACATTCTTGAACTCAATTTTAATTTTAATAATTTATCCTTTTTTTTAATATTTGTGAAAGATATAAAGATTTTTTTTTTCTAAAACTTCAAATCTTAAATCAATTACTCATAAATTTTTTATTTGTGTTCACAGGCTCAAGTGGTCCTTCAAGGAAAGAGTCGTAATTTAATAATGCGAGAGCTACAACGCACAAATTTAGATGTTAATTCGGCAGTCAACAATTTGTTGTCTAGAGACGACGAGGAGGGAGACGACGCCGAGGATGCGGCCGACAGTTACGTACCCGAGGATTTAATATCACTTTTGGACGGAGGTTTCAGTAACGAACACTCTGTCATCATTGACGCGGATTCGATGTTCTCGGAGGACGTTTTTGGATACCCAGGAATCAGAAAGTAACGAATCACCCAGATTTTTATTTCTCAAGAAATTTTTTTTAAATGATCAAATTTAAAATTTTTTTTTATATTTCTAGTCGGAGCAGTTCGTCTCGCAGACTTGGAAACGAGCGCGAGAGCGAAAGATCGACAGACCGAGACAGAGACAGGGACAGTTTCAGCCGTTGGAGGGATCGTCAGTATTACGGTCCGAGACGTTGGCTGGAGACAGCATTGAAAGACTCTTGGGAGAAGGATCCAGGTAAGACCAAACAGCTGACCTGTCGTGCTTGCAAACCCCTGCATTTTTTTTCTGAAGTATCTATCAATTTTGATTTACCTGCACCAGCTTACTTATGTTAAAAAAATGTTTTACTTTGAAACACGACCCCCGCTATGAAAATAGATACTTTTTTTAGTTTACCGCTTTTACTGATAGAAAGTTGACGAGTTTAAAGAACCATTTTATACAATTTTTGAGCTATTAAAAATGCTTTTTTAATAGCTCAATGCACATATTTTCTTTTCAATCTAGATACGAAGAAGAAGGAGCTGGCTTCTCAGAGCCCACTGTGGATCTCGGAGGATCTCGAGTGGTGGAACGAGCGAAACGACTCGGCACCCAGATTCGTACAGATAGCCGCGCTTTACAGCGAACTCATTGCTGTGTCGTCCACGGGACAGCTTTATCAGTGGCGGTGGTCCGACTCGGAACCATACAAACACCCAGAGGTACTTTTTTTTTCTTCCTCTATCAACGCTTAATTATGTAGCTCGTTGTGTGGTGTCCCAAGCGACTTGAGAGAAAAAAGTTTTGAGGATGATAATGTCTACTAAAATGATTATGTACTACTAAAAATAATCGACACATTTTTTTTCTTGAAAAAAATCTCTTTTAGAATGTATTTTATCAAATTACTTCTGCTCTTAAGTGTAGAAATCACAGAATTTTTCATAATTATTGTCGACTGACCAGCAGCATAATTATTTTTCAGAATCCGAACATCCACCACCCAAAAACGACGCACCTGAACCTAGCTGCGGAAAAAATTCAAAACATATCGGCCACGGCGATTCGATGCACCGTGAGTACCGAGACCGGTAAAGTCGCCACCTGGTTGGACGAACTCCTCGGGAGCGTAGCCTCCAGGTTGGAACACCCGGCCCAGATCTTCACGGAATTCACCATCGACAAAATCATATCCCTGCACACGTGCGCGTTGTACACAGTGGCGCGGCTCGAGAGCGGCGCACTTTACTGGTGGTAAGAATCAGTTTTTAAATTGTTCAAATTCAGATAGTTAAGGGTCTGTAGAAAATAAAGTATTTTTGTTTTTTCGTAGGGGTGTACTGCCGTTTGCACAAAGAATGAAATTGTGGGAAAAGTACAAGGCGAAGTCTCGAAAACACAAGCCATCTGCTGTATCGTCCGCAGACATAACTTACGGCAGTCACGTGTGTATGAAGAACAGCCCTATCTACCAAGCTGGCGCTATAGGTTAGTACATGTTTATAACTAGCTTACTGTATGCAAACTATTTATTGTTATAAAATTTAATAACTTTTTAAATGCTTAATCAGGATTTACAATTGCAAACGGAGTTCCAAAAGTAGGACAGTTGTTGTCGGCCGTATGGAATCTCGACGCCTTTTGTCGATTCAAAATTTTACCAGCCGGAATTTTGCCACCCAACGTAACGACGGACAAGCGTGAATCCAACGGTAATGGATCCTCCAATAGCAGCAGTAAATCGATTCACAAAGAAACTGCCGATAGAATCGACATGCCACCGCCACCGTCCCCAGCCTCTAGCACTTGCAGTGATACTGGAAGTATAACCACCAGCCACAGTATGTTTTCATCAAATCAGTAGTAACGAAATTGAAAATTTTAAATAAGTATTTCATTGAAAATTTCATTTATTTTAGAACGTCAAAAACGTATGGCTCCAAAGAGCGAAGGCGAAGCAGAACGAAAGGATGAGGAAGATTGGCATTTGAAAGACGTTATTTTCGTCGAGGACGTTAAGACGCTTCCCATAGGAAAAGTGATAAAAGTCGACGGGTGCTACGTGGCCGTTAAATTTTTCTCCAAAGATATCAAAGAAAAGGATAAGGAAAAAGATAAGGACTACGATTCGACGTCCGAAGAGCCTACCAAGCTTTTAGCTGACTGCCGACTTCTTAGAAAGGACGAACTTACGGTTGGTTTTTTTAGAACGCCGCACACATATACTGTTTCAATATTTAGTGCTAGTATTAAAATTTTCAATTTTCATTATTCAGGTTATAAAATCGTCGATGAGCCCCAGAGCACCGGACTGCTTCCAGCGAACACCAAGACGTGTCAACATAACCGAAGGATCCAACGACAACCTTCTGACCATAGCCACAGACGGCCAGGGTATACACGCTATTCTGCGGAACGGAAATAAATTAAACTATGTGATCTACAATCTCAGTACCGGCAGATACGTTCAGGACTGTTACATTCCATCGGACATATCATCGTTTTTAGGCCTAAATCCTCATAACATTGCTCTGACTAGTGCTGGAGAGGTAATTTTTGATGCATTGATAATTATAAAAATTCATGATTCAATTACTAATAAAATACATTTTGTTTCAGAATACCGAGTCTTCAATGATACTTCGTGACGGCAACAATACAATTTATCCAATTGCCAAAGACTGCGCAGACGCGATACGTGACCCCAACTGGCTCGACCTGGCGCCAGTGCTCTGCGTTGGTGCTTCGACCATTCCCATTCCCAGTATTCCATCCATGAATCTTAAGAATCAAGTTGCTGTGATCGCCCTTGTGTTCGACAATCTTTTACTATTGCCTAGAATTTTGAGATGCGACTTCGATGGCGTCAAACAAGTTTTCACCAACTTGGAGCAAGATTTAAGTGAGTGGAAATTTCTTAAACTTCATCAATGAGTGGATAGAATATAAATTTATGTTTTTATTTTATTTTTTCCAGAAGCCAATCTGGCACAGGTGCAAGCTATTCTCAACGAAAGATGCGATGGCAATCGTAACATTGTTCACGCTTGCATATCAATGTGTGCTCCGACATCAAACAAGGAAACTGAGCCTGGTAATTTAGTGCTTAATTTCAAGTTTTTTTATACTTGAGTTATGTGTGACTCATTATGTGTTTTTGTTTGTTTAAGGATTAGAACACGAGTTAGTGACAAACGCCGTTGACACCAATTCCGCCCCAATAGAAGAACCAATGCCATCGTTGAACTGGCCACCTGAAGCGTTTGACAACACTTCTGGCGAAGAAGACTCTCTTCTTGGTATGGGAGCTACAAGCATTTCTATGATGAATAAGAGTGGTAAGTAATGACGTTTAAGACTGTACTATCCCATTGAGATTGAGTGCCATAAATGTAAAGATAATTTATTTTTTTTTGTATTTTTTTTTTAGGATCCACTACCGTTAACAACTACATTATAGATTCCGTGGAGAGACGCAACAATGCTCTGCTAATTCTGAAGTACATGTGCGAGACCCCAGCTCTAGCTCCGCACATGAAGGAACTGTTATCTGCAAGGTAAGGCGAATCATCTACTCAAAATTTTGTTAAAGTTAATTTTGTTGACTTTCTACTAGCTCTCTGTTGTGAATTTTTCCAATCCATAATTTATTTCTTAAAGGTTATTTTTTGTTTTAAACACACACCATTTGATTTCAGGGACGCGCAAGGCCAGACGCCGCTCATGCTGGCAGTATCCGTGCGCGCGTACAACGCCGCTCTGGTTGTACTCGACACGATCCAGCGCGTGGCCAAGGACACTAAGGACTCGGCAGCGATGATCCTACCGCTGGACGCGAGTCCCGACCTGTCGCCCCTCTTCGTGACCTGCTGCAACGACACTTGCAGCTTCACGTGGACCGGTGCCGAGCATATTAACCAGGACATATTCGAGTGTCGCACCTGCGGACTTACCGGTTCTTTGTGCTGCTGCACAGAGTGCGCCCGAGTCTGTCACCGGGGACACGACTGCAAGCTCAAACACACGAGCCCCACAGCCTACTGTGACTGCTGGGAGAAGTGCAAGTGCAAAGCACTGATTGCTGGTAAACAGAGCGCCAGGTACGACCTCCTGTGCAGACTCGTTACCAGTACCGACTTGGCCACGAAGATCAACTCTAGGTAAGAATTTTCAATCGTGATTTATTTTATATTTAAAAAATTTTTTTATGAACTCAAAATATTTGAAAGTAATTTAATTTAATTCATACAGTATAAAGTTTTACGATTAATAAAAAAAAAATCTCATTTAATTTCCAGGGGCGAATCAATCCTCCTCTTCCTAGTTCAAACTGTGGGTCGTCAGTCGGTAGAGCAGCGTCAGTTCCGTTCGGCCCCGCGTCAGCGTTCGACCTCGGCCAACCGCAAGAACCCGTCTTCGGACTTGGGCGTGGACTCTGACATGCCCGACCACGACCTAGAGCCACCGCGTTTCAGTCGTCGGGCTCTGGAACGTCTCCTTAATGACTGGTCGGCCGTGCAGTGCACGATCATGTCCGGGGTCCACGAGAACTCAGGAGAACAGCTGTTCGGTGACCAGGGACAGAGTTGCAAGCAAAGCGGCACCGCCCTGCTCGACAAGTTCACCCACTCGCTTCTGGTGAAGTGCAGCGCGGAGATGCTCGACACCCTGTTGACCACCCTGATCAGGGAGCTCCAGAACGACGCCGTGCCCGGGAGAATGGAAGAGGCGGCGGTCGTAGCCAGGAGATTCGTTAGGAGCGTAGCTAGAATATTCGTCATATTTACCATTGAGATGGCGCCGAACAGTACCAAGAGAAGGAGGTAAGAACCGTGATTTATTTATTTCATACAATCTCTAACTGTGAATTCTTCTAGTTGCAAAAAGAATATGCTCGATATTAAAATCTTAACTTTAAATCTTTCGTTTTTCAAATAGAGTTAAATAATAATTAAAAACTCTGTAATTTGTACGATTTTTATCACACTGTACCTGTTGATAGATTAATGCACTGCACATTGACTACCATAAATTAAATAATAAACTATAAATATCGTTTTTTAGTGCAAGCCAAGCATCCCAGCCGCTCATGAAGTGCCGCAGGATATTCCAGGCCCTGATAAAGCTAGCCATAGAGGAACTTTGCGAGACTGCCGATTCCCTGATCGCACCGGTTCGTTTGGGTGTGGCAAGACCATCAGCGCCGTTCACTCTCACGAGCTCGGCCATCGAGGTTATCAACGGATCCGAGGAGTTGTTCTCTATTGATCCTCTGATTCCCCACAGCGGGCCCAATGCCCAGAATTTAGACGCTACCCTGCAAGCTCAGCAGGCCAACAACAACATACCGATATCCAGGGACGTGTCTGCCATGGACGAAACTGAGCCAGGTGAAGGTAGTTACATTTAAATTAAATTCCTTGAAAAATTAGAGTCGCCTTGGATCAAAATAATTAGTCTATGCACTTAGAATCAAGTGTAAAGGCTATGCATTTGATACATAACTTTATTGTGATTATTACTATTTAATTAATAATTTTTTTTTCCCCGAAACTTTCAAACCAAAATTTGGTAGTTACAAAATATCCCTAAGAATACTCTCTGGATTCGAACCTAATTTACTAATCATCTCTCGAAACATTTCAGAAGTCCCGATGGATTTGGACGGAGACATGTCAGAACACGAAGAGTCCGTACCGGTGAGCGCCCAGCCTCTCGGCGATGTCGAACCGCGTCCCGGTAGCGGAATAGGCGAAGATCCAGTCCCAGCCGACGGAGAATCTGACACCGAACTCGACCTTCTCGTAGAAGCGGAAACCGAATCCGACTCTGACGACAACCACAGCAACCAAGACGCGGCCTCGGCACAGCGCAGCGTGCAAACCGGAGCCACGGCTGGCTCGGACGGGGGAGTAAACTCCATTTTGCTGTACCCGGAGGACGAGTCAGGAGAGTCAAGCCAGCAGGAAGACGACGAGAGCGAGGCGGGAGAGACCGACGAGCAAGACGCCGAGGACTTCCAGTTGAGAGAGGAACAGCTAGAAAGAAGAAGGTTTGTTGTTACCTTGAGAGAACTATGTCAGAAATTGTAAAAAATAATGTGTATATATGAGAAGGGATTTTTTTATTTATTTGATAGATCCACTCAAACCGTTGTCTTGTATTTCAGTGGCACCACGGGACACCAGCAGAGAAACAACCTCGCTCCGGTATCCATGCAGTGGGCGATCAGAAACCGCGAGTCCAACCCTCGCACCACCGGCAGCCTGAGGGTGACCGGGGGCAGCAACCTCGTGTTCATCGACCCATCGTCCTTGAGACGCTCGACCGCTACCTCGGCCGTGGCCGCGACGCAGGAACCTATCACCATGGGTACGACTGCGAGCTGTCTCGCCAGAGCCTTCGGAATAGTCATCAGACAGATCGCCGATCTGCTTACCATGATGCAGGACTACAAGCAGGTCGCGCCCTCGCTACCTAGGACCTTGGAGGTTACTTTTTACGATGCTATCAAGCTTCAGGTATATCATTTCATCCTTTTTTTTTCTACCGTAGTTTTATAAATTTCAAGATAAACTTTTATGTGCGTGAGTACATCTTGACTTTTATTAAGATCGGCACCACTGTGTACTCAATAAACTGACGATTTTTTTCATCTATAGCTGTACCTGGAGTCACACCTGAAACCAACCTGGGACTGGCTCCTTACGGTGATGGACGCTACGGAAGCTCAACTCAGATTCGGAGTGTCCTTGACCCGCAGCTCGGACCCCACACACCCAGAACATCCACTGAATAGCGCCCCAACTTTGAATGCGGGCTTCACGGGACTGCTAAACTCCGCCGCGCTGTCGCTTTCGCTGCAGAACAGCTCGACCAGAGCCACCACGAGAACCGGCATAGCTGCGGCCTCGAATCTGTCGTCCTCTGCGCAGGGTTCGGCCAGACTGACCGTTGGGTTCACCGGAGTCGGTGAAGCCACGAGAAACAATAGAGAACGTGAGGGTACTTATTTTTCGGGGCTACTTTGAGATTGTGGGAAATAGTTTAAATCTAGGCTACGCGTTGGATGTGCGTGAAAAACTAATTATGAATTTGGGTGTTACAGGTGCTGCTGACGTTAACTCGGCCAGACGGGAGTTCCTGACTTACTGCTTGTCGCTTATGCGAGCTCACAACGGCGAGCACAGGGACAGCCTGCCGGTACTCGACGTATCGGCTCTTCGACACGTCGCCTACGTATTTGACGCCCTGGTTTACTACATGAGATCACTGTCCGAGCCCCTTTCGACGAGAGGAGAGACGCCCAAGGAGACCCCGGATGCCGCTTGGAACGATCAGGTAATTTTTTTTTTCTACGAGGTTGATAATTTTAATGCGCGGGAGATAAAAAATGATAAATTTTTTTTTTTTTTTTTTTTTTTTTTTTTATTCATCAACGGACATTACATTTTTTTTACTATGCCTTACTTTCGGACCATGCTTTATATTCTTCAGTCCTGAGAAATTAGCTATGCCTTATTTTTGATATACGCCTTATTTTCGGTAGTACACGGTATTTTTACCTACGAAAAAGACGAATATTTAAATTAAAAAAAAAACCATGCAATTTGCTAATACTTCACTCCACAAAAAACCCCATGAAAAATATTTTTTAAATTGTCTCAAAACATCCCTCCCCCCTCTCTTCACCGGAAAAATTCCCAAACATAAAATTAAAATTTTATTCCATTTCGTAGGATGAAAACGACAACGAGGAGGGTGAAGAGGACTCACTACCAGCGAATCCAGCCATGGAGACTGACGCGGTTGACTACCCACACCTCCTGGACATACCGTGCGCGAACACCTCTACATCGGCTGGATCGACGAATGCTAAGGGCCGGAAGCACCCGTTCCTCCAGCGCTCCGACTCCACCCTGTGTCTTGGCTGTCCGCCCCTGGACCCCTTCGACACGAACATGTGTGAAGCGCTTCCCTTAGCCGACCAGCCGCACTTGCTGCAGCCCCATTCGAGGCGCGAAGACCTGTTCGGAGTGCCCAGGCAGTCGGGAAGCTCCGGCCCCGGGGGACTCGAGGGTCTACCCACGAGGCTTGGACTTTCGGCCAGAAATTCCGAGGGACAGCTCAACAGTGCTACTTTGATCCTGGGACACTCGGCCGAGCAGATCAGCAAAGGACAGGAGAGACGCTCCGAGGCTGGACCTAGCAGGGTTAATGTGAGTTTGTTTTATTAAATTTATTAAAAATAAATGATCATATAACATAAATAAAAATAAGAATTATCAAACAAAGTATGAGGTAGTGTGCTAATATTAAAATATTAAAAAATTTTCCAGTTACAAGAAAGATCAAAATCGTTCAATCAGTCGACGGAATCGTCCCAGCCAACGGTCACAACAGTGGACCAGACCGACCGGGCTCCGATAATAGTATCGCCAAACAACCAACCTATAGACACGGAAAACAGCAACAGCAGCAGCAGTCAAAGCAGCAGTAGCAGCAACACTCTAAAATCTTCCAAAGACTTACTGTGCAAACCCGAGAGAAGCGTTATCGTACGAGCTGGAAGCAGTAACAGCAGCGCTTGCGCCGCGGAACCTCAAAATGTAAATAAACAGGTGTGTTTTTATTGTTTTTACTTATTTATTTATTTATTATTATTTGAACATGTTTGCTGTTTTGAACAGTGAAAAAATTACGACGTTCAAATTCTGCGAAAATTTAGATGATTTTACCTTAAATATTTAAATTATTATTTGTATAAATGTTTTCAGTCGACTTCGTCAATACTGGAAGTGGATCCATCTCCACCAGTCTCGGAAATCGAAAATCCGTTGGATATCCAGGAAACAGTGGAGCCGCCACCTCAGGCAATCCCCAGTAGCTCAGCCAGGTCCCAGGTGTCAACTATCGGATCGAAAATATCGCACAATATTCTGCTCGGACGGTGGAGACTTTCGCTCGATCTCTTCGGCAGAGTATTTATGGAGGACGTTGGCCTGGAAGCGGGCAGCATCGTCAGCGAACTCGGGGGATTTCCGGTTAAAGAGGCCAAGTTCAGAAGAGACATGGAGAAACTGAGAAACTCACAACAGAAAGATATTACGTTAGCTAAGGTATGATTAATTTATTGTCATAAGTAAAAGCATAGGTCGCACTGTGAATGATGTTCTAAAGTAATAACCAATTTAAATAGGATATAAAATTTTTTTAATTAGAGATAGTTATCCAACATTTATAATAAATAAAAAATTGTCTAAAGGATAAAAATCAAGATATGAGACAGGACCTTACAATAATTTTTATATAGCACGATCTTATATAACTGACTGTTTTATTTCTATAGCATTTTTTTAGCATTGTAACATTTATAAGAAAAAGTAAAATCACGGACTGCGGTTACCGACCTTTTCATTTGAAAAGTTAATATAATGATCAATTTAATATATAAAGTTTCGTTTCAAAAAGCAAACTAAATATTATTTTCATGAATTTTCAGGTCGAACGTGACAGGACACAACTCCTGGTGCAAACAATGAAGGAATTGAATACGCAGTACAACCTTTACAACAGAAGGGCGTCCAACACACCGCCACTGGCAGTATCGCGCGTCAAAGTAACATTTAAGGACGAGCCGGGCGAGGGTTCCGGGGTCGCCCGAAGCTTTTACACGGCTATAGCAGAGGCACTCTTGGCGAACGAGAAGCTGCCGAACCTCGAAGCCGCTCAGGTCGGCTCGAAGTACGCCCAGTACAACGTACTCCAGAAGTTGAAGATCAAGGACCGCGACCGAGATCTCCGGAGACAGAACCCCAGGTCATCAGGCAAATGCCGCGAGTCCCGTCGCGCTTTGTCGTTCGAGGCCAGGTCGTTCCACCCGTCTACGTCCCTGGAGGCCAGCTCGTCCTCGAACTCCGGGGGTAACTCGTCCTCTGGATCCCACCCAGCGTCCTTCGGGCACGCTAACAACGACCACCTGACAATGCATCAGCAGCAGCTAGGAGACCGACTCTACCCGAAGGTATACGCGCTTCGGCCCACCCACGCGGAGAAGATAACCGGGATGCTGCTCGAGATGAACCCAGCCCAGCTGCTGATGCTCCTCGCGTCGGAGGAATCCCTCAGACAAAAGGTCGACGAAGCCTTCGAGCTAATACACAGCCACAACCAGGACCTCGCCAGCGAGGCGCTCCTAGACCTGGACGTATTCACCCTCACCGAAAGGTGCAGCGGGGGTAAGAAGAAGCAGCAGAGTCTCGAGAGCTCGGTGATCGACGACCCCGAAGACAATGCGCCGCTCTTCTATGCACCCGGAAAGCGAGGATTCTACACACCCAGACAAGGCCGGGCGTCGTACGAGAGGCTAAACGCATTCAGAAACGTCGGACGGCTCATTGGACTTTGCCTACTGCAGAACGAACTGTGCCCGATATTCCTGAACAGACACGTGCTCAAGTACATTCTTTCGAGGCCAATAAGGTTCCACGATCTCGCGTTTTTCGACTCTGTTATTTACGAGAGCCTCAGACAGCTCGTGGTTGACTCGGAAACTAAAGACGTCAGCAACTTGTTCCATTTGGATCTTACGTTCAAGTGAGTAGTCTGTTAACTTTATTGTTACTTTATTGACCTCAAAACAATTCGGAATAGTATAAAATTCCAAAAATTTTATGAATTAAACATTTAACTAATTTTTCTCCGTTTCAGTATCGACCTGTGCACAGAAGAAGGCGGTGGCTCGATCGATCTGATACCCGGTGGTCAACACATCGAGGTGACCGCGTCGAACGTCTACGACTACGTGAGGAAGTACGCCGAGGTGAGGATGATCAAAGTCCAGGAGAAGGCCCTCGAGTCGATGCGCGAAGGCGTGTTCGACGTACTACCCGAGGGCTCGCTTGACGGACTCACCGCCGAGGACCTGAGACTACTGCTCAACGGGGTCGGTGACATAAACGTCTCGGTGCTCATATCGTACACGTCGTTCAACGACGAGTCGGGAGAGTCTACCGACAGACTCGTCAAGTTCAAGAGGTGGCTTTGGTCCATAGTTGAGAAAATGTCGCACATCGAGAGACAGGATTTGGTAAGTTGTTTTTTCTTAAAGATATTGTACCAACTTCTTATGCTAGTCAAACATTTGTGCAATTTTAGGATCTATGCAAAAACTTGTAAGCAAATATGAATTATTCTTGAAATAATTAACATGAAATTATGTCTTTCAGGTGTACTTCTGGACTGGTTCACCGGCTTTGCCAGCTAGCGAGGACGGCTTCCAGCCAATGCCGAGCGTGACAATTCGACCGGCCGACGACGCCCACCTGCCAACGGCCAACACTTGCATATCCCGTCTCTATGTACCGCTGTACAGCTCGCGTCACGTACTTCGTCACAAGCTGCTGCTCGCCATAAAGACCAAAAACTTCGGTTTCGTCTGAACAATATCCCGGCCGAACCTATCGGTGCGTTTTTTTTCGATCGATGGATATTTTTGTAAACTGTGTTGTTGTTCATAATATTCTTCTTCTTCTTCTTCAAAGAGACGGGGGTGGCGTAGGTTTGTTCTTCTGTTTTTCTTCTTTTTTTTTTTTTTTTTTTTAATTTCGAAAGAAGAAAATTGTATAAAAACGAGTGGTGACGATGTTATAAATTCACGATAAGGAAGAACAAGGAGTCAAAGTGGTAATTTTGATGATTTATCTCGTGTGCGGTATCGAGAAATTGAGTATGTATTTTAAAACTGATTTTTTAAGAGTTTTATATTGTATAAAAAATATTTAAAAAATAATAATAAAAAGAAAGAATGAAAAAGTTTCGTTTGACCCTCTCATCATACCGCGACTCTTTAACTGTATTGACTCTCACGCAACACAAATAATAGAGCTATCATGTGATAAAACGTCACTTTTTAAAGCGTTGTTATTTGAGAAAAAATAAGGTTTGAAGTAAAAAAAAAATTTTTAAGTTTACGCTCTTGCGAGTTTCTTGATTAATTTCGTTAATGATAAACGAAATAGTATGAAATATTGATAATTCAGAATAAAAATAAAATAATAATAAGGATAAACATTGTTATATTTCTTTGAACTTTCTTTTTATAAGAAAAAGGTTTATAAAATTTATAAATTTATAAAGTGTAATTATTGAAACCTATGCTCTTAAAGTAATGGACCGTACGACGATTTATAGTTGTATATCGCTTCTTGTCTGAATTAATAAGATTTTAAATATTTAATAAATAAATAAATAAACGAAGTGTCATAATTAGCATCCATCATGTGATCAAATGAAATTATCGCAAAAAAAAAAATTAAAATTTATTTTACATATTTACATGTATCCGAGTGCTTTCTTTTTTAATTTTGCCTATTCACACTAGTGTAATAGCAAATATGTTATTTACTTCGAAAAATTTCTATTTCTTTTTCCTATCTATTTATTATTTGAGAAAAAAAAATTCAATTTTTTAAAAAAATATGTAGTTAAATCATTTCTATTGTTTCGTTTTTGAAGTAAAATAAACTTTCACTAGCTTTAAAGAAATGTATGATAAATAAGAAAACTGTAAGTCTAAATCAAAATTTATCGAAAACAAAATGAAAAAAATGATTTTCCTCATGTTCATTAGGTTTAAATTTTGTATCTTTAAGATTTTACGTACGATGTTACGTCGTTTTTATTTTTATTAGTATTACAATAAAGTAAAATATAAAATTTAATACAATTAATTATTTTTTTCAATCCTTTATTCCTTTACTTAATGCCCCATAAAAAATTGTGAATATTATAAAATTATGAATTATATCAGGATAAAGTCTGAGATTAAAGAGTACTACAAATTTTTTTACAATTAAAAATTTTTTATTAGGCGTGTAATAATGTAACATAAGAATTAGACAGAATGCGAAATTTTAATCGAAAGTGTGTTTCGCGTACACATAGAGAGCAGATTAAGCTCTCGTTAAAAATTTTTCATTTAGTTTATTCTAGTTTTTTTTTTTTTTTTTTTTCTTTTTTTTTCTTTAGCTTATGTTACGCACCACCGCAGAAAAGTAGGAATTGCACTACACAAGCGAGGTGTAGCTAAAGTACGAAAATTTTTCATTGGAATTCCAGATAAATGCACAATTCAATGCAAGAACTAAAAAAAAATAAAACAAAATCGACGACAGATGATTACAAAGATTTTTTTTATCATTCGTTACCGTTTTACACATAAAAAATTTAATTTTACTCTTTGGAGAGAAATTTTTTTTACAATTTTTCATCTACAGATAGTTTGTATCTGAGTTCACAAGCTTTGGTATTTTTTAATCATCAATGTAGTTGATTCGTCTCTTCAGTTCGCTGCAGCCAATGATTTGATTAGTGAAACTATAAGTATAATTGGGAAAAGGATTTTGGCTTCTAGCTGCCGTATTATTAATATGAATTGTTTAAAAATTGTATTCAAAATTGTTACTTCACTCATCATATGTGTATGTTCACAGTAAAAACGTAAAGCACTTTCATATACTTTTTTTTTTTTTTTTTTTAAATCGCAATTCCTCTTTATTCTTCGAAAGCTGACTTGCAGCTCAAGAGCTATCTATTACATCAAAAAATAAAGTCTAAGTAAAAAAAGTTTACGTCGAAGAAAAAGTTCGATGCATCTTTTTTTTACACTTCTCTGAATTAGTACTATCCATCGCCTTCTTTTCATTTACAAAATTTATAGTCTCGAGGTCAAAAAAAAAAGAAAAAAAAAAAAAAAAAAAAAAATTGCTAATCGTTTGTGATGCAAACGGTCCTCTGTCCTTTTTTTTTCTTACAAAAAAGACGACAGAAAGAAATTAAAAACAAGGAGAAAAAAAACTTCACTAATATCGCTATTATATATATATATATATATATATATATATATAATATAATAAATCTCAGTATTTATAAACTTCTAAAAATCGCAAAGTTATATACAATCATCATCATTATCATCCATCTATGTATAATTCGAGGTGAGCGCGTGTGCTTCCTTTCTCCAGTTAGAGACTTTTTTTTTATATATTTACAAGCGTGTGACAGTGGTGGTGTTATACTTATTTAATTAATTTAATTTTTTTTTTTATTAGTTTCACTATTGGGCTTACTGACCACCTCCCGGATTATTAATCGGTAGTTTAGCAGCAGCGGCGGCGGCGGCCTTTAAACCCGAGCTTTCAGCTTCGAGCCGATTTATTCGATCCATCAGCATCGAGTTTTCAGTCTTAAGGCTTGAGTTTTCGGGCTCGACCCGATTAACTCGGTCCATCAACATCGAGTTTTCAGCCTTTAGACTTGTGTTTTCAGTCTCGAGTTGATTTATTCGATCCATCAGCTCAGCTATTTTTTCTTTGAGCACCTCGACCTCTTCACGTACAGCAAACATCAGATGACTCTTAACCAAGTCCTGAAAAAATTTAAAAAAAAATATTTTTGGGTTATCTTAAATATATTTAAACAAAAGTAAATATGATAATTGTTTCAGGATAAATTTTCAGAACAACAAAAAAAATGTAATAAAAAAAAATTTACTTACCATAGCTTGCTCGATTTTATTGTCGATGGCAACAGTTCCAGTCCCCGACATGCTGAAAAAAAAATAAACAAGATCAAACCCTCAGTCTCAAAATAAAAACATTGAAGCTTGATTAAAGGTACAAACTTTTCATTGTCCTGAGTAACTTGATCCTCTATGGTCTGGGTGACCTCGGCCAGGGACTCTAGAAGCGCCGCGTCGGTGACCAAGGGCACTCCGCTGCTCAAGACCATGCCCATCATGGAGTCCTGCTCCTGATCAGGCTGGAACTTTCGCGGTATCCCGCTAACCATCTGCACCCGGGTCCCAGACTGCTGGTTACTCGTCGTCGACTGTTGGGATTGCTGCTGCTGCTGTTGGGGAGGCGCCGACTGAAGCTGACCCGTCGAGGCGATCACCTGAAACAAGAGTTGGTCGAGTTAAGAACTGATGAACGTTGGGATTTAAATGAGATTCTTTTGGAAAATTTAAAGCACTTAGAGCCTCGGAATAAGTTTAAATTAATATTTACTTAAAAATAATGTTTTTTGAAGATTATCATTCGAAATGAAGTTAATACTTAGTTAATCATACTGATTTCTATGTGGAATTATTTTAAAGATTCTGAAATGCATAGCTTTTTGGAGGTTTAGATGATGTCGCTTGATTAAATATGAATCTAAAATTGAAATAAAATTGCATATGGGTTGCATCATTCCTTTAATACTTTTTCAATTTGTTTGTAATATTTTTTGGCGCAACATGATTCATGAATCTTCTGCATCGATTTAAATAGTAATTATAAAAAAAAAAAACTTGTAGCAAAATATAACTCACTTGAGATTGGGGCAACTGCTGCTGTTGTTGGGACGCGGGTGCAGGGCTGGACTGTGGAACCGTGTGAATTCCCTGTTGCTGCTGCAGTCCTTGCATGGCAGCCTGCTGCTGTATCGACGGATCTTGGATTTGTTGGGGCTGCGACTGGGACACGAGGACGTTGGTTGCCTGGGGCATGCTCTGCGAACTTACCGGCACGTAAGTCGCGCTCGCGGTTTCGTCTCCCTTCGGATGGGACGAAAGATTCTGCGTGGGCGGAGGCTGTTGCTGGGACACCGTGTTGCTGGCTTGCGACGCCGGGCTGGTGAAAATAAGTTAAGTCATTTTTATTATTTTGGTACAAATTTAGATAATTTATATTTTATAAATTATGTAGATTTTTGAAAAGTCAGATTTGGTTAACTTTAGGAATTTTAAAATGGTTTTTTTTTTTTTTTTAATTTTGGTAACTTACCAAAGAAGTTTGTCTAAGAAATACTTTAAATAAACTTTTAACATTGTTTACAGTGAACAAAAGTAAATTTAATACAACAGAATGGTTTTGCTTGTGGAAAAGAATCTTTTAGCTAACGTTGTGAAAAGTAACAATCCTAAAATAACGAAATTTTTCGCGACTAATGCCAACTTTAATTAAATGGCAAAATGAATATTACACAATTTACGGCCGTAATACAATCTAATTATATATAGAGATTTTATGATGCAATTAATTTAATTCAGAGTCTATTATTGAACAAAAAAATTTTTTTTATTTCTTTTAAAATGGTTTTTTTATCTAAGTACTATACTTTTATTTTAATTAAATTATTTTTTAAATAAGTTCGTTCAACCTTGTTCTTGAATTTTTTAATGGGTTGTCAAAAATAACGCTATATTTCGAAATGCCGCAATGTGTTCTATAAATACGTTCAACGAAATTTTGTCTCATCTTATAGTATTTAATTACTTTTTTTTTGTACATTACATTTAGTAATATTTAAATTTATTTATTTAATAAATCAACAAAACTATAAAAAAAATAAGCAATAGAAACTGAGATGTAAATAATATTTAAAAACAGTACGTGCGTAAGAAAATTTATGGTTTAATAGATGCATCACGTCATAAAAAACAAATAAATAAACAATGAAATCAATATTAAAAAATCTTCAGTTCAAAATTCTACTGGTTAAACAATCATGTATGCACCATCACACAAGAATGTTTTTAAATTCATTGCGTAGCTTACTCGTGAATGTCAATTATTGTATTATCATTGTTTTAGTTTATTATAATCATTATTTTTCTTTTAGTTTTTATTTTTAACATTAGATTTTTACTACTATTAGATTTTGATTGATAACAAATATTTGTTTTTACTATCTACGCATCTCTATATATTAATTTTGTTCGTGCCCGACAGGACCACGAATCCTTGGTAAAAAACAATCATTAGATTAAATTAAATCAACAGTGAAATTTTCATAATGATATTGACAAATGCATCAACTCGCTGATTAAGAATTGACAAAACTCAATCTCGACTTACCATCCTTGCTGTGTGAGTATGGGTATGGAACCCTGGGGCATGCTTTGAGGTTGTGCCAGGTTCGTCTGGTGAGTCGAGTGAAGATTGCTCGGCAGCGTGGCGCCCTGCGTCGACTGCTGCTCCTGCTGCTGCGTCGTCGAACTCTGATAGTACTGCTGCTGCTGCGGCTGCTGTTGCTGCTGTACCGAGTAGCCGCTGTTCATCTGCTGCACCTCGGGATGCATCGGACCGTTTGTGTCAATAACTTTGGTCTCGTCCTGCTTCGAGTCCGGCACGACGATCCCTGTGTCGGTTACCCCGTAAGATATGCACACCTCGTTCGGATCGGAAACCTTTGAATTTATCGCTGTTGGCGCGTTCACCGATGGCTGGTCCAGGTAGTCCATGCAGGTCCACCTGCCTCGCTTGAACGGCTCCGTGCTTTCGATTTTGACTACTTTGAATCTTTCTTTCGTACCTGTGAATTCAGATTTTACATTAGGTAACAATTTTCAGGGAGTCTAAAAAATTCAGGGTATGTGATCGGTATACTTTTCAGGAATTTTCACGGTTGAAACATTAAATAAGAATTCTTTACCCAATTGAAAAAAAAATCACAATAAATTTTACTACATAAAAAAGATGAACTGCTAAAAAATTTTTTTTTCATTTTAGACTCTTTTTTGAATTTTATTAAAATACATATAAATTATTTTTTTGGTAATTTTACTCTCACTTTACTATTACTGAAATCATGATCAAAATTCCTATTTTTTTCATAAATGTTTTACTCATAATTAAATATATTATTAACTTCAAAGTGGGTTCACTGTATATTTGGACAAAAACTCAAAAAACCTTAAATTTAATTTACAGTAAAAGACACTCAAGAGTTATTTATCAAATTTATCAAGCTTTTAAAAATTAAAATTTTTTTAGTGTCGAAAAACAGATCATTTTATAAATTTTACAAGTAAATCTCTCAAATTTTGAAAAAAAAAAAAAAAAAAAAAAATTGAAATTTTTATCACGACAAAAAGCAAGTAACGAATTACCATGCGAATGAACTTCTCGCAAGTCAGGATCCTGATTGATGATATTGTTTTCCGTAACCGAGGCTATGTCCAAAGTGTCAATATTACTGTCGCTCGTCGAGTTGTTAACGTTGCCGGCTTCGTTCGGCACGATAGCCAACCCGTACTGTGAGCTCGTCGGTATGACAGGTGCCGTGCTAAGGGCAGCATTACTCGTATTGAAAAATACGTCGTCCTTCGAAAAAGTGTCCTCGGAGTAGCTTGGGGTCTCGATGTCGGTTAGCCTTGAGTGCTCGACGCTCGTGTCCTCGGTGTGGGACTCGTCGAGGTCGTCGTTCGAATCCTCGCCCGCGTCGTTGCTCATACGGCAGCCGACCGTAACGCTCGTTATCTGAAACGAGGAAGTCTTCTTCGTCCGATTCTGGGCGGAGGACGATCCGAGGTTGTTTGATGTCGAGTTACCCGTGGGTAGGGATATCGATGACATCGACTGGCCATGGTGATGTATTTTGCCTGAAATACACATATTTTTTTTAGTAAAGAATGATTACAAGATTAATTTTTATCAGTGCTACCCCCATGATTTATGTACACATGACAACAAAAATTTTATAGATTAATACAACCGGAATAAATTCAAAAATCAATATAAACATTATTCTAAAAGAGAAAATTATTTGTGTTAGTGTGAAACTAATCAAGGCAAAAAATATTCAAATTAAATAAATATCTAAAGCTGACTTATAAAAATCTTTAGAAATTATTTTTTTACTTCTACATTGCGGCTAACAGAAAATTCAAATTATTCTAATTTTTACAATGATTTTTTGATGCAATTAATAAAAAAACCTATAAACTTGTAACTTTTATAAAAATAAATTTATACTACATCAATTTAAATAAAAATTTAATCCCAAGACTGCTGATGAATTTAATTTGATGACTTGAAAAAAAAAAAAAAAATTACAAAAACCATTTCAATTTGAATTCAGAAATAAATTATTTACATATTACCACGTGTCTAGTCTTTGACAAAAAATATTCAAATCAAACACAAAACCATAATAGTCTTATAAAATATTTTTAGACTTTGCTGCAGCAAATATGCAAAAAATTCGACATCACACTATGCCTGAGCACTAGAACTACAGGTGATTTAAACTAACCAGAATTTTCACCAGGTTCTCCGAGTCGCATAGTCTCGGTGGTGGTGCGATAAACGGGGGCGGATATTTTTCTGCTCGGAGGTATCTGGTGATGATGACTTCCGGGGTCCCCCGTCGTAGACGAGGACAGCTTGTTGTGGGTGGCCGTCGGCTTCCTGAGGACATTGTCCGCCATCGTGCAGTTTCAGTCCTGCTGGTGCCGATGTACCTTTTGGCTGGTCCCTAGCAACCTAAGACGTGCGAGTGCTGTTCCGTGACGAAGCTTACTTTGCTCCGGACACCGGCTTCTTTCCGCTCCACTGACGGGCATGTTACACGCGACATGTCGTTTACGATGACTTGGTGCAGTTTGTGGTCGTCGTCGAGCAGTTGACACCGCCGAGTAACTGGATTGTTCGTTCAACACTGAGCAGGCCAGTTTTTCTGTAATTAATTTTGAGTCTTTTAATATGGTTAGTTAATTGTATCAAAATTTTCTATCACTTTAATCTTCGTTTTTAGAGGTGTGTGATTCATACATAGCATGAAAACATGAGTCATGCAAAATGGTTTAAACCTGTCTTTGGTACAAGTAATTTGTGTAGCAATAAAAAATTATCTTTAAATATTCCTAATTATCATTTTTATGAGTTTCAATAAAGATGATTGTTGCAGCATTTTTAAACACTATTTTGATTAATCAAGTAATCAATAAAAATTTTATTTAATTGGCAAAGTAATCAGGGCAAAAAATATTTAAATTAATTGTTAAATTAACTTACAAAAGATTTTTTAATATAACTGTACAGTTTTTGAAGCAATATTATGAATAAAAAATAAAATCTTTTGAGTAAGAAGCCTTCT
The DNA here is from genome assembly GCA_038277355.1 of Encarsia formosa. NCBI lineage: Eukaryota > Metazoa > Arthropoda > Insecta > Hymenoptera > Aphelinidae > Encarsia > Encarsia formosa. The sequence goes on along the minus strand of CM076185.1, from coordinate 2,950,026 downwards.
GGGGAACATTCAATGTTCGTCATTTCAAAAAGTTTAAAATAATAAATTATTTAAAAACAAAATTTAGTATTTTCCTTAATTCTAACTAAAAAACAGTACAATAATACTTTCGCTCAAGCTTAAATTGCTTGTAATCTCTTGCATAAAAGACAATTTCAATGAAAATTATAAAACCAAGTAGACAATGTAATAAGATAATTACACAATTCAAAAGCAGTGAGAGACCAGTTTTTATGAGCAGGAGACAAGCGGAATACTGATGTACCCAAAACATAGATCAATTTTTAACAACAAATCTTTCATATTATTTTTAAACAAAATTTTTTGAATAAATTCAATATTGATAAGCATTTCAAATTCAAAACTTAACCTCTCACAACAACAAAAATAGCCCAAAAAACCCTCTAATGGCTGTTCAAACTATCAGTCTAGTACCATTTAAAACCCCAAACAACCAAATGATTAATGACAAGTGTCAGATTTTGTGCACAAAGACCATGATAAAAAAACCCCCATAAATTTGTCACATTACTCAAACAGTGCGTCAAAAAATTCTCACCTCCTAATATGAACCCCCGAATCGTGCGAGCGGTAATAAAAGTGAGCCCACACCTACCAAACCCGAACGTGATTTGAAAATCGATGTTTTCCTGTGTGTCCCCTCCTGATAAATGCCAATCTCCCGCTATGCTGAATATATGTACAACATACACTAAACACACACAAACGCGCGCGCACACACAGCTTACCCTTTTTCCGTCTGTATCTCTTCTCTTCCGTGTGTGACGTTCTCTCTTCGACGATCTCTCTTCTCTCTCTCTCGGACTATTGTCCCGTCGTCGTGCAACTCAAGCTCGCACCTCGCACCAAGTCGGCATGTTTGCAAATTCTATATGACACACATCACACCGCACGCACCGCACACACGAAAAAAAAAGAGAATAGGAATAAGAAATTGAATGATGATATTAAACTACTCCTGCTCGGAACTCCACCACTTCTCCTTCCCACGTCCTTCTCCTCTCCTCGATCGTATCGTCGTTGCGCCGCTCGTACACGGGCTGGCTGGTGCATGGGTGTTTACGCCACGACTGTGTTGGTGTCCGTCTGCCGATGACGATGACGAATTTTTGACGTAGACACGGTTTTTTTTTGTTTTAAATAAAGATGTATTTCAGCTCGTCTCGAAACCACGGTCGGGTCTTTAATTGCGACTATCTTGGGTACCTAACAACGCGAGCGGCCTGCAGCGGTAGAAGTTTGTTGAGATGATGCACGTACACTCACACACACGGCGCCGCCGAGGCACTTGTTCGACGTTGGTTCGTTAAACTTATCCCCTTTGTCTAAAACTTTAAAAACTGCACTAGCTGAAGCTGGATTGTCGTCGGGTTCGGGGGGTCTTTAGTTTCTCACTGCCTCGTCCATCCTGGGCGCGGTGATGCTTTACCGCAGGGCGACCGCGACGACGACGACGACACGCACACACTCGCAAACACCCCTGACTGGCTGCTGACTGCACGACGTGTATAGGTTATGTTCACCCCACCTAATCCCCTACTCCAACTTTTTCGGAGTAGGAAGTTTAAAAATGGCCGCGCACCGAATGACCTGCGTGCGCCTCGGTGCGTCGGGGCGGGTAAAAAAAGGCGAATCAAACGGACTAAGATAAGGTAGGTATAGGTAAAGCAGATGAGATTCTTTTTGTTTAAACAATTATCACAGGTCGAGTGGCGCGACGCCGCACCGGCTGTGGTGTCTAGTTTCATGTATATATGTGTATGATTCGATGTTTGTTTTGAATTTTTCGCGGTCGAACAGCTTTTTTTTTTTTTTTTTTTCACCAGGTGTTTTGTTACATTTTTGAGTCGTAATTTATAGTAATTTATTAATTTTTCGTAGTTGCATCGGGTTGTGTGACTGAAGTCTAATTTTGGTTTTGTGGTGGAAGTGTCAGTGAGATAAGAGCGAGGGGCTGAAGTTTAGTAATACGGGAATACGGGATGTTGCTACCTATTCTGTTCAAACTTGCCAAGCTTCACAAACGTTATTGTTATGCGAATAATTTCTTTAGTTTAGTAATAAAATATAGATTTTTTTTTAATTCTAGTGTTATGTTTAAATTAAAAAATATGAAAAAAATTTAATATTTTGAATGATTTAATCAGTTTGCAAGAATACTTCAAAATTAATAATAAACAATGTTTTATATGATGATTTATTTATAAAAATGTAATCATACAATACTATAGAATTAAATTAGATGTAAAAAAAATAAAAATAACTAATTTGTTAGGTTTCTGAATGATAATATTCATTATAGACTATTATTTGATAATATTTGAATCATCATGAATAAAAAAAAAAACAGTATAGTCACCTTACTAACTTATAAAGCGAAGTCACAGAAATTTTTCAAAAAAAAATTACTTAAATAATTTTTTCAAAAAATTACTTTTCTAACTTTTTGATTGTACAAAGTATCGTTTTATTGCAAAAAAATCTAAAATATTGCAACTGTCACTAAAAATGAAAAAAATTATGTCAAGCAGAAATAGTACTCGAACTAAGAGCGTAATTAAAGATAAATAAATTGATAAAATTGGTACGCCGTGGCGACAGAAAAAGACCCATGAAAGCGAGAGAGAGTCGAGGATAAAATTTTATAACGCGAAGTGTATATAATAACCCCCGGTAAAGAGGCTGGATCTGGCAAGTTGCCTATTATTGTATGTTCCCCTCGGTGCGGCTTGTCTGCGAGGCGGTACACTTTAAATTCGGGAGGTAAATGTTTGAGACTTTCTTCGATAAATTTTTCTTTCGTGGTTAAATTTTTTACCCGGTTGACTCTACGTACCCTCTCGAATCTAAAAACGGCCGACGTATAAAAAATGAAATACATTGTTGTGTGTAAACACTGTTTTTGAAACAAAATCAAAATTGTTCCAAAATATTTTTATGAAGTTGAATTTTCTCTTGTTAATTTAAAAAAATTAAACGATATTTACCTTTTTTGGAACTGTCAGGATAGTTGATTTACACTTCTTTTCTTAATGACTTTAATAAATTGAATAAGAAACAATATTGAAAATAAATAAGTTTATATTTGAGCCAATTTTTTGGTGTTGCTTGCTCAGATGCTGGACGCGTAATGACTTACAAACTAAAGTACAGAGGTAAGTATAGTCGAGGGTAGTAGGTAATTATTCGGGGTGCTCGAAGGAAAATTTTGGGTAAAAATTTTTGGAGGCAACTCATATGGAACTCAAGTATTACTATTGTCTGAAACGATCGGTTAGAACAAGATGTAATAGTTTTAGGTTTTGAAATAGACTTCAAAATTATGTTAAATTTACATGGCTAAACAGTTTTTGATTAGTGTAAAATTACATTATTATTGATTATTTATTTATGACTTGTAAATTTTACAAATTTTATGTAAAAGATTCTTAGTAAAAGTAAAATTGAAATCAGATAGCAAAATTAATTTCGTAATTTTTATTTTTTAGTTTTTATTTATAGTAAGTTATGATAAAAGAATAGAAGTTGAGAAAAAAAAATAGTTGAACTTTTTTTTTTTTATACCAGACCCTCAGTACTAATTGTCATTTTTTATTATTTTTTAATTTTACTTCAGTTATTCTAGTACACTCAGTGAATTTAGAATCCAATTTGGGCTCTGATTATTTAAGAAGCCACTAATGTTCTTGTTAATTCAACTTCAACTAATTTGTTTTCAAAAAGTTATATTTATAACTACTCTCTCTACACATGTACAACTTGTTGCACGATTTCAATCTTAAAATTAGATTCTCAGCTAAAAAAAAAACTGTCTCGATCCAAACAAAAAAAAAGCGCGACATCCCCCGATATTTTAATAATCCTGAAAAACCGGTGTACGATAAGTCGTTTTCTGATAAAAATCACAAAGCGATTGCCACCGACACGAAGAATAAGGTATGAAGGAAATGAAAAACGGCTGCGAAAAGAAAAAAAAAGAAAGAAAGAAGACCTCGACAGGCTTTCCAATACACGCCAGGAGGTCTCAAAGTGCAGCTTATACCGATTAAAAACGGAAGTTCGGTACTCGCTGGTCCTGTTTTAATTTGCGTCTGGGGTGAAGATCGCCATTATAGTTTCAAGAAAAAATATATGTATATACTTACGGCCGCGGTAACTCAGATTCTAAGTTACCAGGGCTAGATAAGCATATAATGTTTACTTTAAAAAAATGTTTTACCAAATAAATTTTATGGTAGTATTTTGTAGATCATAGGTATAATTTTCGAAACCAAAGTATAGAAAAGTGCAAAAGAAATGGTGGTTAAAAAAAATTTATTTCATTATTAAAGGACAATTGCCTGTTGATAGTAAATAAAATAAAAAAATTAAAAAATAAATTATATTGTATGATTTTCTTGAGCCCTTTAGATCATTTAAGGTTTATTTAATTTATTTTTTTTTTAAATAAATAAAATACGAGTGCAGCTCTGAAGAATCTTAGAATCTGAGTTTCCGTGTATCAAAAACTTATAAAAAATGTATTATTTTGAATTAGTCTTTTGACAGATATCATCATCATATATGCTCTAAATTTAATGTTTAAGGATTATTTTGTGCATGGTTATAAGCAAAAATTATGCTGTTTTATGTTATTTAATACGTAATCCACAAACATCACAAAATTATTTTTATTGTACGTTGTTCAAACAAAAAAAAAAGTCTTGGAATTGCAACAGAATTTTTTTTTTCTTATATCACATGAATCGACAGGCACAAATGCCCCTTTTGCAAGATAAAGTCTCGCAGTTTAGAAGCGAGGTTCGAACCCGGGATTACTAACGAGTCACGCGTTCTATTCATTGAGCCATTAGACTTATAATATTTAATTATAATGCATTTCTAATAGTCTAATCAAGAATTGCGATTTCGTTGAATGTTAAAATCCAATTCATGTTACTATGTTTATTAATAAGTTTGTTATTATGTACCACAATTTATAGAACAGTAAAAAAAATCAATTCATTAAATAACTTTATGCAAATACTTATTGAAGTAATTTTAATTAAGCGATATTAATTAAACTCTTAATGTACAAAAATAATGTATTTTAACCAATTCACTAAATATCGAGTACATCGAGAATTTTTCCAAAGATTCTCGAGAGTTGGACGCAGCCTCGATGCCCGCCCGGACGAAATTAAGCCGTGACAGATCCATATTTCGGCCGTGCACGTCAAATGATTTAGCCCGAGTGGCTATTAGAGCCAATATCGGAGCTATAGTTTGCTTATTTATTGGGTCTAAACGAATTTGTGAGGCGCTATTAAATCTAATGGATTACAAATATTTTACTGCTTATTTTAAGAAATGGCTATCTTCACCGACGATCTTAAAAAAAAAAAAAAAAAAACTAAATTTACTCAGAATTTTCCAGTTACGAGGCTGATGACGACTATTTTTTTTAATTGCGAGAAATGTGCAATCTTTTTTTTTTATGTTTATTGGGTATGAGATAGAGGATTGAAAAATGATTCAATTTGTACTACGTTGTAAAGTCTTAACGACGCGGCTTAAAACTGCTTCACTAATTACCAAGACGAATTTATGTAATACGAGCTGCATACATACATTATGTTTGGATAAATCATTCGAATTCGCAAAATCATAGGATTTTTTTTCATTTCTGACTAATTAATTCGAAAGTCGTAAAAGAAGATTCTTGAATCCATGTCCTAATTTTTTGTCATTATAATCATTTCAATTGTCAACAGCGCTTTTTTAAAAAATCCTCAAACAAACCAGAAATAAAAAAAAATGAAGATATCAGCTGGTCGAGCGGTTGTAAGTCGCAAATAAAATCTTCCCAAAAATAAAATCCCCTCCCTTCACTTAATAAAACGCTCGAGTTGTGTTTTAATCGCTGCAGGCGCCCGGCCTATTATAGACCGCAAGCGCACCTGGTCAAATTTGTCGCGAAGATTGATGTCTCGCGATCTCAAGGTCGCTTGTTTTTGGTACCTCGTATTTTTATTTTCAGAGGATTTTTAAAAATAATAAAAATTTATGGTAAAAGTGGGGTTTTAGTGTACGTGGTAATTATGAAAAAATGTTGTTTTTGAGTGATATTAAAAATTAGCTGTGCTTGATGTAACTGTCTTTCTATAAATAATTGAAAAATACAAAGTTTTCGATATTTTAATGAAATTACGCTATTGGCTGAAAAGTGGATAATAATAACAAATTTTGAAAAGAAGATTTTTGATTGGGTACTCTATATAAATGTTTAGTTTACTACTGAAAATGACGAAAAATTATCTGTTTCTATTACTATTATTTTACTTGGTTAGGTTACTACCATTTTTTATACTTGAAAAGTAGTAATCGATATTTTGGGTATTTTCATCTAAAATATTAATTTGTTGATTAGATCTAAAAATTAAAAAATTCAATCAAAATGAATATTTAAAGGAATATTTTTTTATTAATATATTATTCTGTGAGTTAGAAAGCACTTCACAATTTGTACCTAAGAAAAGATTTTGCTAGGTCTAAGTCAAATAATAAATTTCTCAGTGCAATATGTACAAAGCTTTATTTGCACAAGAACAAATAAAAAAATTTTTAGCATATTGATTTAGATTAATGGAATTTAGAAAAAAAAAACTATTTAATTTTTAAACTCGTGGTGTCTTCTTTGTATATTTTAATTCAGTTCTTATTAATCACTTTTCGAAATATAATGAAAAAATACCTCAATTTGATAAAATCAAGATATCGAAGTAATGTAGGATTATGAGTTCAAGTATCAAACCGCCAAGTTCAACGTACGTAACACTCGAACGCAATGTTGTGATTAGACATTATATATGAAACTCTTTTACTGAACCGGTATAGAGTTTTAAAAACTCCATTTTTTCTCAAATTTATACTAATAAATTTAAACTAGCAATCTCGTGAATTTAAGAGATACGTTAAGTAACACATCTCATCGTTTTGATTATTTATTTCTTACAAGATTTAAACTGATTTTTGGACTGAGACTCAAATTTAGAACTTCTTTGTTCTCATTAACTTCTTATGCACGCAGTCTGATACCTGCACTATACTCTAAAATAAAAATAAATATCTTTTTTAGTATCAAAAAAGTAGTTAAAATTTTTCAATTTATTAATTTAAAAAAAAAACTCATGAATTTTTAAATAAAAATTCGCGAAAATCCCGGAATAGTCTTCCGTCTGTGAACTTTGTTTGAAACTTTTGGCTTGTTTATAATTGAATCACTCTTAAAACGATTAAAAATTTTGGCCAAGCTCAAGATACACAGTGTTTACATCATATTTCAAAAGAGTTCTCTCGTTCTTTTCTCAAATAGCACATTCTACACACGCCCAAATGATAAATCAAACAATTATGAAAGACATAAAATTTCAAATAATCACACAATTTTTCGTCTTTTTCTTCAACATTTAACCAAGCGAACACCTTATTCATCCATCCTTCTGTGCTTTTAATTTTTTTTAGATCTCAAAATCCTCCAACCCCGATACTGCAAGCCATTGGTTTTAGTATAAATTTAGATTTCGTTAAATTGATATTGAAAAAAAAAATTTATACGCGCCAAAAAAGATAAAAAAAATTAATTTAATCAATTTTTGTGAAAAATTGTTTCGTGTGAGCCAATTAAAAATAATGTTTATCACAAGGGACATTTAGAATTAGTTTTTCACGTATAACCTATCATCAGCTGAAAAAATTCAGTTGGTACACAAGTCAGCGCCTTACTAACCGCAGCACTGAATACAACTGTGAATCAACAGTTAGAAATTTCAAGTATCTCCAAAAGCTGTAATTTAAACTTAAAAAAGTCTCTTATCGTGATATCTGAATAAGTGACTATTTGATTTGATTTTTTTATTTTTTTATCAAAGGTTAGTTTTAAAATTATTTGTCAGTTCAGAGTAAAAATTTTTTCTTTCATTCATGATCCCCTGTGGGTAAATAAAATCAACGGAGTCTCAAAAATCAGGAACCAAACGATCCAAACCTTTACTCATAAATATATTGGACTACGTAAATGTTTTTATAAAAAAGTTTTTACTTTGTTTTTTTGAAGAGATTGAAGAACTACTCGGCATGCAAACAATGCTATTTTTATTCTGAAAACTAAAATTTGCTTTTTATCACAAAAAATACAAAATCTAAATTACAATTAGAATTTCGATACTTCAAACTTGAAGCTCAAACTATTCTCAAAATCTAAACTCTGTTACTCAATCAATTTTCGAAAGAAGCATCTATGCGTGCAACCCTGCAGTAGCTCCCACAGATAAGCAACTGGTCGAGTCGCTCAGTCTTCAAGATGACCTCTCGGCGCACGTACCTTTTGATCGCGGTCGGGCTTTTCGGGGCCCTGCACGCACGGGAAATTCCGACTACCACGGACCCGATTTACGCTGACGGTTGTGAGGTTTGTCGCGAGTACAGGTAAGTTTTTATCAATTTTTAGAAAAAAGTACGAAAAATGTGTAGCTTTTGAGAATGATAGACATTTTTTTGACCTTAATTGAGTTTATAGTGCTGTTCAGTTGTAAAAAAAATTCTAAGTAATCAATTGTTATTAAAAACGGATTTTCACATATCAATGCTATAAAACACTACAAACATTTTTTTTTAAGTCAATGAATTATTAATGTGTTTTTTTTCAAATTTTTACACAAAAATACGTATGAATGAATTGACTTAATGTCGCGGATTTAAGATGTACGGCGAAAGCATTATATTGTACATATAGAGTCTAAGCCCAAAAGGCCTAGTACTTTGTAAACACGCGGGCGAGAACAATGATATGGCTGAAAAAAGCATGTAACTTACTGAAGATAATAAAAAATTTTTCAAATAAAAAAAATCATTTTAAGTTAACAATAAGTTATGATTGAATATTGCTTTAAATGCTCGTAACTCTAAATTTTAGTTTTTTGAAAGTACTAAAAAAACAAGATAGTTTTTTTAATGTTCTAGCTTTTAGATAATTAAAAATGAAAAATTGTAGTTATTTCATAAATAAGTAAATATACTAATTTAAATTGCTCATGAATGATCTTGTGTTTTTCGAAAATATCTTCATAAAATGATACATACTACCAAATAATGAAAGATAACATTTCAATGCCCGCACATGAATAGACTTCATTCATAAAATACTTCCGTTTACAAAAACATCCAAAGTTTGTAAGGCCCTAGCATTCAAATTTTTTTTATTCTCACAGAAACCGTGTTTTTAATTTAAATGTTAAGATCTAGTTGATTTTATAGATTGTAATCTATCGAACATCTGTTTGTGCGAAAAATGTTTTCCGGATGCTGTGTCGTCATTTATGTTAAATACTTTTTCTATGTCTCAAATTTACTGCGAAATTTTCATCTAATTTTTAATTTTTTTTTTTACTTGTATTAGACTAGCGAATAAATTTTTTTTTAATAAACATAAAAAACAATGGCTTGCATTCACTTTATTTTGACTTCGTAGGTCCGAAATTACTAGAGACTTACACTAAGACTTACCTCTGACAATCCTTCAATTAAAAGTTTTGAAATTTTTAATAGGGAAGATGCACACTTTCTAATTATATTTTTTTCTGAAAGTTCTCGATTTTTAATGAATTTTAAGATTTTTTTCATAATTTTTCTATCAATATTACCAGAGATATAATTTTTTAAAAATTGGTACTCGTGACGTCATCAGTACCATTTTACATTGAAAGTATATCTATATATATGATTATTTCGGAATCTTCCAAAGTCTGTAACTCCTTCAATTTTCATTTTTTTTCAAAAAGAAAAAATACGTGTCGATTATTTTCCGATACACTATCGAATAAAGTCAAACAAACTAAATAATTTTTTTTATGCATCTTCCCTATTGAAATTAAATTTTGATAAAGATTATTAAAATAAATATTTGTAAAAATTATTTCCTTGTAATTCAGCTGTCCTGAAGAACCAGACGATTGTCTTCTGGGAACAGTTCCGGACACCTGCGGCTGTTGCGGCTCGCGAGGAGTCTGCGCCAGGCTGGACGGCGAGCCGTGCTGGAACTCGAGCATCCCCGAGCTTCCTCCGGAGCGACGTAACGAGGGTCACTGCGCCCGAAACTACGCCTGCAGACTCAGAACTGACCTAGAGCCCGAGGTTGGTACACCTGATTTTCTTTATTTAGCATCTTCTGGCAAATTTAACAAATAGAGAACACTATGACGAATTATTATTTTGAATTCCCGCCGAAACGCGAAATTAAGTCACGTGAGAGGAGTTACACTCTGTAGCATGTATCTCAACTTAATATTCATAATTATTATTTTTGCAAATGTCAATTTCTTATCATATACAATTTAGTTTTGATATTTTATATAACTTTATTTTATTTCACCATGGCTTAGCTTGTGTCTCGTGACAATTTGTCAAGATGACATCACGTGTTGATCTATTCGGCGGGAATTCAAATTTCCCTATTTGACTATATTTAAAAATATGAACTTTTAGAAAAATTTAATATCAAAGATCTATTACTTAAAGTCTTTTCTCGAGAAATATAATTTTAATATTATGAATTAATCTAGAATGAGAATTATGTGACCGTATTCTACTCCTAATAAAGAACTATGCTTTTTAATTTAAAAAAATTTTTTTGTGTATCCTGTTTACAAAAGATCCAATACAGCCAAGAAATTTCATTGACGACCGTAATATTCTTGACACAGACTGAGTCTTCGCTCAGCCCCCCTTTTTATCTCATAAAACACGTAAAACTTGATAGTTTCGGTGAATTGAGACAGCGAATTTTACCGAAGTTTCGCAATTTTTGCGGTAATTTTCGGTCGGTGACCGACCGACCGACCGGCCGAGCGGGGATGAGCCGCACGTACTTTCCGCGTTTTCCGCAATCATGCAATCAGCTAGCCGAGATTAATCCACTGATTGGACTTGTTTGAACTAGAATTATTTAATTTATTAGGTATGTTGTGCTCGGAGTTTGGGCTTTATACTTAATTTCAGAGTTTTTTTCTAATTTTTTTTAAATAGTAATGTCCAATAATTGTTATCAACGTAAAAATTAATTTTGAAAAAAAAACAAATTATAAATTAAGTTATTTTATTCGTTAAAAAATGATTTAATAATTATAAATCGCATCGCTAGGACACACCGGAAGCCATCTGCGTATGCACAGAGCAGAGTCCAGCCTGCGGTAGCGACAACCGGACCTACGAGACGCCCTGCAGCCTCCACGAGAAAGCCCTTCGCCAGCGCAGCCCGGGCCTCAGGCTGGTCCACCTGGGTCCGTGCCCGAGTCGCCCCAGGATCTACTCGCCCCCCGAGGACGTCAAAGCCGAGGAGGGAAACTTCGTCGCCCTGAGCTGTGAGGCCAAGGGCTTTCCCCTGCCCGACGTCATCTGGGAGTTCAGGTCGGCTGACGGTCGAAGGGTTCTGAGATATCCCAGTGAGTATCTTCACCAGGACATGACTAGAACTAGAGTAGGGCTGCCAAAATTATTTCGGAAAAAAGATTAAGTTCACATCGAAATCGAGCTAAAGAATTTTACGTCAGTTACATTAAATAATGTCAAAGCATTTTTTTTTTGAATGTAACTTAGGTACGACATTTTTTTCCTTGTGACCAATAAATTCAATAAGCAACTATTCCGGCATTTCCTTCCAAGCCACAATCATAAACAAACAACAACTTATTTGAATAATAAATTTACAGACGAGGAGGTGGAAGACGCCGAGGTCAACACCAACGAAGCCGAATCCGACGCTTTCCTGAGGATATCCTGGCTGCAGCTGTCACGGCTCGAGGCCCGGCACGCCGGTATTTACCACTGCATAGCCAACAACACCGTCGGCGAAGCCAGCGCCTCGTCCATCGTCACTCTTTCTTAGCTTTTACCTCAAACTTCTCTTTTTATTTTTTTATTTTTTATAGTCTTTTTTCTTTAAAGTAAAATCAAGATCCCCAAACTACTTGTAAAACATGAATATTTTACTGAAAAAATAGTATTAGTGCTTTAAAATATCATAAATCACCGTGATGATTGCTATAATGTAAGAATGCTTATTAGTGAACCTTTAATGGTACCTTTTTTATACCAACATACTAAAATAGTTGATTATTTATATAAATTTTAATTATAAGCAGCTTTTGTAAAAATATTGAGTTCGGACTCTTGAGAGTTTTTAAAACTACCAACACCTTTTTTTGTTAAACGTAATGAAAAAATATTGTACGAAAAGAAGCTGAAAAAACAGTTTTCGTATACGAGCATTCGATTATACCCATGCTTCTATAACTGTATTTTTATTTATAAAAAAAGTATTATGCATATGTAAGTGCTTGGTTTTATACCTTGAATAAACGATTATTTATACAATACTATTTTTATCTATCACTTGGCTTTAATTTTTTTTTTCGAATCAACTATCAGATCTTTTATGTTTCAGTCTTTAATCCGATTGAAATAAAGTGGTAAACTTTTTTTTGTTCTTTGCTTTACACATCTTAGTAACTTAAAATTATTTGATTTTGGTGCTACACAAAACAACGAATGATTCACTTGGCAATTTTTTCTTGAGATCACTTTGAAATTGAGAAAAAAAAAAAAAAATTTTGCAATGGTTTTATTATCAGCAGTATATTTTATATAAGATTTACATCCACGTTGAAATGATTTATAAATAAAAACTCGCGTTACATGCGCTCGCACACTCAAGCACATTAGTCACGATTTAAAAAGTTCTTTGAAAACATTTGTCATTACTTTTCTCGTTGGTCATTTCGAGTCTGTCTTTTGATCATTGTAGTTAACTATTTTTTACGTATCTTACCGTTTGAATTATTGAACAAAAAATGAGATTCTTCGTGACAGTTTTCACTTTTCTTCTTATTGTCACTGTACAAATCTGCGTTGCACGATACGATCGTAAGTAAACTTCAGTTGTCTTTTTTATTTACTTAAAAACTTGCTTGAAAAATTTAATTTTCTTGTATTATTGTTCGTTTTTATTTCGGTTTTGGAACATTAAATTTTTCAAAAACATGTAATAATACTTTTTTAATTCATTGATTCGTAGAAAAAAATACTCTTGAAAAGAAACTTATTTGTTTAAAAAAAAAAAAAATGCTTTAAACGCATAAATAAAAATTCTAATCACCCGGAAACGGAAGAACTATTTATCATATTCTCAAGGCAAAAACTGGAGGGTATTTAATTCGGATTATTCAGAAATTAATTTTCTATATAACATAGTTACTAATTTTGCACTCATATCTCTTAAAAATAAATTCCCTCGTAAATAAATCAGAACGATAAGATAGTCAGCAATTAAAAACGATTGTAATCGCAAAATTTTTACTTTCAAGTTTTTATTTTAAGCTTATTGAATTAGAAATTAATACTTTTGAAGTAAAGTTTTTATTAAAATCAAATAAATAAATTTTTATTATTATAGAAACGAATAATTTACTGGAAATTTTTTTAAAATAATTAAAAAAAAAAGAAATACTTATCAACTCCTAAATTAAAAGTGTAGAACGTAGATACGAATTAACGGTTTAACGATTATAATTCATAAAAGTAACTTGCAAAATACGAAAAATTTTGTTTTAATTTGCAATTTTATGTTCACTACTCGTTCTATAAAATTTCAGATATTGATGTTTTCTTTTGAATTAAACAGCTTAAAGCTTAGCGTAATGTAATTAGAGCGCGCTTGCGCTTTAACGCGCTAGTAAAAAGAGTAAAGACCAATGTTACGTTTACAGTGATGTCAGTCGCGGTTTAAAAAATTCTTCGAAAGTATTTTTTGTTATCAACTCGGAGGAGTTACGATCAATAACGAATGTGTAACTCCGCTTATGCGGGTAAAATACAATAAAAGTATAAAAAAATGAATTTTTTTATCGCAGTTTTTTGTTTTATTTTGATGATTTTGATGCGAACGTCAGTTGCGCGGTACGATCGTGAGTAAATTTTAATTGTTATCTTTAACTTTTTCAAATACTTGGCGTAAATTTTCTTCACATTTTGGTTTGTTGGTAAAAGGATTTTTTACGAAAGACACTAGCTTTAAAAATTGAATTTTACAGTTTTTAAATAGTTGTCAAACTAATAATACGTGTTATTCTTTATTAGAATTTAAGATATAATAATAAAAATAGTTTTTTTATCGCTAAGAATGACTTTGACGCGTATGTTCGTGTACATAAAAAATGTCTTTAAAATTCAAATATTTTTCAAGTATGTATTTTATTTAAATTTCAAGAACGATGACTGAAATATGATTCTAGTACAGATTTTTTATTATAATTCAAATCAGTATTCTCAAGAGCTTGTACTTGAAAAATTAAAAAATTCAATTCAAGAATTTACTTGAAAAATAATTAAAACCAGTCATTGAATTTTCATTAAAAAAAACTTCATGATATTTCTTGAATTTTCAAGAAGTTTTCGTACCATGTATATTAAAATTTTTTGTATATAAAATACTAAAATTATACATAAAATCCTATAAAATGTATATAAAAATACTAAATTTTTTTAAAACTCTGTCGATTATAATAGAGCCTAGTTTAGAATTTTTCCAACTCAAAAACTGACAATCATATTTAAAATCCAGCTCAGGGACAAACAGCCTCGAAAGGGCCTTACACATTTTCCAACAACAACAACTGCCGACTCGCAAGCTCCAGAAGCCAACCTCCGTTCGACTGCAGCCTGTGTCCTCAAAAATGTAGCGAGCTTCACCGGCACATACGTCACTTCGAGGCTCGAGTCGTAGTTGAAAACGGCGAGCGAGTCTGCGTGTGCATTATGCATCCGGACCTCGCCTCGGATGTCCAGCCGGGAATCCTGAGCTCCCTCAATCCGAATTACCGACAGGGTCAACTTTCAAGAAATTAAATTTTTTTGAGTCGTTTGCTGTACATGTGTTTGCATTTTTTGTTGATAGTTTTTTACTATTTTTAATATGTGAAGAATAAATATAAGAACACAGATAAATGAAAGTACTTAAACAAATTTGTAAATAAAATTTTGTAAGCTCATTAGCTATACGAAAAAATTGTTAATGTTTTGTATATTTATAAGTTTTAATAATAAAAACCAAATTTTTGACTGATTTTAGATGAAAAATTTTATAACATTAGAAAAGTCTGGTCCTAAATTTTAAATTAAAAAAAAAAAAAAAAATGAAATTATTGAATATTAAAACATAGATGTTTATGAAAAACAAAGATTCAAGATTTATTACACATTATATAAGAAAAATTTGTTAACATGTTATTATACTATGCGCAATGTAATAACAATCGTAATTTGAAACATCTAAAAATGCATGAAAATGTTAATTATGCAATTAAAACTAAACAATAATTCAAGTTCTACGAATTTTACTTATAATATTTTAAAAATTAGTAGTCTAAAATAGTCTACTTGTATCATCTAAATATTCTTTATCAACTTCGGACATCTTCAAATATTCAGACAAAAAACTTTTTTTATAAAAAAAAGAGATTATTGAACCATCCTCGATCCAACTCTAAAAGATAAAACAATCTCCTTGACTTTCGTAGCTTTTAAACAAGCCACCAGTATAATTTATATTTTCTAAAAACTTACGTACAGCATGACCAACTAAAAGCTACATTTATTTGTTCCTTTTTTTTTGGCAAATTTAATAAAAATTTTCATAAAAACTCAATTAACGGATCACCAACTTTCCATTGACGAGGGCGGACTGCAAATAAGAAAAAATAATTTTACATTATATTAAAATTTTTATAATTTTGATTGAACTTACTCAGGCGATCGCCACGTATCTCGTTCCATAACCACGGTATCCGGGCTTCCTCTGCGAGAACAGTAAAAAAAAAAAAAAAAAAAAAAAATTATTATAACAATTTTTATAAAATTTAATAAAAGTGAAGCTTACTGTCTGGACGGTAGGAGTATGGAGCCTTTTCGACCGGAAGACTGTCCCCAATAACTAGAGGCTACTCTGTGAGCCGTCGGGGTGCCAATGAGCATCGTAACTACGCAAACGAATGTCGCGAACCAGTAACCGTTCTGAAAGTTTATTAAAATCACACTTAATGTCGTTAAAAATTTAATTAATTTTTTCATGCTTAGTATAAAATATATGACAGTACCAAAGAAGGACGATAATTATTAGAATAAAAAAAAAATTAATGGATTTTTAAAAAATTATTAGTTACTTACAAAGGGGCCGAGAATGTGGTTGCAAAAGAGCAACCTCAAGCCTCGAAGTATGTCCCAGAGAGGCCGACACTTTGACATTCCCGTGCTAACTTCGACCAGCACGTGAGCTCGCCATTGGTCCAGATAATTACCCATTCTATCTATGTACGCCTTTGTTTTCTAAAAATCATTAATTTTTTTTAACATGAATAAGTTTATTTCATAAAAAATTTGAGTAGCTGTCGGGAGGTTTTAATTTTAGACTTATATACATATTTTAATTTTTAATCAATAGATCAATTTCTCAACCACAATGTACAAATTTAAAAATTAATTTTTTCGGTTGATTAAAAAATGAAAAATTTTTATGTAGTTAAATCTTGTAAAGCATTATCTTTTATAAACAGACTTCAATTCCTTATGCGCAGAGACCTGTTTTAAAAAATTGAGAAAAAAAAAACAAAGATTTGAAAGCTTAATTTTTTTTTTTTTTTTTTTTTTTTTCAATCAAAGAGGATTTAACTTAATTTTAGCGTATAGAAGTTTACAGCAGCAAATAGTTTTTAATGAGAGTCATAATCGAGCAGGATCGAGGCAGGACTCGACCCGTGTCCGCCGTAATACGAGTCAAGCTATATCTCACTAAGCCATCCAAATACTAAATTAAAGTTTTTTTGAAATTAAAGAACAAAAGTAAAATTTAAATTTCAAATTTAAGTTGACTATTTTTAAGGTTTTTCTGTATTTTATACAAAACTTGATATAATAATTGACAATTTTTATGTAAGAAGAGTCTTTTTTTTTATTTTACTGTACTAACATACATTAATAAATTTTGTGCTTGTGTTTAACATCATTCATTCAATATTTATATTATTTTTTAGTTCACAGGTCTATGCGCAGAATTCACTCGCTGTATTTTTTAGTTAAAAATGAATATAATTATAAAAAAAGAAAAAAAATTACTCCCAAACTTCTCAACCTCGACCAAAAACTTTTAATTAACTACAAAAAAAAAAAAGGTACTAACGAGCTGTCCGATCTTCTCCCCCTGGTTGTCGATGTAGTACTGGACGTTGCGCAGTTCGTTCAGGGTGTGGTTGACCTTGTGCTGAAGCGGCTGCAGGTGGAGCTCGAGGGTGGCCAGCTGGTAAACGAGCTCGTCCTGCATCTTCATGAGGGGCTTTACCCGCCTGGACAGGAGTTCCCGCATCTGCTGGGCGACCGACTGGAAGCTCCGGGCGGTGCGACGGTCCGACAGCTGACGGGCTACGTTCTCGACCTGGTCCGACAGCGCGTTCAGGTCCTTGTTCAGTATCGGTCCCTGGATCTACAATAAGGTCCGTATTGACAAATAAATTTAATTCTGATAAACGGTTTCGAAAATAAAATGTGTAAAGCTTGTACTTTTTCTATCGCACAAGCAGATTTGTTGGCCTCTTCGGGAATATATATTTTTTTTTACAATTTTACATTAATAATATACTAGTGGTAAGTGACATTTGTTATGTCTCAATTCTATAAATACTACAATCTTAAAGACAATAAAGTTTTATAAAAAGTCAGGTTGGTATGGGTAAGTGCATAAATCTCGAAAAATTAGAACATGTATTTGTCTGACTGAATTTGTGTCGAACTACTTCGAGCAGTCCTTACGAAAACACGATTAAAACATTTTTTTTTTTATCTATTTGTGTAAAATCTGTAAATTTTGTATGACTTAATAATAGTATCGTATGTTTGTATGCTAATATTGTATTTCATTAAAAGCTTGAGTGAATGAGTATAAACTTTAAAAATTATATTAAAATAGGTGACTTATAAAAAATATACGAACCATGACACGATGCTCGGTGAGATTGGGCCCGGTGGCGTAGTAAAGGTTCTGGAGTCGATCCCTAAGGTTGGGAGTTACTATCCTCAGGTCGCTAAGATCGACCTTCAGCTTCGAGAAGGCCCTGGTCAAGCCGCTCCAGGTCCAGTGGGCGGTTATCTCCTCGAGCTTGGCTGTGTTGTCCAGCTGGTAGGCTGGGTACATTGAGTCCGTCTTATCGCACTTCCTAAACAATAATAATAATTTTTTTTTTAATAATATGTTTGTAAGTATTTTTAGTAAGTAAAAAGTTTGCAGTAACAATTGGAGAATTCTAATCGTTAGTGAGATTCTGAAACTAATCAGCAACGGAATAATGAATGTTTAGTGATAATTTATTCGTTTATTTTTTTTTCTTGTGCAAAGATAGCTTACAAATAAAAATTCAAACATTTTTTCATCGTTCATGAATGAACGTTAATTTTGTGTGTTAAGTAACAAAAAAACACTCTTTAATTAACTTTCAAAATGATTACTCAAAAAAATTGTTTGTGCCTTTATTTTCGAGCGATTGAGACTAGAAAAAAGATTATTCTCTTGATTTATCAATTTTAGCTGTCAAAGTGAATTTTTAAAAACGAAACTTACTCTAGAAGATCCTTGAGAGGTACGCCCAGTCGCTTCCCCAGGAAGTACTTGGTCTCCAAAACGGCCTCGACGGTTCGGAACTCGGGGTCGTCCAGGGGCCGGCACAGCAGCATCTCCGTGTGCGAGGCTACCGCGAGCGAGGCCATCAGGACCACCCACAGCAGTATCGACACTATGCAGCTCAAGCACGCGAACCTTGGTAAATAAATAAAAATTTGTAATAATAAATGGAAGAAAAAAAAATCAGGGAGGAATAAATAAAGAAGGTACCATAAAAGAGTAGGCCGCACGCTGCCCTCCGACGAGCCACAGCGACAGCATAGCGCGCCGAACAGCAGCACCCAGATGAACATCACGCACATGGCCGTACCTGGTTGATTTTTTTTTTTTTCATGATTATTAAAAATAAAAATAAAGATTTTAAATTGATAAAAAACTATGCATGAAACATTGAAGAAAATCTCACCAAATCCAACGATCCATCGGGTCTGCTCGAATCGCTGGATGTACGGAACGACTTCGTTGGTAAGCCTGCGAGCCTTGTCCAAGTGGTTCGTGAGATCGGTCGCGGTGCCTTCGATACCACGCGCGTCGTCTCGAACTTTTGATCGTATCGTATTTATTTCTCGACGTATTTCTGTAAACAATAATTTTTTTTTTTTTAATCAAAAACAAATGAAATTGGCTAAGTTTTAGAGAAAGTTGCTCAATCAATTGGTCAGATTTAGCTGATTGATCTGACTCGTCGTCTTGTGATAAATTTTCTCTGTTTTTAAGAATTTGAAGGAAAGATTTCCAAAGACAGTGTGTTCTTTTTTTACAGTTTTTCAGTTTTTAGTTTGAATTCAATTAAAATGAATGCTTACAGAAAATTTTTTTTTGATAAATCAAACAAATTATTTGATCCTTAAATTATAACCAAAGATTCTTTTCAAATTCATTAATTGAGAGTTTCAGATTTATTGTACATTTTCAAGACTTTTTAGCCGATGAATTTTTAAATATTTGAAATCGACCCAAATAAAATGTTCGATTTTTCCAGAAGACAATAAAATTATGTTTTTATGAATAAACATTTGCAGGACGTTAAAAAAGTTACGAGTGCTGCTACTATTCCCGCGCACGAACATGAAAATACTATAAAAATTATGTATTTTACAAAAACACATGTATATATTTTCTAATAATCAGCAAAAAAAAAAAATTGATTGAAAATCTCAAAAGTTTCCAAACTGCTCTAGACTCCAACTTAGCTGAATTGATCGAAAATGGTTCACATACCTTAGCATTGAATAAAAAAATTGTACCAGTAGTGATAACGCAGGTATTTATCAAAAATGTTCCAAATTGAAAAATAATTTAACATTTTAGACATCGAAAACTTAATGCTACCACACGCTACGTGACGTAGAAGTTTTTTGTTGTCACAGCTGCGTAGTTTTTATCATTTTCGACTTCTACATAATTCAAGTTTTATCTATTTTTTTGTTCTCGGTGCGTACCGTTGGCGGCTACCGTTCCATAAAAACTTTAAAAAGATCTAGTTTTTCGATGGAAAATATAATTTGGATTTTCTTTTTCTTGAAATTCGAAAATTCCCAGCTGGTTCGTGACTAGTTGACGATAAGTTTGATAAGAGAAACTGAAAAAGCCTTGAGCTGGAAGCCGCGCGACGCTTTCGTGGTAAGTTTCAGATCGCCCGACGTCGTCGATGCGAACTGTTCTTCACTCGCAACGTGGAACTACTCAAATCCGGTAAACTTTTTAACTGAATCTTGGTAAAATAAAAAAACGCTGGATACTTTTACTAATTTATTATTAATATTATTATGATTTTCATTATAATTTTTTTTTTTTTTTTTTTAAGCTTTTAGTATATTATTTTTGTAATTTTTTTTAAAATCTTTTAAAATTTTTTAATTATTTGAAATTAAAAAAATAATATTGCTAATTCTGAGATGAATCGTTATAATAATAATAATAAAAATTGTTCTGTAAATTTTGAAAACCCAATTTTTAAGAAAGATTTTTCAGAATTAATGAATTATTGCAATTATAGAGGTTTATTCAAATTTATTTAAAATTCATACTCATTTGAATTTATTTATTTATTTTTTCTAATTTATCTAATGTTTATTGCAGTGAGTCGAACCTGATGCTAAAGGAAATTACCATAACTTTCTCATAGTTCAAAGTGGTAATTATCAATTTAACCCTTAAAGGCCACACGGGGTCCAAAAGACCCCACGTAACTGTCAGTGTGGCAGTTCTGGATTTGGGTGTGTCATTTAAGGATTAAAAAAAATGATAATAAAATAGTTACACCTGGTCCATCGATCCGAACGTTCAACAAACTGTGGATGTTTAACAAGTTTGTTCGTTCGGCTCGAGTTATTAGGTGCTAACTCGTCTACGACATTTTTAGGTAAAATTTCATTTAAATAATTAGTTTATTTATTTATTTATTTATTGTTACGTATAATTTCAGTCGTGATTGCTATAAATTATAAACAGTTATTGTTCAAAAATCATTGCACGATTGTATTGTTTTACTGTAGAAGAAAATTTATTTTTTTCAAGTAACACGACTTTTATGTTTTTCGTTATATTGAATATTTAAATTTTAAGCTTTTAAACTCATCTGATTTATGCTTTTGGATCTTTCAAAGATTTTTCCTATGCAGCAATGTCAAAGTTGTAAAGATATGGTTTAAAAACTCAAAGGTAAGAATGGTCTAATTACATATTCTTCATCAAAGTATTTAACTATTGGTAGGTTCATATTTTAGATAGCTACAGAACTTCTACAAATTTTATTTAATCAGCTGTGAGCATTGTTAAAATTGTATAAACTTTTTTTTCAATTTACTTTTTACTTAATTCATTCTGTAATATTATAAAAATAATAAGTTAAAACCAAGCGTACGCAAAAACAAATCGTATTGTTCATGTAAACCCTTTTTTCATGAAGTATTTTATTTTAATACTACTACTGCTTGGATTTTGTAACTGTATAAATACAAAAATATATTTTTTAAATATAAAAGCAGAAAAAAATTAAATAAAATAAAAAAAGCTTAAGTATAATCTGACAGTTAAAGCAGTTATCAAAATAAGGCCTAAAAATTCCCATTTTTAATATGCAATGCATTCTTGCATTATGATTATATAACTTCTATTAAAAATCTATACTATGAGAGTAGCAAAAAATGACTTTATAAAAAAAAATCATTGACAAAACTTCAAAATCAATCAAAATGTACAAATAATAAATTTTTATTGAATATTGACTGTTTAGATAATTTTCTCTTCCTATAATATTTCCTTTCTAAACTGAATTTAAGCTGAAATCAGCATATGTATAAAAATTAAATGTTACCCAGCTTATTGTAAATTCACTAAAAATTTAGCTTTCTATCAGCTTACCTTCAGCTAAGATTCTTACCAGGGTTACTCGAGAAAATATTTCGACGGTCCCAGCGAAGAAAAACCTTAGCCGAGAGTCTGAATATTTAAAATTATCGATAAACGACTGAAATTAATTAAAAATTTAGAAAAAATCAAAAATCTGATTCATTTTGTGTTATATTGTTAAAATTCTTTATTTTTTATTATTTTTTAATTTATTTCAGCTTCTCACTATTGTTTGAAAAATGCAGATTTTTGGCTAAGGTTTTTCTTCGCTGGGACCGTCGATTTATTGTTATTACAAAATAGTTTGAACAATAAATTTAGTAATAATAAAATAAAAGAACTAACTGTTTCGAGCATCCAAAGTTGTTCTGGCTATGTGGTGTGTGACGTAGAGATACTCGCCCCGGGCTTGACGACCGGCTTCGGTCAGGTTGTCCCTGACTGCCTGTCGCAGTCTTATAAGTCTGTCGTCTCGCGCCACCTGTGTGAATAAACAAAATAATAAATTAATATTTGAAAATATGCTTTTATAAATTGAAACTCGTATCAGCGCCTGCAAGATGTTTTACCGCCGGTATTGCAAGTAGTAATGGTCAGACCGCGAAATTTTTGAAACTTATATAAATAACAAAAAGCGCTGAGGTTGAGATGAAAAGTTGAAAATCGAGTATATTTTACCCGAGATTTCAAACAATGATCTGTTTCAAAGAAGATTTTTTATCGCAGAAATCAGCTTCTTAGTGTATAAGTCAGTCGCAACTCGCAAGTTTTTGAATATTGAAGCCTTTTTTAATAACTTGGTTACTTACTAAGATAAAATATAAAAAAAGGAATTTTTAAATCTTTTTATTTTTTAGCCTGAGTATGCAAAATATGTCGTGTATAATTGTAATCACTTTATAAAAGAGAGCTATCGCCATCTTGCTTAAATGTAAGATTTTTATTCGTGAGCTGATTGGTGAAGAAGTTTTTAAAATATTCGAAAAGTGCATTTTGAGGTTACTCTTATTGTTTTTTCCAATGCGCGCTTGAAGCGCGCTCAAAAGAGCTAGTTCTATAAAAATACAAATTTTTTTTCATAAATTAGAATGTTGTTAAAAACTGAAAAATAAAACTCTCGTTTGCGCTTAATACAAGTTCAAACAATTTTTCCGGCTTCAAACGAGCATTTGAATTCTTATTTAAAATTTTTCGACGGTTTTTTTTTACTATAAAAAACTATTTCATGTCCTCATCCCCACTTTCTTGTAAAACAATTTTTTTTTACCCTTTTTATTTCCATCAAAGCCACTTAATCCCAAAAACATCATCTCTCACCACTTCATTTTTACAACGGGTAAAGCTCACTGATAAATAAACCAATACTGCACGACCCAGGAATACAAAAGTTTCGGCTGGAAAATTTCTCTCTCCCTCCCGAGGGGATTTGAAAGAAAACAGCCATTCGCGCTTTTAAATTCGGCGCGTGTTCAACAGCTCAGATTTTACGTTGCAGCATATCCCTTTGATTTTTACGTAGCGAGTGACCATCGTTTCATGTTTTATTGAGTCCTCAGCCCGTAAAAACCCGTCCACTTTACGGCAGAGTTTTCAAAAAGGTGTTTAAATATTCAAAGCTGGAGGAAACTTTTCGTTATAAAGCTGCAGAATTCACGCGAGGAGTCCGCTCGGCGCGTTTATAATTTATGTAGTTTCTACTTTATCGACGGGGATGGAAACAACAAGTTTTTACCGGTGTAGTATTTTATTTTGAACTTTGAAAATACAGTGAATTTAAGATACTTAGTAAGTAGTTCCGCTATGTACAAAGTACGTACATAGGAAAGCATGTATACTCAACCAATCAAAGACATCCGATTTTTAGGTTAGGATGAGGAAAAATATTTTTCACCTTTCATGCAAATAAAAAAAAAAAAAAAAAAAAAAACTTACTCTATCGAGCCTGAGCGCGAGGTGGAGACCGGATGGATCGAGAACCGCGCACAAGGAACGATCCTCTGGTGCGCAGTCGCGGGTGGTGCGCTCGAGGTCGCGTCTAATCTCGTCGGCCTCGTGGCTCAGGTCGTTCCCGAATTCCCGAGCTCGTTCCGCCTTCCTGAGCAGGTTGTCCGTCTTGTACGCCAACTCCATGGATGCTGAAATTCATAAAATTGAAAACTATTTCATTTCAACTTTTTTTAGGGGTATCTTTTCAAGTATGTTTTCGACACGCAGTGCTGAAAGTGCAAACTTTAATCCTTGGTCCTAAGAGGAAGTTTTCTTGCCTTGTGCTGAAATAGTATTTTACACGTCTAAGAAAGTCCAAAAGGCTAAGGGCGTCAATTTGGGTTCCCTAAGGACTTGCTACAGGTGTGTAAAATACTATTTTAGTACCTTGTGTTTATAAGATAATTTATTACATTTCAGTAATAGTAATACATATAAAATTTTTGAGCTTTAAAAGATTTTATTCGTTACGATCTCATAAAAACATGTGTTGGGTAAATATTGTCTCTTCATAGACCAAAAATTGAAAAATCAATATTTTTCAAAAATTCTGATATCTTTTTTGTTTCTGATATACTCATGGTTTAAAAATTTGTTCTAGAATAAATTAAAATGACGCCAATGGCGCCGTCATTCTTACAGAAACTGGTTTTTCAAAATGCTCAAACAAATTTTAAATTTCAAAACTAGAAATGCGTTTTTAATCCTGATTTTAAGAATTACTGTGGGCTTCTCAATATTTTTGCGTACAGCACTAATTTTGATAAAATCTCAGGTCCAACCAACGCTGGAAGTTTGAAAGCAAATAATGCAAAGTTAGAAAACTTAATCGACGAGGTTTATGCATTAAAAAAATTTTCAGGAGCCCAGTCTAATCGAGAAATTAAAAAGTCTCCTCGTTAAACGTCGAGGTTCGTTAACGAGTTTCGCGAGCCGCTAATCGGTCCCAACACTCTGATCGAGCCCGGAAACTTACCGCTTATAATGCTGTTACTTCCAAAGTTTTTTGATTTCCAAGATTTCATCGCGAGCTTACCGCGAAAAGTACTTATCAAATTTTTTCTTTTTTTTTTTAAATTCAGATTCTTTTAAAAAGGTTTTTAAAAGTAAAAAAACTCTTTATTTAATTTAATTTCAATCGAATGATTTCATAATTCATTCCAAGTAGAGACTACCTACAGTAAAATTAATTTTTCACGTAAAAATTTATGCTTTGGTATAGGTAGTAAGAAAAATAAAATAATATGCGGGATGTTGCAACTGTTTGCGATAAAAAAATTTTTTTTTGTAATTTTATCAACTAGTTTAATGCCCTTCATGCAAACTAGAGTTTCAATATATCGTTGTGAACTTTTTTCACAGATGCAAAGTCAATGCCGGAAGGTATCGAAACGGGGCCTGAACCCGAGATTTCTGAATTAAGAGACACGCGCTCTATACACTGATCCATCTGGCCTCTAAAAACATATGTTGCAGAAATAAAATTAATTCATATGTTGCCACCTCAACAAAAAGAGTAGGTAACCGCATAAATGTTCAAAATTGAGATTTTAAATTTATTTAAAATAATCAATCTTCTCTTTTACTTGACTTGTAATCAATCAAATTTGGGTAAATAATACTAACAAATAGAATTAAATTCTGAACTATAGACTATTAAATTATATGTAAAGTATTGTACTCATTTATACATATTTGCAAGTATTAAATTTACAAAATTCTAATATTTTTTTTTAACATTAAAGTAAAAATTTTTAATTCGAACTCAAGCTACAAGTAAAAAAGAAATTAATCCTGTAATGGAGGTTCATACACCTGCGTCTTCTAAAATATATTTCCAGTAATTCGATTCGTACCGTATGGCTTGCAACACTTGGTAGCTGAAACGCTACTCGCTTTTGATAATTTTGTTCAAGAAACTATCTTGTTTACGACGGGGCGAACACGTGCTACCGAAATCTTGGGTATTTATGCGAGCCCAAGGGTAAGTCTGCTTAGAATCTAACTTGGCTGTGTTCAATAGCATTTGTAAGGTCTTGGATAATCTCTAAAAACGTCTTGGGTAATCTGGTAATCCAATGATATCTAAAAGGTCATGATCGATTTTACACCTTATTGACAAGATTTACAGTTCGGTCAATGTGAAAATAATTTCAAGAATTTATTTTTTTTTTCTTCAATTTTTTTACTATTTATGAAACAAATATTACTACAGTCTACCACTGTAAAGTTTGAAGTTCTCGATGCCACAACGTTTCCGGTGGTGATCGACTATTCAACTCTTGTTTGATTTGGGGAATAATATTGGCTTATTCATCGAACAACGACGCGACTTTGACGTTTTTGTAACAAGTGTCATTTACCTTTGTACGCACGCTTGATCTAACGTTTTCATTGTTCGAAAATAGAAAAATATTTTTTCGACAGTGACACGTGTTTCGAGAAAAAAACACCTTTTGATAAATATGATGATTAAAATGATTACTTTGGATCGAATTGTTTTTTCAAATATTGGAAAAATTACCGTTGGAAACCTCCATTAACTGTTCCAAGGCAACGTCGACTCCAGTTTCCTGCGACAGTTGCGACTGTATTGGTTTGCCAAGTAGTTCCTCCACGTCTGCAAATAAAAAATAAATTATTTGACGTTGAGTTACATTTAAACTTAAAAAATATTCACATTGTCTAGATTTCTTGAAATTCACAGTGTGTCATTGGTTTCACGTACATCTTTTTTTTATTCGGAAAACAATATTCTAAATGAGGAAATTAAGTACATACTTAAATGTATCGATGCGAAAAGATGAAAATTTGCCACGAATAATATTCCCATAAAATGTCTCTAAACCAATTTATTTACTATTTTAGCTTTTGCAGATTGGTAGGAAATGACCTTTGATACCATACCGTTGATACATTAAAAAAAAAAAAATTTTGTCACACCAGCTGATAAAAACTCTGTTAAATTACCAAAAATGAAATTCTGAAAATTTTTTATTCAGAATCAACAGTTGCTACTAATTTTTTGCTCGTGTGTCACAAGTACAAAAGCAATAATGAAATCATATTATTTGTTAGTGTTGAAGAAATATACTTTTATTAAAAAACTATAAAAATATACTAGTAAATTGATCTGTTATTGGTAAAATAATTGATGCGAAATTGTTAATAATTACAATTCTGAATTTATTTTCAAATTAAAAAAAAAAGTAATAACACCGAAGCTTACTTTTTAACCCTTAAAGTACACACGGGGTGTAAAATACCCCACATAACTGTCAGTGTGGCAGTTCTGGATTTGGGTGTGTACTTTAAGGGTTAAAGGAACTACTAAGAATAGCCAACAATAGACATTAAGTTTTTGTATTTAGAGAGCCATTATCATATCAAACAACAGTGGGGTATGAATCATTCAGAGGATGTTTAGGGTATTATCCTGAGGTGCAGGGTTAACGTCCTTTGTTGACCGTTTTGGCTTTCCTTCGATCGGATGCCGTACGTCTCACGCAACCGCATTACGAGCTAACTAAGTTCATCAAGCTCCTTAGCTGCGACTGGATTTACAAGTCTTTATTATTTATCTTTTTTACTACGATGGTTATTACATACAAATAATTATGTTTACAGTACAATAAAAATTTACAATTTCTAAAATATTTTTCATAGTACATTTGATAGCTTCAAGTTTCCTGTTAGAAAAAATTATAATTTGTTACCTGAAAACTTAAAAATAATCCAAGTTTTTAGTTTAAATCTGACCAACAGCGACAGATTTTATCATTAGTATATTAGAGGGATTTAAGCTAGAATTAAACTAATTGAGAGGATTTTCACAGCTGGGAGACGATGGTTGTACTTATGATTTTTTATTTCAAGTTATAAAATGATTGAGGTTGTATGATATGATGTAACATAGTACTTTTTAATAATCGTAATTTGTTTAGAAGTTAATCATGTAATTTTGTTAAAAAGATCTTATATAATTTAGATCAAGACTAATACATAGTCAATGTCCACTTTACTTGGTGCATATGTTTTCAATTCACCAAAAATTATTCAAATTGTTAACATATTTTGAAACACCATACATAATTTTATCTTCCAGAAGTTGTTTCTTAAGTTAATTGTCATTTGGTTAATACCAAATATGTCCATTTTATTCTGGTTAAAACTGGTAAGTTTCCAGTATATGATGATATGCATTCGAGTAACTCAAAAATAAATTTAATTTTAAATTTAAATAAAATTGATCTTCGCATTTTTTAAAATTAAATTTTGTTCATCTGAGCACGTCTGTACCTAGTATCAAAACCTAAAAATAAACTGAATAATTTTTTCTCCAACTTCATTGTTGTGTAATCTATTTTAAAGTTATTGAAGTATAAATTCACTAAAATTAGTGATACGACTGATTGTGACTATTTACGCAACGTGATACGATAATCTAGTCGTGACGAGTTTCGTCTGGAACTAAATTAAAAGCACGTGCCATGATCTTGGCATGAATTTTTTATTCAACTATCTAATAAATTATTAATATTATTTATTAAACAGTTATAATTTTTATTTATTATTTAAAGGATTATTAAGTAGTCGTCATAGAAAAGTTTTTACAAGTTTTTTTATACCTATGGAATTTTTTAGTCCGCGTTGAAATCAAATAAATTTACGATAATAGACATATGTTACTGTATTGAAAAAATAAGTGAATTTACTGTAAAAAAAAACGGAAACCCTGAATTAAATATGAAAAGTTAGTTCTTAATCATTAATTTTATGTACACGTGCGTAATTTATACGCTATCGCTTGGGGTCAAAATTTTTAAAAAAGCTACACGAATAAAAAGTTTTTTATTTGCTTTAACTACCGATTAAAATTTCATGTATCAATTGTGTATCTACTCAGTTTAAAATTTTTTTTTTTAAATTATGGTACTCATTTTTACAATGTTCAGAAATTTTTTCTAATAAACCTATACTTACTAATTTCTGTAAAAAAATTAATAATTTTTTAAAACAAATTCCAAAATGACATAAAAAGAAAAGTTCGATTAGATTCTTATCGTCACTCAACTTCAATACTTTAGCTTTTTTTTTTTTTTTTTTTTATGTAACCTTTATTTAACCAATTATGATTATACAGGATTTATATATAAATAATTAAATGCTTAAATATAGAGTATAAAGTAAAAAAAAAAATAATAATAATAAGTTTTCGACCTTCACTTGAAAGCCACAGTCACTTTAAGTTCAAATCTTAATTTCACATTTTTTTAAAAAGTCAACAATAATTCGAACGACACTAAGATCAGGAGCCTGTAGAAAAGAGATGACATCGTACGGTGGATATTTCTTGAGTTTTATAAGCCGGTCAACCATGGCTTGGCGTAATTCTTCATATAGAGAGCACTGCCAAAGAACGTGATTGAGGTCTTGAGGATCCTGTCCACACATACAGCTGGATGTTTCAGCCAGATTGATTTTGTGTAGAGATTCATTGAGGGCTATATGATTGCTACGACTGCGGCAGATAAAAACAATTAGTTCTCTGCTAAGCTTGAGGCCTTTGTACCAGGGGATCGTTTTATTGGAGAACAGCCGTTGAAAGTAACTTGTTCCCTTGTAAGCACTCTGTTGTTTCAGCTGCTCAATATTCTCTGAGTATATCAATCTTTTGAAAAAGGATCTTAGGTCTGTATATGGAATAACAGAGACCGTTGGTGAGGAAAGCGTTGCCCTTTTTGCCTCAGAGTCTGCAAACTCATTGCCAGTGATGCCAACATGAGCCGGTATCCAGTGTACAGTGAGTTTGCATGTACCATTATTGCTGTGGGTAAACTCCAAATTTTTTTGACGAACCTGTAGTAAATGGTAGTTTTCACTGATATCAATTGTATAAGAAGCCAGAGCTGTTGCTGCACTGAGTGAGTCAGTAAAGATGTCCACGTTACGGTGAGAATGTTGCAACGCAATGTCCATAGCGTCTGAAAGTGCCATGCACTCAGCCGTATAAACGGAGGCTTTTGTGTTGATGCTATTTGTACGGATAATGTTTAATTCGGGTACGACACATGCAGTTCCAACCGAGGAACCATTTTCTGTCTTGCTGCCATCAGTAAAAATTCTGATGGAATCACTGTCTTCAAGGCAAGAGTAGAATTGGAGGCTTGGATACTCACAGGTTTTTAAAAATTGTCCGATAGTAAAGTCGACATTCACGGTGTTTCTGTAGCAGTCAAATGGGTAGTTATAAATACTGGTCAGCCGGTCAGCATGGATTTCGTGCATGACCCCAATAACGCTCTTGATGGACTCTTGAAAAAGATTTAGTTTCTTACCTCGTATAGAGATGATTTTCATGATCTGTCGTTGGATGATATCATAGGCCAGTGAGTCAGTTCTACCAAATAGTTTCAGTAGGTAGTTAGTACACAGCAACTTTGACCTGAGTTGTATCGAGATTAATCCAGACTCCGCAAGTAGAATATTTGTAGGTGTGCTAATTCTCAGTCCCAAGGCCAATCTTGCAGCAGCAAATTGAACTCGTTCAAGCTTGAGTATTCTTTCTTTATGGGTAGGGAAGTAAATGTAACTAGCGTAGTCGACTATAGATCTGACAAAGCTTTTGTATAGACATATAAGGGTAGCTGGGTCTGCACCCCAGTATGTTCCTCTAAGGAACTTGACTATGTTTAAGGCTTTGTGGCCCTTCTGTAGTACCAATCTCTGATGTTTGTCAAAAGTCATCTGGTGATCAAAGTAAACGCCTAAAAATTTTACTGCATCTGTAGAAACTAAAGTGGAGCTGCCCAAATTGAGCTCAGTCTGACCAGGGTCAATACCTTCCCGGTTGAAGTGGACAAATTCTGTCTTCTGAGGGGAGACATCTAGCCCAATAATTCCAAGGTTTTTAGTAATCCGAGCTACAGCTTTCTGGAGTATAATCTTGGCCCATTCAATACAAGAGGTCCTGATGTACAGCACTATATCATCAGCGTACTGTAAAATTTTGATTCGAGGAACATTAACTTTGCAGTTGCTTCTTTTCCCTTTCCTGGTGTTTCTTCTTTTTACCTTTGGCCTTCCACCTCTGTCTTTTCTCACGTTTCCTTTATTCTTTCTTCTTTTCTTCTTTCCTTTGTTACTAAAATAGACCGCATTGGTGACGTATAGTAAATAAAGTAGAGGACTAAGGACACCACCCTGCGGCAGTCCCTTATAGCAGCTGCGAGGTTTATCAGGGTTGATCTCCGTATACACATTTCTCTGGTAAGTGAGAAACTTAATAAACTTGAGTAGTTTTGTCGAGAACCCAAAGCCGGCCAATTTATGTAATAAGATGTCACTGCGTACTTCATTGTAGGCATTGCTTACATCCAGATATACCGCAAGAACGTGCTCGTGACTCTTAAGGGCTTCTTCTACATCAAACTTTAGGACTGTCAAGTTATCAGAACAAGAATAACCCTTACGAAAGCCACCTTGATTGCGGGGGAGATAACCATTTGTTTCAACAAACCAGCGAAGCCTATTTGAAACCATCAGTTCAAATATCTTGCTAATACAAGAAGTGAGTGCCAGAGGTCTTAGTCCATTGCCATTTGGTTTTTCCACAAAATGTAGATAGGTGTCTCGCCAACTCTCAGGATATGAATTATCTAAAAAAAGCATATTCAAAATATCAAGTAGCAACAGATTATATTTAATTGGAATTTTTCGAAGAACCTCGTAATTAATCCCATCGACTCCAGGGGAGGATTTGTCACCTCTTGAAAAAAGTGCCGTGTTAAACTCAGTATATGTAAAAGGTGCATCCAGAAGTGGGTCATCTTGCGACTCTGGTAGCCAACCGGGATCATTTGGGGTGTCAAAAGTGCAGATCTTATCGAGAGACTCAGCCACTTTTTGTTTATTATCGAGATATTCAGAGCGAGAGGTAACTTTAGTCTTGGTAAATTTGTTTTTGAAAACCTTGGCCATTCTCCAGGTATATGTGACTTGGTTCTTGAAATCTATAGTGGAAGCAAATTTTTTGAAGCATTCTCTTTTCTTTCGCCTGAATAACTTTCTTGCCGCAGTTCTAGCGGTCTTATAATGGGCATGGTCGTTATCAAGTCGGGTATAGCGCCATCTTTTGTACGCTGCTTGCCGGAGTCTCTTGGCTCGATCACAATCAGCATCCCACCAGCGAACAGGGTTTCGATGAAGTTTGGGGCTGACAACTTTCCTTCTTGGAGTACATCTTACGACCGCATCACTTATTGTTTCGATAAAAAATTCATATTTACCAACAGGTGACTTTAATTCATACTCGCTATCGAGAAATTTAATGTATTTTTCATCCAAAATCTCATTTACTGACAGCCAGTTTGTGCGCGTTGATTGAATCTTGAATGACTTACGGTGGTATATCACCTTCTCGACGTCGACAATAATTTCGACGGGGAAATGGTCTGAACCATGACTATCGTTATAGACTTTGGTATGTGTGAATGAAGCAATGTCGGGCGAGGAAAATATAAGATCTATATTGGATTCCTTAAGTGTAGATGGATCAAGATGAGTGATGCTATCATGATTGTGTAATATCAATCCATACTTGTCAGCATGCTCTTGAAGTCTGCGTCCGTTGACATCAGTGTCTATACAGTTCCAAGCCTGGTTATGTGCATTAAAATCTCCAATCAGCAGGCATTGATCATATCTGTCAGTGTTACCAATAAGAGCCTCCCATTCCAAATCCGTCAAACTGACTTGGGTCGGAGGACGGTAGCAAGCCAGAATAGTCAGAGGTTTACTTAAATTAAGTATCTTAATTCCACACATTTCAACTGAAGGATTAAGGTTAGTAAGATCATTAACAGACTCATAATTTAACGCAACGTGTACAAGAAAAACTAAACCGCCGCCAGTAGCATGTAGACGATCCTGTCTAAATACATTAAAAGAGCTGAAGTTAAAATGCAGGTGTGGCTTGAGCCATGTTTCAGCCAAAACAATCACGTCGTAATCATGCAGCAGCTTTTGCAACTCTCCAGCTTTCTTGACTATACTTCGTGGATTCCAAAATAAAATACGAATATTATTCGCATCTGCGAGATTGCAACACATATTGTTGCAATCTATGTTTGTTGTAGTGTGAGAAGAAAATTCAGTACTGCGAGTGATCAGACTCGCAAGTCTCAACCTCCGAGGCCGAGGATGAGGGAGGAAACTCGCCACCATCAACAGAGGCCGTAATGGCATTAGCCGTTTTAGTGATCCTTGTTTTCATGACACGTGAGTCAACATATTTATGTATCTCATTAAGCATTATTACCACTGCTTGTCTATTGGATATGAATTTATCAACTACCGCAGGTACCTCTTGATAGGTAACCTGTAGCGTCTCAGTTAGCATTAGCGTCAGCTCCTCGAAGGTAATCGGGAAAGTAGCAGCGATATAGTTGGGGATTTCGATCCTAGCCAAGTCGATTTGTTCTTTAAGTTCCGTCGTTGTGGTTTTGCTAGTAGTGCTGGATTTTTTTAGCTTCTTTTTTTTTTGCGTTGGCATCTCGGGAGTCTTTTGAAGTTCATCATCGGGTTTGCTCCTCTGATTTTCATCTTCATCTGTGACTTTTCTTTCCGTGGAAGACAGAGATGCTTTTGAAAAAGTTCTTTTGAAATTATCGCCGCTTGGTTTCACGAATAAATTTTGGCCGTTGAAACGAGGCGTATTAATATCGCCGTCAACAGCCGTATTAGAAGTCGATTCCTTGTTTTTGTCATCAGCTGTTTCCATGTGCACTGTAGGTTTAGTAGTTGTAGACTGCGGGAATTGAGGAGCTCCTACCTTATCGACCGCGGGAGAAGGCTGAGCTGGAAGTGTATGCTGACCTTGACTCAGCTTTTGTTGTTGTTTATTTTGCGGGCAACTCTTCGAGGAATGACCCTCTTGTAAACATTGAAAGCATTTCATTTTATCGGAAGATGCATAAACATGATATGCCGTGCCATCGTAGTTTAGGGTAAAGTCGGAGGGAATTTTATCGATTTCTTCCGGATCCACAAACAGCTGACGCCTGAAGGACATCACGTGCGAAAAGCCGACTTGGACAAGGCTCATGCGCACTGGAGTAAGGCTGGATTTAGGTACAACGTTGAATTCCTCTAATTTTTCAAGCAGGATATGGTTCGGAATACACGGCAATACATTTGAGAAAATCACTCGCTTTAGTCTGGCAATGTAGGGGCGAATCGTAATTTTACGGCCTTGAACAACAAGCACATTTTTTCCTTCCTTGGTAATTTCATCCACTATGGAGGCACTATTAAAGAAAACACAAAATCGGTTCTGCGTGATTTTAGAAGCAGCTACAATGTTTTGGGGAGGCACTATAGAGGCAATAGCATAAACATAATCTTCCGCTTTTACTCCTTCAATGGTGTCAAAGACAATTGCTTGGTCTTTCTTGGGGTACGTAGAAACAGAGGTAACGTTCGAGTACGACATAGTAGTAGTAGTAGTTGTTTTCGTTTGAGTAGACATTTGGGTTATTCACTTTATCTTACGCGTAAAAAAAAAGAAAAAACCTCAACAAAGAGATTTAGCACAAAGCGACGCCACCCAGCGGCAGTCGCCGCGCAGCGGAGAAATTAACCTCTATAAACTGCCGAGAAGACACGTCTGCCACGCGCGACAGTCGGCGCAACACTGATACTTTAGCTTTAGAACACGTGTCCATCAAAATCGAATAAATTAACGGAATTACGAGTCAAAATTCGCTAAATTCCCTACAATCAGATAAGTAAACAAATTTAAAAAACAGAATAAGAAAATTTTTTTGATTTGTAACTTTTGAGAAAAATAAGAAATATTCAAAAACTTGTTGAGAAACATAAAAAAAAGGTATGAAACGAGCAGCAGTTACATAATCTGGTGATTTGACGCCGTTCCCAAACAAGCTCCGAATCGATCCCTGCGGGAAAATTGCCTCCCCAATTTCGATTATCGCTGCAGTCCCGGAAACTTTGCGGTCTACTAATGGGATTCATTATGCTGCTTTGACTATTCCACGCATAAACAAAAAAATTGTATATTTCACTTACATTGTTTATGATACATTGTCTAACTAGACAATATGCATCTCAATTCGAAGTTACGACCATCGCTAATTGGCTTTAGAAACAACTTAAACATACTTATATGATGGGGAACTCCATATCAATTTATAAATGATAAAAAAAAAAAAAAAATTCCGTCGAAAAGTAATCGAAAATTTCGTTAATCAATTAATAATAAAAAAATAGCTTTATCAAGTAAATAATTCAAAAAATTATTTTTTTACCCTGGTTCCATTTTCACTTTCAATGTATCGTGGCCAGAGTTCAGCTGAGTTTAATGAGATTGGAAACATCTTATGACCATTAAAAAAATTTTTTTTTGTCATACAAACTTACGCGTTACCACGAAAGTTTTATTTTTCCTCATTAGTTGATGGAATATTTTTTTCTCGTAAAAAAATAGTATTTTATTTTACCTGTAACGGAAACTGATAACATTATCTTGAATTCGAACTGTATACTTATCAGTGATGATTTTTGCAAAATAGTTCAAAAAATATAAGTTGAAATTTATTATACAAGCATGGTTTCCGCTTTCGATTTTTTTTTCATTATAACAAAACTTTGTCATCATGTATTTTATTAAAATTTGTTCATTCAAATGAAAAGCAGTCCCTCAATCCATAAAAACTATTTACACTCATTAATTTTAATTTGTTTGCTAAAAATGACCTTTAAAACCAATTCAAAAATATAAAAACCGCAAAAAGCAATGTTTTAATTAGCGGTTGATAACCAGATTCAAATCTGGGTCGAACAAAGTACACAAATAACCCAAAGTCCGCGCGATTTCACTTATCAGGATTCCAACTGGCGCATTAGTAACTAACCCAATAAACTTGTCCCGAATAAGTATTCGAGGTCTTGATTGGCCTGCCACCCTGTTGGATTCCATTCGAGTGTGACTTAAACATCGAGACACGAACCTTGAACCCCCTCAAGACCGAGTGATTATCTTGTAGTCGTGGACTTGCCTCCCGCAAGGTCTTTCGTTATATCGTACCAAAATGATAAGTTCGTCAAGAATTTTTATTTTTATATATAAAGAAAAAATAATAATAATAATAATAATCATGATTATATTTAATTATGGTATTATGCAACTAAAGTATGATATTAAAATGATCGAAAATTGGTGGTTGATCCGAAATAGGCTACTTCAGTGTAGGGTCATCATAGCCTTGTGAAAAAACTAAAATAACATTCTATAACTATGTAACAAGACAACAAAAATTTCAACAATGTCAGAAAATATTTTCAAAAAATGCAGAAAATCAAAAAAATTGTCGAACCTAAAAAATAAACGTAAAAATATTGTTCAATTGAGAATTTTTCTGAAACTCTGGATACTTTTAGATTTTAATGTACAATTTCGGGAATTTATTTTTTATTTATAAGCTTACTCATGCTTAGTTATTTTTACTTATAAATTTATTTTACTAATATTTTTGAAAAAATAGTTTCAGTAGGTAAATCTGGTGTCTACGATGTTATATCTCAGAAGTTTGGAGCGTGCACGCCGTAAGCATTAGTGGTTGTAGTTCTCGCTATCGCATCAGAAATACAAACGTTTCCTCGTGGTTATCACCCACATCCTCCCCTGAATTTCAAAATCAATCGACGCACCGACTTTGAATTCAAAGTTTCTCACAAGTACACAAGTACGACGTGCAGGCTGAGTGAAAATGACATTATCTTAATGTCACTTCATCTGCCAAAAATAACTTTGCTTTGGTTTTTTGTATTTTACATAGTTTTTATATTTTTTATTTTCTAAGAGGTTTCATGAAGATGTACCAATATCGAAGTACATCGATTTAAAATAATTGTGATTAGTTCAGAGAATAAAATTTAAAATTGGTTTTTTAAGGATGTTCAATTTTGACCACTCGAATCAAATCCCCTCTCATGACTATATTCCGATATAAAAGCACGCTGATTGGTCGCTTAAGTCCAACCTAACTTCATAAATTGTTTTCTGATATAAATAATCTCCTAAGTCCTAATAATTCTATTATAACATCTGAAAATGTTCTTCTAATTCTGTTTCATCATCTATTGTTGAAAATCTTTCGACAGAAATATGAAAAATTTCCGATTCCCATAAGACACAGTTTTTAAATACCAAAACAATAATTATTAATATCTTTGTTATTAGACTCCTAATTGCTTCTAAATTTTGACAGAATGCTTCAATAAAAATATTCCCAAATTTTCATAATTTTTTCATCATGATTAATTTTTTGAGTTTTACTTATTGTAAGTTACTTATTACAGGTTACTTATTATAAGTTAACTTTACTTATTATAAGTTAAAAGTTAAAATTCTCTTCGATAGAATTTTTATATCGAAGCGTGCTAAAAATATCTAGTTTTTTTTTATAAAATATCGTTTTATTAATTTGAATACTCTTCGTAGGGGAAAAAAACTTAACAAATTATTTAGCTGAAAATAAAATGTAGGAAACCATGGACGTCACTGTACGCCAGATGTATGTAAATTTTAGTTTTTTCTTCGAATAAGACCTTAGAATTCCGATTAGTTCATTAAAAAGTCTGAATAAACAGAATTTTAAAAAAGCCATATTAAAAAATGAAGAACATCTTCACTGAAGCATAAAAAATTTTTGAAAGATTTTAAATATTAATTGAGCTATGTTGAGTTTGTCGAGATGAATCTAATCACGTGAAAATAGGTGTGAAATTTTATTTAATTTATTACAGTATGAATATTGAAAAATTTGATGATTTGACTCATATAAATTGTAACCGAGTCGAAGCTTCATAAGAATATTAAATTCTAAGTAAACTCTAATTTTAACTTGTTCAATATTTCAGAATAAACAAGTTATTTTTTTAATTTCTGGCTATATTTGAATCTTCAATTTATGCAATATTATCTTTGTAGAACTCATTCGTACTGATATTTATGACGCATTGGTAAAAATAAAGCACTTAATCAATCTTGGTAAAACTTTGTTTTCAGTTAACAGCATAGATTTTTTTAATTTTTTAGATTTTAATTTTTTTCGATTACAAGTAAAAATTCCCGAACCGAAAATTCCCGAAAAAAGGGAAATCTTCGCAAAGTTATTGAATTACATTCGAAAAATCTAATTTAATCAAACACATAGATTTAGTCGAACAACTAGATTTTGGTTGGAACTAAATTTTATCTGCACGGCGTGCATTGTTTTAAAAAATAACCCGTTAGTGTTTTATGAAAAATCAATTTTTTTCTCACGTTTGTATTAATTCACTGTTCAATATCAAAAGAAACTTCATAATTTTTTTAAAAGGGTGTTTATTCGTCGGGAGATTATTGTACCGGGAACTTTTCCGTTCGGGAATTATTTCCTTGGGAATTTTTACCCGGGAATTTTTGTTCGGGAATTTTTTCCGGATACCTTCTCGGCTAGAAAATTTGTTGATTTTATTTGAGTATGATTTAATCATCGCAAAATTATTTTTTGCATTTAAATTTAAAATAAAAATTTACGTATTAAAAAAGAACAAAAATTAAACGCAATAAATAGAAATTTTTCATCATTTCCCTTATTTTATGCTAAATTTTTTTTTTTTTTTTTTTTTCATTGATCATGTTACGTAGTTTTGGTGGTGAATTACCATTAATTAATTCAATTTTTATCTTATCTTTGAAAATCCACACACCATTTATTATTTCCCTGCGGATAAATTGAACTTGGTTACGATAAGTTTCAAACCATTTCAGTTTGAGGTGATGTTTTGATGAGGCAATAGGCGTCTCTCGATTCTACAGTATTTTATAAGAATAAATTAATAAAATAATGGGTTTAATCTTATTGCGTGTTTTGCTCATTGCGGTGCTTTTTCAAACTGTTTTTGGAGGTAAGAAAATATCTTTTAATTTTAATTTAATTAATTTTTGTTTTCTCATTTATTAAAAGTTTTCTAGTACCTGAAATAATTAATAAATGTTATTAGTGACTTCAATTTTTTTTCTGTTTAATAACTCCGACAATCGTGAATATATTTGTAAAGTCAGAAATTAAAAATTAACTTTACTTTTTTTTTTTTTTTTTTGTAAAAACTATAAATGAAGGTTTGAAAACAAATTTTGATATAAGACATCCAGGTTTTTTCGTGAATTTTACGAAATTTTTTAATGTCTAGAAATAAAAAACTTTAGTACTCTCAAGACTGGACATACATTTTAACTAGTCAAATGAGAACTTAAATTTATCTTATTTCATTTAAATAATGAAATATTTATAAATTATCTGATAATGATATTAAGAAACAATTATTCATTTTATGCTAAAATATTCCCATCAACGAACTTCTCAATTCATTTTGTGTCGAATAAGTTATTGAAAAAAAAACTTTTCTGCCACGTGCAGTTTGAGGTTATGGCGCATTTTTCAGCGCTTTTACTGATTTTTCAATTATTTATTTTGAAAAATTATAGTAATTTTTATTAAAAATTTTTATGATTAAAAATCCAAGGATCAATAAAAACCTTAATTTATATAAAAAAAAGTTTTCACAATTTATGAGAAAGTCCGAAAGTGAAAGATTTGTAATACCGTTCCAAGTTTCAAAAAAACCGCAAAAAATTTCCATTAGATTATAGATAGAAAATTTTCGGCGGATTTCTTGAAACTGGTATTGACATAATTTATTTTTCATTATTGTTATCAAAAGATTTAAACTTTAAAAAATTAAAATAGTTCAAGAATTGAACTCCGAAATAAATCATCGATCGTGCTTGAACCAACTTAAAATTTGGGCGCATCTCATCATCAGTTTGCACTCAGATAAATTATAGTAACCCGTGAAATAAAAAATTCAGTAACCGATTGTTTGGTTTCAGAATGCCCGAACTGTGGGGAAATGTGCCCATGCACAAAGGGACCATGTCCTTGCCCCCCGTGGACCAAAAGAGGGCCTGTAAGAGCTGACAATGGCCAGAAGGTACATGAACCAGACGGCGTTAATTACAAAAATAATCCGCAAGACTTAAAGTCCAAAGCCGAGTCAACTACAACTGAAGAGACTGCAACTACGAATACGCTCTTTGACTCCTTCATACAATATCACTATTCTCAAAGTAAATTTCCTAAGCTGCTTGTTGAAATTTTTAAGATTTCTGATTCATTTTACTTTTGGAATTATACAAATGAAGTTTGAAAACCCGAACGAACGAAGGTTTAGTAATATTTTCAAAATTAATTAATCATTTGATTTAATAAAAATAAACTTTAATTTTATTCTGATTGAGGATCACGTTTGACAATATTGAGTTAACTTTGCCGCACAGCAAGAAAATTCTAGTCTCAGTTCAACATTGAAGTTTACGATGATTTAAGGAAAAAAAAAAATAATCATTTAATTTTAGTCAGATATTAAAGAAGGAAAAAACAATTTATTCCACGCGCGCAAATGAATCAATGTTTAGATAGATGATTTGTACTAACCGTAGAAAAATGTTGTTGAAAAATATGTATATTGGACTTGTCAACTGGATCCGATGAGTAATATGAACAAAACCCAATTTTTGTAGTATTGATTAACAATAAAAGTGACTATGTATTGATATCAAAGTTTTATTTTTTTTTTTAATTCCCTTTCTTTTCCTCTATAATTCCTCTAAAAATAATTTAAAAATATGAACTTGTTTGAATATAGAAAAAATAAATTGAAAATTTTTTTTCCTCTATAAATATTATTAAAAAAGCACGAGATATTAAGGCCCCTTTAAGGGCCATGGTGAACAGCTGCACTATTTCCGCATTAGATACCGAAAACAAGGGACGAAGGTCCGATTTTGAGGTTAGAGTGACCAGGATTACTAGAAACTATTTTATAGTACGAGTAACCGAAAACACGCATCAAAAATTCGATTTTGAGGTTAAACTGACCAACAGTACTATAAAATACATTTCGAAATAGCGGTCGTAGAGGGTGATGTCCAATCTCGTTGCGAACCTCTCGGTTGGACAAATTATAAACTTTTCCGACCACTATCGAAATGTATTATTTTAATATTTAATTTTTCACGTTTGTTAAACTCCATAAATTTTTTCATCAAATCTTATGTAGTCTATATTAATTTTGGAGTAAAATAGAAAAAAAATGATCCAAATCGGATGAAAAAATACTCATTTGATCATGATTTATTGACATTAACAAACAGACACGCTGGTAGAATCAGCAATTTATATAAATTTCTTATAGAGCATAACTCGCATTCATAAATTTTTTACAAATAAATAAAAAAATAAGTTATCTACAACTTATCGATCGAAGATTACAATCGATCATTTTTAATCTGTTAGACACATACAGTTTCATGAAAATTATTGTCTTATTCAGTTCACGTTTGTGAGATTTTCAATACCGTTTGCGAATTATTAATTTTGAATGCTTTTAACAAACTCAACCAATTCTCACAGAATTTTCGGTTGGGCAGTTTTCTTAGGTACCATGAAGTTTAAACAAGTGTTTTAGTGTAAACAATAATTATTATTAGAATAGGGTTGGCAACTTTTTGAAATTTATAATATTTTTTTGCTTATTTAGTTAAAATATCCAAAAATAATCGACACGTATTTTTTCTTTTTTAAAAAAAAACTAAAATTAAAAAAACTGCAAGTGTTTAAATTTTTAAAAATTTCAATATATATAGATATACTTTTAATGGAATTTCGGGTTAATGACGTCATCAACCCGTAGTTTTAAAAACTTTTCTTAATTTTCTTCTTGCTCAATTTTGATTTAAAAATTCTAAAAAAAATTCATTAAAAATCGAGTACTTTAAAAAAAATATATTTTTAAAGTACCGGTTGCCAACCCTATTAAACATCACTACAATTGAGTTGTTTTTCATAATTCTGATGAAATTTTGAAAGAGATAAAAACAATTATCTATTAGTAAAAATATATTTTTGATAAAACGTGAGTAAGTATTCTATAAAATTTAACACTGACATATGATTGTTAAGTTTTTTCGTTCCTAAGGTTACGTACCAAGGGTAAAGTGTCAAATTTATTATTTGAAATTAAAACTTTAACATAATTTTTAATTACCTTGTAAACAACTATTTTCTATGAAAAAAGACTAGATTATGAAAAAAAATTTTTTAATTTCACGCAACCATTGTTTATACATAAATTGAATATAATTATAATCAAACTATTCATTTCCTCTTTTATAGCACTTAACTATAAGTATAAATTGAAATTTTTTTTTCAAATTCTGACATTCTCATTAATAGTTGGTGCTT
Organism: Encarsia formosa; assembly: GCA_038277355.1. NCBI lineage: Eukaryota > Metazoa > Arthropoda > Insecta > Hymenoptera > Aphelinidae > Encarsia > Encarsia formosa. The sequence continues at coordinate 2,907,540 of CM076185.1, read as the reverse complement.
CGTGGTTGGAGGTAATTCAATTTAAAAATGTTTTGGAAATATTTATTTATCTTTTCTTCGGTATATTTTCTTGATTGGTAAGTTGATTTTAAAATTCATATTTTTTAGAAATTAACGATTATTTATACAAATAACCTTGGTTATACTTAAAAGAAATTTTGAGCTATGATTAAATAAAATTTAGACTTTACAAAACTTAATTTTTCTATTCAGAATGAAGAAAATTAATTAAAAAATATTATTTCTCTTATTCCCTAATATCGTCTTCAAAATATTTTAAGTTAAATTTAGAAAAAAACTTGTTTATTTTCAACAAATTAGGAAATATGTAGAAATATTGATCAAAATAGACTTTTTTTAAGATACGATAAAATTATGTGTTTAATAAGCGCTTCGCGATCAAAACAATTTCATCATTTTGATCGTATATTTACAATAGTTTTTATGAATTCAGGAAATTTTAAGTAAAATTTTAGCAAAAATTATGAAAAATTTTTAAAATACGAGAATTTTATTTTCCATACAGAAAATCTTGGCTAATTTTTGAATTTTTTTCTAATAAAGACTTTAAAAAAAAAAAAAAAAAAAATTATTTCAAATGAAAACTCATGATAAAAATTAAAAAAAAATTCAAGTCATGGCAGTGAACGTATGAAGGTGATAATCGACACGGACGCGGGCAGCGACGACGCGGGCGCCATACTTTTGGCCCTGGCGGTACCCGAGGTCGAAGTAGTGGCCATAACTTGCACCTATGGCAACACCAACGAGTCCAACGTCGAGACGAACGTTCTTAAAATTCTCACTGTCGCCAACAGAACGGACGTAAGTTTTTCTACATTCCAGTAAGTACAATGGAGGTTTTTTACTAAAGTTTAATCTTAACTTCAAAAACATTTTAAGTGATCAAAATTTTAATTTTTTTGACCAAAAGTGTTTTATGATGATCATTTTAAGTATTTTCTATCATGAGATTCTAATTTAAAAATCATGACAAGGATTCTAACACTTATCAGGCAAGCATGAATGGTAAAAAAAATTTAAGTTACGATGAATATTACAAGTGAGTAAAATAAAAAATTAAAAAAAAAAAAAAATAGTATATTACAGTCCTGAGGGAGTCAAAAATGAGTTAGCCTTTAGCAAACCCAAATTGATGTCCGAGCCGAAGGCGAGGTAAAGGTTAGCTCATTTTTGCACTCCCAAGGGCTGTATACTATTTTTCACGCTAGTAGTCAGAAAGTACAATATTCGTTTCCGGTACGAGCCCGAAAATTGTACTTTCGGGCTACTAGCGTGAAAAAACTTTTCGACACCTCAACCACGAATAAAATGACCTTAAGTTTTGAGCGTTTTATTCGCGGCTGGTGTGTTGAGATAATATTTTTTCGCACTATTGATGAATCAACAGATTGGTAGAAAAGCTCATTTTCACTTGTAATACCGCGTGCTAAAATAATAAATAGAGTGTAACCTTATTCGTGGCAGATTTTGGGCTAAGTTTTTTCTTCTAACTATCAACAATCCTCACGCTTTTTAAAAATATTCCTTCCACCTGTACTTAAAATGATACTTTCAGATTCCAGTTTTCGGTGGGGCTAAAACACCTTTGGAAGAAGACTACGAACCCACCACGTATTTTGGAAACGATGGTTTGGGAGATGTCGAGTTCGACAGGAAAATCTTGGGTAGAATAGACGCATCCAAACACGCGTCCATCGCCATGGTCGATTTGGCGTCACAGTTTCCAGGTAGATTCTTGGACTTTCAAATGCACGATAATTAAAAAATAAAATTAAAAAAAATTTTGATCATAGGGGAATTGAGTATACTGACATTGGGGCCCACAACAAACGTGGCTTTGGCAATGAAAGCAGACCCGAATTTCACTAGCAAGGTTAAACAATTTTACATCATGGGTTCGGTGATCAATCAGACTTTGGATAATGAGTTCAACTTCGGGTTGGATCCGGAAAGCAATTCGATTTTTTTGAACTCGGAAAATCGTTCGAACAACGTGTTGATTGTATCGAAGGATTCTTACAAGAAGCACTTGATTCTCAATGTAAGTTTACACTAAAATTTTTCTATGTAAAGATTAACTAAGATCTAATGTCATTGATTTCAAAGGATTGTGATTGGTTAAGAATGTAAAATTTATTGCAAATGAAAAGTTTATTTGGAAGGTTTTGCACAAGATAAAAATTGAACCCCAAAAAATGATGAACCAAAGCTATAAACCAAAGGTCGAACGTTTTTTTATTACTATATAGTTTAAAAATTCAACATCTCTTTGTCACAAGACTTCTTTTTTGTCAGTTTTGAATCCAGTAATCTAATAATGTAAAACTTTCAGGAATGGAGACTGGACGTTTTGGGCAAACTAAACTCTGAAGTCATGAAATTTTTGAACAAAATCGAGGACATAGTTCTGAAAAAGCACCAATACTGGTCCGATGCCGATCAACTCAGCGCCGCTTTGATGATTTGGCCGGAGCTGGTAACTTCAAAGGCGAAAGGCCGCATGACTGCGATAGCTACAGGACCAAACAAAGGTTCGGTTGACTTCGAGTTGGATGAGAAGAATTCAAACGTGGAGATTGTCCAGGACTTCGATGAGACTGGTTTCAAGAATAACCTTTTGAAATATTTAGCTTGATTTTTTATACTACCGTGGGATAAAAATAAACTAAATACTCAAATTGAAATTAAATATAATCACAATTATACGGAATTCTTTTGTTTCCACCTGGTTTATTGGTTTTGTACTCTCGATCTCACGTGAGTACACCTGACGATTTATTATCATGAAAATCTTTCATAAAATTTTCTTTTGAAGAGAAAAAAATTATTTTTTATCGATTTAAAAGATTGATCTCTAAAAAAATTTATTTAGAAAACTCTCGAATTAATTGTTTTATTCGGCCTGGTTTAGATGCGCACAAAAGAGAGGAAAATCAAAATCTATAAGAATTACAACAATTGAAACTTGAGCAAATATTAAATGTTGAATAGCCGTTGAAAACAGTTTTACCTCCTTGATTCATTGTAGTGTATCGCGTCTTTTTAGAGAGAATGAAACTCTACTGAAAGCGATAAATTTATTTAAAGGTTGAGTTAATTACACTTTAAAAGTTTTGAAAAAAAAAAAAATTAACTGGTTTCGAGTTTAATATGTATTTTTTTTAAATTTTTAAAAATCAGTTATCTAGTTTACTACCAACGCATAAATTAACTAGTTTCGAGTTTAATATGTATTTTTTTTTTTTAATTTGTGAAAATCAGTTTTCTAGTTCACTATCAAAGTATAAATTAACTGGTTTCGAGTTTAAGATGTGTTTTTTTTTTTTAATTTTTGAGAATCAGTTTTCTAGTTTACTACCTACCAACGTATACGCAGTTAACGGTTTGTTGCAGTTGGCTCGCTTGACATAAAAATTGTGTATTAGTAAATTTAGTTTTTTCGTTGGCTCTTCAGTTAAACAGTACATTTAATAATTATAATTATTATAAAATGCGCTCCATACTGGTTATTTTAATATGCCTACACGCGTTATATCTCAGGTAAGCGGATTATTACTACGAATAAGAAAGTTATTGTATGATACAACAAATATTTTCTTAAGTTTCACATAAAATAATTTTGAAAACTATTTAAATTGTATTTTTATATAGAATAAAATAATTTAAAAAAAAAAAAAAAGACTTGTTTATTGGTCAGAAAAAAAAGTTTAAAAATAAAAACCTATACATTAGTAGTAATCAGGAAAAAAACATAACAACTAGTGTGGTTTATTTACTAAATTTAACAAAAAATTAAATGTTTATTGCTCACGTAAATCAATAAAAATCCAAATTTAATGTTTCTTAATTTCAAAAAACCTTTTGAATATTTTTTGAACGAAATTAAAATACGCTAGAGCAATTCCGTTGGTGACGTACATTTTGACGCATTCAATAAAAAAAAAAAATTTCTTTCTTTCAAAAATGATTTTGTACATTCATTACCTAAAATTTGTAAAAATAAAATTTATTAATTTTTGCGATCCAGAAATAATTTGTTTTCGTGAAGAAACTATTAGAGAATAAGTATTTAAAAGCTTGTTGAATATAGATCGTAAAATTGATAAAAAATAAAAACTGAGACATAAGATTGAGGGAAATTCGGCCAATGGTGGGGGCTATTTGGGCATTTTAATCTTTTTATGTTAAAAAGCATGAACAAATCATACTTTGGGAGTCAAAGTAATGAAATTCATCAATACATTGTTATGTAAAAGCGTGTCGAATTTCGGGGCTATTTGGACCGATAGGATAATTCTGAATTTGGGGGCTATTTGGACATGGATTTTTAATATAGAAAAACTCATTATTTTAATTTGATTTTTTTCGTAAAAGAATTCAATGAAGTCTATACTTTCATTTACTATGAATCTGCTGTTCGAATCACCCACCTGTCCAAACTACCCCGCTTTCCCCTACTGAAAGCAAATATTTTTCAGCAATGGGTATAAGGTATCGCCCATGAAAGTGATCATAGACACCGACGTGGGAACGGACGACGCGGTAGGTATATTCATGGCCCTGGCGGTCCCGGAGAGAGTCGAGGTAGTGGCCATAACTGCCACCTACGGGAATACCCTGGTGGAGAACGTCGAGACGAACATCCTCAAGATCCTCACCGTCGCCAATCGAACAGACGTGAGTCATCTCAAATAAAACAGGTGCTTTGATAAGAAAGTTAATCACCTTTTGTTTATTTAAGATCCCGGTTTATTCCGGAGCCAAGAAGCCGCTGAATGAAAGCTGGACCGCGAGCGATTTCATGGGTAAGGATGGACTCGGAGACGCAGATTTCGACGAGGTCATCGGTGGCTACATAGACAGGTCCAAAACTGCCGCCGAGGCCATGGTTGAAATCGTGAGGAAACATCCCGGTAAGCGTATAGTAAAAATAATTTTTTCAAAAGTGCTCCACTAATGCAGAAAAAATTACCAGGAGAGGTTGTCGTTGTGACCCTGGGACCGTTGACGAACGTAGCTACGGCGATCGAGATTGATCCGAAGTTTACGAGAAAAGTCAGGAGGTTTTACTCGATGGGAGCCAAGTTCAACTTCCCTGGTGGTCAGAAGTATAGAAAGGACTTCAACTTCGGTCATGATCCAGAGGCGAACAAAATATTTTTCACCTCGCCTGTCAATGTGAAAACCTTAATCTTGTCTACGGATATTATGAATAAAACACGAGTTCCAAAGGTAAGGATTTAATATGACACTTATCAGTAGTTGACGTATATTAGAATATGTTCGAATTGGATTTGAAAATGATACGTTGATAAAAAATTTTCCCTCAGGATTGGCGTTGCAACGTACTTGGTAGAGAGAACAGCGCGGTGATGAGGTTCCTGAACAAAATCGAGAATAAAGTCCTCAGGGAGCACCAGCACTGGTCCGACTCGGATGCTCTCACAGTGGCTCTGATGATTTGGCCAAAGCTGATGCTCGAATCCTTCGACGCCCACATCGAGGCGATCGTCCAGGGTGAGAACAGAAGAATGGTCATCATCTACAGAGATGGGAACTACACTGGCGGGGTCGTCAACGCCGAAATGGTCCAGGATTACGACGTGGTGAGGTTCGAGAAAAAACTCGTGAAGTATTTGGGAAAAGTATAACCACGTGGGAGGTTTTACAAAATATGGATACTTGAGAGAGACTTAGAAATGATTCTCTCGAAATTCTAGTTAGCAGATGAGTAGGGCTTAGTATGTGATAGATTGTTTTTAATAATTAGTAAGGATTTGTTAAAGAATTGACTATCTGAAAGCCTGTGAAATTTGATATTATTTTGGCTTTGAGGTATGACGTCTGAAAGTCGCTATTTTCAGCACATACGTTTTAAACTATCATTACACCCAGAATCAAAATAAATGGTTTAAATGTAAACTTGTAAATCAAAATAAATGGTTTGCATGATAAGCTTGCATGATAAATATCGTAAATTCGGTTTGACTTAAATGTTCATGGGCTAAATTGTAACACTAAAGTTCATTAGTTACTTCTAAGATATAAATAATATAAAATTTTTTTGGCTCTCGAGTGAGCGATTTTTTGCTTTATTTGTATGTTATTGAATCAAATGACTGATTCATTTCCGTGTATGATTTTTAAGATTTAAATCTTATAAACTGTGTTGTAATCTTTACAAATTTCGAAAGAAAGATTGTTTTTTAATTTAATTACCATTTAAGTTATTTATTTAACATATAAAATTTATTCAGCTAAAATGAAAAAAGTCTGCAGTTTTTCGGCTGAGGTTCTTCTTCGCTGGAACCATCGATATACGTACAATGTAAAAATTATTATGGATGATTAAGTTGTTATTAAAAAATCAAGCATCTCGTAAATTTCGAATTAATTCATTCCTCGTGATGCAATAATTACTCAGTGGTAAATAAAACCAGAAATAAACTGTTTAAGCCACAGTTTCAAGCTTATCTCGGTTAAATTAGACAATGGGCTTAGTCGAGCATGAGCACTCTTTTCAGAGCGATCGATACCGAGTACGAAGTTAAGAAAACAACTTGGGACAATTAATCGGGCTGAGTCTTTTTTTTCTAGTGCTCGCTCGGATGATTGTGATTCTCATTGTATAAAACTTCTTTTTCAAAAACGAATGGGAAGTAAGTCAAACAAGAGCAGCAGCTAAAAAGTCAGCTTTGATTTCAATTTATTGTAAACCTCTATTAAATTGAATGTTTGTGAACAATTGATGTTTTTAATTTGTTAAATAATAATAACAAAATTAGTTTAAATTTGTAAAAGACTCACTGTCCAGGTCGGCGAGTATGGCCTCGCTGGCGACGTCGAGACTCCTGGTGAGACACTTCCTGAGCTGCACGGCCGTCCCCGCGTGGTAGTCCCGGAGATCCTGGAGAGCCGCCTCGATCGTCTCGGGGATCTTCTCTATGCCGCTGGCCACCTCCTCGTTGCAGATCAGCATCGTAATCACGCACGAACTGATTCAGAAATGATAATGCATCCGTTAAATTTGTGTGGATGAACAGTTTTTCTTAAGCTTCTTGATTTTTAATTAATTTTTAGATTTTTTGAAATAATTTTTCGATCAATATTACCAGAGAAATGAATTTTTGAAACATCAGTACCATTTTACACGGTAAGTATATCTATATGTGTGAAAATGTGTCACAATTTTAAAACTTCCGAAACTCTTAATTTTTTTATGACAATTTTTTAAACAAATTCTTACATAGATTGTGCAATATGTTAATCAAAGACGAAAATAAAAAATTTTAGAAGTATACAGTTACTTAAGCTCAATTAATAAATAACTATGATGAAAGCTTGATTGCTTACCCCATGACAAAGGCAAAGAATGTGAGAAAGCACAGTGATGAGCCATTTTTTTTATCTTTGTACCGGTTTTTGTACTTTGCGGGACGGCAGCAGAGGTAACACTCGGTTCCGGGAATAACGAACATTAAGAAAGCGAAAAGCACTATCACAGTCATGAATATTAATTCTATGTGAATCGTCTGGAAAAAAAAAATAAAATTTTTCAATTTCATTACAAAGTACATCAAAATTAGTAATTTCAGATATTATGAAAGATTTTTTTTTTTTTTTTTATTTACAAAAGAATATTTATTTAAACAACGTAGAAATTGTAAAAGACAAAGTTACACTGTTTTCTTATTTTTTACTACAGATCTTCATTAATTATTTTTAGCAACATAATTTTTTCAATGGGATTTAAATTTTTTAATTGAGCTGTATAAAAAAATCAAGCACAAATAATTTGTTCATTCATAAATTGATTGACTTGTCAATAAAAGCTAAAAATACTTACATCTTTTCGGTTCATTACCTTTGTAAACAAAGTGTAGATGCTGATTTTTCCTTCCAAGGCGTCTTTCAAAAGATCTGTTGATCATGATAGCGTGAGAGGTAAACAGGTGCAATTCAATTAAAAATTTAAATTTATGTCAAAAATCTCCTTAAAAGGATTAACCTGAAAGTTATTAACAGCATTATAATTGCCAATACTTTTAATATAATAGTTCTTAAAATTCAGTATATTTACTTCATCAATAATACAAAAAAACCTTTATTATTTTTTCAATAACTTTAGCCTACGTTTTTGTAACAGTAAAAATAATTTACTTATCAAACCCAAGCAGTTTTATACGGGTCTAACAACAAACTGACCCAATCTGGAAGTAAACCCAGTTTAAAATTTTTTTTTTTTTTTTATGCTTAACATCAGTGAATACAAGCGATCTATCACTTACAAACATTTTCACACTTCTATCATTTTGAATCTCTATGAGCTGACAACTAAAAAGCAATATTTAACAAAAACTGTAAAAAATCTAAATTAGGTTATCCATTTAATAGCCATTTACAGACTATTTCATAGACTCAATCTAGTATTTTGCTAGTAACCAGCCTTAATGAGTAACCTAATTTTTATTTCTTCGATTGGTCATCAATCAATTACGGAACAAGATATCGCAATAATTATCATAATTACCCAGGGGAACGGTGCGGGGCTGGATTACAGAGAGGAAAGTCCTCAAGAAATCGAACAAGAAGAATCCTTTGTCGAGGTGCAGACTGGCCATTCTGTACCTCTCGTCACCGGATTTCTTCGGGAAGTTAAGCTTCGGCTTGCTTTCCTCCCACTCCTTGTAAGTGTAAGTCAACAGATGCGACACGTTGGATTCCCTCCTCGGCGTTGTGTACTCATCGTCGTCGTAAATCTGAAAATGTACAATTGTTCTTTTTTTAAGCTAGTTTAATTAGCTACGCTTGAAGAGAGGTTTTTTTTTTTTAACTTCGTGGTCCTTCCAAGAAGAATAAAAAGATTCATTCTTCTGTGCTAAAATTTTCAAAATAAAAATGAAATTTTACTCACTCGTTTGTCGTCGTACCGCCTGTCGGGCGAAGACTCTTTGGGTGTCTTGTCAATATCAATAACCCGTTGATCGTAGTTTTCGTCACCAAGTCTCCTCGCACCACCCGGTCTTTTGTCCGTTTCTTCCACATTCTTATGATCTCTTCTATAGTCGTCATCTTTGGTCCTGGGCTTGTCTTCGACCAATCTATCATCGTTTACCCTCTTTTCATTCCATTTTCCGTCGTCGTCTATTTTCTTGTCGTCCCGTTTTCTGTCTTCGTCTTCCAGATCCTTGACCGGATGTCTGTCGTATCCGTCATCTGTCCATTTTCTGTCTTCAGATATCCTCTTGTCATCCCGCTTTCTGTCTTCATCGTCCAGATCCCTAACCGGATGTCTGTCGTATCCATCATCTGTCCGTTTTCTGTCTTCAGCTATCCTCTTGTCATCCCGTTTTCTATGTTCATCGTCCAGATCCCTGATGAGATGTCTGTCGTATCCATCATCTGTCCATTTTCTGTTGTCACCTTCCAGTTCTCTGACCGGATATTTGACGTAGTCATCGTCCACCCGTGATTTTCTGTCGTCTTCCCTGCCCGATCGCCTGTCGTACTCTTCGATTCTCCTGTTAGGCTGCTGAATCGTGGTTGATTTCGTGAACCTCGGCTCGCTCAGCCTCCTGTCCGGGTACTGATCCACTATGTGTTGCTCGTAGTCTTGGTCCTTGACTCGTTTGTCAGGTTGAAGGTCATCCAGGTACTTGTTAGTGTACAGACTGTCGAAAGGCTTCTCCGAATATCTGCTGTGTCTGCTGGTAGTTTCCGTAACCTGCGAGCTCTCGTCCTGACGTCTGTAGTCGAAGTCTTTGGTTGAACTCTTGCCTTGGTCGTACAGGTCGATGTTCTTGGTACTCTGGGTGTACAATACCTGGGTATTCTGGCTAACCAACTCGCCAATTGTACTTAGGTGATCCTTGTCGTCCTCGTCGTCCCTGTTCATCAGCTGATCTATCAGTTTCTTCTTGGAAAACTCCATGTCGTACTTTTTGGTCGATGGTTTTTCCTCGAGAGACTTCCGAGGGTACTGCTCCTCGTAGTTAGACGCCGGTGGGTGGTCGATAATCTTGACGATGCTTACATCGTTTGGGTTTTTATTCACGAACGGAGCTTCGGTGATGTCCTCGTCGGATCGATGGTTTTCGGTGGTTTCGGTTGACTTTTTTTCACCCTTGTCTATTTCCAGAGGGTATACTTTGAGATCTACGTCGAGACTGTTCCCAGAATCGTTGATGGGATGAACTTGGAGATCCAGCTCCGACGCGCTGTTCTCATTTTCGTAGTGTTTGCTGGAAATTTGGTAGTTTGAGTCTTGGTGGTTAACGAGGTTGTTCGACGACTTTCGATACTCAGGCTCTTTTGGCTCGCTCGGGTGATCGACCGGTATGAAACTAACAAATTTTTCTGTCGTCGAGCAGTTGCAAACTGTTGAGTTGTACGACTTTTGCAGCGATGTGGGACTTAGTGTCATCAGTAATAAAAAAAATCCTGAAAATTTTTTATTTGCTTATTAACAAATACTTTTAATTTAAAATAAATTATGGTTCGGTTTTCTGTCCAATAGAACCTTCGAAGTGTGTATACTTTTCAGACTAATAGATATTGATTCCGATAAAAATGTCTAGAAACAATTTAAATACCATTTAGCAAAATTCTATGCTCTTAAAATTTAAGGACTTTAAATATAATTCGATTTTAAAAAATGAAGCAATAATATTAATCTTCTCAACGCGATCGTTTTACGTAAGTGATTGCTTTTTTTGTGCTTAACTTGATAACCTTCGTTTAAATTATGCTTTAATAAATCATGAGAGTTTTAAATTGATTATTTACAGTTTGTCATTGTTATCCAACTCTTCTAATAAATTTGATAATTTGAGGGTTTTAGAAAAACACTTTTTCTGTTCGTTTTGAGTAGATTTACGTAAGTAGATAAGTTGCTTAGAAAGTACCTGTGCTTCTAAAAATGATAGATAGTGTTTTATGTAGAGTGATCAAAAAATATAAGTTTTGAAAAATTTTATGATAATTAATGATCATAAAATTTTTTGCAGTTTTTAGATGGTCTTTTGAATTTTGATTTAAAAAAAAACTTGATTAGATCCAAGAATGAAAATCATAAAAGCTCCTAAAATGCTGAAAAAATTTTCTATTCGTTCTATACGATTTGCACTCATTTTAAGTGTACAATCTCAAAATTTCTGCCCCACTGTATTATTTATAATTTTAAATTTAAATTCAAACTACAAAAACGAAGAGGGTTTCATTTTTAAGTATTTTTACACCTCGCTGACTCTACACTTAATTTTGAAGAACTCCACAATCACACCCACAAGCTTAAAGCTCCGCACAAAAAAACAATTCCACCAATATTTCTGTAACAAACCAATCGTCGCACACATCCACCGTAACACGATAACGAGAAACCATTAAAAAACGATTATTACCAGCGGTTCGTGCGAGCTGCATGGTTCAGCCCTCCAGAAGCGGCCAGAAGCAGAGCAGCCAGAAGATGACGAAGAAAACAACTATCAGAAAAACGAAAAATGACATGAGTCCAATGAAGTTTTTAAAAAATATGGAGGAGCTAGCCGAACGCTATGGAGGAGGAAAAGCGTTGGCCGAGTCCTCGACACGACTGTCCGGGGTGGCGGAGACGCGAGGGCTTCCGCGAAGCCCCGCGAGTATACTGGCTGCACCCATGAGAAGATAGACACTCTGAAAAAATAAATGTGGCCGCTATCTGGGTTAAAAACTACCGCGCGCGAGTGCCTGAGACGAGCAAGTTCTGTTTAGTTTATTCTTATCGTATTCGTGTACATTCTAAATGTTTTACTTCAAGGGGATGCAAGTTTGTCATTCATTTATTTGCAATTAAAAAATCCTACTTAAGCTTGTCATTTATTCTGAATACTGTAGTTAAATCTGTGAAAATGATTTGATTTTTCGGCTATTGTAAGATTTTTAGGGACGTTTAACTTTGACAGCTTGAGTCAAATTCTCTCGAATGACTAGTTTTCTGATGTTAGGGCAACCTGAGTGTAACCTAACCTCAAAAGTATCGTCATTTTTTCTTAAATACATATTTTTCAAACTAGTAATCCCCGCCAGCTCAAAGAAACTTTGCACTGTCTTAATATGTCAGCTGCCGAGGATTTTTCGAATGAAGCATGAAAAAGTCCAGCTTCACGTAAGACCCCATGATAATGTACAAAAAAATATGTATTAATATCTCAGCTATTGGATTCCGAATCGCTCCCAAAAAAGTTTTAACAGAGTACTTTTTACGGTTTGATTAAAGTATATCCAAATTTTCATAATTTTCTTAATGTGGTTAACTTTTAGAGGTGGACGTTTAGTATTTTCTTTGTGACCACAGATGAGTTTATAAATGTTTACTTTTTCTTACATTACTGCAGGCATACATTTTTCGCATTTAAAAAAAAAAATCTCAACCATTCCTTATTGAAGTGTCGAATGCACTGTCCCATAATATTAGTTTAGCATTATTAAACTGACCTGAAAAAATCTGAAATCTTGAATTCTTATTAAACACCACGTCTTAAATTTCCATCTAGAAATTTCATTAAAACCTACTAAGGAAAAATAAAAGACAAGTTATCTGGGCAATCGAAAAAAGATACTCTATTTACAGGACGTGACGTATGAACCCACAAGCAACAAATGATTTTTTCCGAGTAGTAAAAAAAAAAAGGGTCAGCTAGTCGAGTAAGGTAAAATTTCATTCCGAGCGTTGCAGAGGTCGTCAACTTGGAGACGTCGCGCGACTTTGCCGCGCGTGCTCATTTTCTTCAAAGAAGAAGGCCAATTCACGCGTCCCGCGTCGCGGAAAAAGAAATTATTGGCTTTGACTTGTCCTGCCCTCAGACGCTGTCGTACGGATAATTCGAAATATAATAAATGTTATACTTTTTAAAAAATAAATAAACTACGATTATTTAGTTTATGATTAAATTTTAAGTCGTTGGGCACTATGAAATAAAGTCAGTGATTTTCAGTCATTTTTAGAAATTATTTTATGAGTTATAGGGTATATAGACCATGAAAATTATCTTGGACTTGTAGATTTTTTTTAACAATAATTCCTACAATTTTATATTACTAATTTTTCGAAATTTTATACTACCCACAATCACTAATGATTCTTTTTGATTTTATTGAAAAATTTTAAGTCTTTAGAGCCTTGGTATCAACTTTAATTGAATTATAGTTTAAAATAATTTTTTTTTAATGATTTTCGTTGGAAATGAAGTTATTTGATATATTGTATGATTTGATATATTAAATGAAATATTTGATTTATTGTATTGTTTTCTATGTGTGATTCTTTTGGTGATTCTGAAGTGCACAGCTCATTAAATTTTTGATTATTCAAACTCTCAACTATTAACTACAGACATCTTCGCTTATCTTACCGAACCAAAAGTAATACTTTACATACTAGGCTTAAATATTCGTATTTACGAACAAATGAATGTACGATGAAGACCTTTAGGTTCTACCCTAGATCAAAAAATTTAAATCACTCTTAAAATAAAAATAACTCCGCAGCGAGGTAAAATAATCTCGGAGTGTCCACCGTGCGATGATAACATTCCCCGCGATAGCGATCAGCCCGGGCCCGGAATTTATTAAACCTCCGGTTGGTTCTCGCGTAACGCATACCAATGAAGATTTTCAAAAAGGATAAGTACGTACCAACCGGGCTCTGTAAAATAAGGCTTTATTTTATAAAAATTCGAAAATCTTTATTCGGAGGTACAGAGAGAGCGAAGAAGAAGAAGAAGAAGAAGAAGCGATCGATACGGTGCACTTGAGGGCGGCTGCTAAGTCTGCACTTTGACGATGTTATTGGAGCCCTACGTGGGTGCGGTGTTCTTGAGAGACGAGGGTTGTTGCTTACAATAACCAAGGTTTTAAAAAAAAAATAAGCTACAGAGTGTTAACGGATTTATGGGTCTGTTGAGGGTTTTAAAAACAGTTGTGTTTGTTTTACTATAAAAAAATACAGAAGTTTAGATGGCTGAGTTCTCTTAATGATTCAATTGTCAATGTTTGTTCAAAAAGATTTTATATTATTGTGAATGAGTGACAAAAGAAAAAATACAAAAAGTCAAATGAAGTTCTTAATTGAAAGAAAAAATTTGTTCATGAAGGATTTTTGAGTTATGGTTGTAAAGAATACTTTGAGAATTTATTTTTGACTTAGCTGGTTTATATGCTAAGTCTTTATATTATATATATTGTATAAAATTTAAATATTCCTCAAATGATTTTTAAGATACATTTGTAAAGATCGATTCTATTAAACTAATCTGGTAATATTTTTTTATGAATACAATTTTTTAAAATGAACTTATTTACCCAGAACAGCTGAATTAGAATGAAAAATACATTCGAGAATCACTTTAGTTTCAGCTTTTTTTTTTTTTTCTTCCCACATATCGAGAACGTGAGGTTTGCTCTCGGCAAAGAGGCTCATTCGAAATCAGTTCACGACTTTATCGTTCGCGCTCTCGTTCAAACAGTTGTCTTCGTTTAAGGCGACGATTAAAGGGCGAACGAGGAGTTTCGGCCAACCTGCATGCTATTCAGCTGAAAACTCTTTCATTGCGTTTTCGTATAAGATCGATTTTTTTTTCGAAATTTTGAATATAAAGTCTGTACGAGATAAAAATTTACTGCTGTAAAACACTTTATTCAAATTAATTATTCAACGTTAAATTGTTAAATTATCTTCTTTTCTTAATTGACTTTCTTAGTTAACACTGCTGCCACTGTAGATTTTATTGCTCTGCAAATGGTTTTGTGAAATCTTATCTGGCCAGCAATGAACTTTCTATTGAGGATTTATCAGAGGTTCTTTTTCCCATTCTCATTTATCTTTTTTTCAACAGTTTCACAAAATTTATTTTGTTAAAATATATTTTCTTGCTTCTCTTTATCTAAATTTTCAATAATACTTCCATTTCCAGAAACCTTATTATTATTTTCTTATTAGTTGCTAATCTGCCTCAAAATGTAAAGGAAAGACTAATTGTTGGTAAAGTAATAATTTATAATTAATTATCAACATTCGTAAATTTTCAAGTAATCGGAAAAAATTAAATATATATAGTGTAAAATAAAAATATATTTTCTTTTTATAAATTATAAGAGATTTATGTACATATTTTTGAGCTCAAAATACAATTAACTACTTGATCTAATCTGAAGTTTCAGGATCTACCACACATTCTCCATCGATGCAAAGCTGAAACAAGCAGAATTAAGGATTACTCAATATTATTTTCATTACCGAGACAAAGATTTATTTATTGAAAACCATACGTGTTTTTCTCCACAAGGAGTTCCTTCAGCTGGGGCGACCCCGTAACTCAGTCCATCGTAACAGAAAAAATTGTAAAAGAGGCATTTCCTACAGGACAGCTTGTTACAATTAGTCTCATCAAACTGAAAACATTGATAATCATCAATACAGTTATAAAAATTCTCAAGAAACATAAGAATTTATTTCGTTACCGAGATGTAACCAGGAAACATTCTACCACACTGCTCATGCCGACTCAGAAGCTTCCCGGGTAGTTTTTTCTCATACGGTACACCCACTTCCGGTTTGTTCCTAAAACAAGTGGCGTTGCTGCTTCTGCAATGTGAACAAACTGTTGAAAGAACTTAATTTTTTTAGATGCTTAATTTTACCTCAGGTAATCCCGCATCGCTGTCAAGCTGCAATCGGACCAGTGCCACCTGTTCTTGGTTCCCTTGGACCGGCCCATGATGAAACTGTCATTCCAAGAACACAGACCTCCTGGTACCCTGACCGATTTTTCGCCGTCGTGTACGGATCCAAATCTGGACAAACGAATCATTTATCAGGGCTGGAGAATGACTCAGAGTCATGTTTGGACTCGAATATTTGATATTTAGGGAGACTCGAGAGTCCATTAGTCATTTTTGCCAAGGGCTTTGACTATAAAATACTCGAATCCGAGTCCACACTTCATTCTGAGCCTAGGTTCTGGGTTCTGGGGCCCCAAGTCATTGCCCAATTAGATTGTTGGACTTACAAGTGACCCAGTTCGTGAGCAGCGTGGATTACTCCTTCGAAACCACCTCTGTCGGTGATGAAGACAGAGGAAAATGCATTTTTGCAGCCTGTTCCCACGAATGCAAGACCTGAAACACAAAGTGAAGCTTCAGAAGTGTCTATTCATCTCTATGAGAGTAAAAATTATTCTTTTCTGATAATGTACCAACCTGTTCTATCTTCGTTCTGTTTTTTCCCCAGTGTTCGACTGCGCAGATATATTTAAATTATTAACTACATTATACTATTTTAAAATTTTTACTCATCGTACTTACTGACTTATGTAAGCAACAATGTCGTGCTTGTGGTCTAATTTCTTGCTAAAATGTTTACCAATGTCGTAAAGAGTAAACTTAATCTCGTTTGTTTTATTCGCCAGATTACTTTTTAGGTACGGTTCAGCTTTCGGATCCTAAAATTAACTTTGAGCTTCACATATTTAAACAATGATTATCTAAGCTTAAACTTACAGTAGTCACAACCAGACCAGCGATGTTCAGTCGTACTTTCGGTTCGTGTAGTTCTCGGAATCTCAGATCCACACCGTTCCAAAAAGCCGACATGTACGAGGCCAACGACGTCAAATCTTTATCGTGTGCTCTGCGCTTGAAAAATGTTTTTTATAATTTATTTTGCTTGAAATGATTAATCGTGAACAGCTGTGATAAATTAATTACAAGTATGTTTCGTAATCAACGACGACCAGTATTTCCGGGTACACCGTGTACTCTTCTATTATGTAATTATAAATTTCTTGAGGGTCGAAGACTCGGTCGCTTTCAATGAAATTTTCATATTCTTGTTCTATCAATTCAAAACATTTAAAAAAATTTTATTTACATACGAAAAAAAAATTGAAATTACCTGTTAAATTACACGACAAATGGAAATCTCGATTTTCCCTGAAAACTGATTGGTGGTCCTCAACACCTGATGGATCATTTTGAAATTTTTTCACCATGCTTTCGGGCAATGACCGAATGTACAAGCAGTCTTCGATCTCTTCACCCTATAGACATTTTACAAAAAAATTCAGTGTATTTAAAAATGCAGGGACAATGGTAAATTTTTCATACATTTTACCTCGCATTTTACATTACTTTAATTAGTGAAAAGTGATTTATCACTCTTTTGAAGTGACTTTAAGCTAACTTCACTCGTGAGAGTGCAGAATGTGTTTAAAAATTCCCAAATCAAAAAAAAAAAAGTTTTTCTTAATTTTGTGTGTTTATGTAGAATCACTTACTATATGAGTTGTACCATTGAGCTCGGTGACAGCACTAACAGCACTTTTTTTGGATCCATCCTCGTGAGAGTTAATTTTCAACCCTGTGATTGGCTGCAAAAAACAAAAGTAAATTAACAGATATCAATTTTGTCATAAAAAAATGAATTTTCTTACCCAACTTCTTTTTTCATAAACAACGCTTGCCTTATCGTCGTTCTCTCTGGTTGAGTTAGTTCTGGCAATAAACAATGGAGTGTTCGAACCGAACAAAAAGTTTTTTTCTTCTTCAAAATATAATGTGTACTTTTCTTTGAGCGCTTGTGTTTTTGAAGAATAATCTTCTAATTTTGTATCTCTTTTGTAAACTACGTGCTTTAGAATATTTTTGTAGACGTTATCTTCCACTGAGAATGAATAAAATTTTATGTATCGGTATAAACTTCAAAATTTGATTTTTACTCACATCCATTACTATTTGTTGACTCTTGCTTAGCAAAGTACTTGTGAATCTATTCATGACAAAAATTGAACTGAATGATAATGTTAACACAATGGCAAATTTTTCTAAACTTGAAAATTAATTTACTTTTAGATAAAATAAGATTTCTGGCTTTAGCTCAGCTTTCATTTTCGAAACTTAGTAAGAAAAAAAAAAAAAAAAATTACCTCACGTCCATGAACTGTTGAACCAAAAAAAAATATCAAGAACAATAAGAATTTTAAATCATCGTGTAGTCGCATCTTACGAATCACAAAAACAAAAAAAATCAAAACTTTATTAATAAATTCTAGAAATTTCCTAACTAATTCTTAAAATTTTCTGTTATTCGTACGACGCGAGCACTTTTATTTCATAACCTAAGTAAAATTTTAACCATGCGACGAATAAATTTACTTCGAACGGTGTTTGATCAGAATTTTTGTAGTAAATTTATGATCCACTTTTGTATGTATAATTAATTTATTTGTTTAATGCTTTTTTGTATTCTAATTGATGCAATAAAAAAAAAAATTTGTTTATGTGATTTGAATAAATCAATGTAAATTACTGTCTAATTGTTTGAAAAATTCCAATCATAAGTATTAAAAAAAAAAAAAAATTGCGAGAATGATTGCTACATGATAATTATTTATGCAAGCTGCAGCATATTTCCGAAATAAATTAGCTTTAAACCAAGAAGGATACTTATATAAGTCAAAGTTAAAGCTACCATTTTTTTAAAATAATTTGTATCACATCAAAACTCCTTCTTTTCATTGAATGAATAAACCAATTCATAAATCAATTAAAATTATAAAAAAATTAAAATTATTTATATTAAAAAATTTTTTATCTTATATTCAGCGACTATTTGCATATGATAAATCTATTTTTAAACAGGAAATACTTATGCTTAAATTCACATTCGTGAAGATAATTTTAAGCTCGAGCACTATTTTTAAAAAATATTAAAATTATAATTTTTTTTTTTCATTATTCCTGATTATAAACGAAAAAAATGTTTACTAACTCAGCTAGTACTTATTCGTAAAATTATTTCGCCACAGCTTTGATAAAAGTGCAAACAATGCATTAGGACGATTACTTTTCGTCCAATTTAAATTACCCTCCTCTTTTTTTTTTCACGCAATGCCAACTTTTTGAAGAATTTCCCCGCAGCTATCGCATCACATTTCACGTTTTCATTTCACCGACACTCGAGTGATAATGACCGAGGCAATTTCGTTTAATGAGAAGCTCGAGAGTGAAATAAACTCGTTCGTATGATTATTTCAACCCAGAAAAGTATTTCCCGGTCCTTCAAAATATTTAAGCCACGAGTTTAATTAATCCAAAGTACGGAGGAGAGTAATAAAAAATAAAGAAAAAGTTTTTTTTTTCGTTAATCGAATTGGTATCAGATGAAGCGTGACGCCGGCTCGAACATTCTTCGTCACGTGTTTCGGGGTAACAAGTTATGCATAAGCGATTTGGCCGCGTAAACACAGGGCTAAGTTTATAGCGGCTTATTATCGTGCATAGTTTATCGACTTTGTGTTTTAACCCATTTTCCCGGATAAACATTTGTCGTTTAATCTTCAACGTGTGGATTTGCGGTAGGCAAACTTTGTCACAAGCTTGTTGGTTCTCAATTTTTTTTTAAATTTATTATTTGTTTGCACGTGCAAGCTACACGTAATAGTCATTTGGAAAGGAAACAATTTTTTTTATCGAGTCTGATACTTAAAAGTAATAAAGTCAATAGTTTTTATAAAATTATATAAATAATCTAAATCGAAGTTTCACACCTCAGATGTTGATTTTTAGGTTAGGTTAAAGTTGTTAGTATAAGTATATATAAATTTGTTAGTATAATTAAAAGTATGTATTCAAATTAATAAAAAGACGCTCAGAATAAGCTTGATTTTAGTTTGTTTGACAGATTATTAATTATCATGAAAATAGGAATAAACTCTGACTAGATTTTGAGGTTAGGTTCGTTGAATATTAGTAAAAGTACTGCTTATTGAATATTTTTGACCAGTTATGTGTTCAAAATTGTTGAGAAAACGACGCACGGTACTCACTAAAATTTAATAGATACTTTATTAGAAGGAAATTAACTCTGATCGGATTTCGAGGTTAGGTTCGTTCATTTTCATCAAACTGAATATTTTTCATCATTTTAACTAATAAATCGATTTTTAATCATATTTAATCGCAAAAAAGACATTAAGTTCCACTACAATACCCAAATTGTGATATCAAAACAGTTTACTAAAAAAAAAACCCAAATCCCACAAGTACTCCAACCTCAAGCAACAGGCCAACCAATCCAGCCCAAGAGAATAAAAAAAGAGTCTCGTGTATAATCAGATTGATTCCCAGCCAATTTTGAAAAAGATAAGTGGTTATAAAGTGGGTATCAGATACACGCTTTGAGTGAGAATGGAGCTTTTCCAAAAACCACCCTGGGATATACAAGCGCTAAAAAGCCGCTTACGATTCTCCCCGGGTACGCGGTCGGGCTTCCTTTTTGATTTATACGAGGGCCAGGAGGTGAACACTCCGGAGTGTGTGTATATTAGATTTCGGGGGAGAAATACACTCGCACCGTGATGAATGTCCCTGCGGTTGTTTTAATAAATATTTTGGTTCGGAACGCGAGTGCTATTGCACTTATGGCTCCGAGCGAATTATTTGAGATATGGTTTATGGTTTTCGAACTGGATGTAGACTCGCAAGCTTTTTTCGGTTGGAACTGAAAATGCTGCAAGAGCGAGGGATTAATCGGACTCGGAACGATATTGTAGCTTTCGAAGTTATTGAGGATGTTCAAATATAAACATCTTCGGTCAAAATTTGGAGGCGATTAGGACTCTATAAATACAACTATTTTTTTGGAATTTTAACACGGTGTTCTATGGGAATCTAAGCTTTTTTCAAAGATTCTTAACAATCTGTGATGACACAGCATGCAGTTTTTAAATTGTTGAAAGAAAATTTGTTAAAGAAGACGATTAAAAGATTATTCATACCAGAAAACCATTTTTAAAGTAAAAAAAAAAAATTCTTACAGACTGCATCAAGATAAAGTTGAGCAGCCAATCAGCGTGCGAGCATATCGGAATATGTCATACGAGAGAATTTGACTTGAGTAGTAAAGTTGAATAAATAACTAAATAATACGAGTAAAATAAAGAGAACATAGTGTTTATCTTTTTTTATAAACTATCAATGATTTATAAACAACAAAATCCATAATGTAAGACCTGGACCTATAGCTGTAGTCTCGAGAAAAAGGGATATTATTTTAGAGGCGCAGTGAAGAGTCTTTTGTTTTTTCTCAGTGTGCATTATGCATGTAGCGCGTTTTTCGAATTTTTGATATTTTTGAACATAGCACTGAAATAAGAACGTATACTGTGATTATTTTATAAATCCGTTCGGAAGGAGAGTTTATTTGATTTGAAGCAGCCTTTTTTTCAAATCGTTAAGAACAGTACATAATCGGTCAAAAGATAAATAATATAGCAATAATAATTCAAATTAAAGTAAGTAAATTCGTCTTAAAAAGCAAAACTTAGAATTGAAATATAATACGAGGACTCTTTTAAGTAGTCATTGTCTAGAATAGTCAGACAGACTAAAAAAAGGTTTTTCTCTTTCCTCTACCTTTAGATAGAATATTCAAAAATTATGGTAACCATCAGTTTGATAATCAAATTTGGGGTTTTATATCGGGATTCACGCTGAAAATCCTATCAATTTTTTTTCGCAATTTTAATTTTACGATTTTTTTTTTTTTTTTTTAAATTTTGTACATAAACAATCTTACACTGACAAAGCGTCTGAGACTCATGTACTTGAAATTTTGAACGAGTTGCGCTGTTAGCAATATTTTGGGAACTAATTAGAACGATACAACTCCAATTCATCGAATTAAAGTCTTAAAACTAAATTTCTGGACTCTCAAATCTCCAAAGACTGTCACATTTTCAAATCAAAGTGCTCATCTCAATCCTTGTACTCTTAAATGCCGTATTCAATTTCAGATACCAAAAATTCCTCTACCACCCTCTTCAATAGAGAAATCTCATGTCCGATCCACTAACCGGAATATAATATTCACGAGACACGTAGAGAATAACGGTGGGCGGGGGGTGAAATATCTCGCGGACACGCGCGCGTACTTGGCCTTCGGAGGGGGGGTATCAGGCTCCAACGGCACCCCCCCAGGCTCTCCAGTAGTGCGCCGTCAGCCTCCGCGAGCGCTCGACGCCTGGTTACCGCGGCCGGCCCCGGCATTTTCCCGAGTGTGTAAGTTCAGACGCGGCGGTCAGATCAAGGTTTCTTTCTTTTTTTTTTCTAGTGTTTTTTTATTTTGTGGTAAAAGATTTTTTTTTTTTTTAAAGAAAATTTGAGAGCGAGGTTTTTTGTTTGTTTGAGTTATTACACGGGGGTACTTTGAAAGATGGATCTTGTATGTGAAAAAATATTCTGGTGCCTTGGTTGTCTTTAGAAAATTTTTTGAACACATAAAGTCACCATAAGTTAAAAAATTCGTAACTACAGTTCTGCCAATTTTAGATAAAATACTCTAAAACTTGCAGAATTGTAGTTACGATTTTTTTACTCGTAATGACTTTGATAAGTTTTTTATTAGTATTTAATTAATAATTTATTAAAATATGAAAGAATATTTTTCAAACATATATATTTGAAACTATCCCGGAGGATTCATTATTTTACCAGAAGTAAAAAAATCCGCAACTACAACTCTGCCAATTTTATAGTGTTCTAAGTTCGAAATTTCAAATATTATTTACTTTCCGCTCTTTAGAGTAGTTATAAAAAAGGATGGATAAATAACTGTCCCTAAGTACTGAATTTTTTACGCATTCTATAGTTTCATTTATTTATTTATCCTTATATAAATTTTAGGCTTCAACAATTGAATACACATTTTATACATATGATGTACACTCATATAAAATTGAGAGCATTAGTTGAAAATTGTATGCATCTGTGTTTGATAAAAATAATTTACATTTCTGATTTAAAGATCGAGAACTCTCATAAATAATATTTATCGCAATTTTTTAATTAATAAAATTAGAAAAAAAAATCATCGATCATTAATAGCCATTTACTGGACATTTTATAAACTGAATATATAGTATTTTGCAAGTAACCAGCCATTTAATGGACACGATCCTCATTTTTTACTGGGACAGAACAACATTTAAAAAATTTTAAATTTTAATTTGAACATATTCAAAAGTTACGTACCTTATATCTCAAATTAGGCGAAACTCGGTGGTTCAACTAAAAAAAAAACTTTTCCGAATTACGAATGATAATCGGGTGGATGAAACACAGAGATAGAGTCACTCAATCCATGATAAAACTCGACTCGTAAAAGGAAATTTTACACGGTGCTCGTAAAAGATGATCGCGGATAAGTTTTATTGCTCCCGAATTCACCGATTTTTATAGCGAATAGGTGCAAAGTTACTTTACTAGATACTTTTTCATTCAACCAAGCCCACTCTGATTTCACTTTATTTCAACCGCTTAATCGAGGACAAAGTTTTTCCATCGAGAAAAAAAAAAAATTATCCCTTAGTCTTCGCTAAAACTTTGAATAAAAGTCTGAAGTGAAGTGTAGAGCCCTTAATTACTCGATACTTTGATAGCATTATACCACGGGAATGAAAATTTTTTTTTTAAAGTGTCCACTTGACAACTTAAACTTTAATTAGAGATTCTCGCTTTTATTGTGGAAAATTTGATTCAAATTTTTTTCGTATCGACCTTTGCTTCTGTTTTCCTTACGCACGAGCTTTGTTGATTTATCGGAATTCAGAGTTTTTTTTTTTCACACCAATTAAAATTTTTCGCACAAGTAAAAAATTAAAATAATACATAAACGTTAAAAAAATATATACATATATATATATATTTTTTTAAGTTGAGAAAGACAGAGTTATAATTATTATTTATGAATCGAATGACGAGGTTATAATTTAATTAATTGAGTCGTTCATTATTTTAGTAATAATTACGAGGAATCTCATTACCGCGGGGAGACTGTTACAAAGCGTTTTAGCTAACAAGATGGGTGGGGGGGAATGAATCTCAAAAAGAATATTCACATCCGAGGACTGACACACTACTCAAATTATAAGAATTGGAACGCACGGATTTCGTGAAATAAATTAATCCACGATGGGTAAAAAAAAATTCAATTTAATGCTTTAAATTTAAATTTTTGGCGGTGAATCGACAGTGACAACACCTTTTTTCGCTGATCAAACGGTTCAAATTACCCGATTTAAATTGAATACATGAATAATATTGTGATAATGAAACCGAGGCGGGAAATAAAATTTTCAGCTCGCACTTTACTCGCGTACATTTTAATTACACTGTGGCGGGGCAAGGGCTTGATTAAAAACCTCGGAATTCTGATCCTCGAAGGGTACGATAAAAGATTTTCTCTTTTATTACACCGTGTTACATTTCCAATTATAACGTAATTTATACAATTTTACCTACGGTGCGAAAATACTTTATAATAGTGGGATCTGTAGATATTTATGAGTTTTTATGATTTTTAGAGATTGTTTGTGATTTAATTTATCAAATTCTGTAAATAAAATATTTTATTTTAAATTTCATCATTATAAAAAAGATTGATTTAAAAATTTTTTTTTTTAAATAATTAAATTAATTCATATAATTAAAATGTTTCAAAAGTTTTGGACAAAAGTTTCAAAGGATTTAGACCATTGCTGAGATTTAATACAATTTACTCTTTTGAATTTAGTAGATTCTAAAATTTTTAGCTTTTTTTTCAATTGCTTTAAAAATTTAAGGATTTTTTATGTACAGTTAAAGAGTAAGTAAAAAATTCATTTATTAAAAATAATTAAAAATTAAAATTATAATATAGATATATCCAACTTTTCATAGACATTTCTTTCTGTTTAAAAAATTGACGTGGATTCTTCTGTAAAAACTATTATATCTATTGATCATAGAATTTTCATATACTCTAAATTTCTTTGGAAGATTTAATAAAATTATTAGCAATTAAATTGATTAAAAATTTCAATGATTATTTTTAAAAAAATCAGTCTTGTTTAATGTTTTCCATAATTTTTTCTATTTTTTATTTATTAATTTTTTTCTTGTATTACCAAATCAAAGAGACACAAATTGTACAATTTTTAAACAGTTATTTATAAATATCTATAAAGATTGTGAAATGCTACTCATTAAAAAATTTTCAAGTTACAAATTTTCGAATGTAGTACATACAAAGCCTAAAATTTTCAGCCATGAATTTCATATTAGTATATCCAAAAAATCTCATCTTTCAAATTTTCTTAATACAACTTTAATACAAAACTCGCAGTCACTCTAGTATGAAATTTTAAAATACCGGTTGTATCGACGAAACCTCCTTAATTTTTTATCGGCTGTGAATTCATCGATCTTAAAAGTTCTCTTCGATGTTGAATTTTCCCAAAGCGAGCAGCCCAAAAGTTCAAACGAAAAACTTGAATGGAACTGGATTCCCACGCTCGGTATAACAACTTACCGGTAACTTTGAGGCCGTAAGTGTCGCAGGCAAAAGTTGGGTCGGGCCAGGGCAGGAAACTTTGCAGGACCCGGGATTATTAAAGTCGGCGATATCGCTTTAGTCCCGCCGCCGGCGGCGATTTTACGTAATTTAGGATCCGCCACTATTAAATTTCTGTACTTCCGGTGTATTTCTCTTTTTTTTTTTTTAGTTTGAATGGTATTTCGAAAATTAAGCTGCAATCCGGTGGTAACAAGAGTTTTGCTGGGTGATTTTTGGACTTTGAAGTAGGGATCCGCGATTCTACTCGATTCCAAAAAGTTGATTCGATTCTTTCGGTGAAGAATCGATTATTTTTTCGATTATTTTATCAATCGATGCATTGATTATCGATTCCTTTTTCCTTAAGTACTTTCAATCGATTATTAAGAATCGATACTTTTTTTGAGAATCGTGGATCCCTACTTTGAAGTTTATTTTTTTTATTTTATTCTTCAAAATCAAGCGGAAATTTTTCAAATATACGGTAAAAGACTCGATCACGGAAAAAATTTGATCCAATAGTAGAAATTTCTAATAATTTATTAAGATTTACTAAGATAAGAAGAAAAATCTTAGAGCATCAGAACTGGTCACTCCAACCTCAAAATCGGATCTTTTATTCATATTTTTGGTTACTTGTACTTTAAAACACCATTAATAATCTATCATTTTAGATTTAGTCAGTAATCACCGTTCCATTATTGGGTATTTTACGTTTTAGTTTTAGAACTCAGATTTTTTTGAATAATTTTTGCTGGGTTACTATAAGGCTTTTTCATAGCAGACGACTTAGATTTATCGTAGTAAACCCAAAACGATATTTTGTAGTTTTATTTAATTTTCTATGAATTTTTTAACTTTTATTGTAAAAGTTAGGTTTAAACTATATTAATTATTCTATTATTCTGACAACTTTATTGTAGAGAAATTTAAGTAGTTTTTACTACAGAGCTAATAAAAAAATTATTGTTGTACACCCCGCGTTAAAAGTTATTCACATCTTTTGAACTTATAAACTTTTCAAATTCATTTTTACCAAGAATATTTAGGTTTTTAACATTTTTTAGATTGAATTGAAAAAAACTTTTTTTAACATTAACGCTGTAAAGCCGACAGAATTGGGAATTTTTTTTAATCGGCAAACAGTAGGTTATGGATAATCGTCAGCTATGAAAAAGCCTTATTTTAAATAACGTTTGGTTATTCATAGATTTTTCAAATTTCAGAAAATTCATACTTGAACTTATTTTTTAATGGAATTTTTAAAAAAGTGTTAGTGTACGGTCGCTTATGCTGTGACCAAATGTGATAAATGAATTTATTAATTTATTTCCGACCGCAAGATTAACATTTTTATACGTAAAAACAATTTTTCAAGTTTTGTGGTTGTGCAAGCATCAACGAAATGTAGTTTAATCATCCCCAGTCGCCGTAAATCAGTGGTACGTATAATCATTTAATTATTTCATTTCCGGTTCACAAAATTGACCAAAAAAAAAATGAGGGTAGAAAAAAAAATCATCGGAACAAACAAAAACTCGAGCAAATGAGCAACGTTTAAACACATAAATCTAAATGGCAGACTAAATAAAGTCATAAATCCATATAACTGACGAAGCTACGAGTGAAACAACAAAAACAAAAGCCGCCCCCCCCAAACAGGGAATCCAGTCGCTCGTTAAATTAACAGCGTTTCAACTTCAATGCAGGTGCAAATGAATTTAATAGAGATAAAAGCGAGAGAGGGAATAACAGATTGAGATGAGAATTTTTAAAACTCTTGTGAATTTTAAACGCATCAATTGAGAGAACTAAATTTTGATTTTTTTTTCTTTTTTAGTACCTAATTTAAATTATGCGAGGTGGAAAGTTCATTTTTTTTACTGAAAACACGGAAACTTGACTTTTTTAAAGCCCGAACGGGAGTGAACATGATTCATGAGACGGATCTGCATAAGACGCAAAATTTAAATTTGAAAAAAAAAATAAGAATGAAAATTTCAATCTTTTTTTTTTTTTTAGTTGGTAGCATCTATTACTATTTAGTGATCGAATCGTAAGGAAATGTGTAAAAAATCTATAATTCGAGTTACTTAAAGTTAATATAATAAACTAATGTTGCTGAATTTTCAAGACCTACAGTGACTTATTGCTATTAACTAAAATAATATCAACTCAACCTAAAATATTAATAACTTTTGTGTCGAATATTTGTCGTGACTTCTACGTAAGTATGAATTAAAAATTATTTAATGGTAAAATGGTGGAAAAATCGTCTGCCTTTTAGCTACGTGAAGTTAGTCAAATTTGAGGTTAGATTGCATCTTGACTCAAACACAAAGTGTCGACGAAAAGTCTTCTTTCAAATACATTAAAGTCGGTGATAATTAAACAGCGACAAAGTTCAAATCTCACAATAGACGCGCACGCATGAATCATCGCGACAATGCGAAAACGGGTTTAAATTATCCGCGAGAAGGAAAAAATATTATCATCGAATACGAGAGACAAAAGCCGAGAGAAAAAAAAGAGAGAAACGGCGAATAAACAAAGGGTCCCGGGGGCTAAAAAGGTCGTTAAAGATGAAAGCGAACCCACCGCGAAATACAATCCAGCGTGTGGGGAGAAAGAAAATGAGACGTTAATAGAAAATTTATGACGGAATTAGGGTGTCGATTACCCTCGCTTTTATATCAATTATTGTCTTTGAATATTACCCATCGCGTTAACTTTATTTACTCTTACCAAATACAAATGACAATCTTAAAATTTTTTTAAATGGAAAAAATCAAGTCAATTTATTGAATCTTTTGAACCTATCCTGTCATTATCGAAGGACAAAATTGAAAATTTATTTATATATATATATACTTGAATTCTTGAAATAAATATTTATTTTGTTTTTTGAAAATTTTAACGGACAAGATGCCTTTCAGTACGTTATGTAATATGCACTGTACAATCGATCGAGTAAATACAAGTTTAAGTATATAAATAAAACTCGGATCGAGCAAACATAAAGCATGCATTCATAAATTAACAAATTATTACTTTTATTGTTATGCATACAATACTTTTTTAATAAAATAACTTAAGTAGTTTAATAAAAAAATCTCAAGAATAGTTATGAATTTTTTGAATCGAATGTCAACGACGGTGAGTAAAGCTATAGTTGGCCATCAAAGTTAAAATTCTTCAAAACTTCTCGTTAAATGCGTGTTAGCAACTTTTGATGAAACTTTGGTCTCACTGTACGAGCAACTTTTATCACTTTTTAAATCCAATAGCTCCTCTCGGTATCGGTGAGTAAATTTAAAAACACACCACACCGCTTGCAAAGCCACCTCATGCCAAGCTATAAATTAAACAATTTTGGAATAACTCCAATAGTTTGAAATTACACGGGACAATTAATGTTAACCACTCCAGGGCCATTAATGATAATGCATTCCATCAGGATAATTTCTTGTGCGTAATTTTACCGGGAAGCAATTTATCGAAAATCTGCATGAACGAGTCGAGATACCCGAAATTGATGATCCCATCTTGGGTACAAAGAAGCATCGAGGTAAACAGCTTTTACCATCAGTCATAGAGACTTTGCGTATTTGTCAGCGTATTTCACATTCAAGATATCAATTTCGTACTTTCATCCCATTATTCTAAAAATTCATCGGTTCAGGGTCGAAATGTAATATTTCACTCCATTAAAATAGAAAATTCTAAAAATTTATATTATTTCACCGTAGTGCTGAAAAAACGTATTTTATGACTATTATCTGGTCGGAAAAAGTTGATTTGTCCAACCCTGTACGACAGCAAATCGAAATGGTTTTTTCTGTACTCCGGCCGGGAAGTAGCATTTCCTGGCCGCTGCGCGCCCCGGCCTTTGCTACTTCCCGGCTTCGTCGTGCAGAAAAATAGTATACACACCTTGGCCACGAATAAGAAATGTCTCAAATCACATGTTTCTCGACCTCGGCTACGCCTCGGCCGAAAAATACATGTGATTTGAGACATTTCTTACTTTCGTGGCCTAGGTATGTAATCTACTATTTCCGCATGAGATGCTGAAAACAAGTGCTGAAGTTAAAATTTTGAGGTTAGGGAGCGTCCATTAGAATTATCAAATCTAAAATACTAAAGGTTGAATAGTGCATTACTAAAGTGGTTCAAAATATTGAAATGAAATCAATTATTGAAATTTTTTTAAGCTAAACAGTATTAAATTGGTCGCGTTTGATTATACAGCGAACCGTTCTGGCCAGGGTGGCGAATGCTTCCTGTCCGGATCTCGCGTACACGGAGGTGACGAAGCCGTCGACCCCGATCGAGGTCATGGTTGCCTCTGCGAATTTTTCGAAGGCCTTTCCATCCATGGCACATTTTCTACCCTCGGGAATAATAAACTATTTGGTGACTCAGGAGTCCACAAAGCCTCGCAAATTACTATCAATCCCGCTTTCTGCAGTGGTCCGCTTTTTCTTTCTTGCTTTCTTGATCTGGTCCAGAGTGGCGATTCCTTCCTCTCCGGATTTGGTGTATTTGAAGGTTACGAAGCCGTCGACCCCGATAGCCAACGCACAAACGCCTGATCGCTGAGTATATACAGGTATACAAACTGCTGTGATAGCTTTAAGCAGAGCGAGAGAGACAGAAGCATAAAAGAGGTTCACCTGTACTATGTTCGAAGAACTCTTCTTTAACCCGGCCCTGCCCAATTTTTGTAAACTAAGTAGGTAAAGGAGGTGCACCATGGATGAGTCCATGGATTAAAGTATGGGACGTTTGAAGATTACTTAATGTTCAAGGGATAGGAGAACTTTTTAATAAGTGTTGTTAACATTTGAAAATCCTGAAAAATTCACCAAAATGCTTTATGTTGGGCAATTGAAACAGTCATACATATGAGTGGAATTTACTTTGTTCGCGAAAGCTGAATGTCCTTGAAAATATTCGTCGCTCTTTAAAGTGCATTACTAAAAGTCTATACTGTAAAAAATAATGGAGTAAATTTAAGACGCTCAATGATGTAAAGTTACCTTAACCTGCGCATTGAAACACTTTAAGACATAATAGGATTCCTACCCTATCCTCCAAATAGTGACCAATGAAAAAATTGTCACATCGGCGAGCCATGTACATTTACCAATTTCAGTAAAACTACAAAGTTCAACGATATAAATTTACGATCACTGATTAATTTACATCGCTGATCGAGATAATTCTACTGCAATTATTTTTTACAGTGTAGGCTACCAAATTTATACCTGAACACAAAATGGATCCTCCAGGGGGCCATCGCGAGGTTCGAGGCCAGGGTGAAGATCTCGACGACGAGGAACTACGCAATGACCAGGAACAGCTTGGTGAGAGAAAAGTGGTACGACGGGGATCTTAGCACGGGCACCACGGCTACCCGCTCCTCGCAGCCGATGCCGGCGTCGAGCTTCAGACGCACCTTGCCTGGAAGACCCTTCAGTGGGACCAGGGTTATGTCCACTCGCCGCTTTCGAGCTTTTCATTGATCCACTTTCTTCCGTCGTGGGTGTCGGTACTTTTGTTTATCTTCAGGGCGTAGTTTATCTGTAAATGCAGTGAAATTATGAAAATAAAATTATTAAAGGATTAAAAAGAGCCTTTACAGCTCGAAGTGCGATAAATACTCATTTATTAAACTAATACTGTAAATGCGCATTTATCGCACACTGTTATGAAACTATGTTCGATACCCTAGTGGTAAATAAGCCAAGGGGCTATGCACTCCAGAATCACTGATGATTCTTTTGATTCTTTTTGATTCTTTTTGATTCTTCAGTGATTCTTTCGTGATTCTTTTTGAAAATTTGAAGTGTTTAGAGCCTTGGATCCAATTTCAATTCATATTTTGTTAAAAGAGTTTTACTTGAAATGAAATTGATATTTTATTGATTACATTGATTTTTATGTCTGATTCTTTTTGTGATTCTGGAGTGCATAGCCCCTCGAAATAAGCAATCAAGAATGGCGTAGTATCATACTAGGTTCGCATGAATAAAAATCTCTTTATTTTAGTAACATTTAATTGAGCTTTAAATTGATATAGATACACGTATTCTAGACATTTTAATTTAAATTGAAAATAAAAATTTACAAAATTTAATCATTTTTTTTTACTTTTTAACGAAAAATGAAGCTTTTTTTAAATAAAAATGCAGTTGGTAATTAAACTTCAGTAGGCTTTTTGATTTTACTTGTGTGCAGTAAATTTTATAGAAATAACAGCTTCAATTCAAAATTTTTGTTATACACGTTACTGAATAGCTGGATTGAATAAAAATATATATGTTCACATTTTCATATCTAGCTAAACTTATTGATTATTAAATTAAATTCACATTAAATAATGATTAAACAAATGATTTGCTTGAATTTGATAAGCTTTCTCTTTGAAAAATAGCAATGAAAAAAAATAAATAAATCAGTTTGTGGCATTTGTTTTTGATAAATTATCTATAAAAACAAGTCACCAACGTAAAATTCTAATTTTCAAACTTTCAAATACTTACCCGGAAATTGATGAATTTGGACGCAATTTCAAGTAAGTGATAGTAATGTCCGTTGACGCTGGTTGCTCTTCCCTCGTCATCCTCGCTGTACCAAAATGTCGGTCGACGGTTGAAAAGTGGTACGTTCAGCGAATATCCGTGAACGTTTTTCAGCTTGTCGGGAAACATCTCAGCACCAACTAAATATTTTTTTTTTATCGCTAAATTCAAGAACGTGTTGTAAATGTGAACCGCACCGTCGTTGATTATTGAAAAATTCAAAAACTTTTTACTCCAAGCGTAGGCGAAACATTCCCGAAGCACAGCGTCCTTTGCATTCGAGATATAAGAATAGATTTTGGTCTTGGTTGCAGGGACGATACAGTTGATAAAAAGTTAATCATTTTTTTGAAGTCAGATTTTCAAAAGTTACCCATGAGGATTGGAAAACAGAGGTGATGATTGGATAACATAACTCGATTTTTTTATATTTGTTATAACTGAAGAAAAATTTTGGACCAATTTTCGGTACCTACTCAAAGTTTCTTTCGCTTCGCAATTGAGTATTAGTAGATTGTAGGGCTGAATCTCGTTTTGTAGTTGCTTAATTAAAGTATCAAGCCAATTTTTTTCACTATCAAAATCGATTGCGGCGATCAGTTGCAGAATCATCAAACAAATTGCGAGACCTTTCATTTTTAAACGTGCAGTAGTACATAGGTATAATTGTCAACTGTAGTCGTAAAGAGAAGAATTTCATTCAATAATGCATAGAAGCATTGATTTGACAAGCTTAATATTTAAATTTTTTATTCTAAAACATTAACCGACAGTGTAAATCTAAGTGCATAACTCTGTTGCGATTTTAACACTCCCGGAAGTGTCTCGCATAGGTTACGGACTATTTTATGGATTCGGAAGCCCGCTTGACAAAATTTACAAGCGCAAAATTGGTGAGATCCAATCGAACTGGTAATTAAAAACCAAACGATTTAGCTTCAATTGACTTGCATTTAAAATAAAAGCAAGTCTGAAACTTTAAAATTTTATGAATTTTAAACGAATTTTACTGAGTAAATGAAAAATTTGAGTTCTATGAAATGAGTTTCACATAATGTATGTAACTTCAATATAAATAGATATTGAAATGAAAATGTTGAAATTTCAATAAAATACTTAAAAAGTTTTATTATCAAAAATCAGTTAAACTTTGCATTGGGACTCTTTGTTTCGAAAATTTTTCAGCAATAAATTTACACCCTTACCAATCCCATCAAAATATTCCACAGCTTCAAATTACTTTTTGGATTTTTATCAACCTATTTATAATTTTAGCTTCAATCGGTGTAGAAGATCCATAAGTATTTATCGGAATTCTGAAGATTTAATTATGGGTAAAATTATAGCAATTTCGACATCAAAAATTAAAAATGAAATTCCAATTTGAAAAAGTTGTAATGGGAATGGAAGCTGATTCAATAATTTTTTTTCAAAAACTTATAATTTTTGAAACTAAAATATTTATAAATAAGTTTATTTTATTATTATCAGTTTTTTTTTTTTTTTAATTGTAAGTCATAGTAGCTAATTACCATGTAAGTAAACTTTCATTTACTATATTTTTCAGTGTATTGCCTAAAAATTGAACAAAAAACCTGGGGGACTGTGGGAAGTATATTATACTATTCACTGGTCAGTAAATTTCAAAATTTTTTTTTCTAAAGGAATTTTGAATAAAAAATCTCAAGACTAATTTATTATTTTAAATTCAACTCGTGACTGAAATATACATTAATATACAGTTATTGCTAATAAGCCGAGATACAACTTTTAACTTGAAAGCAGCATCATATTTTAATATTTTCCGAGCGCGTTCCATGATTACAGCACAATTAAGTTTGAACTGTTACTAAACCCAAAAAACAGGGAGTTGTACAGTGTAAAATACTGTAATTTATTTATTTAAATTTCATTATTATTATTATCATCAGCTACTTTTTTAAACCATGGCTTACACAATTCTTCGAAATCAGCTAATTACCACTCGTGAAAAAGCAGACAAAAAATTTTTTTTTTTAAACGCGGCGAACGCAGGAACCCGAAAAATCCTTTTCCGCGTGACACAGTTTTCCTCCCCGGAGAAAAAGCCGCTTATGCATCTTCTTCTTCTTCTTCGTCTTCCCGGCATTGTTCGCTGCTGGGGTACGGTCGAGTGGGTGGGGGGTGGCGTTCGATAGGGTAAGATGCCTCCTCCTCCTCCTCCCCCCTCGGCGTTATAAAGCGGCCGTCCGGCGCCTTCGCCCGGCGACACTCGAGTGTGGATTTGGAAAGACTCGTTTAAATCGTCGTAGCTTTTTGGCCCTGGTTATAATGCCGCTATGAGCTCTTTTTTACTTTTTTTTTTTTTTTTACCTTCTTTCTTTTGGTATTTATGGGTTTTCCGAATTTAGTGGGATTAAAAGATGCCCACTGATTTTGATACACTCGTCAAAAATCATGTTCAGCAGTTTAATATTATTAGTTTTAGAACTTGAAATTTAAAATTTTAATTTTGATAATTTAAGTAAATACAATACTTGTTATTATTAATATTATTATTTTACATTAAAAAAAAAAAAAAAAAAAAAAAAAAAAAAATCAAAATTAAACGTTTTAACCACGAAAAAACCATCGTTACTTTATTAGCTGAACGAAGCTATAAATGAATCATTTATGTATAAATTGAGTGACAATTTTTGAGCAAGTTTAAATATTATAATAATAACTCATAAAAAAAATGATGAGTAGAAGTTGTTGACTTTGTTCCTTATTTTCAGAAGCCGAAAAACAATTATTTTTAAAATTCATTAAAAATTATTATTTATCCATTGAAATGATCACTTTTGTAGATTAAAGGTAGTGCAGGGAAGATTCCCAAATAAAAACTCTTCATATAAAATAAAAAAAAATTTCTATTAATTTATTCAACAAATTACGAATTTCAAAAACATCTCACAACAATGAATCTTAATTTTATATAACACTTCTGTCGTCTCGATCTTAGAGCAGGAGAGGCGCGCTCTTGATGATGGGAGCTGGTGCGGCGTAGGCGAGGGCCGGGGCGGCGTAGCTCTTGTAGATGGGTGCGGGTGCGGCGTAGGCGAGGGCCGGGGCGGCGTAGCTCTTGTAGATGGGAGCCGGTGCAGCGGCGTAGGCGAGGGCCGGGGCGGCGTAGCTCTTGTAGATGGGAGCCGGTGCGGCGGCGTAAGCCAGGGGAGCGCTGGCGTAGCTCTTGTAGATGGGAGCTGGTGCGGCGGCGTAGGCCAGGGGAGCCGAGTAGCTTTTGTAGATGGGCGCGGGTGCGGCGGCGTAGGCCAAGGGTGCCTGGTACTCGTTGAGGTATCCGGCGCTGGCCACGGCCACGCAGGCTGCGATGAGGAGCACGAACTTGTACATGGTTGCTTGAGGTTGCTTGCTTGACTTCGGAGTTAAGACTGATGTTTTGTGAAGTTCGGACGAGGCTTTTTATATCCCGAGGAAGGGAGAGATTTTTCGGCGAGCGTAGCGTACCCGCGAAAGCGAACGGGTGTGGTGCAGCGAGGCTCAAGGTCGATGCTCGAAGTAAGACTCGAGCACATGTCGAAAGACCTTTTTTTTTTCGGATTGGATTGTCATCCTCTAAGTTGGTCCTTGAGGATCGGGGTCAGTCCGCATCTGCGGATCTTAGATCCGTTTGGACAATGGACCGGGGAATGGCGAGGATTGTGAGTTTGTTTTTATGCAGAAGTTGGAGCAAAGTATCTCTTTGCAGCAGCCGAAAATTTATTGGTAAAGTGCAATGATGTTATGATTTGTGTATTATACGCAATTCATTTTTTATTAAAAATTGAGATAGTATGAAAAATTTTCTATTGTTTATGCAGATTTTTTATTGAGATACTGAAATAACGCTATTCTGTAACTGACAAGGAGATGATGTCCTTTGGGAAACATATCTTCGTGGATCGTTTTCTTTTATCTAATGATGAACCAAACATGCGGTTATCCATGAGCTTTTACGATATTAATATTAATTTGAATTATAATTGCCGGGACGACGCCTAGCCGATGGTAGCCAAAAAGTTGAATATTCAAATAAACAAAGGAGCTTTATTACATCCTAATGTCCAAAATCCGCATTTATTACATTTACATCAGACGTAAAGAAAGTAAAAAAAATGCTTGAATTTGTATAATTTTTTTATAATTATCAAATTATCGAAATTTAATTCGTAAGAAAATAAACAATTAAACTCCAAACCAAAGCTCAATTAAAAATAACAAAGCAAGTTGATTCGTAAAAACACGTGTAAAAGTTGAGTTTTAGAAGCTTCTCAAAAGTAAATCAAGTGTTTTCTAGCCGTATAAGAACCAACTCGGGTTATCGGTCAAAAGTTAAAACCGTAAAATAAAAGTCGAATCAAAGTAATAGAAGAAAGGGGAACAACTTCCCCGGGCTATTTATTCGAGAGGCGTGTTGATCCAAGGTTAAAACAGAGATTTATCCCTTTTGTTTAGCGTCTATGAGTTTTTATCGGGAAAAAACAAATAAAAAAGTTTTTTCGCGCAATGGATACAGCGCGCATGCGCGGTGGGGCGGATTGAATTTCTTTACCCCGGAGATTTAATTACAAACGCGGTGTAAATAATAAGCAGTTGTTAAAAAAAAGGGCTTTGTAGCGAAAGTTTATTGTTTGCCGGGCGCGGGGAACAGAAGACTTGGAAAAATTCGTTAAAATTTACACCGATGGTGGATTCTTTTTGAATTCCTTTTTTTTTCGCGGATTTTTGTTTTTTGTGGAAAATATTGAGGTGGCGATTTTGGTGTTGATGAGTACGATTCAACTTTTTTTTTATTTTATAAAAGAATAATTCTTTTATATTGTTTTTCGTCAAAAAGTATCAGAAAATTTTGCATGTACCTCAACAATAAAATTTTAAAATAATTTATTATCAAACATTTATTTTTTTAAAACCATATATGTATCACTGAGAGAAGGATTTGGTTCAAGGAACCAAATATATTTGGTTGAAAAGAAATCGGATAATTTGGTTGTGGGAACCAAATGTTTGGTCCACACTCCACGCGTAAAAATCGAGCTCCCGCCAATTTGAAAAATTAATTAAGTTTATTTAAATATGAGTTTTCTCTTGACAGCAAAATTATTTTTCTCTACGAAGTTAAATCAAATTACTAATCGTTTTCAATCTTATATAACACCGATCATTTTAATAAATTTTTCGTGAGTTCATAATTTTCTGAATTACTGCAAAAATTTTTTTGAGGTTATAACAGCGAACTGTTTGACATGACTGTGATCTATACATTTGGTTCCTGTAACCAAATCATTGGTTGCATGAACCATAGCTTGGGAGAAACCAAAAATAACCAAATCTTGGTTCACACGACCAAATTTGGTTGCGTGAACCAAATCCTTCTCTCAGTGATAGTCATTTAATTGAAAATTTTTTGAAGACATTTGACAGTAATCAAAAGTAGTCAATAAACTTCATAAAAAAAAATCATTTTAACAATTTTCTTCAAACAAATAAAGTTACTAGAAATTATTTATAACATAAAAAGCATTAAAAATTTGCAATACAAATAATCATAAATAGAGTTTTATTAATATTTTGCGTAAATAGATTTTCTCATATTCTTCCAGTTTTTGTAAATTTATCAAAGTTACTCACAATTAAAAGCATTATTAATTGATTATCAATGTAAAAAAATAATAATAATGAAGTAAAAAATCTTGAAAATTCGAAGAGTTTAATTTTTTCTATGCCACACTGTCCTCTTTAATGAAAGCTACTTTTGATAAAACCAGAAGAAGAAATTCAATAAATCTACTGTCAAGCTACAACATTTTAAAAATTTTTACCAATTTTTGAAATTTATAGGTTGAAATATTGGTTTACCACCCTTCAGCGTGTACCGAGTGAAAACAAAAATCCAGCGTAACTTTTTTTCTCAGGTATCAAAAAATTTTACAAAATAAAAATTTACATCGCGTTTAAAACTTGTTCGCGGTGTTCGTACAAAAGAACGTTTCAAAAAAGTTTTTTTACAGCTTACAAAAACTTTTCAAAATTTTCGGAAACTTCCTGATCCTTCATTTACAAAAAAACGTGCTGCCAAATATGAAAATTCGGTAAAAGTAAGTAAGATACCGGCGAAAAAAGAGAGAAAAATTAGCCTATCAAGCGCCTTTGAAAATTTTGTCGATCGATGCGGGCTGAGTTTTTTTTTAATTTTCTTTTTCTTCCTTTATTCGGCCGCACGTTCGATAAACCCTTCGCCCGGGCAAGTGCGACCTTGCTCGAGAATAAAGAATTTACTCGGCCGAGCGCAATTATGATGACTCGTACGAAGGTCGCTATCTCGAAATTCGGCGAGGCTTATACTTTTTCCGCGATCTTTATCACTTTTTGCATCTCGATAACAATGCACGGATGACCTTTGACCTTTATCTATCGATTTTTTTTTTTATTTCCCTTTTCTTGTCTTTTTTTTAAGTATGTATATTGAAGATGGATTATAAACTTTATTCAGTTACGGTAGGGCGTGAGAATATTTCATAAATTACAAATGACGTTGTAAATTAATAATGCAGGATAACGACTGATACATAGATAGTCCTAAGATAAAAGAAAGAACCCAAAAAGAATGTCAGCATTTTATTCGTGAAGTGATTGGTTGAAGAACAAAATTTAAAATTTGAAATTTTATTTTTAATTTTTATATTACAATTCAATTAAAACATTTAGAGAATAGATTTGATAAAAAATATTTATTTAATCAAGTGTTCGAAATTATCCGATTAAAATCATGAAAATAATAATTATTGGTATATAAACAAAACCAATGAATTTATAACCACGAAAGTTTAAATGAACTCTGAACGTAGCGGCAAAGGTAAAGGTATATAACTTATTGTAGGTTAATGTAGATGAAGCTTCGACAAAATTTTTGTTTTAAATAATGTAATACAATTGCGCGCTGAGAGAGACTAGTTATTATAAACAGTTCAATAGAATAACTTTAAAAAATAATAAAAACAAAATTGTTTTCATAATAAGACATAAAGTTACTCAAATTGTCGTAAAAATTGTATTGCAAAAAGTGCATATTAAGTTAATGTCCATTGTTTACATATGAGAATGTAAATTTTGACTATTATTACTTTAAAAACACACTTTTAGTAATTTTAAGAAACATTGCTAATTTTTATTATACTGCACATAGAAAAATCTAGTGAGTATAAATTGGCCAATTTTTTTTTTTTTTTTTTTTTCAAAAGGCTTTATTAACAAGTTATGATTATACAGCATTAAGATGATTAAATATTATTGAATAAAAAGTTTTTAAGGCAACACATTAGATCTCAGTTCACTACTCTCTGTTTTTTAGAAAGTTTTGGATACCACAAATTTATAGATAGTTTACAATAACTTTCAACACATTGAGATCCAGAGCATTATGGCAGGCAAATCTATCTTTGAGTGGTCAATTTATGAACTGATATAATAAAATTTTATCCAAATGATAAAAAAACAAACCATAAATTATACATAAAAAAAAAAAAAAAAAATCATTAAGTTTCATTTCCATAAATATAATTTATGAAACCATCATAATTTTATTCATCTTTTTTTTTGAGACAGCCGATGATTTCCATCTGCCGAGTCGAAAAAAAAAAATTACCTTTTCTTATCTTTGAGTCGAGAAAACTTCACCTTGGTCAGAGCGCTAAGATCTGCACGTGCGATCTTAACCTTGATCTTAGCCTTTGGCGTTAGACAATCAATCCCACTGCACAATCTGCACATTTCCCCAAAAAAATCTTAGGTCCGAAAAACCCTCCTTGACCCGGAACGATTAAAATCAATTCCGGTTGCGTCGCGATCGAGAAAAGTAGAATTAATAATATCGCGTACGCTCGTTCGTTGATCCGCGTTGGCCAAGGTCGTTTACGCGGCGAGGCCGAAAAATTTCTCGAAGAAAGCGCACCGCACAATGCATCGAGTACGTATGAATATACATATATATACACTTGCGTAAGAGACGATGATTACTGTGTCGTTAATCGGTACCAGGTGCGATGTGAACGAGTAAACGAGTTCTTTTAAGGGGATTAATAAACGTACTGGCCTTTTTTTTCAAGGTGAAGGCTGCACTTCGGAATCGTCTCGGTGAATTTAATTGTGTTTGGCAAGAAGGAAATGAGTCTTTTTAAGGTACTTTTCAGGGTTGCGGACTGCCTTGTCTGCTCCTTAAAGAGTAGAATGAAAATTATTCAAAAAAAAAGAAAAAAAAATATGTTATTTTACAGCAGTATCACTTGCAAACACTTCGAATTAAATTTTAATCAAATTAATTAATATTTTAAAGCTGGTTATACGAAAATAGCATGGTAAAAAAATTCGTACCGTATAGAGATTTGTCATAATTTAGGTCAAATTTTCATAGAAATTCTACTAATACTAAATTAATTTCGTAAATTTGTTGAAACTAATTTTTTTTTTTTTTTTTTTTTTAATAATTGAAAAATTTTTACTATTAACAAAAATTTGGATAACTTGAATGCTAAAGGATGAAAAAAAATAAAACTTTGACAAAATTTTTATTCAAATATTTACATTGTGCCAACACAAAAGTGAAAAATACAGATTATTTCTATTTTTAACACAAATAATTTTTAATGATGTAATGAAATATAAATTCGACAAATAAATTTTAAAATTAATAATTTATGAATTACGTTGAATTAAAATTTTTGAAGATATTTAAATAAGCAGCTCATAAACGACTGATTATTTCGTACTGATACTTCAATAAAATCAAGTTACTACTGTACAATAATTTTGCATAAAATTACAATAATTACATTTCCAAACAAATCAATAAACACATTTGAAGCATTAGTAATACCTACAATATAAATCATTAAATTCAATCTAAAAATTTATGATTTTTTAATATTACAAAATCGATAAATTATCATCGAATAAATTGAATTAATGCTAATTTAATAATAATTATGTGAGTTTTGATTAACCGCAGCGCCGTTATTCAATCGAAAAATTACGACTGTCCTCCACTCGAGCGTTTCTCGATAATTTATGTGGCCCGCAAAGAGGAAAAAAAGTCCGCGCTCTCTGTTTTCCGCATCCGCTTGTAAAAAACTGGAGACGGGGCATTCCTTTGTGGATGAAAAGTTTGAAGAAAGAAAGAAAAAAAACTGCTGGGGAAAGAAAAAAGGGGAGTGTGCACGCGGGAAACTTTACTCTCTTTTTCACTTTTTTTTTTTTTTTTTTTTAACGCTTGTGCGGTGAGAATTTTCGGGCGGGTTCTGAAGTGCGGCCGAACATTTCAAAGAAAAATTCAGTTACGGCTAAGTAATGTTTAAGTTGACCGTCAACTTTATATTTACTCAAGTTTTAAGACTT
Source organism: Encarsia formosa (assembly GCA_038277355.1). NCBI lineage: Eukaryota > Metazoa > Arthropoda > Insecta > Hymenoptera > Aphelinidae > Encarsia > Encarsia formosa. Next base: position 2,866,113 of record CM076185.1, on the reverse strand, counting down.
GGAAGTTGTTTTATGGTTTCATTTAACACACAACGGTCTATAAATTGTAAATTACGATTTGCGTAAACAAAATTAGAGTTGAACTTATTCACAATCGTATATTTATAAAAGTAAAGTTTATAGAAGATAGTAATAAATTTCAATGATGAATTATATCTTTAATATTCAATGAACAATTCTTTAATTATGGCAAACTTATTCTAGATATTGAAAAATTATGGTATTATCTTATTGAAATCTGTGAAAAGGTAAATATGAAGCAAACAATTGTTTAGTTTTTGAGGTTATGAAGTTCAAATAAAGAGTTTCATGCAAATAAAAAGTATAGTAATTTACATAATTAAAATCATCATTTTTAAGTTTATGTCAAAGTTTTTAGTATCTTCCCAAATAAATCACGAAAATTTCAGTTTACATAAGTTACAGTAAGAACTTTTAGGTTAACTCGTCGACTCTAGTCAATTGAGAGAATGAACTCGTAAATTTTAGTAATACATAAACGTCTCAATTTAAAAAAAAAATAAAGTGAAAACTAAAAATTTTATCTTTTATTATTCAGTTTAAATTTTACATTTTGAGGGTAAAAGCGCAGGCGAGAAAATCCATCCGTGCAATTCGATTTACCAGGCAGGCGACCTACACGCAGGAAGTTCAGACCGGATATCGGCAACTCGGGTCGTATGTTTTCGGTTATAGAAGAGCATCCAAGAATCGACTTGAGTTATGCCACGCTGCAGCTAGACCTCGACGGTGTATAAATTTTCGGTCCTTTATTTCAATATCATTTTTTAAATTTAAATTAAAAAATTAAAATCTTCATAAATCAAAAAATTAATAATGGTGAAAATTTTTTAAAAATTTGGAGATATTTTTATTGAAGTATGAGAAGTATTCTGTCAAAATTTGGAAGCAATTAGGTTTCTAATAACGAAGATATTAATAATTGTTGCTTTTTATAAAGACCAAAAATTGGGTTAGACTTCAGCAACCAATCAGCGTGCTTTTATATCGGAAAATGCGACATGATTTGACTCGAGTAGTCCTTAATTCGAAAAAAAAACAAGATTTTTAGAGTAAAAAATAAAGTTCAAGTAGAGCAGACGCGCAATGCAGTTTCGGAAAACACGATCGTTACAAAAGACCAAAGCTTATTTTCAAAATTTACACATTATACAGTAACGAAAGATAAAAATGATCAAACTTTTCGTGTAATCGACTTCGCAATTAAAAAAAATCACTCTTGTTCCAGCGAAAAAAATTTGGGACGACCATTATTCACCGAAATTAAAGCATAAGTAAAGGGAAGCTGCTGGGGAAAAAGGTCGCGAGGAACAATAGTAGAGTCGCGTAAATCGAGGGAGATAAAGTTTTTCGAGGAATGATTATTCGCGCGAGGAAGAAAGAATCGATGCCGGCGCTTGACTGATTAAAACGATTCTGTAAATTAGAATCGTTTGGGGAAAGTATTCGTTGCTGCGACTGTCTTGTTTGTTTATCGTTAATTGATGGTAATTTTCATATTCTTGTTTTTATGAGTATCGACACTTTATTCATTAATATTTTTTACTTACATAGTTCATAATTTTTTTTACAACTATTAAAGTAGTTTTTAAGCAAAACTTGAAAAAACTAAAAAAATTTATCGATTGATGGCTACTTATAACTTTTTTAGTTAACGTAAAAACTATTTACCTACTTATATAAATATATTTATATTATCCTACTTTTTCTGAAATTTATTTTAAAGAAGGCTAGAAAAACCATTTTTAGATTTTACCAATAGGATACTGTTTGAAAGTGTAGCTGCAAAAATCGACAAAAAATAGTCCATTAGAGTTTAAAAAAAAATTTTTGAGAAAATGATAGTTTATGGTCAGATATGAAGCCCCCGCCCACTGGAGAACACTAATCATCTTTGAGATATGAGGGGTCAAAGTTTCTAATACTTGACCATCCACCAGCTGGTCGAAGCGGGGTGCACGCTGACTATAGTTTTTTATCCAAGTTTTAAACAAATTGTTAACTCTTTTGAATGTTTCTTTAAAATTAAGTCATTTATAACTAAAATTATACTCTATTCAGCTGGGTCATCATAAGCAAGTTTGACCTCTGATATTTTTTTTTTTTTTTAAATTCAAGGACGCCCAAATAGGCTTTTTTCATATCCAAAGTATGGTCTGAACTAGGTAACACACAAACTTTATAGTTACTTACATCTTGACTTTTTTTATTAAGAATCTAATTCGCAACTTTTTTATACCTAATGCACAAACTTTTTCAATTTTCGATTTCTCTGATAAATTTCTCCTCGAAATTTTTTTCTGTACCCAAACTATTTCTTGTATAAAAACCAGCTGTTTACTCAATGCTGAAGTAATTAACATTTTTCATACCCCCAAAACCAACACTGTTCCGGTCTACAAAACCCAAAAACAGGTGTAAATTAATCTAGCTGTATTTTTCTTAGTCAAAGCTCTTGAAACTTCTCTGAAATCCCTCGAGCACACTTCATCGTGCTGCCAGCATAAAGCACGAACTTTTCGTCAAAGAAAAGGTCCGCACTTTAATCCGCGAATTAGCCGTGGTTATTAGACGTGTATATTGCTTAAAATCCTCGTAGCTGTGCCAATATTCCGAGCGATGAAAAGAGCGCGACGTTATTGCGAAGCTGCATCGAGGACAGATTTTAATTAATAAATTTTCAGCGTGATCGACGAGCGTTATCAATTGTGAGCGTCCTCGTAAAATCATCTTTCATACTTAGACAATAAAAATTTCTTTAAATTTAGTTTTTGAAAATTTGGAAATCATTTTTATTTCTAGAAAGTCGTTTGGCAAAATTAAATTAAGGATATGAAAATTTAAAAAAAGACCACTAACTATTCTAGAGTAGCAATTAGAAAAGATCCTGAGTATGTTTCATTAAAGCAGCTACAAAATTTTCCTAGTATTTGTGAAGTGTACATACATATAAAAAAAATTTTTTTTACTTCGTACAACGTAGGTACTTTAAACGTCCTTTTATTTGTTTGTCTTGCGATTCTTTGAAACTCAAAGGAAATATAAATAAGTTGGAAGTTAATTTGATGAAACATGTTTTTAAACAATAGTCATATGATAAAGATAAAAAAATGTTAAGACAATAATCTGTAATGGTGTTATAATGGTACATGTGCGTGAAAATGACTTTTTCGCTAATGCAAAAACGTCTAAACGTGGAAAAATCATTTTTACGCACATGTATAATAATATAGTATTATACAGATGATATTTATAGTGTGATAATATTCTATCCGTAAAATGAAGGGTGCCAATCATCAGTTATCGTATTATCTCTTCATTTATATGCAACAAAATCAACTGTCAATTATTAAGGTTGTTGGGTCGGTGCGAGTAGTAACGGTACTTTCTGTCTCTCTCGCACTCGTGTAAAACATGGCGACTAACCTAAGATTTTAGCCAATTTTAGCGTTCACTGATTTTTTATTATAACTTACATATGTCCATCAAGAATAATTAATGAAGGAAAACGTGTATTATTTTTTGTTCTATCTCTTACATTTTTTTTTATTACAATCGTTCTTTTCGTTTTCATGAATTTTGATAAAAACCGTGAATTTCAGTGATTTTTCATTTGACTGCGTGTTAAACCTAATTTGTTTGTATCTTTTTTTCTATATGTCCCGATGGTCTATAAATTTAACTGATTTAATAACTAATGATGACCAACGTTTTGGCCAAGTCTCGAGCAAATCGTCTTTTTTATTCTAGTACCGACCCAACAACCTTAAAATCACCTGACATTGATAGGGTTAAACTAATTTTTCTCTTTAAAAATAAATCAAAATTTATTTAAATGCGTACGATTTTATCTTCACGCAACATATGTGAAAATTGAAAAGCTCATATGAATTTTCGGGACTTATTGACGATATTATTTTCGCAACAAGCTCTCGATGAGAAAACTTTTGACGCTTTTCAAGATACTATTTTTCATTTCGTATCCAATAATCCTTTGTACTCATCACTGACGTTTTCAAGTTGATTCTCGTTTGATATGTTTCAAAAGAAGCAATAAGAGAGTTTTGAGTTTTTTGATTTATTAATTTTTTTTCTGATTTCGCAAGCGTTAAACATTTGTTTATTTTGAGACGAGAAAAAGTACTTTTTATTCAGAATAATTTCATAAATTTAACGCAAGCATGACATACAACTTGTATTAAAAAAAAAAAAAAAAAAACTACTCATCATTCAATTTTCAAAGTAAAAAAATAATCAAAATACTTATCTATAAATTTTACAAATTTTCGTTTTAGATTTTTCAATGTTTTAGCTAATTGATGCAAGTACCCGTAAGTCAATAGATTTTGACTATTTTTTCAGTAGTCACTCACTTCAAAATACATTTTTTTTCATAATCTTCAAACGGTATTTAAAATAATTTTCCGTACAACCTCGAAATTTTTGTCACCGAAAAAGCAGACAAACAGTCACGAGGACGCCGGTGTAAACACGCCCGTGGCTTTGTCAGTTTCGCGCTTGATGCTGAAAATTAAACCGAGCGCGGCGGCCCGAGTGTTTACTCGAGTTCCCCCAAAATTAAATCAACCCTCTACCAACATTAAAAAAAAAAAAAGCAACAATAATTCCTTCACCCTGCGTCAAAGTGGGAGGGGCCGGGTCGTTAACGGTCCAATAGGCGTCTAAGTCCGCGGTAACGAGGAGATACGGCAAGACGTAATCCAATTAGCGATGGTTGAGGTATCCCGATGCATAAGCCGCGCTTTAATTTTATTTTTCACGTTGGCTGTTGTTGTTTGAAATTGGCTGGACAGTGGAGGAAACTTTGAAAAACTTTTTTTTTGTCGCGAAGTCTGGATGATTCAGAACACTGGAGGTTTTTCCTGGAGTTTTGATGGAAAAATAAAGCCATGATGAGTTTTCGGCTTGGAAGTCTTTGGTGTCGTGTAAGTTTGTCTCTGGTCAACGATTAGATTATTTATCTGATTTACTTATTTTTTTTTTTTTGTTAGTATTGAGTAAACTTCTCATAAAATTCTAATTGTTTTTACTTCTTTTTCTAAAAAATACTTTTTTGTAGTAAAAATTCGACGAGTTAGACCAATTAGATAAATCTGGACTATTCAGGGACAATAACATAAATTGTTGAAATGCCAGTGCAATAACATACCTTATTGGATCAGAAAAATATTTTTGACTAAAATATTCGTTTCATAGATTTTTAAAAGTGTATTTGGTCGATTCTGGAAAAACCTCAACCACGATTATAATTTTGGTCGATGTCGTCATTTTAGTCATTACAATCTTATATTTATTCTGTAGCTGGAAAAAAATTTCTGTATCTTGCCTTAATGTTGAGATATCATATAGAGGACCGGCAGACAAAAGTTTTTTTTTTTTTATAATATTAAGCAGACAAAAGTTAATGTTTACATGACTTGACGTCTCAATACGTGAAAGTAGTTTTGACTCGACGAAGGCCCCTTTTCGCACGTTTTGGACTGGTTTCAAGACTTTTCAAGTAATTTTAATGATCTTTCGAAGTTGAAATTTATGTTTCCAGCTTCACTAAGATCCGGAAACTTTTTTCCCCACTACTCGGACAGTTTTGAAGTTCTTGGAATAATTTTAATGATAGTTCTACCTCGTAAATCATGTGTTTTATAAAAAATCTCATTTTCGACTGCTTTCATAACTTTTCAAGCTCTCTGGGCTTACTTTGTTTGTCATCTTGACTGATTTTTAGTCTTCTTGTGTAGTTTTCAGAATTGATTATTATTTAAAATAATAAAAACTTTTTTTTTTAAATAAATTTTAATTTCTTAATTAGCCTAGGGTCCAAAAGTTCAAACTTTTTCCTAGAAATTTTTTACGGTAAATAACTAATTAAACACTTGAAAGATTTAAGTTTTCAACTTTTTTGCCACTATATTTTTCTTTTTTTAAACTTGAACTTTTTTGAAAAAGTACTAAAAAGTGAACTATTTTTGAGTGAAGAGTAAAAAATACTTCCAGAAAGATTTTTTTGTGCCTTTTTAGCACAAAATAACATGAAATTGTGTGCAGAGAAATTGTCGGAAAATTCATTCGACCTACCCTACGTATTGTATAAAAAATTTTCAAACCATTATTATACATGTTTGAAGTTCAAAAACTCAGACTTCCTCCAAACCATATAATAATAATAATAATAATTTCATTTATTTATTTAATCATTTCTTACATAGCATATAAAAATAGGTATTTCAATCTGTCATAATTCAACGTTAGAATATTCAGACTGGTAAATGTTCAGTATTACTATTAAGTTAAATACAATCAGCTCACAGTCCCATCATAATTAAGAATACATTAGTAAAGCACATACAGTCCCCACCAGCATCAAATCTCAAGATCACCGATATTTTTTCACTCCCAGTCTTTAATCCTCTCTCCGACAAACATCTTCTTCGGAACCCAGATAAAAAAAAGGTGGTGGCGGGGGCTGAAAGGCACATAAATCATCGGACCCATGGCCCCCACCCCCATAAACTCGATATCCTCCCCCGCCCTCGGGCGCTATCGGGGACTAACCTCGTTACTGGCAAAAACTTTTCAGTCCAATTAGCTTAAACTACGTTATCGGGCGTAGCGCGTCCTCCTTTTATTTTTACCACCTTCTTTTTTCTTCTTACCGCGTCTGATTTATCAATTTTTTTTTTTTTGACCAATGGGGTTTTTTTTATGTTTGTTTGGGGTTATTCATCAAGCTCGATGGTATGATCAATGGATTAATCTTGTTCGATGTGTTTGGTTGGACAAATCGAGGGTGTAATGGATTGGCACCCAGTAGAATAGCTTGCTTAATTAACGACAGTTTTAACACAGCCAAAGATGACTTGTCAAACAACATAGATCAGCAGTGCACATGAAGAAAAAAAGATCTCAAACACTGAAAACTTCCCGACTCGTAGTAAAAATATTCAAACTCTCGAAACTCGAAGAATAAAAAACAAGCCATAAAAGCCTCCATCGTGTTATTCAAGCGGTGGCTCTTCAACACCTCCAACCATTTTTCAAGTGGCTCATGTACACGTTACGAGAAAAAAAAAAAAAAAAAAAAAGGGGGGTAAGGGACACGAAGAGGTTAAATCTTAGGAGCGATATATCGGAGAATTATTCGGCCGCTGCGAGCTATCTGTTTTCGATTAGGGGGCGGCTGAATTTATATCGGATTCCGCGGGCCAATCGGCTTTGCTTCTTGCCCCCCCCACTCTTTTTTTTTTTTTTTTTTTTTTTATTCAGACCGTGGTTTTTACGAAAAGTCGTAGTGATTTATCGCCCGTGGAGGAAAATTTTTCGCTTGTATTTAGGAATTGTGATGAAAATTTATACAACAGCGGGGGGAGGCTGACGTTGAGTGCTAGGATTTTCTTTCGAAGAGACTTTTAAAAGTTGAGACTGGGCTTTGTAATTTTCATGATACAATTTTTTTTATTTCTTATGATGTGGAAGGAAAATTATGTGCGATAAAAGCTACTTTTCACGACTAGTGCGAAAAGTGTGATTTTAGTCCCTGATAGTTTAAGAGCGATGTCAAGCGACGTTTTACTAAGCGAAAGGTTGATATTTGATTTTATGGAAATTTTTTATTTATTACGCTGGTTACGTGCCATTATGAAGGACAGTTTAATCTTGATTAATAATATTACTTTTTACAACTCGTGCGAAAAATATGATTTTACTCACTTATTTAAGTTTAAAAAAATTTTACAGGTCTTAAGGTGGAAATATAATTTCATAATAATTTTTGTTTTTTTGATATGCTTACGTGATAGTTATGTAGACATGTCTGCGTTTGAGTAATAATTTTACTTTATAAAACTAGTTCGAAAAGTATGAATTACCTACTACCTAAGGTAAATCAGTATTTTACAGTTGTACTGTTCTTATAATATTTTAATTTTGTAAATCACCAAATTTTATATTTAATAACACTGCAAGAAAAATAACCAACAGTACCTATATTTAAAAAAAAATGTAAATACAAGTAGAATTTCTTAAAATATCCACTGATCTCGAAAAAGGAGACTTCGAGGAGGTGCACGATCCGGAGTCGAGTAGTTCTTTTCGAGAAACAAAAAACTTAAGGGGAAAAGGAGAGACAGAAAAAAGGAAACCATGGAAAGACAGGACCGGGCTCGCCTTAAACAAGGGTAAAACTTTTTCCATCCCAATACGGAATAACGACGAAAAATCCTCTCGAACCACCGCAAGCCACGTTTACAACAATAAAAGCACGGGGACTCTTTACGAGCTGCTCTTTTACGACTTGGACCTCCGAGTTTTTCATTTTCGGTACAGAAACGCGTAAATTTTTTTTTCTCGACACCACGGTCTTACGACTTTAATCCTATTTTTCAACCACTGAATACGTGGCTATGATTGTAACGCTTGTTTGAGCATCTACGATAAAAAAAATGTATTTGATTTTTAGAGCTTAGGTTGCATTTATGAAAGAAAAATTTACGATTCTAATATTTTGAAATCATATTGATGGTTTTCAGCAAAGAAAAACCTTTGCCCAAAATCCCACGAATAAAGTTACAATGACTGAAACATCTCTAAACCATTTTATTTATTATTTTCACCTGCGAAAAAATTGTTAAAATTACCTTTGCTACCGTAGCAATGATGTATTATAGTAAAAAAAAAAAATTTCGACACACCAGCCACGAATAAAATGACTCCTTGCGATGTTTTATATGCTGAAAAGTTAGAGTCTTTTTATTCGTGGCTGGTGAGTCGAAATTTTTTTTTTATTATTATACTATATCATCAGTATGGTAGCAACGGTTATTTTCAAATTTTTTTTTTCCGCATGCTAAAATAATAAATAAAGTCTTTTAGAGACACCTTATTAGCCGAAAGTACTTTCGTTGTTATTTTCTTCGTGGCAAATTTTGGCTAAGGTTTTTCTTCGCTGGAAACCATCGATATGATTGTAAATTATTAAAAACGACTGAAACTCTAAGTTATGATAGTCTTTAAATTCTCATACCACAAACAACCCAAAGATAATATCTAACTTTTTCCACTTCCCGTTGAAAAATTTTCTCCGCCATTACAAAAAAAAAAAAAAAAAACTATCAAATTAGCCCCAACAAGCGAACTTTTCGAAATCACCGCGTCGAAAAAACTTTTCAGCCGGCCGAAAATTTATAAAGCGTCCTCGAGTATTTGTTGGTACCATTATCTCCTTTCTCCAGCTACATTTCGGATCGATGTTGCGAGAGTTATGATCCCATTGGCTCACTCGGTATAAATTCAAATTTTGAACTCGAGGATTTACCCGGCAGCGTTTATCTCCCCGGGTGTCGACAGAGTAAAAGATTTGTTGAACGGAAGTTTTACAAAGTCCCGAAAAAAAAAGAAGGGAAGGAGATGATTCGTTCGATAAAGTTACCCCGTGGGAAGTCAAACTTTGTTATCGCGCCTAATTCCCCGGCCGACGAAGTGAATAATTCGATCTAAAATTTCAATGCCAAAGTTTTTTATTCCGAGCTGAGTGAAAAATGAAATTTTTATTTTTGCAGGCAGCTGAAAATGAAGTCAAGCTCCGACTTAATTTTTCAGATAAGGGTGCGCGCATCCTGTAAGCACAAGAAAAAAAAAAACAAAAAAAAAAAGTAAATTTAATCCCGACCTTAAAATACTCATCCCCGGTAATCTCTAAAAGATGCAAAAGCTGCTGCTTCCCCTTGGGAAAGCTCCCAGGAAGCATCTTGCAAAATTTTCTTCTTCTTTTTTTTAAACTCGTTTTTCACTTCAAACCGGAAGTTGGGTTCGGCTCGCCTTGTTTCGCCAACCCCTTTGTGTGCTCCCGGGCTTTGTAGCGCGCATTGATGTTTACTTTGAAAAAAAAAACTCGGGACTTTCACTCTCCGCAGGCCTGTGGGACTTGTACAAAACAAGGCTTAATCTGTTCATTTATTTGAGATTTGTTTATTCGTTATTCAAAATTAAAAAAAATTTAATTTTATAATAACTAAGCTTTTTTTAATATTATTACACTTTTATTATTGAAAAATTGTTTGTTGAAAGTTTAAACTAATATTATCAATTCTTGATTAAAATTAGAGTTAAAAAATTGTAATAATTCGAACTCTTTTTGCAATCAGCACTTATGAATGAACGAACAAATTTAATAAAATCTACTAAAAATCATGGAAAATCCATTTAAATCTTAATAATTATGTGTGTATGTACTCTATTTATTTATTAAATAATGCTCAGGATACATAATAAACAATGAAAAGAAATTTTTTCTTCACTTTAATTATTTATCTATGTAATGTTAAAATTTAATTACATTTAATTACTCATTCTTAAATAATTGTTTTTTTTAATTATAAAAAAAAAAAAAAAAAAATTTGTCATAAATACCGAATACTTAAACAATTTATTGAAAAAGGTAAAAAATCTTTGTTAAATAATTTTGAGAGAGATTCAAATAATTCAAAGGATCAATTTTTGTTAACGCACTCATACAAAAAAAAAAAAATCGCTCTGTGTACCTTTTGAAAACTCATAGTTGAAGATTTCGAAGCTTATGCATCGCCCCGCAATATGAAAATTCCATTTCCAGCAAGCCTGCAAAAAAAAAAAAAAAAAAAAAAAAAAAAAAAAAAAAAAAAAAAAAAAAAAAAGTACTCCCTGGAATCTGCGCGTTTACGCACTTAGTATGTATGAGACCTTTCGTCGGTGCTGCGGGGGATGTTTGCACGCCAAAACGACGCTTCCGAAGCCCTTTGTAATGAACCCCGGGACGACTACTTTTTTTTTCACGTTTGTTTTCTCAAAAATTAGTGTTGACAAAAGAAGAAGTCGAGTCGTCTTCGTTTTCTGTATGAAGTGGAATGAAGTTTTGGGAAATTTACTCGAGCCGTAACTCTGAGTTAAATTTTAAAAATTGTGATTCTTTTTAATTCTTTTGGCAAATTTTAAGTTTCTGGAGCCTTGGAATCAGCTTTATTGAAATATAATTGAAAATAATATATTTTTTTAATTTTCATTTGAATTGAAGTTGATATTTGATTAGTTGTATTGATTTTTTATGTGCGTGATTCTGAAGTACACATTCCTTTTGAAAAATATTCTCAAACCTATTTCTATTTTTTTAAATTATACTTTAATTAAATATTTATTGATTTTCTATTAATTTTTTTTTTATTTTTTATTTTTACTTTGCTCCTATGGTCAATAAATCTTAAAATTACACATTCCTTCAATTTTTTTTAATGCTTTTTAATGTTTTTCTCAAAAATTAGTGTTTGTAAAAGAAGAAGTCGAGTTGTCTTCGTATTTCTTATGAAGTGGAATGAAGTTTCGGAAAATTTACTCGGGCCGTAACTCTGAGTTGAATTTTTTAAATTAAAAGTTATTATGTAGGGTACTAAGGTACCTTTATTTCTTCATTTTGATCCGACTCGCTCGAGATAGAATTTCATATACCGACGAAAAAGAAGATGCACACTGGTGATAAAGTCAGATGAAATTAAAAAAAAAAAAAAAAAAAAAAAAAAAAAAAATCAAAGAATAAAAGAAAATATCAAGTTCTTGAAATTCCGCATAAACGATATTAAAATCTATGAAGCAAAAATACATTCGGAAAATAGACAATTGCTCGTCTTATAAATTTCGTTCCTTCCTTCGAAAACTCTTAAAACTTTTTGAGTCTGAGTCATCGGGTCGAAAAAAAAAAAGTTCGAGATTAAAGTGGAATTGGCACAAACATCTTCTTCTCGGCTCCCACGCCTCGGCTCCCCTTCCGCTTCAATTTTTAATGTCAGGAGTTACAACTCCACGCGTAAATACTTTCGTCCAAAACATTTTTTTTTTTTTTTTTTTCCCCAAAATCGCACTTTTTTTTTACAACCAGCAAGGTCAGCTTTTCCCGCGAAAATCCCATCCGGGCTAAAAGAAGAGCTCACCGGGGGTAAAATAAAAAAAAAAAAGAGGAGGTAGAAACCGCGGAAATAAAGTCGAGCGTATCGAACGGATTTGACGCTGATTTATATAGAGAACACTTTGTTCGTAGCAAAGTTTTTCAGGGCACTCTTTTATTTGTGCATTATTGTGTGTTTCGATGCGAGAATAAATTTGATTTAATTACGGTTCGGTGTACGAAAAGTTTTTCCCCTGTTTTTGTTTCAATCAGAAAAAAGTTCAAGCTTGGAAACAACACACTTTGGCTTGGGTTTGTTGTTTGCTTGACCAGAACTCATTGAACTGGGATGTTAAAAATCCATTTTACCAAAGTATGTTTTAATCGACGACTTCTGTTTAAAATAAACGTTTCATTAAAATTATTTGTTTTGTTACAGTTGGTAGTCGTGGCTTGCAGTAATACAGCAATGGTCGAATCATGTAAGTTTAAATAAAAAAAAAAAAAAAAAAACATTTTTATTAAAACTACGTAGGTCACGCATTGAAAAAAAACTATAATAATAATGACGTGATTGGTATTAAATAATTTTATTTATAGTTACGAAAATAATTGTAATATCAGGCAATAGTTTAGATCAAACGATTCGTATAATCGATGAATTTTGACTTTAAAAATAGAAAAAAAATATCAATGAGATTCTTGAAAAATTTGAAATATAATAATTTGTATGAATAACTCGAAGCTCACTTTGAAGTTGTATTAATTGGATACTCATGTAGAAACTCAAAAAGTAAGTTTGTTAAGGTCAACTAAATACCATCGACTCAATTACAAATTTTACGTTTAAATAAAATATTAATGTTACTTGAAGTATTATGCATTTTTGACCTAATTAAATAAAGCGTTCTATTTTCAAAGTGTATTTTACAAAAGGTTTTTTAAATGAACAAAAAAGTCATGATACCTTCTTTTTTCATAATTAAAAAAAACTACGTAGTAGGATTATACAGTTTGATTATCCTAAATAAAAATATTATGAATCATCATGCAAAATCAACTGAAACTATATTTAAATGAGGATAACTTTATTAATTCATTATCATGTTTACATTATTTTGATTGCACATTTTTTGAAAATTAATCCATTCCTAAAAAGCCCTGACCTTTGCATCGATAAGCTTGCCGTGGATCGCTACAGTCAACTTTGTAACTGTCCGCACCTAAAAAAAGACGAAAAAATTTAAATTTATTATTGACGGTAGAGAAAAAAATTAAGAAATAAAAATTGAATTTTTTTTACATTTTAAGAAATAACAGTTCTAATAATGATATTTCCATTTACTTGTAAAGTAATTAGCTTACAGACAAATGTATACGTACCGAATGTTGGACTTGCCACAATATTTTCAAACAGGGCGCAAATAATTAATACCACGAACATGAATATATAAATAATTTTATTCATTTTGATAAAGATTTTTGTAAGTTCTTGGAACAAATAGAGTAGTAGAAACCAGTGATCCTCCTTCCAACAATTTGGTAAAATGCTATGCTGAAGACTCAATTATAAGCATGGCTAACTCGATATTTATTTACAGACTCATAAAAATGTGCTGGCGTAATGAAGTTAAAAAACTATTTTTAAAACTCAATTATTGCACAAATTTGCAAAAACTGCTTGAAAAATTTTTCAAAATAAATTTTGAAGAAATGAAATTAAAGTTTTGTGTAAGTACTAAAACTTCAAACTTTTTTAAAAATTTAAAATTATAGCGCATATTTCACCCAAAAAATACAAAAATGTAAATGAGTTTTTAACAATATTAGGGCTGTTCGAGACTCGAGACTTTTCTCGGTCTCGGTCTCGGTATCGGTCCGAGACCGAGACCGATACCGAGACGAGACTGAGCAGCCGAGAGTCTCGGTCTCGGTTAGTAATATCGGTTTTAATAAGAACCTTTTTCAACACAGCAACATTCGTTCTTAGAAATATTATCAGAAACAATATCACTTTCGGTCGAATGTCCTCGATTTATGATCGATGCGAATGGTCGTAAATGTTCAAAATTTGAATAACTGTTAAAATTGAAATGTTGAATACTTTGTTATTAAGAATTTTTTTGCCATCGTTTTTTGGATAATTGAATACTTTGTTTCAATAAATAGATAAAATTTCTTTGTAGAATTCTATAAAATAAAATGAGAGTTCTAACAAAAAAAAATATCGAACAGAACTTAGTTCCAGGTTGCAAAAAATATGTGATGAATTAAGTGTTGTTATTATTTATGTACAGGTTAATTGCAATTAAAATTTTCAGAGCATTTTCTCATTTACCTTCCTTTTTTTTGAAACTAAAAATAAAAATTATTGTTTATTTATTTTCAGGATTAAAAATTTGATGGCTCTTATTAAAAATTCAGCACTTGCATGCCACTTGAGACTTTAATATAATAATAATAACTTTATTCAGATGTATAAGTGATATGTATACATAAAACCGTAAATACATAATTTTGCATGAATGCAAAAATCGCCACTATGACTTTAATAAGTCAGCGCGTGGCCTGAATATAATAACTTATAATTAATTAATAAAATTTTAAATTTAAATTTACACTTAAAATTACTTACAATAGATATAAGAATTACAAATTTTCAGATCATCTAAAAAAGCTTTAACGAAAGTATTTGTTGAGTGATTATCCTCCCCTTTTATAATTCAAAAATATTTAACAATTATCAATAATCCATCTTTTTAAATTTAATTTTATAGACTTCTTGTTAGAAGTAATATTTTTCAAATCATTAGGTAACATGTTGAAAGTTTTTATCGCATTATAATGACTACTTTTTTTTAATATAGATTTTTTTATAGTAGGCAATGTTATTAATTTATTCTTAGTAATACTATTTGAGTTTTTATAAATATAACAGAGTTTGTCATAATGAAAAACAAGTGAATTTAAATAATACATCTGATTAATTCTCAATATATTTTTACTATATTTAAGTGAAATTCTTTTTAAGATTTTTTTCTGTAGATTAGAAAGTAAGTTTTTGACATTTTTATAGCACCCTCCCCAAGCTAAAATACCGTATGAACAAAAACAATTAAATAGTGCATAGTAAATCATCATTAATGAATCAAAGTTCATAATTTTTCTGAGTTTGGAGAATACATAAAGCAAATATTTAGTTTTGTTAACTACATTTTTCAAATGTTTTTCCCAAGTTAATCTATAATCAATTGTGATTCCTAAATATTTAGTTTCTAATACTCTTTCTATGCTTACATTATTAATATTTATGTTTATATCTATATCACTGGGAACACTATTTTTATAAGCACCAAATGTCATAAAAACTGTCTTACTTATATTTAGTGATAGCCTATTTGCACATAACCAATTATTAACTATATCCAACTTAGAGTTCATATTATCACTTGATGACAACCAAGAATCTCCTTCACTTAAGATAACAGTATCATCAGCATAAGATATAATTGTACCATCTGTATATTGGGTTAATAAATCATCCATATAGACAATAAAAAATAGGGGACCAAGAATAGTTCCCTGAGGAACACCCATATTTAAATATCTCATTTCACTATTGATTCCATCAATTTTGACGCATTGTTCTCTATCACTTAGGTAACTGCGAATAAGTTGTAGTGGATGATCTCTAATACCATATTTTTCTAGTTTATCTAGTAAAATATCATGATCCACAGTATCAAATGCCTTACTAAGATCAATGAAAGTGGCAATTGCATGTCTATTTAAATTCGTAGTATTATATATGTAATTTGATATGTATTCAAGGGCATCTTGAGTGCTTCTTTTTTTCATAAAACCGAATTGCATTTCTGATATTATCTTATTTTTTTTGAAAAAATTTTCCAGCCTAATATATATGATCTTTTCAAACACTTTTGCCAGATTGGAGATTAGAGAGATTGGTCGGTAATTGTTCATATCACATTTATCACCAGATTTAAAAATTGGAATAACCTCAGCAATTTTCAATGCGCGTGGCCATGTCTTTGTTTCTATACATTTGTTGAAAATATTTACTAGAGGATTAGCAATAAAACAATTTAATTTTTTTAGAATTTTTACGCTTATTCCATCAACACCTCCACTTTTATTTTTTAGATTATTGATAGTTCCAATGATTTCCATAAAGTCAGTTGGATTGAGAAAGAGAGAGTTTTTATTAGGTTCAGTCATTTTGATTTTATCATTATTGTATGACTTTTGAATTTTTGTTGCTAACTTCTCACCAATTGTGCAAAAATGTTTATTTAGTTCATTAGTAATAATATTTATATCGTTAATTTTCTCACCATTTAGATTAATTTCATTTATAACTTTCTTTTGTTTAGTTTTATTTTTATTTATTTTATTATTGATAAAAGACCACAATTTTTTACTATCATGAGAAATTTCTTTAACTTCTTCAGTATCTTGTTTTTGTTTTGCTTTTTTTATTAAAATTTTTAATATACTAATATATTTTTTATAATGCATTTTTGCATTTATATCTTTAGGATTATTTAAGCAAAATTTATGTAATTTTTCTTTATTGACACATGAAACTATTATACCTGAAGTTATCCAATTTTTCCTAGGAATGTACTTTCTCTTTTTCTTTTTACAACATTTTTTAGAAGCAGTAATAATATTTTTAATGTCAGTTATCAAATTGTCAATTGCTGTATTTACGTTTAAGACTGTGTTATATTTGTTCCAGTTATGTTCTGAAGCTTTTTCTTGTAATTTATTAAAATCTATGTATTCAAAAGTTGTTTTTAAAGAATTTGTTTTATTAAGTACTTGATCTTCAAATTGAAGCAATAGAGGATAGTGGTCAGTAAAACCTTCTATTATTTTGAAAGATTTTATAGCAAAATGGTTAGTTTTTATAAATGCATTATCAATGCAAGATCCTTGTCCAATTTGATTATTACTTGGTCTGGTTATTCCATTAAAATAAGGAAGGTATTCTGCATTGGTAAAATTGTTTAATAAATCTAAAGCGTGTTTTGAAGTCTTTAGCATATCTATATTGTAATCACCTAGGAGACAATGATTAATACAATTTTTATTTCTAGATAGATAATCATTTAACAGTTTAAAAAATTTTTCATTTTTTGTTTGGTGAGATTTATATAAAGCTGATATTTTTAATTTAACTTTAGATTTCATATCAAAATTTGTACTAATAATTTTAAGATCTTCTATTACTTCTATTTCAGTAGAATGTGATAAATCTTCTTTTATGTAAACTATAACACCATCAGCTTTGTTTATAGTGCTATTATTTGAAAGTATCTTATAATTAGAAATTTTATAAAAATTAATTTGTTCAGGAGTCCAAGTTTCAGTACATATGATAATATCTGGCTTTTTTTTCATTCTTTCAATAAAAATATGTAAGTATTCAAAATTTGCATTTAAACTTCTAATATTAAACATTAATACTGTGAAATGATCACAATTGAGTATATCGTTTAGAGCAAGTATATCAGGAACACTCTGTTCTTCAATTTTGAAATCATCTTCTAGAATAGAATCAAGATCTAAAATTTTACTTACTTTTTTGACTGTGGTTTGAAGCAGAGTTTAGATCAATACTGTTCTTGACGTCATATGATGTACTCATTATATTTATTTTATTTTTTGGCCAAATAGGTTGGATAGGATAATCTATGCTATTTATGGTTTTTTTCAGTCTGTATTTATAAGTTGTACATTTATCAAAATCAATCATTGTGTGATTAATATCTCTTTTTTCTGTTAGAAATTTGTTTGCAAAATCACAGTTTGCACATTTCTTAATATTCTGTTGATCACATTTATTAGTTTCATGTTTACCAGAGCATAAGAGACATGTTATCTCATACTCACATTTTCTACTATTATGTCCAAATTTACCACATTTTAGACAGGGTCTAACTCCAAATTCATCATAGAATTTACAATTTTGATGTCCTAAAAAAATTTTGTTATTATTATTTCTCAAATTTAAATATAAATTAGGACTAACTTGAACTAAGGCACCAAATTTTTCTTTCTTAGTTTTATAAATATTCAAAACAGAACACTTATCAGGTAAACTATTAAAATTTCTATTATTTAAGTCATCTTCAAGTTCCTGCAATTCATACTTAGATTCTATGCCCACAATTTTAATAATTGGGTATTTTAAAGATTGTATTTTAACCTCAAAATCATCATTTTTGAGTTTGCTTTCCAATGAATCTTTCACAATTTCAATATCACTTTTATTGTTACATTTAATAATAACAGAGTTGTCTTTTTTCTCAAAAGTGTTTGATATAGGTGCATTTATTGAAGTATGAATTGTTTTGACAACTTTTTCAAAACATTTTGTCTTGGATTTATCATTTTTGGGTACAATAATTAGATTAGGAACCTGGTTTATTTTTTTATTATTTGTAACTCCATTCTTCACTACACTAGAAAAGCTATTGAGATTTGAAGACTCTTTATTTTTTAATAGATCATTTAGTAGTTTATTTTCATTTTTTAAACTCTGATTAACTTCCCTGAGTAATTTATTCTCCATGTTGACTACACTATAAAATTCACTTTTGTTAAAATCATAATCGATCTGAGAATGAAAACTATCATCATTATTACTATCAGTTTCACTTTTTATCGTTTCTTCTTCACAGTTGTATTTGATTAATGCAATCAATTGTTTAGCTTGAATTGTTAAATCATCGTAGTTTAATTTCGAGGTTATGTTTTCCATCATACAATTTTTACAAATTACAAAAGATTCACTAACGATTTTGGCATTTTTTTGGTTTAAAATATCACTAGGATAATAAACATCCTCACAAATTAAACATATCACAAAACTAATTTTTTGCTCTGAATGACCTTTAATAATTTTCTTTTTACGAATATCAGGTGGCACATGCTTGGTAGGCAGCATGGCGCCGAAAACAGATAAAAACAGTTATTTATTTATTTATTTATTTAAATAATTTTTTAATTTAGCTTTCAGATTAATAAAATTATCACGACCGATACCGAGACTATACCGAGACCGAGACCGAGAACGAGACCGGTAAAATTTTTCGAGACCGAGACCGAGAACGAGACCGGTAAAATTTTTCGAGACCGAGACCGAGACCGGATAAAAGTCTCGTATCGTCTCGTCTCGAACAGCCCTAAACAATATGTACAAATATTTTGCTAAAATAGTAAAACTGAATTTCAATAAAAAATAAACAGGTTTAAAGCAATCATAAAAAATCGCGAGAATTTAGAAAAAAGTAGGAATGGAAATTATAATTTTAAGCTTGAATAATTAAAATATCAAAAAATCTGTAAACCTAGGACATGAATTAAATTTTTAAGGGCCAGTGAAAGTAAATAATTTTTTTTTTTATTTACTAATTTTTTCCATAATTTTTGGAATACCACTGCCAGCCATTTATATTAAACACTATATTATAAACTATTTTTCAAGCACGAATGTTGATAAAGTACGTCCAACAATAATTTTCCTTTTAAGTAATCAAAAATAATCTACTTTCGAACCATCGTAGTGAGAAAAAACTGTCTTAATAAAAAGTACTTCATACAATCCTAAGTCATAAAGACACCCCTGGACCAGCAGCACATGAGCAACAACCGAGTTAAAAAATAAAAGAAATAGCCTCGGGCGGTCTCAACACTCCATTCATCCCGAAGGCTTCTCCCGGGTTTAAACTCTCTCGGTGCATCGCGGCGGTAAACCCGGCTCGTCGTCGTAGTGTTTACTCGGTTTCTTGCCCGAGGAAATCTCGCCGGAGTTTAGTTGATACCAGACGCTTTTTCATCCGGCTAAACGTTACGTATAATCGTCCTTATACCCGCGGCTTTTTATTTGTCCGGTTTACGGCTGGATTCTCTTGATGCGACTCGTGTAATATACATGCACGAGAAATTTCATTCGAACATATGTTGTCATTGCATAAATATATTTCTTTTTTTTTTTTTTAACTTAAAATATTTTTATTTGTTTTCAATAATTGATAAAAATTTTTAAATATTCCAAATTTTATTATTTTTTTTTACTTGAATTAACTTTTTAATAATAATGAAAGGTACTGAAATACAGAGACAAATTAAATTTAATATCAATTATACTGTTTACAAGTTGTCAATTTTCATATGTTTTTATTGATTGTAATTGGTTACGCATAAATTTAAATATATATATATATTGAACCTAATATTTGATCATATCATTTTTATTATAAAATTTGGATATTTTCAAAATCAATGATAGAGTAATAAATTGGTCAAGTTATATGATAAATACAAAGATTAATGCCGAAATTGAAATTCAAATAAATAAATTTAATTATTTTAAAAAGTGAAAAATTCCATCATTTCAAAAAGGTTTAATACAATTTAAGAAACCAAAACATTAAAAAATATAAAATAAAAATGTAAATTTTAACAAATATTTTTAAAAATAAAGCTATTTACAAAGATGTAAATGAAAATTATTCATTGAAAGTTTACAATATTATTATTGCGAAAAGTGGTCGTAACACATGTTTATTTGACAGTGTTGGAATTACTCGCTGCGAAAATTTTATTTTTCTTAAACATAAAAAAGCACTCTGCACCCTAAAAAATTCCCCGGCTTCAAATACCAAAGACTTCGATTACTTTCATTCATTTTACAAAAATGAATGAATTTAATTTTAATTAAAATTTTTTTTTCAATAAAACTACAAATTTCATCTCGATAACTTTTTTTTACCAAAAAAAAAAAAAAATCAATCCATCAACTCCCATATCGCATAACAATCATTTTTTCCTCGGTCATCCGTACCGCAAACAAGCTCGGATTTCAAGAAAAAAACTTTTCCTCCCGTGCTAATTCCAACATCAAAATGCCCGACGCGGGGATTTCCCTCGCGACAATAATAGTCGAAAATCTTCTCTTTTGTCCAGCTGCTGAGCCAGAGAAAAATTTTTTTCTCTCAAACTTTTCAAATCAAGTTCTGGTTCTTTACGAAGTAGCCGCGGTTCGATGACAGAGCCAGATAAACCTCGGGTAACAAAGTACTCATTCGATATTCATATCTCGCAATTTCATCTTCGACAGACAATTTAAGTTTTACCAAAGTTTCGGCACGGGCAATCTTATCAAGTCAAGTTTTCTTTCTTCGGGGTCCTCGACCGACGCGTATATCGATTTCGAAAAACAGACAAAAGGTCAATGCTGAGTGATAACTCCGAAGTCGTGGTCTTTTAGGTAATTAAAAATTTTACACTGATTTACACACTCTTTTTGCAGTATTAGCTATAGATTTGAAAAAAAACTGGAAAACTTGTAATTTAATAAAGGGATGGTTTTATTTTTGAATTAAATCTAAAATTCTGAGAAAACTTTTTTCATCATAAACTGAAAATTAAGCGTGGTATTATAAACGCGTTTATTGCCAAAGTTTGAAACGTAATTTTGCTTTTTAGATTTACATGTTTTTCTCATAAATTAAAAATTTTCAGTGTTGAAAATAAGTTACGGAAATATACTGATCGTTTGGATGAGAGACATAAAAGACGATGTAATAAAATTTGTAATCATTAAAAAAAATTGTTTAGATAAAAGCCAAGCAAGTTTTAAAATTTTTTAGTCAAAAAAAAAAAATTAAATACTCAAATAAAATAAAATAATTAATTTATAGGCATTTTTTTACTAAAAAATCAAAAAAGTATAATAAGTACTATTTTTTTAAATAAATTTTAGTTTGCTGAAAATTTCTTATGGTTCCTCAGTACACAACAAATCTGATTATCTACAAAATTTTCGTACATTACATAAATGGAATCCAACGAAAAATAATTTTTTTCGATTATAATCAATTTTCTACCTTCAGTAAGCTTTTTAATAAACAGGCGATTTACCATAACCTTTAATTTTCTGATTGAATAAAAATCATCTAAAAAATCTTGATAAAAATTAATACAAAAAAATTAAAAGTCTCAACGATGTAAAAAACTTTTTTATCTTGGGGTAGAAGGCGGGGCTCCCAACAAAGATTTTTACATCTGCTTTAGAGTCGGAACAATATTAATTTTTCCTTTAAAAAAGTATCCATAATTAGACAATAATAAATAAGATTTCAAAATAATAAAATCAAATAATTATATGTAATTATGGGATATTTATTAGTGTATCCCTGCTAAACATACGTCGTCTGCTTGTTAATAAGCTTGATTGTCAGAAACTAGAAAAAAAAGACTCTCGATTGCTTGACCACAGCTAAACATAACCTAAAAAAAAAAGTAAAGTCCCGAGAAACTGCAGGTAAATCTCATTCCGAGTGCCACCTCGATAAATTAATATCGCCAATTACGTTAACTAACGACTGCGCAAATCGTTAACCAAACTTTCGTAACGAGCTTCCTAAATCGCAGCCGGCTCAATCCCCAAAATTGAACCAATCATGCAGCCTGGCCGTTCATTCAACTCTACTAAACACCTGATCAATCATCCGAAAACTCATCCTCTTCTCATTAAATTTCACTCCCAAATTGAAATTCTCCCTTACTTTTCCGAATACGTGCAAGATCTTTAATTAAGTACACCTGACCAGCTCGTTACAAGACTCCGGACTAGAGAATTTTTGTTACCGCGGCTCCTTTTATTCCCCGACCTCGATTAATGGCCCCAGTGATAATTCTACCTATTTTCTCTGCCCTTTAAGAGGTGAAAGTACTTGTAATTACGGGAGGATGGAATTAAGATTTAAGAGGATACTTGGTTAAAGGACCTCTTGCAATTACTTACGTGATCTGCTTTCGTTTTGATAAAAGGCTCTTCGGTTAGATAATTTATTCAATACCGTTTTTTATGTTACGAGAGAAAAATCTGATGAACGACTTGGAAGAAAAAGCTAGTTGTTTACTGAACAACCATTGTAGTTTTGAATGTTTGAATCTAAATTTAAATTCAAAATAATAACCAATTAATGATGATGATCGACTTTTTGAAACTCCTCCAGAAAGTTCCTCCAAGAAACTACTATATTTTTTACTCCAGCAGAAAATTTTATGTTAATAATTCAAAGGTTCTATAGTATTGAAAAAAAAAAAATTTCTAGTAAATGTTATTCAATTGGGGTCGAATAAAATAAAATTCAATAAAGTCGATATTTATAAAACGTGTATTATTCACACATCCACGAGGAAAGTCATTTATAAATAAGTTTAGTTTGAATACAAATGTTACAACAAATTAAGCCACGCTCAGTATTGATTAAGTACTGCGAAAAAATCTAAATTTACATTAGAAAACTGCTAGCATATTTTACTATTGTGATGATAACACTAAGCATTTAGTTTATATTTGGTAGTAATCAATTATTTCGTAAACAACTGAACCTTCTCTTTCCCTCACTTTTACAAGTGGGCCCTTTTTCTTCTTATTTTTTTTGGTTTTCTTCATATTGTTTCTTCTGTTCCTATGTTTCTTTTTAATCATCGAAAATCTGATCAATTCCCAAAAGTATGTCATTGTTGACAACCCATATCCAATTAGTAGAATCACCCCAGTCGTTTTTAATATGTTATCGTCGTTATCTTCGGAGACCTTTTCTATATCGTGTATTTTAACTTTATTGAATGCACGATCTGGAAAGACCGCGCACTCAACCATCCGCAGTATAAGTCTATTAAATTTTTCAGCGAACGGCGACCCTTTTTCGTACAAATACGCGGTGAACTGATGATTGAACGACAAGTCGGCGATCTTCATCAATGAACTTCCTTGGCCATCCAAATTGTTTTTCAACCCATAGATTGCACTTCTAATTCCTAAAATACATATGGCGTTGCGAGCGTGTATCAATTTATCAAAACAAGCCGCAAAATCGGTCATATGATGACTGTTCAAAAAAATTTTCTTGACCTCTTCGTTTTCGAAGTGACTGGCTGGAAACTCTGAGTAAACGGGTATCCCCGATTTGTAAACATCTTCAAAGGTACTGAACTCCTTGTCTTTGATTAAAGTTTTGATATCGGTCAGTTGTGAGAAAAGATCATTTGTATAGATCATTGAAAGTACAACAATACTTAAGAATAATGTTCTTTCGACATTTTTCGATGGTTGTGAAATTGGTACTCCGATCAAAATCTGAATGACGTTTACGAAGTCCCAATGATTGGATTTAACTTTAAACACGCGGAACAGAATTACGAAAATCATTGTGATGATGAAAAAGCTGACGAGATATAAGATTGCACTCAAAGGAATGTCAACAGCATAGTCTGACAAAATTGGCACAACCATGACATCCATACTTATCTCCAAAACATCTCCTAGTAATGCTTCTGACTGAAGTACCTGCTCGTTTATTGGGAAACCAATGGCAGTTAAATTTGATTCATCTTGATTGATCAGAGTTAATGTGTCAGATATTACTTGAGACCAAGATATTACTTCTATGAGAGAAAATTTTAATTCAAAATTGAGTATTTCTGCAACGGTTCTCAAGTACAGAAATGGAGTATTACCCTCAACACTGATTACAGTCTTATTCTGAGTCTTGAGTACCACATATGGCGGATTATTGAAAACTGGCAACCTCAACGGATATTTATTGACATTGATCAATTTATCGGGAAAAAAATTATTCACATCTTTTAATTTTCCAGTGTTGAATGTTTTTGTAAAAGGGTTATAATCCATATAATCAGTGTGATTGTGTTGGTTGATCATTCTTACAATTGTAATATCGAGAAATTTTAAGGACCAAGCATATCGAAGAATTTCTTCAGCAGTGACCTGGGCAGAACTGTCATGATCGAATATCATGATCAAACATTTGGGCCTTATTCGAATAGGTGCTATTTCAACTAATTTATCTAGAATATCGTTAATTTTAAATGTTCTAATTTTGTTAGTACCTTTATCTTGAAGGATGATGTAAATGCTATTTTGTCTTGGATTTCGAAAAGTTTTCATACCCAATGTTCGGTTGTCACCCAAATCTTCCATCTTCAAAAGATCAACGGTTACAGTAGGAAAGTTATTTAAAACGTTTCGGTGAAAATAATCTCTCTCACAATTTTTTTTCATGTCAAAGCTGGTGAACAGAACAACTTGATAATATAAATTTAAGGCATTGAAGATGCTCTGTTTTGCGTGTATGATATATATGCTTTCAGAACAAATCAAGACTTTGACGAAAACCGATAATATCATTTTCAAGAATCTATTTTTTTTTACTTCGTGTTTGGAAATTTCAAAATTTTTTATTTTTTGATGACTGTGTTATCTTTTATCAATTATTCTATTTAATATTCACTGTATTATTTTTAATTGAAATCTAGCCATCTTCTGACATGCATTCACAGCGCAAACCCTACAAAAAATGACGACTCACTTTTACTGATGGACAATAGTATGGATAAAACTATGAGTAATTTTCATTTATTCTATTTTCGTTTGAACATGAATTTTCATGAAAAATTCATGATCATTAGGTAAATTTTATTGACCAGAATTTAGCGCAAAATACCTCGCATGAAGGCCGCTTATTTAACGTCAAAGCTGCACGATAATCGGCATTGACATTGATTACGTTAAAAAAATTTCAACATGTTAATTATAACATTATGATTAAAACAATATTGATATATTCAGTGCAACTTACACAAAGTTTTCAAACCATAGAAATTGAAAAGAAAAAGGACACAAATTTCCTTGATAAATAATTAATTGCTTACCTTCTCTGATACCATATGAAGATAGTAAATAAGACTGTTTTTTCACGATATGATTTATTGGTTGTTGGAAAAAGAGACATGTTATTTCAATTTTTGCTAACTATATTAGTAATTATTATCTGAGCTCATTGCGTTTATTATTTTTGAAAATAGGTACTCATGATATACATAATTCACAACTTAATTTAAGACGCCGATTTTTTATCTATATTAGAGAAAATAAAGTTTATCATAAAATTCATTACAAACTTTTCATTTGAAACAACAAAGCGAGTGTTACATACAAATTTTTATATTAAAATAAAACCATAATAATAAAGAATACCCATTTCAAAAATTTATCTTATTGAAAAGCAGACGGTAATATCAATTTTTTTCCATCAATATTCTCCACTTTTTTCATAATATTCCACCTTCCCCCTTAAAATCCTCCTTTTTCTGTAATCCCTCGAGTAATCCATGAAAATACGGTCAGCCAATGGAAGTATAATCCTGGAATCGTCACCTTTTCAGAGTACCCAGGGTGGAGCCTGCATCACGAAAGAAGCACGGCTAAAAGGTCAACGAAACCGAAGCTGGAGGAGGACGAAGAGGAGGAGGAACAAGGAGTCGGAAGCCGAAGTGGGGTAGTAGACGGAACAACCATCTTCCTGCACTCGGTACGTAAGATCTTGTATACTGAGCCATTTATTCCACCCGATTTAAGATTTCAAGTTCTTTTAGTTTCTTGATTAACGAGTTGGATCTCGTCACTGAGATACTTAAACGGATCGATATCGTATTTGTTTCTTTTAAACTTATTTATAAAAATAAAATTTTTGAAGAATTTTTTTTTTATATAATAGTTGATAATTTATCAGTGTGAATTTCACGTTAAATAAAAAACAAAAAATATAAAACATAATTGTTACCTTGAAACTAAATTTTAAGGTTAGGGTTTTTATTTTTAGTAATCGAACTGCATAGTAAAACCTTCAAAATAGTAATGCCTTAAAAATCATTCATTTAAATAACTATTAACTTTCAGCCCCTTTTTCCATCAATTTTTCGGTGCTACCGTGGTGGCAGCACTGTTTCCACAAATACCAGTAAAAAATAAATTTTTAAAATTTTTTCAGCGTTGGTGATGATGCGCTCGGACCCGGTCTGGTCATATTCGTCGGGGGTGCAGAAGCAGGCTGGCGGGAGCATCGACGTCACCTGCCGGCAGCAGCAGCAGCCCAGGGCTTCCCGAAGAGGAGGATGATAGATCACAAGCCCCAGATACTGTTGGCGCCGGCGCTGAGCAACAGCAGCTGCTGGCGCAGCTTGGCCGGCGGTGGCTTCGAGGCACGCTGGGAGAACCCCGGTGTCGGGGAGATACTACGAGCCGCCCTCATACTCGCCCTTAGCCTCGGCATACTCTGCGCCAACCTGCTCGTTATCTGCGTTATCAATAGCCGCAGGTACCACAGGTACATACACGCACAGGTTAGTGAAAAATTTACTATTTAGTTGGTTCAACTTTCTACCGATAGGCGTCGCACGAAAACCCACAAGCGTTTCGAATTTCCTACGCTAAGATTCTAAAACATAATTTGGCGAGTAATAATTCAACTTTCTACCGCTAGAGGTCACATGACAACCCACGAGTGGTGTGGATTTTTTTCATTTCTCAAACTTTGTAGTTCAACTTTCTGTCGCTATGCGTCGCGCGACAACCAGCAAGCGTTTCGAATTTTCCACGCGTATCACGATTGTAAAAGATAATTTGGAGAAATAATGAACTATTAATGTTTTTTTTTTTTTTTTTTTTTTTTTCAAATTTATACACAAACATAAAAATAAACGAATCAACTAAACGTCGCAGGTGTAAAATGTAAAGCGAAAGTAATTTACTGTAACTCATGGAGTCCAAGACCGAAAAGCCTAAAGCACTTTAAAATTAATAATGTATACAGTAAGTTAATCAAGCAATTTTCAAATAAAAAATCAAATTGGCGTAATAATGCAAATTTCTACCCCCAGGCGTCGTACATGACGCAACCCGCATGCAATTTGTCCTCGTAAAAAGTTACTTTGCTGAATTTTACTCCTCGTTCTTTTGATTTACGGTGCACGTGTACCGGGTACAAACCCGATCAGGCAAACATTCGCGCCTGGACCGTGTCACCCAACGGCCAGTACAATAGTCGGCTAATCACTTCCGAGTACGCGGGAATAGTCGGTTGCATTCAAACGGCGATAATCATAGGTCGAAAATTCACCCCTCGTATAAATCCCCGGGTAATTTTCATAATTTTGTTTGTCCGCGCGATCGGAGAACACGGCCCCCTCGCGCCCTTAAAATCGATTCATGAATATGCGAATCCCAATGCGAAGCACGGCTCTCTTAAACACATTTAAATGTATTATCTGCCTGATAGCGCTCGATGAATGTGGTACGAGGACTCTTGGAAACTTGCTTTAAGGGTTGTTGAGAGGGCAATGATTTTACAATCTTGTTGTTTCTTAAATTCAATCAAAGTTCAGATTTTTTTTCAAAAAATCTCGAAAAAGATTTCAGAATAAAATTTTAGCGACTTTTTTGAGATAACTTGTTTGTTCAAGGTATTAAGTTACGCGTATTTTTAGAGATAAAATTACATAGAAATGTATAAACTTAATTTTCAAAATTACGAATGAAATTTTGTGAGTTCAATGAAAGTTAACTAAAATTGATAAATCAATAAAATTCAGTAACAACAACAAAAAAATCATTCAAGGTAGTTCTAAAGGCAGTGTGTTCAACTGAGTACATTAATTTTTCAAATTCTTTAAATTAAAATTTTTAGTTCCATTTATAGAGCAAAAAATTCTTAATCTCCGTTCTAGACCTTAAAAAAAATCGAAAAGTATATAAATATTGTTTTTTCTTTCAAAAATATTTCGGTAGCTCATTTTTTTTTATTACTTGGAAGTCTCAAAGAATGAATTTTTACACATGTACATACAATACTATGTTTTATCGTACTTAATGCATGAAGCTCGATTTTACGTAAACAGTTTGAGGTTAGGATGCGTAAAGTGAAATCTTCACGCACTAGTGCGATAAATAAACTTTACAGGACTACCTCGAACCTCACAACTTTTTAAGTTATTACAATCCCGAAAAAAAAGGTCTGCTCCAACACAGTAGCATCAACGCGTCGGGCAAACAAACCCGGGGCGGATTTCTCTCAGCCACCTCCGAACCTTTTAACCCCGTAACTCACCCGATCTTCACGCTCCACTTATTCACGCTCCTTAGTATAGTAAAAAAAAAAAAAAAAGATCAGGGAGAAAGAAAAGAAAGCTATAAAGTATCTGGTTCCGTGTGTTTCCGGTCGGATGGACACCCACGCAGCCGCGTTATCTGCTGACGAGTCTGGCGAGCAACGACCTGGCGATCGGACTCCTGGTTACCCCCTTCGGCTTCGTACCCGCCATCTACAGCTGCTGGCCCTACGGCGAGATCGTATGTCAGATTCAGGTGAGAGTATACCCTTTCTTTTTTTTTCTATATTATACATGCTTTCATAATTTTTTATTCACGAGCCATTTATTTCCTTTTTTATTGTGTAATTTTAAGGAAGCACGAGTCATCATCTGTTGAGAATATAAGTACTTTTTTTATCATTTATGTAACCAGCAATCATAACCTCAAAATCCACGTTTCGAATTTTTTGAAAACTTGTACACCATACGCAATATGGTGATAGCTACTTTACACAATAGAAAAAATGCGACTTGCACTGATTTTTACAACGCTTTAGAACATATGATCTGCTCTTGGAGTTTCTTAAATAGTCAACTTTGAATTCCCGCCAAAACAGTTGACGCGTGACGTCAGTTTAACCAAGTAACGTGACTCTGGAGAAGTAAGGCACTAGCGTGCACCTGATAAGGGCCCACACATGATTTTGAATTTATCGGTTCGTAGTCACTCTGTTGAGTAAAAAAAAAAAAATGAACCCCTGGGCCATTAATAAATTTCAAATCAAAAACTCATACACGAGGGACGCAACTGTAATTCGATGAATCAAAAGTCAAAATAACAGGTGTTTGTGCTAATTTCAAAGCGGCGAAACCAGATTTTCAAAAAGATCAACAAACCGCAAATGAATCTTCATGAAAATTTCATTCGTTGCGCATAAAAAATTTATGGCTTCTGAAAGTAGATGATGAAAAAAAAAGGGAGGGAATCATCGGCGTACTTCGAGGATGAATAAAGCCGCGCCGAGCGGTTACAAAGACATAACCCGTAATGCTCGCTCGAAGAAAGTCTTAATTCAATCTCGAGCCCCAGGACGGCTCGTTAATTCCCCCCGATAACTCTTTCATTGGTCTAATAAACCAGTCAACGACTATTTCATCCTCCCCTCCCCCCCCCTTCTCTTCAGCTTTTTTTATTACCCGTCGACTTTTTTTTTTACTGCACGAAGCGTTTTGTGGTTTACTCTTTATAAGAACGATGTTTAGTTGTGACTTGGGGTGACCTTGATTTTGAAAGAGTGATGAAGCTCGATATTTTTAATTTTGTCAAAAAATCTTTTTTTACACTTTTTTCAATAAAGTTTTCCAATTGAAATCTTCAGGATGAGTTTTTTTTTTTTTTTTACTAAAAAATATATTTTTATTTGTTAATTCTTGAAATTACTTGATTTTTAACAATAACGTTACCGTTGTAATTTTACAACTAGAATGATAGGTATGTACTTATTGACAACCTTCCGACCTTTGTAATGACAAATAAAACTTTTAAAAAATTGTGTGTATATTGTCAGATTGAGTCAATATTCATCATTTTTATAAAGATCCAACAGTTTTAATTATTTTACTCGTAGTAGGTTTTTTAACCTAAAATATTTTACTGCAAAAAAAGCCCTTGTCCAGCTTTGAGATCAGAAAAAATAGCAGTCATAAACGAAACCATGATATAAAAAAAGCCAGCGAAGGAAATTTTTGAAAAAACTTTTGAATATTACTGATAAAAATAACGGTAGCTTTAAAGCTTTTACCGTCGATAACGAAATATTTACTATTCCTATTGCAGCTGAAGACGCTTTATTCATATAAAAAATTGTCTTTTTTCACTTTTTATTTAAGTAAAGTGAACCCTGTAGCTAAGAAAATTAAAGAAGTCATAAACTTTATTAAAAAAAAAGGCCTTACAAAAAATTAAGGATCCATCCTTAAAAAAGCCCAAAATTCAAGTACCCACCACCCAGCCAGCCAGTGAGCAGGGAGGGTTCATCTCGTCGGTTTCTTTAATCTTCGCGTTCGTTTCCCTGGCTCCCACTGGCCGCGTAAATCGCGACGACTTCGCTCCCAGGGCGAGTGGGAGGAGGAAATTGCCGTCAGGTGCTCGGGCCACTTCCGGTGGGAGGGAGGGGCGTTATCGAGTTCCTGGCGATAATCTCGACGACTCTCTCTCTCTTTCTCTCCTTTGGCCTGATTTGTGACCACGGCTGCTGCTGCAAGAGAGAGGAGATATATATGTAGTTCTGAGTCCGACACGGGTTTTGCGGGCGAGGAGGAGTCTTAATTTATTTTACCGGGAATATGCGTGAGAGCGAGCACCTAAAGTTTGATGCATGGCTGTTTCAAAGCCGACTCTATCGGTTTTACCCCAACGCGATGCTTTTTTTTTTCTTTCGGTGCATGTACCATGATTTAGCAAATAAATTTAGAGATCAGTTTTTTTCGATAAGGGGCTTACAATTTCAGTTTAAAAGACTTGAACTTGGATTTTAATTTTATATTTATAGAGTCGATGTTCATTCCAGTCTAAATATTTTTCATTTAGTAAAGTTTTTTGGAGTTTCACTCAAAAATGCCTCTACCTTGATTAAATTCACTACACTGTCATGACAAGTCATCAGAGATTAACTTGGAATGAAAATTCTGGTCAGGATCAATAGTATATTGCAATACAAGGGCAGAAATTTGAACATTGTTGTTCAACTATCTGTCCGTGTGTTGCAGACTATTTTTCTCCATTTGAGGTCGAAAGTACGTTAATTTATTAAAATGAACAGTTTGACTAAACTTCAGCTGATCGAGATAAGCGCGGCCATGTTTTTCTTTCTGCATCGCTTGAGAGCTGATGCTTTTGTAGGTGTGACTTTTAATGTTT
The DNA here is from genome assembly GCA_038277355.1 of Encarsia formosa. Lineage (NCBI taxonomy): Eukaryota > Metazoa > Arthropoda > Insecta > Hymenoptera > Aphelinidae > Encarsia > Encarsia formosa. The sequence goes on along the minus strand of CM076185.1, from coordinate 2,834,251 downwards.
AAAAAACATTTTACTACTTACTAAAATAATATTTGATAAGGCTACAGGAGAAATTATGAAAAAGATTTAATTATTTTAGTGATCAAAAAAATTAAATAAATAATCTGTTTTTTACTCCATTGTAGAAAAAAACCATAAAACCATCAGTTTTTCACCAGCAACTCGGCTTCACATCCGTCGAATTTTTGCGGAAAAATTAAAACCACTTGAACAAGCTTAAGAATTCGACTAAAAAAATTTCATTTAAATTCACATCGAAAAAGAAAAAAGAAAAATCGATTTTAAAAATATTTATCTCAGAGTTAAAAAGAGGGTACTAAAGTCAAGTAGCACTTTTCAAAAGTGTCAACTTTCGAAAACTGCATGGCTAATCCCGGGTCGGCCGCGGGGCGGGAATTAACATATCTCGTTTTTTTCGCGGCGAAGCCGCAGGCGTAAATTCACGCTCGGTGTCTTTTCACGGGCGACGAGTTATTAGAGTCCTTAATAATGCAGAGCGATTTCAACTCGCGCCCGGCCTTCGTGAATCCCGGATGAGCGCGCTTTTCTTCCCGCGGTCGCTCGGTTTATTTTTCGAAAGCCATTCAGAAGTATCAAGACGAGGTGCAAATAAATTTTAATTTTTCAGTTTTTTCCGATTGTGTAGTACTGAGATGTTTTTGTTGTTGGATTCAATGATGCTCAATAAATTTCCAATGTTTAGCTTGACAAAAATTACTCAATTTATTGCTATTTTATCTCGTGTTATAATTTTATGACATATATATCTGTGGCTTGGATTTAAAACTAGATACGTAAATCTACTTTCAAGTAACTCGAAATTTTTTAATTTAAATCAACTTTCTGAACGGTGTTGAAAATAATTTTACTGTTTGAAATAATAATAACTTATCCAGATTAAATTTTCGTTTCTAATAAAGTTTGTTTGAACGTTGGAATTATTTACTTTTGAATATGGACTTGACTTATTTATCCTACAAGCCACAGATATAATTTTTAATCACACATTCGAAAAGAATATTGTATATACTTAAGAAACGTGTGACAGTAAACTAATTGACCCAAATTCAATTAAATTCATTGATTTCTTTTTCTGCAGTTTTTGTTAATCAGATTACAGTTACCTACTTTTCAATTTTTTGCATCATTGATAAAGCTAAAAAACTCGTGAATATTAGATAAAAAAATAAACCTATTAGCATTAAACGAAGTACAAGTCAATTTAAAAGAAGGTACCCAAATAAAATATATTTAGATGGTATATGTACCTTAAAAGGCTTTTGCGGCATGTTAAATGAAATTAACTGTTTTTCACGGGTAAGTTAGAACGAAATAAAATGAAATGCTGGAAATACAGAAACAGCTCGAGAGCGGGAGCTGCGGGGAAAACCTTCCGTTCGTATAAAAGCTTCTCGTAAAATTTTACAAGCTTCAACAAGAGATCTACCGTGAAACTTTATAGTCTTACCCTTTTACTTTTGCCCTTTCTTTTTTCACTTCCTTGGTGTAAGTTTGATGACTTTTTCTTCCTCTTGAAGAAAAAAAAAAAGTTGACGTGGCTCTACCGTATAACCACGTTATCCAAGCGTCTAATTTAATACTCGAAGTCACATCAGCGGCTTACAAACGAATGAATAAAAACCTAAAAAGTCATGAATTTGATAGTAAAAATTATACATGCCAAAATTTATTGTAATTTTACAAAAATAGTAAAAATTGAGAAATCTCATTTAGATTTAACATAAAATTACAAAACTGTAAAACTATTTATGAAATAAATACGACTCTACTGTAGAATTTTTTAATGCAAAAACCATAACCAAATATATAAAAAAGTATTTTTGCTTTAAAAAATTAAATAAAAAAGGTGTCTTGGACGCCTGTTAGAAGCGAAGCATAATTATTTTTTAATTGAAAATTTTAATTTAAAATTTGAAATTTTGACAATATAAAAATTACGTATATAATTAAATTTATATATTATAAAATTAAACTGAAAATTTAGAAAAAATTAAAAAAAAAATTTCCAACTTAGAATTTTGTACTGGTAAAATAACATCTACCATAATCTGGTTTATTAGATATGTATATATTAGATATATACATATCTATAGTAGAAAGGATGCTATATTCTCGGCCTTAGAATATAGCAACTCTTTTTCTATAGATATGTATTTATTAGATATGGCCTAGCAACCCTTCTACTATAGATATGTATATATCTAATATAGGCCATATTAGATACTATATATACACATATTTGTATAGTATATATACATATCTATATATCTTGGTGTCGGATTTTTGGGTCACTTTTTGGGTCAGTTTTTTGTGTCGTTTTTTACAGATTCACTCCTCATATAAAAAGCTTCGCTTCAATAAAATTTGAAGAACTCATAGACCTCGGAAGTTTCCAAAATATTCATATGTATAGATATACTAACCACGCAAAATAATATTGACGACGTCATGATTTTTAATATTCAAAAAACTATATCTCTATAGGTGATTTAGATTAAAATTCATTGAAAAAAATTATAAAATTAATTAAAAATCAAGAAATTTGAGGAAAAAAATTGTTCAATTACCAGCATACTAAAAAACGTCCTATATTCTCGACAAAAAACAATCTCAGCAGCTGGATAAACTTTAGTAAGCTTACGTCTGACCGTATCTCGATAAATCCACTTGTCAGCTGAAAAAGTAAACGCGCGCGACTCGGCTAATTAACGCTCAGTTTAAACACAAAAGGAAGGGACAATATTTACGAGCAGTTAATCACAAACGCACGTCCGACTTTCTTCACACCTCGCATCCCTCATTTCTGCCCGCATGCAGCAGCTGAGCATCAATCTCTGCCTGCAGGGACACGCGTGTAATCTTCTGTAACACTCGCTTAATTTTTTTTTAATTTGTGAGATAACCTCCCGAGCTTTATGATGTTTCATCTCGAATTTATTTTAAATAAAGTATGGTTAAGCGTGGTACTTTTTTTTTTTTCATTTAAATCGATGGACCCAGCGAAGAAAAAGCTTAACCCAAAATCAGCCACGAATAGTGTTACAATGAGGTGACTAAAACGTCTTTGAACCACTTTATTTATTATTTTAGTCTGATGCAAAAATGTTAAAATGACCTTTGCTACCATGCCGTAGATACATTATAGTAAAAAAAAAAAATTTTCGACGCACCAGCCGCGAATAAAGAGACTCCTTCCAATTTTCATAAACTGGAATGTTAGAGTCATTTTATTCGTGGATGGTGTGTCAAGATAGTACAATAATTTTTTTTACCCCGTTTAATGTAATGAAGTTTAAAAATCAGTAAGGCCAATAATTAATTTGGTCCTTATACTATAGTTAAAAAAAAAAAAAAAAAAATATTTCTTTTATTAAAGCAAAAAAAAATAGGAATGATAATTAGCTCAAAACAGCTGGAAAGGATGCTAATTAATAAAGTTTCTCAAACAAAGTTCCCATGTAAAACTGTTCTGTAGAATTTCTACAGAAATTCTGTAGGAAATTGGGCATGTAGAATCTCTGTAGAAACTCAATAGAAATTCAATAGAATACATAAAAAAAATTAATATCATCTGATAATCTTAAACAAAAAGGTGATCTGCTCCGGGGATGTACCCAGGGTACTCTGGAAAGACAAATGTTATGTCGAATGATTCTATAGACGTGGACAATCCGGATACCACAGTCCGGAACGACCTGGATACAACTTTTATTGTGATTTAAAACTAAAAATAGCAGATTGTTTTTAGATATCAGGCACTTGGTGCAAGCAGTGGTGACTACTCTCTGTGGATGATTTCTCCAGGAAGATTCGAAACCGGAGTGGTTAGGGCGGGCACCTGGTGCAAGGGGTGGTAATCTCTCCGTGTAGATGATTTCTCCAGGAATTTTTCACGCCGGACAGTTTACTGCGGGCAGTTCGGGAAAGGAGTAGTAACTTCTCCCCGTAGATGATTTCTCCAGGATGTACCAAGACCGGAGGGGTTAGGGCGAACACCTAGTGCAAGAGGTGGTGATTATACTCCCTGTAGATGTTTTCTCCAGGATGTTTCGAGACCAAAAGGGTTAGGGCGGACACCTGGTGCGAGGGGCGGTGATCTCTCCCTGTAGATGTTTTTTCTAGGATGTTTCGAGACTGGAGGGGTTAGGGCGGACACCTGGTGCTAACGGTGGTGATCTCTCCCTGTAGATGATTTCTCCAGGATGTTTCGAGACCGGAGGGGTTAGGGCGGGCACCTGGTGCTAGCGGTGGTGATCTCTCCCTGTAGATGATTTCTCCAGGATGTTTCAAGACCAGAGGGGTTAGGGCGGGCACCTGTTGCCAGCGGTGGTGATCTCTCCCTGTAGATGTTTTTTCTTGGATGTTTCGAGACTGGAGAGGTTAGGGTGGGCTCCTGGTGCAAGGGGCGATGATTACTCCCTGCAGATATTTTCTCCAGGAAGTTGTTCCTCCAGAGAGATTACTGCGGGTACCTGGTGCAAGGGGCGATGATTACAATAAATGGTAAAATTAACCTGGTACGTAGGTATTATTTCTTTTTTCAAAACCAAAAACATACTTACTATTCGATAAACGGTCAAATTAGTTAACAATATAAACAACTTGATAACTTTTCGACATAATTAAGCTTTTATAATCAAGTTCCGAAGGGGCTCAACTTAAATATAAGTTCCAGATATATACCTGCAATTAGATGTTTGGTCTGGTGGTTAAGTTCTTAGCCTTCTATTTTGCCGTCGTCGGTTCAAATCCCGACAACTTTTTTTTTTTTTTTTTTTTTTTTTCTTTCAATACATTTTTGTGAAACTCATATTACTTTAATGTCTTTCCGGACATTTTTTTACTTATAAAAAATTTTTTTTAATAGTTAATATAATCATTTACAACGTGTAAAAATAATCTATAAAATAAGAAAGAGTTCCATAAAAATTTTTTTTTTTTTAATTTTTTTTTTACCCTTATGCTGAAGTCATTTCGCTCTGCAGCACCCAAGCTACTACCTTAAGCTATCTTTTAAGCCTGATCCCATGATAAGCGGATCAAAATTAACGTCAGAATATGGGAAACACTTTTGTATATTAACGGGTGCAGCTCGTCACCAGGGCTTCTGAAAGTCACTCGTGCTACGTTTCGTACTTGGTGCCTTTGAAACCGGCCGGGCGACGATACTGCACCTGTTGCATAATATACTAAAGTAAAAAAAATGTCCAGAAAGACGCCAAAATGATCAGAGTTCCACAAAAATGTATTGAAAGAACAAGAAAAAAAAAAAAAAAAAAAAAAATTTGTTGTCGGGATTTGAACCGACGATGGCAAAATAGAAATCTGAAACCTTAACCACCAGGCCAAGCACTGAAATTTTTATTAAACCTCTTCGAGGTTTGATTATAAAAGCTCAATTAGCTGGTGACGAGCTGCATCCGTTAATATACAAAAGTGTTTCCCATATTCTGACGTTAATTTTGACCCGCTTATGATGGGATTGGGCTTAAAAGATAGCTTAAAGTAGTAGCTTGGGTCTACAGAGCCCCTTTTTTTTGATTTTGTTTAAGTTTAATTTTAACTGATTTTTAACCCGAATCCTGAAATGACTTCAGCATAAGGAAAAAAAAAAAATTAAAAAAAAAAAATTTTTATGGAACTCTTTCTTATTTTATAGATTATTTTTACACGTTGTAAAGTCCTTTATAAAAATAATATTTCTTACGTATGTACCAAGTTCATTTTAACATTTTGTTGGTAATGATTATATCAACTATTAAAAAAAATTTTTAATAAGTAAAAAAGTGTCCGGAAAGACATTAAAATGATAAGAGTTCCACAAAAATGTATTGAAAAAAAAAAAAAAAAAAAGTTATCGACGGGATTTGAACCGACGACGGCCACATAGAAGGCCGAGACCTTAACCACCAGACCAAACATCTAATTGCAAGTATATATCTGGAACTTATATTTAAGTTGTGCCCCTTCGGGGCTTGATTATAAAAGCTTAATTATGTCGAAAAGTTATCAAGTTGTTTATATTGTTAACTAATTTGACCGTTTATCGAATAGTAAGTATGTTTTTGGTTTTAAAAAAAGAAAATAATACCTACGTACCAGGTTAATTTTAACATTTATTGTAATCATCGCCCCTTGCACCTGCAGGTACCCGCAGTAATCTCTCTGGAGTAAAAACTTCCTGGAGAAAATATCTGCAGGGAGTAATCATCGCCCCTTGCACCAGGAGCCCACCCTAACCTCTCCAGTCTCGAAACATCCTAGAAAAAACATCTACAGGGAGAGATCACCACCGTTAGCACCAGATGTCCGCCCTAACCCCTCTGGTCACGAAACATCCTGAAGAAATCATCTACAGGGAGAGATCACCACCGCTGGCACCAGGTGCCCGCCCTAACCCCTCCGGTCTTGAAACATCCTGGAGAAATCATCTACAGGGAGAGATCGCCACCGTTAGCACCAGGTGTCTGCCCTAACCCCTCCGGTCTTGAAACATCCTGGAGAAATCATCTACAGGCAGAGCGATCACCGCCCCTCGAACCAGGTGTCCGCCCTAACCCTTTTGGTCTCGAAACATCCTGGAGAAAACATCTACAGGGAGTAATCATCGCCCCTTGCACTAGCTGCCCACCGTGAATTGTCCGGAGTAAAAACTTCCCGGAGAAAACATCTACAGGGAGTATAATCACCACCTCTTGCACTAGGTGTTCGCCCTAACCTCCTAAGGCCCTAACTCCGGTCTTGGTACATCCTGGAGAAATCATCTACGGGGAGAAGTTACTACTCCTTTCCCCAAGTGCCCGCAGTAAACTGTCCGGCGTGAAAAATTCCTGGAGAAATCATCTATACGGAGAGATTACCACCCCTTGCACCAGGTGCCCGCCCTAACCACTCCGGTTTCGAATCTTCCTGGAGAAATCATCCACAGAGAGTAGTCACCACTGCTTGCACCAAGTGCCTGATATCTAAAAACAATCTGCTATTTTTAGTTTTAAATCACAATAAAAGTTGTATCCAGGTCGTTCCGGACTGTGGTATCCAGATTGTCCACGTCTATAGAATCATTCGACATAACATTTGTCTTTCCAGAGTACCCTGGGTACATCCCCGGAGCAGATCACCTTTTTGTTTAAGATTATCAGATGATATTAATTTTTTTTTATGTATTCTATTGAATTTCTATTGAGTTTCTACAGAGATTCTACATGCCCAATTTCCTACAGAATTTCTGTAGAAATTCTACAGAACAGTTTTACATGGGTTGTATTATAAAAAACTTTTCCGAGAAATTTTATTCTTTGTCCCAACATTTTTCATTAAAAACACTCACTCGAATAAACAAAATATTAATCAAAAGAGCAAATATTCGTCGATAAATTAATTAAAAAGGCACCGCGTTTCGAAAGCTAATTTTTTACTTTTCAAACATTAAAAGCTCATCTCATCAGCCAAGTAAACGCACATAATCTTAGCTACACTTTTATACTTAACATGTTAAGCCTTGGAACATTTTCTTTAAAAATTGTTTACTTATAAAAATAAAAATAACAATCAAATTAAAAATTTATTAATAAATTTTATTGATAAACTAATAGAAATAATTAAAAAAATTTAATTATTCTGAGTATCTAAAAAATATTTTTTAGACATTTTGCAGATATTATATATTTTATATCTTATCTAAGATACTTTTAAAGAAACAACTTTGCTTTTAGAATACTCGATTGACTTAATTATTTTCATGCAATTTCGTACTTATTATTCGAAAGATGTATTAATTTTTGTATCAAAAAAAAAAAAAAAAAAAAAAAAAAGGCTCCCGAATGACCACCAAAAGTATGTCCACCCCCCGCGACGATCATTTAACCGGGTGAAGGTCTCGGGGATTCGGCGGGGGTAAAAACCAGGGCAGATATCCTCTCCTGCCACCCTGGCGTCTCCTCGTTGGGATAATCTTCTTTTTCACCCTGGCCCGACGCCAGCGGTCACCATGGCAACCCGCGTCTTAAATCTTAGCCGCGGTGCTCGCTGTCCGCCTCTCTCTGGCTCTTTGTCCCCCGGCGAAGCGGGCAATCACTTTTGTTTATACTAATTAGCGGTTTCTGATTTTAAATATGGGCGCTTGCTGCTACTGCTTTAACTCGTGAATCTGTGCGGGCTTCGAAAAATATATATTTTAGGGTTGTAAAGTACATATGTTTAGTGTTGAACGAAAAAATTTTTCAATTATTTAAATTACATGAAACGTTGTAAAGTTACAATTTGCTTTTCTTCTATTTTTATTATAAATTATTTTTCACACTTAAGGAAACTCAGATTTTTCGAATTTCAAATTGATGAAAAATTTTAAAATTCTTTCTGATTTATTTACAGATTATACACTAAGGTGATTTTGGGCTTTTTCTTTTGTCCAGAATCAGCTGTTATAACTTTATTTTGTTTCACTGATTTGAAATTTTTTTCTTTTGGTGTGTCTTATAATAATTAAATTATTGTCTAATTCAATTTTTAAACACCAGTAAGCCAAAAATAAAACCTTTTTTTATTTCGTTTGAATTTGTTAATTATATTATTGTAATGAACATTTATTAAACCTTTATTATATTTTGGTTACAGGGTATCTGAATTTATCGTGTAAAATATGCATTTTTATTTAAATCGTGTTATAATAAATCATATAATTTTTAAGTAAGTAAAAGAATTAAAAAATTAAATTGTAAAAAAAACTAGTAATGACTCTTTCAAACAAACCAAGTTTTAAAAAATATTATAGTTTTCATCAGACTGTCTGATAGTCAGATTCAAATTGTCTGAAACCTGAAACTAAAAAAAAAAAAATTTACAATTATTCATCTTTCTTAAAACAATTCAAACCCGGTTTGCAAACGATTCTCGCAATAAATAGTTTTCGAGCATTTCGGTTACGAAACTTATGAGTGGAAAATTAACGATGCGGTCAGACCTACAATTCCAGCCGCATCCGGTAACCCCACCTCAAAAAAAAAAAAAAATATTTCTATAAAAATTATTCGTAATCCTTCATTCACCCAACAAAAACACAGTGTTCTACGATGTAAGGCAATAGAGTTTACAAACTCCAACCTACCGTACAGATTCATTCGCGGAGGGAGAATTCATGTTTGAAATTCGAACGATGTAGCTCCCGCGCCGGGGCGTAAATAGTTGACGTGACTTCGCGGCTGGCTCTTCCCTCCCGCTTTTGTATTCCGTTTATGAATTAACAGGCTTTACGATGATCATAATCGCTCGTTTGAAATCTTCGCGGATTTAACTCGCACCTTTGTTAACTATTTATTCCTCGAAATAAGCGCCTTTGTTGGGTCAGTTTGAATCGTTTTTTAATTAACTGTAAAAATTTAAACAATGTTTCGAAGATTTCTATTGTAATGCATTTTTGATGTTGATATCGTTGCCGTACTGTTTTCTCAAATCCCTAAGCGAATCGTAAGTCTCTAGCACCAATCCTATGTAGCCACCGTCGTTTTTACTTTTTTTCAAATAAAATCTAATCGATGATAATGGTACGGCTGGATATGAAAAAACTTCTTGGGTGTCTATGAGTGGTATCGTCGTTTGTCCTATGTCTTTTCCGAAATCTGATGTTCGAAATTTTACGTATAACTTTGAGGCTTCGATTGGAAGTACTGGTTCGTCGCTTGACTTCGTTGGGACGTCGCAATTTTCGAGATTTATTTCAGTACTGAAAAAACAATTAAAAAATAAAATAATATTTAGTTAATTAACAAGTATTTCTGGCTATATCACTAATGTTATAAGAATCAATAAAAAATAATTTAGCTTTCCCGAAAGTTTTGAATAATTTTTTGTTTTAATTTTCGTTTTATCAAAGTGAATAATGACATTTGTTAGTAGAAATAAAATTACTTTCCACTTTTTATAGTAATATTTACACCTGTCCCAACATTTATAAATCCATGTGTAAAGCCGAAATTTGTTCTAATTTTGTTCGTTTATTTGATTCTTTGATAATAAATGAAAAAACAGTAAAAAAAGTGAATGAAGAAATTACTGACACTTCAGAAGGTGGATACTCCGCCATGTTGACCTCAGGATCCCAAAAATTAAGGTCGTGAGAGTTCTTGTACAGAGAATCATCGTACACCAGATTTCCATTACCAAAGTCATATGGCAGTGACAACGTTCTGATTGCAAGGTAAGAGTGAATTCCGTGCACCTGGTTTACAATCCGAATTCCCACGAGAACTCGCTGATCCTCAACTTTTGACGGTCCCAAAAAGACTCCACGAAACTGTCTGTACGACAAGACGTGAATCATGTGATCGTTTTTCGGATCTCGCGACTCTTCAACCTCCTTCCAGGTCAGGTTTCCATGAACTTTTCCGTTGGGTAAGATTCTGCCTTGCAACACTTGCACGTACAACACGTGATTTAGTTTGACCAATCGGGCACCTACTATGACACTGAAAATTTTATGTTTGTTTGTTCGGGTAATGTACAATTTAAACGTCAAATAATTCAATCCATCAGAAGTTATGATTACGAGTTCTCATTCATATGATTATTAGAGAATGTCCGAGTAAATTTTTATAAACAAACAATTTTAGAGTGCAAACGAACTCACTGGTCAACGTCCGCAACGACCTGTTGTCCACTGACCCTCTTATCCGTCGTGTCATCGTCTTCTTCGCAGACGCAAGAACAGAACTCACACTGTCTCAACGTCCAACCGCTTTCCATGAAATCACTGTCATGGGTCAAAGTTGAGTTAAAACAATTTTCCTTGCTCGGATCTCCGTAGACGCTGGTTGCTTCGTTTCCCACCATCGCAAGATATTTTGAGGGTAGAGAATTTGTAACTGCCTTTACAAAGTCGTACCTTCGATAACTATTTTTAGGCTGGTAAATAAAGTACATGTCATTTCAGTTCTCAATGTTCAGATGAAGAAAAGAAATATTCACCGCTGGGCAAGTCCACAAGTCGTGGAGATTCGGGAAAGACTCGGCGCAGTCGTGCAACGTACCACTGCATCTTTTCTGCTCGTAGCATATACTTTTTTCTTCCTCGTTTTTATCAGCATCCTTGTATGCTATAAAATTGAAAAAATGTAAATTAGTTTTCTTTGTAGAATTGTTGAAAAATTTGCGAGTGAATTTGAATTACTAGCTTTATTTGTGCATTCTATGGACAAAAGATGTTTTGCTTCAACTGCTCTGATGCAGCTGCCCTTACAATCGGGTAGGATCGCATCTTCTTGCACGAAGTAAGCTTGGAAGATGTTCATCTGAGTGTATTCTTGTTTACCTGTAAGTTAAAAATAAAATTTATAAGGATGCGTTGTCGATGAAAATCATTGTCTAATTGTACCTTCGATATCAGGATCACATCTCCAAATCTTCTGATTCGCTTTCTCAACTGACTCGAGAAAATCTTTTTCCATTACAGAGTACTCTGACAATTGTTCTGAAATTGATTCCCAATCTTCTTGATAGCCGGCTGGAGTGTCTAAAAATATTTTTAACCCATAAAAAAATTTTCATTTCAAACCTTTCATTATCTCTTCAATATTGTAACTTAGGACACTATCAATCTCTATGCAACAAAAAAGTACATTTTCCGCACTCCGGCCGGGAAGCGCTACTTCCCTGCCGCTGCCGCTACAGTCAGTAGCGCTTCCCGGCGCCGTCGTGCGGAAAAATAGCATACTCAACTAGGCACCTGAATGGGAAGGTCTCAGATCACATGTTTGTCACACTCGGCTACGCCTCGGACGACAATTTCATGCGATCTGAGACGTTTCCCATTCATACTGCCTAGTTAAGTAATATACTATTGATACTTACTATCATCAAGCTGATTTTCAAAACAAAATTCTACAATCTGATTTACTTTTTTCTTGGCCAGCAGTACTTTATCAAATACTTCTTTCAGTAACAACTTTTGAGACTTGTGAGTATTGCACAGTTTGGTATAATCCTAACAAACATGAAAAATCATCATAAAATAACCAGTTTTAATTAACACAGTGAATCTAAAATAATCAGTTTACAATGTGTACCTGCAAATTATTTGATATTAATGTCTGTAATGAACTGTCTTGCAATAGTTTGAGATCGATAGTTCTGATCGGGAAAACTAGGTAATAAACTTCTTTGAGTTCCTTCAACGACGCCTTGTTCTCATCTCTGTGCTTGCTTTTAAAGTTGGTGGCATCAACTCCAGATTCTTTCAACTTCAACATTTTTTTAAAGTAACTGTCGATGCTGTTTAATCTTTTCGTAAGCTCAACGAGGCCATTTGACAAATCGGTATCTTGAAACGTCTTTTCCACGTGTTTTTTGTAACCTTCGATCGAGATGTGAATGTACTCCACTCCAGCCAGAATCTGCTCCTGGTTATTTAAAAGTTTAGGATTGAAGTTTGACGAGTTTGACGGGTTTGAAGGGTTTGACGAGTCTGGCATCAGCAGGTTCACGGCTGTGTTCGCCAAGCCCGCGTAAGGAACACCCATAAACTGTGCTATATTCGTTATGTTGCTCAACACGCTTTTAACCGAGCATTCGTATTCTCTAAATAATGTTAAAAATAAAATAATTGTCTTTAACTTTTGAAATGACATGATGTATGAGAACGATTGGTGTTCAGCAGAAGAACGACTAACAAATTTTGGATTTGACAGTAAAAATACTTATGATTCAAGTGTGTGTTTATAGTTTGTCACGATTAGCTTACGATAGTAAAAAGTAACGTAAGCTAAAGCAAACGTCAATAAAAGTTTATTTCAGAAATATTTTTAAAATTGTACCTGTCAATTTTTACTCAATAAAAATTTATTGTAAATCATAGAATGCAAATAATTTTTTATTTTGTCATACATATAGAATTCTTTCTATGCCTGGAAGTTTAAAAAATGAAAAATTGTAATCGTTGGTTTTGAGTTTTGTAATAGTCGTTATTAAAGTACATTAATAGGCAAATTTTTCGATTTATCCGGAATACTATCGTATTGGCTCTTCAAGTCCCTGAATGAGTTGTAGGTTTCAAGAGTTAGTCCAAAAAAACTCTCATCATTTTTACTTTTTTTCAAGTAGAAGTTTATCGAAGTCAAAGGCACAGAAGGTTCAGAAATGACTTCTTGCATATCTATGAATTGTACTAAAGATTGACCAAAATTTTTTTCGTAATCCGAAGATACAAATTTAGCGAATAATACTGAAGCTTCGACAGGAAAAGTCGGGTCATCGCTTGATTCGATTGGTAAATTACATTTTTCAAAATTCATTTCCATGCTGCAAAACAAAAAAATTAATCAATTTTATCCAAAATTCAAATCCTAAAAGCCTATGCTATAATTTAAAAAATACTAACGTGTCAATTTGCGGAAACTCATCGATGTTAACAAAAGCATCCCATGAATCGAAATTCTGAGGACTTTGGTAAAAATTGTTTTCGTACATCAGACTACCTTGAGAAAAATCATAAACCAGTGACAGTGTTCTGATTCCAATGTAAGATTCTGATTCATGGGTCTGTTTTACAATTTGAACTCCTTTCAGAACTCGTTGATCCTCAACTTTTGACGGTCCCAAGTAGATTCCTTGGAACTCACCGTACGACAAGACATAGATCATTGGATCGTTCTTTGGATCACTTGACTCTTCGACTCTTTTCCAAAACACGTTTTCGTCAACTACACCGTTAGGCAGTATTTTTCCCTGCTGTATTTGTATGTACAGAACGTGCTTTAAAATAACCAACCGAGCACCGACTATCACACTAGAACACCAAGATTAAAAGTAAATGACGAGGTAATAAAATCTGAAATAGTCATTAAGTGAACCTACTGATCGGCATCTGCAACAACTGGATAGCTACTGACCCATTGAAGACCTTTGTAAAAAATAATGAAAAATCTTTTTTTGTTGTTGATGTCACACTTTGGGTCTAATATTAACAAAACTCACCTTCAGTGTTGTGATCGCACCTCCAAATCTTCTGATCCATGTTTACAAATGATTCTATGAAACTTTTTTCCTTGTCAAAGTACTCTGACCATTGTTCTGATATGGATTCCCGATCTTCTTGGTAGTCAGCAGTAGCTGCAGAAAACATACACATATTTTTCAATGCGTTGACTTAAAATGTTTTGTGACTGTATTAAAATTTAGTACTAACTGTTGCCGGACTGATCGGATCTGTCATAACAAAATTCTAAAATCTGATAGACTTTCTGCTTGGCCATTATGACTTTGTCAAATATTCCTTTTACCAACGACTGCTGAGACTTGTTGGTATTGCATAATTTAGAAAAACCCTGCAATACGAAAAACCAATAAAATTGCCCAAACAAATAGTTCTCTTCAAAGAAACTTTTATGTTGTATACTATACTACCTGAACATTATTTAAAATTTGAGTCAGTAAAGATCGATCGTGCGAAAAATTTTGATCGATCGTTCTGGACGGAAAAACAAGATCGTACAACTCTCTGAGATCTTCTCTCGACCCTTCGTTCTCGTCTCTATGATTGCTCTTGAATTCCGTGGCGTCGCTACCTGAATCTCTCAACTTCAACATTTTTTTAAAATCATTGTCGATGTTCTTCAATCTTTTCTCGAGTTCGGTGAAACCGTTTGACAAGTCTTTTTCATCCGAAACTTTTTCGGCAATCTGTTTTAGATAGTCAATCGAGTTCTGGATGTTTTCTAAACCTATCAGTATCCGTTCTTGGTTGTTTAGAAGTTGGATGTTCAAGTCGTCAACTGCAGGCATGTTGGTCGGGGAAGTCCTAGTCTCTGGTAAATAATTCACGGCCTTGTTAGCTAAATCGGCGTATGGAACACCAGCATTCAAGTCGTCAACTGCAGGCATGTTGGTCGGGGAAGTCCTAGTCTCTGGTAAATAATTCACGGCCTTGTTAGCTAAATCCGCGTATGGAACACCAGCATTCTGGGCTAGACTTGTAAGTCCTCGAAGCACGGATTTGAACGAGCAATTGCTTTCTTTGAACAGTGTTAGAAAGAAAAACAGAAAAATAATTATCTTTGACATGGTAATTGAAAACGGTTGGTTCGAACACAAGATTGACTTAAAAACGCTACGCGTGAAAATAAATTATTCTTATACTTTTATAGTCTGTCACGACTAGTTTACGACAGTGAGGAACTAACGTACATTGAATAAGTAAAGGTACGTACACATGAAATTAAAAAAAAATTCATTTTACCAGGCTTAAAAAATTTCACTGTTGGAAACATTAATAAAAAAAGCCCTTCGGTCAGTTCAAAACCCTTTTAGTTACACAATAAAAAAAAAATGTTTTGATTAGTGGGTAATCATATTCAATATGTGCACAACTCAAAATTTTTCTGAATTTAAAACATGCTGTAAGTAAAAAAAGTATAGAAACCTATACTATAAAATCAGAATTGGTTTGAGTTGTGCACTGTGGCGAAACTAATAAATAAATTAAAAAATCTGAAATTTCACAAAAAACACAATATAAAAGATTCATGTGATTTCAGGCACTGCTGAGGGGAGCTCTGACCCAACAGAGCGCTGTTATACTCGTATGTATGGCGATAGATCGTTACATATGCATGCTTCACCCTCATCGATATTACCGGCAGTCGGAGAAAAAGGTGAGTGAGCGAGCCGCTCTTTAAAACATTCACTATTTTTCTTTAATTTAAATAAATCCTGAAAAACGCGTGCGCTGGTTCGGATCAAACGTATACCGCCTGACGGAATAAAATACGAGTGATAAATCAAACACACATTCAAAATTTACGAAAATTTCCAAGTTCCGGCGACCGGCCTTTGACTTGCTCAGGGCCTTATTCTAAATTTATTAGGAATTTTTACAATTTCTACAGGTTGAAAGTTTCAAATTGATACAATTATGAATGGTTTCTCAATCTAAAGAATTGCAACAAGAGTTTTTAAAAATTTATTAAATAATTAAAATTCTGATGGATAAAAAAAACTTGAAAAATTTTATGTCGATGTTCCCAGCGAAGAAAAATTTTAGCCAAAAATCTGCCACGAAAAAAGTTATAATGGGAAGACTTTCGGTGACTAAAATGTCTCTAAATCACTCAAATAATTTATTTTTTGAATTATAGATTTTAGCCTGCTGCAATAAAAGTCAAAATGATCTTTGCTACCAATCCGTTGATACATTATAAAAAATAGATATTATATTTATCGACATACCAGCCACGAATAAAATGACTATAAATTTTCATCTTATAAAAGTCTCAAGGATCTTTTAATTCGTATTATTTTCACTTCTAATGTCGCTGGACCATCGAATTGGCTTACTGCGCATGAGGAAAGCGTTATTTAAACAGAAGTTCGATAGGTAAATCGTCTTATGGGTAAAACTCATGGACGAGGCAACGTCCGAGGTTATTTAGTCTCGGTTGCCGGGGATTGGATCGCGACTCATTAGGGCGGTACATCTCGTTAGCCCCCGGGAGTTTGACGAGTGTCGAGCGTCCGAGCTTCATGGGATTTTAGTTAACCCGTTTTTTATAATGAAGTTTTGAGAGTGATGGTATCGAGCTAACGCGTCAACACCGTCCTGTGAAAATAGTTTTTTTATTTAAGTCTCATCTAATTACTTCAAAATCTTGGACTTACAACTTATGTATTGCCCTTGCCTGCTGGAATTTATTAATGTTTTTATCATAGTATGAGTAAAGTTATTTTTTACGCATCGATTTTAGTGCGTAAAATGGCCGGTTTACGTGCATAAAATGTTTTTTTACACCTTTGTTACAAAAAATACTTATTCCCTTATAACGTTGTAAATAATTCAGCGAACCTTTTTACTTTTGGGTATGTATATACCTGCATCTTGGTATAATTTTTCCTAATTAAGTAGTTAATCGATGTGATTCACCACAATTTTTAATTTGATGTTTCAAAAACTACGTATTTACTTATTTTCATAATAATAATAATACAATTTGACAAATTAAAAAGATCTCTGATTACTATAAAAACAGGATGATATTGTTTACCATATGCGAAGAGTAAACTCAATTTTGATAGGATCAGTTTTCGGCCAATCAGCAACTTGAGCTTTAAAACTGATCCTTTGATTTTGATCTCGTCCAACCGCATCAATGATGTACCTATTTAACTAGAGAACAATTTAACTTTGCTAATTATACTCCATGCTTGTATGTACATGAAGGACGATATTAATATTTGTATTGTAACAACGAATCTCCAGTTTTTTTGTTGCGATTTTAACGTTTATTTGAACGCACTTTTATAAAGTCATTTTGAATTTTGAAGTTTTATTTCTTTGTGAAGATTTAATATTGGCTCGCAGTTTCTGTTATTCGTCTTCATAAAAAGTCATATTTTTTTTTATGAGTTTGAAGTTAACGAGCCGTGAACGAACATTCGTACTTCAAAACACTGAAGAGAAAAACAAAATTAAAAAAAAATTTCATTTCAAATTTACGTGAATAATACCAGGCAAAAAAAAAAAGATTAACGACGTTAATTAATTCGAGCGCTTTACGTAGTCCAGGGTGGAAAATTTTTTTAGCCAACATCAATCGACTGGAAACACGTGACTCAGCGATTCATAATGACTTTTTTTTCTTCGTCAACGATTGGAAACTCTTTCTTTTTTCACAGTTTTACCAGTGCTAGAATCCTTTTTAAAAATAAGTAACTGCTGGATTCAATGTTTGCTTTTGAAATTAGTTTATTAAATAATAATTGAAAATTAATTTATTTACAGTACTACATGAGACAAGGCTGCGTGGCGATAATGTCGACGACTTGGATAGCGAGCGTCGCGATTTTCGGAAGCCTTGTTTTGCCAAAAGGTGGTTACTACTTCAACGACACCGGACTTATCGCTTGCGAGCCTTTTTTTGCCAAAGCTTCGCTCAGGTTTGTTCTCTACGTTTATTTGACATCGGAATTTATTTAAACAACATTCTGGGGGTAACTGCAAAAATAGCTCCCAATTTTTAAGAATTGGTGAAAAAACTTGATTTTGAGAAAATTTTAATTTTAAATACGGATAAAATTGATTGTCAAGTAGAGTTAATACTGCTTATGAAAACTATTTGTATTAATATTTTATTAATACTTTTAAACTATTTAAAAAATACTAATAAAACAAAATTTTTAATTTGTCGCTCTAGTTTATAAAGATGCAAAGTAATATTTCGCTTAAAAAAGTACTATTCGCGTAGTACTATTTACTATTTGAAGTAAAAACAACCTGAATTTCTCTATAATAAAGTTGTCAAAACTATAGAATAATTAATAGGTTTTGAAAATAACTTGTAAAAATAGTTAAATAAAACGTTTTGGGTAAACCACGAGAAATACAAGTCGTCTGGTATACGAAATTTAAAATTTTTTTGTCAAACACTACAGTTAAAACCACAGTATAATTAACACCAGGAGAGCAAAGAGTAAAAAAAAGGGGGTAACCAGGTGACCCCCATGCAGAGAGAGAGAGAGAGTAACGTTTGTTTAATTATTTAAGGATACTGGCGTGCTGCTGCTTTTATTTTCCTACTACGATGGCCCTGATGTACTTCTACGGGTCGGCCTTTCACCTGAACAAGCTGCGCTTCAAGAGGGTCATTTGCGCCAACACCCCAGAAGTCGTTGGAGCCGGACACATCGAGCAGGTCTGTTCTACACTTATGTTTGCTCTTCTTTAATCCAAACCCGCGAGCATGAATTTAGGCCTTCTTTTACAGTACCTCACCCAACTTTACTTTGACCCGCATACTTACGAAGTGGTGGTGGGTTCTTTTTTACGTCGAATAAATTTTCATAAATTGTGAATACTTTTTTTAAACCCAAAAATCAAAGTATTTCCCTCATTGTTATCTAATTGTTCTAAAACACTTATTTTTTATTTTTTATCTTTTTATATTTATAAAAAACTAGCATCGATAATTATTTTGAATTTAATTTTAATAGATTTATTGAGTTAAATTACAATTTACACGTACAGAAAATTATATTTTTACAATAATTTAAAATAATAAATATCTTATTTAAAATTAAATTATTATTATTATTATTATCAGAATTTACTATTTTTAAAATTAATTTTTAATTTTTGTTTTGAGCAAACAAAAATCTTCTTAAACAAAGTTTTTTTTTTTTTTTTAATTTAATGAAAGATTAAATTAATAAACAAGTATAGTCATACAGAATACATTCAAAAACTAATTTCTAAATTTGTCATTATCAGTCTTCTGATATTGTTGCAATTTTATTTTAAAATTAAAAATTTTCATTAAAAATTCACGTTCTTCAACACCAACAAAATATTTTAACATTGCATTATAATCTCGTGAAATCGAAAAAATCACTCGAGTAATTAAAAGCAACCCCACCGAGTGTTTAATTCGCGAACTCTGTGTTCCAACCACCGGAGAATCTCATTACAACAATTCAAAAAAAAAAACACAACTCGGCCTAATTTACCCAACCGATACACACAACTGTCAAGATGCATCGTCTCTATTTTCCCCTCAATTTTTTCATTCCGCCCCATTAACCGCTAATTAGAGAGCGGCAGCTGGCAATTAGCGGGCCTTTTTCGAAGCTAAGCACACGCTCGGGGGTACGAAAGACAACATCAACGGCTCGTCTCGGTGTTACCCTCTTTTTTCTGCTAATCTGAAAAAAAAAGTTTGGAGGTAAAATATGTTCAATTTGTCGGTCACGTAAGACTCTCGGTGTTTGTATTGACTACGCGGTTGAGTTAGTTGTTTGTCTTCGAGTGTTTGACTTTGTTGTTTGTCTGATTTGAAGGAGATACATTGTTCATCAATTTTAGGGATCTTTCGTTATTCCTCCAAGCATTTGTTTGTTTAATATTGTTTGGATGCAATACCCTTTTTGGATAATTAATTTATAAGCTACAAATATAATAATGAGTAGCAAAATGTGGTTTTAATAGTCACTTGACCGTTGAATTATTCAAATGAACATCAACGTATCGTTCAGAGCATTGAAATTAAATTAAATAATTTAAACTTGAATTTCAAAGAATGAATCGTGTCAAAAGTGGATCCATTTTATGAATATATCATAATTTTAAAACCATAATAAAGTTACAAAAACTTACTTTTTAACTGTAAAACATCTACGCACCTTCAACCATAATTTAACATACTATAAGAAATAAAAAATTTAATTATCTTACAAACTAGTTTTTATTGTTAATTTTTACTTAATATAGTGCCTTTGTGCACTAGTTTCAAAAAATATTTTTCCGCACAAGAACCAAAAATAAGGAACAATGTTCCAGTTTTGAGGTTTAAATGCGAAAAATTCATACCGTGATCAAGTCCGATAAATGACACAATCACATGATTTAAACAAACACTTTTACATTTTTCAAAAAAACAAAGTTTTGTTTTTAAAGGATCAAGAAATTCCAGAATTTTTTGTATGAAAATTACGGGGCTGAATTTTGATTTGAGAAGCCGCGCTCTGCTACCAGGTGAGATTGAATAATTAATGCGATGTCTAATAGGGAAAATAATTTAGACTGACTCGAACGTACGCAGATGCATAGACGTGACTGAACTCGAGCAAAACTAGGTGAACTCAGACGTACGTGTACGTTTACTTTAGTCACTGCTCATAAATAATCTGATCGTTGATTAAGCTTCACTTTTTTATTTCAAATTTTATTACAATAAAACAAATATTACTTTGTCATAATGTTTGTTTGAATATGAAGTTAATTCTGGCAATTTTTTTGGTAATTTAAAAGCATTACGATATGAACATTATAATACAAAAGTTATAAGTGAAAAATTGTACAGCTAAAAATAAAAAAATAATATTAACAGTATACTACAGATGGCTGCAGTATCAAATTAAAAAATTTTAATAATTAACTATCTAAGCTTGAATGATTAGATTCTAATTATTTTAATGGTAATTAATGAAACTTGCTATTGTTGAAGCAACGAAAAAATTATAAAGTATTAATTAAAATAACGGAAATCAAAATTAATAATAAATCAGAAAACTACTAATAAAAATCAATACTTCACGATAAAAAAATCTTTTACGCCATTTTTAAAGATTTTTTTTGTCTTAAAAACAGCTCGCGTGCGATAAATTTAAAATCGTTTGAAATTTCAATTGTTTTCCGGTCGCGTAGGATCAAACGCCACTGCGGTCATAATTTAGGAAAACCGTTTCACGTCGCACCAAAGGGATAATACATATTTTCTCTTATCTCGGTGTGCTGGCGCAAAAAGTCCCGTGACCCACTTATAAAGAGACGAGTCTGGTTCGGGCGTTCCACTTAACCAACGATCCGCGACCAACAATTTTGTTTCCAAATTTTTTGGGAGGATTTTTACTTTTCTAAGACAATCGTTCCCAATTGTTTTCGTTTAAATTTTTTTTTTTTTTTTTTTTTTGTACGAGCAAGTGGAATGTAATCTCGGCTGACGAGAAACTTACTGTCTGACTGTACACTGACGTTGTCTACTGTTGAACGCTCTTTTTGGTACTTTTTAAAAAAATTGTTAAGTCTGTGGTTGACATTTACAAACAGTTTTGTATTATTAATTTACACGAAATATTTGAACATGAAAGGCTGCTCAAAATAATTTTTTTTCATTTGAAAATTTTCTTTGGTGTCCAAACTCAAATAGAAACTTTTCAAGCAGCGAGGGAAAAAAAAATTAACTACAGACAGTCCATTCATATCTCATAACGAGACTGAAACTTTTTTAGCTTTAAGCGAGTCCTTTGCCTAGATTCAAAATTTTAAGCGCGCTTCCATGCTTTTTTTTAAAGTGTCATATCGATTTTTCTATAAGTTAATTAAAAAAAAAAAAAAGGGTCTCGTTCGGTGAATTCGGCTCGTTTCGACAAAATAAGATACGAGCTCGAGCTAACGACCCGCGGATTACGGTGCCCGGAAAACGAAGTATGAGCCGATTGTTTCGAAAATCGCTCCACCATTTTTGTGCATCCCTCTTTTTACTTTCTTTCCATTTCGGTCTTCCTGCTCGAGTTTACGACCGAGTGTGAAGATAATGGTCCGAGGGACGGAGTGATTGATCTGACTCGGTTTTTATTTATAACTTTTTTATTTGATTTTTTTTTACGATGACGAGTATCGCTTCTTATATAAGATGGATAAAGTCTAAAAATAGCGGACTTTATTTTAAATAATTTTTCGATTTATAGGAACCATTGTATTGTGGAAAATAAATATGATTTATTTTACACTTATTTAAAAAAAAATTATGTAAATTGTGGAAATTACTTAAATATTAATGTACTTTTCTAATTTTTCTAATCATTAATTATACAAATTTCCACTTTTATAAAATTTATAAACAAATACTTATATTTTAAATAAACTTTAACCTTATTTTTATGATAGGTATGTACAATATAAATATATAAGGCTTTTTTATAAACAGACGTATTTCCGTCATAACTTTTTATATTTTGTTATAGTAATGAAAATTACTGTTTTTGTCAGTTTCACTGAGGAAACGATTATTTTTAAATTTTATTTACTTATTCAATCTTGAAAATAATAATAATCTAAATATTTTAGATAAAAATAAATGCACTAGTTTTATACAATTTTTTTTTTTTATAAAAATTTAAATTTTGAAAACAATTCGTTTGAAGCATCCACCGATATAATATTTCGGCCCCCCGTATCGAAACAGATTGAACCCGGTCTAAACAATTCGCACTTTCGCGTAAGCCAATCCGTCCGCACAATTCGCGGTCGGGGGAGCCGAAAACCCAAACACATCGGAAGTCTGGTCATCGAGTCGTTTCGATCCGGTGAATCTTTCTCTCTTCCCTTTGAATCGCTACGTCACTTTTCATCCGAGCTCTGTAATCTAAACAAACGACCGTGACAAACCTTTGTCCGACAGCATTGTTTTTTTCTTTTTGTTTTTTTACATTTTGAGGCTTCAAGTTCCATTGATCGGGTGTACCTTTTTCCATGAATTTTAAAAAATAATTATAAAAAACATATAAAAAAATATACTTTTTTTTTAAGCCGGAAAGGTTGCTCGTGTACGTTTACTTTTCCATGGTCGATAAATTTTCATACTTCGACGTTTATTATTTTAACATATTTTGATAAAACTTATAAATACAAATTTTGAAACAGTGTTGTTCATAACGAAGTTTATGATTTTCAGAGAATTTGTTGGAAAGGGCTAAGCTACGTAAAATATACTGGTGTAGTGAATTTTTACGGTCATCAATGTACTCTGCCGATCGGTTCTAAATTTACGTTAGCTAGATTTTTGACGTGTAATCCTTTGGCTAAAAAGGCCATCAAAATCGAATGCCATCATTAATTTTGTCAAACGAATTTATTCACTACAAAATAAATTTAAAAAATAGTATTATTGCTGACGTGAGGACATCAAGAATTAAATAAGAGACTAATTAATAATGAACATTAATTCATTGCTAAATTTTATCTAATTTATTGTATCATACATACAATGAAATTGTAGGTAATTATTATAATATATCATTATGATAATATAATTAAAAAACTATATTGATTATTAAAGTTTAACATAAGATTTTTCAAAGTGTTTCATGATAAATGATATAATTTAAAATTTTTCGGACATAAAATCTTTGAATTAAAAAACTTAATTTTTCTAAAATAACATTTGATACATAATAAAAAATTGAAATCATTAAAAAACTACACTTCCAACAAGTCATCAAGGCAGCATAAAAACCTATTATGGTTAATAAATGTTTTATATTATTAAAAAAAAAAGTCATCAGGCCAGTAGTAACGGTCCCGATCCAGTCAGACGACGGAATTTTCAAAAACTTATGAGTAAGCCTATTTTGAAACTACAATTGCGTCCGCACATCACTCAAAACAAAACAACGCATGCACTTACTCTGAAATTTTTTTCCTCGCATTCCTGGATAAGCCACTCGAGCCTCAAGGAGTAACGAGTTCGCCTGCAGCTCCCGAGGGAAATTGATTCGAGGAGTATGCCAGCCAGCCCGCGCGTCTTGTCCGTCTCGTAGTCGACACCACCCAAAAAGTGTACTTTTCAACGTTACCCTGAAATTTCTCGTAAATTTCACCGAACTCTGTCTAATGAAAAGGGGGAGTAAGATTCCTGGAATTTTTACCCCGGTTTGTTCATTAAACCCGAAGAAAGACCCGGAATTTTCATTGGCTGCTCCCGGAGCAATGCACTTCCGGTTTTCTTATTAAGTTTACTCCGGCTCGAGTTTGGCCGATTGTTTAAAATTTAATAATCCGAGTTTATTTAAAATTTTCAATTGTCAAAATTACCCCTTAGAAAAATTTATAATAAAATTAGTTAATTTAATTTGAACAATTAAAAAAAACAAATGTTGCAATGCAATAAGGTCAGTCTTGACCGGTCAGTGCAATAAGATACGTTAATGAGCTATTAATTTTGTATTTAAAATTACTTTTTTATTTATCTTCGAGTCACTTGAATTAAATTTTTAATGGTTTTAAGATATTTGTTGACTGAGGAATTTTATCTAAATAATTTTCAGCGTTTTAGCTATCTCTCAGTCTTTTATTGTCAAAAAATGATTGAAATTCGTTAAAACAAAATAAATAATCAATTTTTGAATTCCAAAATTGTACTTTATCAGCCTATATGAACCTAATAATATTTTAAACACAATTTTTTAAAAGTTTTGTGAAGAAAACCTTTTTGGGCGATAAATTGTTAAGTTAGAATAATAATTATTCGTATAACTTTACTTATAATAAATAAGTCATTAAGTCATTTTTTTTGCTAAGTAAAAATTTTAAATAATTTCAAAGCATTGAGAGCATTTTCCAGAATTTTCAAATTGATTTTTTTTTCGAGAATAGCCACAGCTAATTAAATTTACAAACCAATGATAAAAAAAATGATTTACCAATTTATTAATTTTGCGTCAAAACTAACGTGATATTTTTTGTGAAAACACAAGTATTATTATCGTCAAAGCTTTTTCAAACATTATTTTATTCAGTGTAAAAAGAATCAAGCACTTTTTAAAAGTCAAAATGACGAGAATCGATCCCTAACCAGAACACAAGCGCGTGTCAAGGCTGCTTAAAAAGTCAAGTAACTCTTCCGAGGTACGATCCGCAGAGTAAAATTAATTAAAGGGTCGCACATTCGAAAGTGGCGGACCGTTATTATACGCGGAACACGTAAATTAAGAGAGGAAACGAGAGGAAATTCGAGAACCCAAAGAAGTCTGATGAAAAAGAGGCCAAACTTTTCTTTTTCTCGTCGAAATCGTGAATAACTTTTTTTTTCTTCTCCTTTTTTATCTTTGGGTCGACTTTTTATTATTAAAAATATACTTTAATACATTTTATATACCTTTTATTTCATATTTTTTATTATTATTGTCAAATTGACAGTTCAAATCTATTTAAAAAAGTCAAATAGTAACTTACGTACAATCAAACTATTTAAATCTATTATTTTTTCATAGGTATAGTTTATGTACAGACAAGAGATAACTATTTCTTAAAAAATTTAATTAGTTTGATAATTTGTTTTTTAAACTCAAACCAGAATCTGCAAAAGTATGTATCGTAGGTAAATACATTTCTGTAAACTACAATAGAATTTTTTAACTTCTGGCTGTTGCTAATATATTATCAAATTTATAAACTTTTTTTCATAGTCTCTGAAAATCAGCTGCCATTGAATAAGGAATATTTGATAATAATTAATTCAAATTAAAACATTGAATCAATTATTTAAATTCAAAATACTTCGAGGCTGCGCTGACTAGGCTTTTCAGCTTCAACAGTATCTGTATTGGAAAAAAAAGTCAAAATCTGTGTCGTCATACTTTATTTTATGAAATTGAAAAAAAAAAGAACCTACCACACAAAGAAGCCACCAAACGCATGTAATAATACACAATCTCCAAGGAACATTAATGAATATAAATAATTGCACTACAGCTAATGCTGCACGAGAGGCGACTGTCGACGGCTGCCTCCAGGACAATGGCGGCGATGAGCCTTGGTTTCATAGTTATGGTGACGCCCTGGACGATACAGGAAGTCGTGGCCGCGTGCACCGGAAGCAAGCCGCCCGCCTTCCTCGACTTCATAGCCACGTGGCTGTCGCTGTCGAACAGCTTCTGGAATCCGTTTCTCTACTGGCTCCTCAACAATCACTTTCGACGTATTTCCCGGGAGCTTCTCTACACGAAGGTATGTATATTATTGAACCATTTTTTTTTTAATTTTGATTAACAGGCAAGGTGACATTACAAAATTGAGTTTAACTTAGTCCTGTTTATCAAAGTCCAGTTTGAAATGGACAGTACGGCGAGAGCTTGATATATTTTTTAGCAAATTTTTAGCAAACAATTGTCATTGTTTTTTAATGATCTCTTTTATGGCCAAATTCTGGCGATTAACCTAGGAGATCTCATAAACAAATAAATTTCATTAAAATTAGGTACAAAGACTGGCATCAAATGATTTTGTTAAAAATTTAAATCAATGAATCTCTTGAAAACACTAAAATTGACTATCGCTTACAATTTTGATTGATAAAATGTTCTTATATTTCCACATTTCTCATCACCTCCACTGTAAAGTCTAACAATGCAAAAGTTCCCATAAAAAAGCCAAAATCGCAACAAAGCACCCAAAGAAAAACACCACGAACAACTGGTGAAACAGTATGTCCTCAACACCGCCAATCATCGTACCCACTTTCCTCGTACTCTTCACCCCCAAAACTCTCATAATCCCCGACTCCAAGACTTTCTGTGTGATCCCGTCGAATTTTTCCGCAAACGGCGACGCTTTTTCATAGGCCAGTGCCGTGTACTGCAGGTGGAACGACGGCCCGGCGATCTTCATCAATCCCGGGTGCTTCTCTATGAAGTACCTGGCCCCGAAGTAAGGAGTTACACAAATGATCGACCTGGTTTTCAGAAGTTTTTCGTAGCACTGGAGAGCGGAGTTTACCTTGATGACGCGGGAGAGAAATTTTTTCACGTCTGGAGTGTCGTACCGATCGGGTTTGAAGCGGGAGTGGATCTCCATTTTGGAGTCCATTAGGTCTTGGAAAGAGTCAAAGTTCTTCTCGTCGTTGAGGATTTTCATGTCTTGGATGGTTGCGAAGAATATGTTGGTGTAGACTATGGACAGGAAAGCCAGGAGAACGAAGATTATTCTCTGGTTGAGCTTTTTGGGTGGAGTGGTTGTTATGCCGATGAAGATTCGAAAAACGTACAGACTATCCCATTTTGGTGATTTGAATCTCAAAATCTTTGAGAAGCATGAGAACAAGAGAATGATTGTTGGGAAGCTGATAATGTAGATCAATATCTGGGGGGAAAAGTTAAACCTGGATTTCTTGAATATCGGCGTTACTGCCACAGCTTTGCTTTCTTCGATGAACCTTGCAACGATAAACCTTCTTCCATAATAGAATGTATCGACCAGGAATCTCTCTGGAGTTATTCCAACATTGTTTTCTTCCAAATTCTTGAACATCCTTTCGTAGGTTTCGTTGCTGCTAACATTGCTTTCTAGAGTAAATCGAGGCTCGAAATTCAACCTTTCCAGGAATATTTTTACAAAAGCGTAGTCGTAACCGTGTATTTTGACAATTTTACTGTCTCTCACTGTGATCATTAAGTACGGTTCTAAGTTGTACGCGGGCATCTTCATGGGATACTTGTTGACGTCATTGACTTTGTCTGGGAATATTTCAGTTGCGTTGGACAAACTTTGCGAATCGTACGTTTCAAAAAATGGATTGTGGTTGATCAAAACTGACGAATTGGGTTTGATTATTTTTAATACAGTGAAGTCTAGAAACTTTTTGATCCAAGCATATTTTAGTAGCATCTTTTCTTTCTCGAATCCAGTACTGCTTGACCAAAGAATCAGCAAACATTTTGGTCTCATCGGTACAGGCGCCACTTGGACGATCTTGTAAATGACACCGTAAACTTCGCTCAAATTTGTACCTTTTTCAATCGAGAAAATGAAAACTACTGATTTTCGAGGATTTTTGAATACTGGCATGCTCAATGATCTATTGCTTTTGGAATTATCCATATTGATGGAGACAGTACAAAATCGATTGATTATTTCTTGAATGAAGAGATTTTCTTGTTTCGTGGTTTTTCTAGTTTGATCAATGAAAATGGTTATTTGGTACGTTTTTAGATTGTCCAATAGTCTTGTAATGATTGTACCAGAGTTTTCTGCGAAACTCTTACACATATACAAATTAAAAGACCAAAGTATAATTTTTGGGAAATTCATTCTTCAAACTATTATTCTTTGATCGGTGAAGAATCACTAAATTACTATAAAAAGTCACGTTTTTTATTGAATTTTAATGTTCATTTCACCGTAAATATGTATATATTTTTTTCTGTAGATTAAAATAATTTTTAAAAGTTTAGTCATTATTTGTACAATGGACTGCTTCAGTAGAGTTTGTCGATATTACTGGCTGAAAACTGAACCATAAATTTAATAAGCCGGCGCGTAGTTAGAAAATTCACAAGTACTAGCTGCTCGCAACAACGAAATTTTCGACGCACTCGATTATTCAATAGATAAACATGAAAGCGGAAAAATTACATGGATAACTCTGAAACTTTTTTACTATTCTTGAAAAAATAACCTAAAATAAGTAGCATAAAATTTTTTATTTTTTTTCCATTAATTTTAAAATTAATTGTAAATATATGTTTACAAAATTGAATGCATCTTCAAAACATTTTTATATAAAAATAATAATTCATTTTTCTGAATTTAAAATAATCATTAAGTTATTTATTTATCAAATAGAAAAAGTTGATGCATAAAAAAAGGTTTCGCACGGATGCGTTTTTTCCCGCTATTTGTCGTTTAGCAAGCGGAAACACTTTAAGTTCATCGATAACAAGATTTTTTCACCGTAAAGCACTTGGCTCGGCTCTTAAGTTCGCTACACCACTCGATTTTTTTACAAAAATTTATTTAAAAATAAAAAATAATAAAAATAAAATGATTTTCTTTTTTATAAAAACAATCAGTAATGAACAATTTTAATTTACCACGATAAAAAATAATTATTTTCTATGAGCTTTGTTCACTGCTTGAAATCTTGAATTACGAGAGGATTAAATGCTTTAATATCTTACCTTGAAGAGGCTTTGTGGAAACTTCGCGGCCTTTCAGACGCTTGTCATAGCCAAGTTTGAATGCCCAGTGGTCGAAACTTATACAGTTTGGAGCCTGATGCTTCCAGATTAAACGATTCAAGATTACATGTTCCCAATTAAATTTCAGATTTTAATTTATTTATATCCTTTGTATTAAATTTTATTCTTCAGCTTGAAAAATCAATTTCGATTTTTAGAATAAAAAAGCAAACTGAATTTTTCGCGTCGTACCCAAGGTCCATTTCTAAAATTTCTTTATCCAGACGCATTTGAGTAGAAAAATCCGTGAAGCTTAGGTACGAGATTTTTTCACCTACAGCTCATTACACTCCATGAATTTTCTGAAAAGCGCCTCGTTACCTCGTAAATCTCTGATCCCGCCCAGTTTACCCTTGCCGGAGAATATAAAAGTTTCCCAGAGAAAAAAAAATGTACTGAAAAATCCATGTTTATTGAATATTATAAGTAACGTAAACAAGTAAAAATGAGAATGAGTTTAAGTAGTTTTTAGGTAGTTATAAGACTACGAATAATTTTGTAAATTAAATTATTAATTAAACGTTTAATGGAAATCAATTAAATAAAATTACTTAATAAATATAAAATTTGAGATTTACTAAAAAACGTTTAGAATTTCAAAAATCATCTGTTAGAGTCTCTGTATTAATTTTTACGAAATTTTGATGAAATGTAATAAAGTTAATCAATATAGTAAAATTATAGTAAAATAAGTCATAAAATTAATATTATTTTTTAGAATTAAAACCTCAATTAAACTGTAAATTTTTATTTTAGCTGCTATGCAGACCGAAGCCTTTGGGACAGAAGCAACACTGCTGCTCCACAAGCACTGGCGGCTTGGACGTTTGCAGTATCGGTGGCTTAGATGTATCAGGTAACCAAATTTAATTACAAAATTAATAAAATAGTAGTTAAATAAAGTTTTTCTACTTTTTTTTTATAATTATTTTCTATGGTCGTGTTGTTAAAATTAATA
Source organism: Encarsia formosa (assembly GCA_038277355.1). Taxonomy (NCBI): domain Eukaryota; kingdom Metazoa; phylum Arthropoda; class Insecta; order Hymenoptera; family Aphelinidae; genus Encarsia; species Encarsia formosa. The sequence continues at coordinate 2,804,001 of CM076185.1, read as the reverse complement.
ATTAAACTTCTCAATTGCGAAAAATTAATTCGTCAATTTGCAATTCGAATTTCATTCATTATGCTCTGAAAATAGTATAATTTGAATACCTCGATGATAATTGACATATTTCTGGGGGTAAATTAACATTTAAAAAATTCCCGAGTATTTCATAAAATAATTCAACGTTTGGTCGATAACAAGTTTCGTTTGCAAAATTTCAAGACGCCCTCTCAAATTAATCCCGATTATCGGTCATTAATTCCAAGCCCATTGGTAAAATGGGTCTGGGTGATTAACGCTTTCTCGACGATTCTTGAGTTCCGTTCCGGGTAACGAGATTAAATGCGGCTCTCTTGGACAACTGGAACGACAAAAAGTTTGAAGCGCCAAGCCTGATTCATTTTTACCGGACTAATTGATTGATCTTATTTTTCCTTCGAAAATAGTTTATGATGTTACGTTTTTATTAGAACTGTTGCCAGCTATTACCACTGATTTTCAGTTCATAAAATGAAAACGTTTAGAAACAAGAAAATAAATTTAGATTCAATAAGAAATATGCAATGCAATTTTTTATAGGTCACTTATAAATTGCAGTATATTTTTCATTTTAAAAACAATTTTTTGAACCAATCTTTGTTTTTCAAATCATGGAATTCCGGAACATAATTGGAATAGATGATTGAAGGTGCGCGCGCATTATGATTGATTTAGTACTAATTTAAACTCGGCTTGTACTAAGTTTTTCTTGATCATATTAATTTTAGTGAGTTGATTTAAAAAATTAGTTTTTAAACTTTTTTTCAAATATTTACTATTACGTGAGTAAGTGGAATATAGAACTTGTGATGCGCGCGCATTACGGCTAATTTGGCGCCAGTTTAAACTTGATTTTGGTTTTTCATAGTCTTCAAAAAGTTTGAGATCTTAAAAATGAAAGCAGAGTCGTCATCTCCCTACTAAACTTTTATCCATATAATTTATCTCTCAAAAAAGCACGGAATGGAACACGGAACGGAGAATCTTGGGTGCGCGCGCATCATGGTAGATTCGGCGCCAAATTCAAATCGAAGAATCGCCTCTTTTTGTTCCTCACTTCCCATTTGACGCTAATTAAAACAAAAAATTTCAGGTCTGGAGCGTTACTCGATGGAGCGGTGCAGCCTGGCGCGGTGCTCGACCCTGTCGCTAGCGACGACCCCCCCGCTGCCCTGGGAGATGACGCCAGGCGGCGTGTTGATCACGTGAGGAAGGGACGCCGCCACGCAGACGGACGAGCTGGGCAACTCGTTCGAGGACGACATCAGTTAGTACAGCGTGGCGGCGTTTACGGCTTGCCCGGGGGAGGAGTTTAACGACGAGAGGGTCGAAGAGGACGAACCCCCGGGTACGATAATAGCGCGCCGCAGCAACAGTAACTGTTTTTTCGCAGCCGAGGATCCCATCATGTCGGCGATCGTCGGTCCACCGGTTAGGAGACGAAGACGCCGACGACAGAGACGCAGACGGAGGGGCGGACCCGAGGCTACCTCCTACAGGGCGATTTGGGTCTCGAGGGACTCCAGGGTCATGATGCTCATGTGGGGCTACGGGGACAGCCTCGCATTTCTGATCGTACGCAACCGCACCTGCTACGCGTGCGTTTTCAGCAGGGGAAGCCACGGACTGGCAGCTACGGTGGAACGCTTGTCTTAAACTACTCGTTGCATGCGCACAACTTAAAAAAAATTTGTTTTTTTTATAAAATTTAGCTGTTTTTTGTATTAGTCAAAAGGGTAAGAGGGAAGATGCAAGGATACTTTGAATTATAATTTCATTTATGTACTTATCAGGATAGTTTCTCAGTCTGAACGAAGAACAAATACATCTTACATTTTTAACAGTCTTGTAATTTTTATCGAATAGGGTAGGTGTACTTAATATGGACACCCCTGGTATTTTGATTAAGTAGGAAATCAACAACGTTTAATTGAGAAGTCCAAAACTTTGTAGATCGTTTAAAAATGAATTCTGCGCTTCTCACATCAAAAAAAGTAGTTTTTGAAACCTTTGTTCTTATATTTTGCCAATAAAATTTAAAGCACAAAATCCTTGCAATTTTCTTTTTACGACAATAATTGATTAAAGCAATTTGTTGTAAATATCATTTTTTTGACACGAACAGAATTTTTTTCAATTTGGTACTGCGAACTGAATTTTACATTGAGCTAACCCATCTGAAAATTACCAGAAATAAAATGGAAAAAGTTTGTCGAAAGCTTTAATTTTACTTATAAGAATTTTAGTATTCGCAGAGAATAATATGACAATCTCAATTCGATGATGAAAAAATGATTTATATGTTAAAAATTAAAAAAATTGATATACTTTTTCACGATACAATTTTTTTTTGTATGTACTTATTACAAATTTAATCTCTAATAAGAAATTTTAACGTCCAAACAACGAACAAAAAAAAAAAAAAATATCTATTAATTTTAGATTTTTAATTACTGGTGATGGTGATTGTATAAATTTTTCCTAATTTTTACGAATACTAATTAAAAAAGATTTTCAGGTCTTTATTTTTTTTGTGGGTGAAAATTTTCAGATGGTTTCTCTTGTGAAAAAAAAGTAAAATGTGCAATTTTGTAACTTTATGTACAGCGTTGGAAACACCAACAAAACTTAAAATTCATATTTCATTTTGCTCGAATTTTCCGCAAAAAAGTTTACAAAACTTGCAAAACTTCATATTACCTACAACTTTTTAATTCGATGTAGAGACAAGTGTGACACTTTGTTTTGTACAATTTTTTAAAGATCAATATTATGAGTTAAAAAAAATATTGATCTACATTATTTATTAAAATCTGAGAATTAAAAAATTAAGGGTTGCATAATATATAAGTAGCTTTTTTGAATTTATATTACATATTATACGCATTCATAATAAATAAATAAAATTTAATTTATTTCATGTATCCTCTAATGTTATGGAATTTTATTAAAGAAAGAAATGTGATGGCGTTTTCTTTTCAGTATTTTATAGTCTATAAGTAAACAATATTTTTAGCAATAATAATACTTTTTTGCAAATAATTTTTTAAGGTACGATTTTTCACATTTAACATATTTATAATTGAATAATATTTTACATTGAAAATAGTATGCTGTGTCTATTTATATAAAAATAATAATAGAAATTTATAATTAAATTTTGTTTACGGTTAAAAGAAAAAAAAATTTTTCATTACGAAAGAGAAAATGAAAAATAGAAAATCAAAAGATTACCGTAATATTGTGATGTACTAATACTTTTAATTATTATTAATTATGCTGCAAAAAAATTAAAAAATATAATATTACGTTTCAAAATAATGACCTTTGTCTTGCCATTACTACCGCAATATTAATAATCAATTTTACTAGAATCATTTGCAGTAAAAATAATTTCTTTTTAAAATATACCTCGATATCTTGTACAAAAAAGCCAGTCGAGGAATTTTTCAATAAAATTCTACTGAAAAAGTGGCAGTAATTTTTTTTTCTTGGAATGAAAAGTTTTAGACGCTCTTATTGCATCAGTAGAATATTCACATGTAAATTGAGTAAATACTTCAACTGGCTTTTTCGAAGTATCGACTTATTCACTAAAAGAAAATTTTTGAGTTTAGCCAGACTCAATTTAGTGTATTCACCAAAATACTATTAATTTAATGTTGAGCATTAAATACTGTTAATCAAAAAAATAGAAAAAAAAATGTTGAATAAGATAGCAGATCGCAATGAAAGCGCAGGACGATGAAATAAAATGCCAAAAAAATTTTCAATAAATTAAGATGATACTCGCCAAGAAAAAGAAATTAGTGAAAGAATAAGTTGCCAAAAACTGTCTGAGCTTAAAAACGTTACATCAAAGCAATATGCGACTGTTTTAAAAATGAATAAGCCATTGCAGTATTGGAACATGACTTTGTTCAATCATGAATCATATTATTATTAAATAATCTTATTATAATAGATAGCCAACGATAAGAAACATGCATGATTCGTTGTTTCAAATTTCTGTTTTCAATATAGTATATATTACAAATTTATACAGTAAATAGTAAAACTTTAAAGAATTTGTTTATAACATAATGTATTGAGTGTACAGTTTATTGTGCGTATAATACTTTGAAATAAAGCAAGATTTTTTTCATATTTAATATAAAATATAATTAAAAATTAATTGTGACAGTCTAATTACAAGTGATCGCTTTCAGTCGAATAATTTGTAAAATTTTTGTTTTTTGTAAAAAATAATACTTCCATTAATTAAAAGTTATTAATCACAGCTTATATTATCAAAGTTGATGGATATGGCAAAGCTCATATCTCGGGTATTAAATGAAAACGCATTAAAGTTTACAATGAAGTCCTATAGTTTAAAAAAAAGTAGTTGAAGTTATCGTCACAGTATTATTAGTTTAAGGAGTTTGCACTTGTAAATAAATATAAGTCCACCAATGCGTCACTGCCCCTTTGATATGACCCGTTCCCTGTAATGACTAAGAACTTATCGACTTTTGGCAAGCCGACGAAAATGCGAAATAATATTACTATTTAAAAAAAATCTAATATTAAAATATTGGATTTAAAATCCAAGCACAAATGCGGTTGAAGATACATTTTTTTGTAACGAAGCGTATTAAAGGATAAATAAACAATTATTATATTAACAAAAAATAGAAGTTTAAACCAACACAATGAAGAGAAGTAAACATAAACTCGCGTTTAGCGATTATTTATAGAGATAAAATTCATAAGTGGAGCACAATTGATTGTATAACGGTAAAAAGAAAAAAAAATATGTAGGTTATGAAGAATAAAAAATAATAATTTTCATTGTTAATGAATTGATTATTAAGTAAGAAATTTTTAGTGATTACCTTGACATTGTAATAATGCCTTACTATAAAAAAAAAAGAAAAAAAAAAAACTTTAAGGGACAAGATAGACAATTTGATTGTGATCACTTAGATATTTATTAGAAGACTAGTGCATCTAAAAAAATTTCAAAGTGGTTAAAAATCAACGCTCGTAGATCGTAAGATTAACAAGTTTGAAAGTCTATCGTAGTCTTGTATAAAAAAAGGCGCTCGCCGAATAATTTTACTTGCAGTTAAAAAACGAAAAAATAAATAATTTTATTGTAAATAAAACTACGTTATGATTATTAATTTATTTAAAAATCATGTTGAAGAATCAATGATGAAGCAATGTTTGTTTGAGAAAAAAAAATTTGTAAACATAAAGGATATGTTTGATGTATGAAGTATTAAATTATCTATTAATTAACATTATTCAAAGTTTTGATTATTTATTTCTCCTTGACATCCTTCCTAAAAATTCGAATTTTTTTACTAAAATCAAAAACGATTACTAGATTTAATTTTTGATTTTTCTGGATAAATATTCAGTTTATTCATGTTTTCAAAGTAGCTTTATTAGCTTTTCATTGAACTTAGAATCTTTAACTCATTGCTAAAATTAGTTAAATTTAACATAACTTCAAAGGAAAAGGGCTTTTTTTTTTAAAGTGCACTTGCAACCAACGACGCGGATCCCTTTACCCACCTCGAGTGCTTGACTTGCACCCTCGAGTTTCAGGCTCTAAACTTCCCGTCATTTTACGTGAAATTTTATTTTACTCAGCGAGTAAATTATTTATTTGTTATTAATTATTTTATTAAAAGATTTTTTCATTTTGCCAAAATTTTTAATAGAAAATTTCTAAATAACACTTTAATTTAGTGATTGTTATATACATGTAGGAATAAATAAAATAAAGTATAAAAAAATCTTGGTTTTGAAAATGATAGTTTCATACTTTTAAAAACAAAAATATCAAAAAATTAAAAAAAATTAATAAATAATATAGTTGAATTTTTCACTTGATTTTTCATACAGTTAAATCACATCATGAATAATTATTAGTTAGTACACTTTGAATGCAATGAAAATAATTTTTCTTTTAATCTGCTCAATAATCATTCAATATTAAAATTGTTGAAACATTTTTATTACGTAATAAATATTATAAATACATTTTTTCAAATTAAAAGAAAAAAAAAATAGAATATATAAAAAGATTGGGTGAATTTAGAAAAATAGATAAATAATTTAGCTGGACACGTAGTCAATATGATATAAACACAAAATTAAAGTAAAATTAATAAAATAAACATACCAATTTTCTCATCTCGCAAGTAAATACGTAATACTCATACAAAATAAAAATTATTCACGTAGGAAACATACTCTGAAATCTAAGTCGTCACTTTTCTGCCACGAACGAAGCAAGCTGCGGTGTCCGAGTGGTTAAGGAGTCAGACTCGAAATCTGATGGGCTATGCCCGCACAGGTTCGAATCCTGTCCGCAGCGAAATTTTTTTTTTTTTTTTTTTTTTTTTTCCTTTGATTTGTTTTCATGTTTTTGTCTAATTAGCTTTCAATATTATTTGTTTAAATCGTTTAAATAAAGTTTTTGTTTAATTTTTATAAAATGAAATTTTTTGATTTTTTGTTAATGAAGTCGTATACAATGTCAAAAAAATAATGATTACTGCAATAAAAAATTAAAAACATCAATTATAATATTATTATTATTATATTAGTTTAATTCATTCAATTTTTAATCTAAATAAAAATTAGAAAACAAGTACTAAAATCTTCAGAATTGATATGCTTGAATACTTCATGTTTGATCAATTTTTTTATCCAAGGGATTTTCAAATTAAATTTGTAACTTTTATTTTTTATTAGTTTTTTATTAAATTTTTTCATTTATTTTTAGGGCAGCAAAAATCAAGGTTTATTTTACAACAAAATGCAAACACTATTATGTTTTATAGGTGGTGGTTCTTGGAACTACCATAATTTTATTACCTTGATTGGATAGAGCAAGAGTCGACTTCCTACCTTACCGACCGTTCAAAAAATTGAATTTTTTAAATTTATAAATTATATATATATATATTTTAAGCATTAAAGAATAAATTGTGGAGTTTTTTTTCAATCGTTTTGATTTTACTTTTATCAATCCAATTTTTAAGGGGTGATTAAATTGATACTTCAGTACTAAACATTTTGTAGAATAATAAGTAAGATGAATAAAACGAGTTTTAAGAAAAATAATCATTTTTTTTTTTTTTAATTTTATACAATATTAAAAACTTAGAAATAATTATCAATTATATAATTGAATTAAATTCAATAATCAAAATTATTTACAACTCTATAGCTAATTATATAGTGATGAAGATGAATTAAAATTTTTGAGAGGTAGTTTGATACTTCTTTTGCCAATTTTACTCCAAAATATTATATTGAATAGTCAAACATTTATTACAATCATTTAAATTTATTCTGTGAGAAACATTAAAAAAAGGCGACGATTCCACCCAATTAAACGGTCACTATATCATAAAAAAATTGTTTATTTTCTCTTTGAAACTATTATCTACATTTTTGGCACTATTCCTCGAAACCAAATCCTACGTAAAAAATTCTTTCCCCAACGTAAAAAAACTCACAAAAAAAAATTCGCTAACCACGGTCTTCAAAAAATCGCTTCGAAAAATTAAAAACCCATCACTTCAAACTTTCAAGCCCCGTAATCATTTTCCAACGACCGCTCTCGTCTCCCTCCTCAAAAAAAAGGACTCAAAAACAAACTCAACGGGTGTCCTCCTCCCATTACCCGAATGCGAACTGTCGCACGTCGGGGCGGGGGCCCAACGTCTCAGATTTTGAACTCCAGATAGCACATAATAACCCCCCCGGCTGCCATTATACAAACGACCTTTTTGGAAAATTTCTCTCGCGTATAATACCTGCCACATCTCAAAAAGAAAAAAAAAAAAAAAAAAAAAGGTTCCCATCGGCACCTTGCTCTCTACCTTTTATTCGTCCCCTCTCGTTCTTGTTTGTCTAGCTCTCGAGAGCAGTCCAGGGGTTGCAGCGCAGGCAGGCAGGTGCAGCTAGTCTGTCGAAGATGCTTCGCGGCTTATCGTCTCTCCTCGAAACGGCGCTTCTGATACTCCTCGTCTCCTCGGTCGAGGGCAGACTTTGCCGGGGTACCGACGACCAGTCCCGCTACACCGGGGACGTGGCCAGGAACCCGGAGCGATTCGCTGAGCTACGCCGTAGGTACGAAAACTGCACCCTGGTCGAGGGCAACCTGGAGATCGTCTGGTACCCGGAGCGCCCCTACGACTTCGGCTTCCTGGCCGACATCCGGGAGATAACGGGCTACCTCCTCGTCAAGCAGGTTAACGCTCACGAGATCGCCCTGCCCAAACTCCGGCTAATCCGGGCCAGGAGGGCCTTCCTCGACGAGTACGGGTTGTTCGTGTCCAAAACCAAGGTCAGGAGACTGGAGCTAGGGGAACTCAGGGACGTCGTCAACGGGAGCGTGGGCCTCCACGACAACCCCTACCTGTGCAACGCGGGCAGCGTCGAGTGGAACGAGCTCGTATCCAGCAGCCTCCACGGCTTCTACCAGGAGAAGGGCTTGGCCAGCCGGAGCTGCCTCGAGTGCGACGACGCCTGCGACCGCGGTTGCTGGACCCCGGGCCCCGAGGGCTGCCAGAGGTTCTCCAGGGTCGTGTGCTCCGGACAGTGCTGGCATGGCAGGTGCTTCGGACCCAACCCCAAGGACTGCTGCCACCCCTGGTGCGCCGCAGGGTGCACCGGGCCCTCGGCTTCGGAGTGCATGGAGTGCAAGTACTACCGGGACGGACGGGACTGCGTTATGGAGTGTCCGATGTTCGAAAAGTGAGTTCACGAATGAGATTTATAGATTTTTTTGAATTTTGAATCTGTGAATTTTTCTTTTTGATAAAAAAATAATTATTATTACAAATTATATATATATTAAGACTGTCGATAAATAGATAATGTTTACCTAAATTACAAATATTGACTAAAAAGAATAAATAAAAGAAAAAAAAAGATTTTACCGTATTTAAAATATGAATGGACCAATATTTTGAACGTAAATTTTAACGTTAAATTCGCCCTGAAGATAACATTTCAAACAGCCGATAACGTATTGTTTATACAATTTGGTGTAAACGAAACGTATTATTTTTTGTCCAAGCTAAAGATAAGGTACAAGTTGTAAAGATTTTAAAGTTTTTATACGTGAATGAAAAGATTAAAAAGTAATATTAATTTTATACTGTTTTACGGTTAAAAAAAAAAGTATCTTTTTATAATAAAATAATGATAAAATAATTTTTTAACATAAAATTGTGATTCTCACAGCTGTTTATCAAACAACTCCTGAAACTATGCTGAAAAGTGTAATTTCAAAAAATTGTTTTGATTTGCAATTTTCTCCTCGAAATAAAAAAAGTAATCGAAATTCAGAATTTTTCTTAGAAGAAAAATTCTAAAATTTTGTTTGTTAATGTTTTGATTTTTTAAATTTGTGAAACCAATTTTATGTAATGGAATGGGTTCAAAAGAAATTTTTTTTTTTGCAGCACCAAAGAGAAACGCCATGTAAATCGATCAGTTTAATAGAATAATATCTTACATAACATATCTGCAACTTTACGCTTCGGTTTAGCACAAAAAAAATTATTTAAAAACCATTCCGGTTTGTAAATTATTTGTAAACCACAAACCTGAGAAAGCATTAAAAAAACGTAAAAACAGTGTACGTAAAAAAAAATTTCATCTTTTAAGCTGATTACTACTCTGAGCCCCCCCTGTTGAGCGAAAAAAAGTCGTTTTTAGCAAAGTATCATGCGTAAAATTCATTTTTTAGAACCTCAAGTAGCCGATTTCCAAATAGAAAAAAAAAATTAATTAAATTGAGAAAATAGTTTAGTTTTAATCGGTTTCAAACCACAATTTTTACTTTTTGCTCAGTACTACAATAAAATCGTTAGACTGAGAACAACAAAATTTTTAATCATCAATAAGGATGCGTAAAATTTTTTTCATATTACTCTATCCTAAAAACCAGATAATCAATCGTAACTTTTCAGTCCTTCAAATAAACCCTGGTATGATAATGCTGCGCCCCTGCTATAATATACAATTTCTACCCTTGTTCCGAAAAATACCACAGTTATTCCTGTTCCAGGCTAAACCGAAAAACCGGGATCCTGGAGTCGACCCGGAAGTACATTTTTGGTTCGGAATGCGTGTCCGAGTGTCCCCAGGGCACTTTCGCCAACGAAGGCACCTGCGTGGAGTCCTGCCCTGCCCACAAGAAGGCCGAGCACGGGGAGTGCGTCGAGTGCTTCGGTGGCGAGTGCCCGAAGACGTGCAAGGGCGACTGGGTCGTCCACTCGGGCAACGTGGACACCTTCGCCGGGTGCACTAGGATAGACGGGTACATAAACATCTGGGACGTTACCTTCCACGGCTTCCAGGACAGGAACTTCAAGCCCATGCACCCCAGAAAGCTCGAGGTTTTCCGTACCGTCAGGGAGATCACGGGGTTCTTCCACGTGAGGGCCTCGCACCAGGAGTTCAGGAACCTGGAGTACTTCGGCAACCTCGAGGTCGTGGGGGGTCTGACGATTTTTCAGACCTCGCTCGTTTCACTGGGACTCAATTCGCTCAGGAAGGTCAACGCTGACAGTATCAAGATTATGGAGAACAAGAATCTTTGCTACGCCGACACCATCGACTGGAACAGAATCAAGAGTTCCTGGGACACTGAGTTCCTGCTGCTTTACAACAAGGAAAAGTCTGACTGCGGTGAGTTTACTCGTGAGAAAAATAATTTTTTTTTTTAATTTCGAATCTTTAAGTTTAATCTTAAAAAATATATCTTTTTTTCCTATTTTCATTAGTCGCAGAAGGTTTGGTTTGTCACGAGCAGTGCAGCCGGGATGGCTGCTGGGGTCCGGGCTCGAACCAATGTTTGTCCTGCAGAAACTTAGTTCAAGACAACGAGTGCGTGGAAAAATGTGGACCTGGGTAAGCCTACTTTTTTTTTTAATGTTGGCGGCTTTTATTATCCTTTTTTGATATTTCAAAAATCACAAAAGTTGGTAGTAAACAATGTCAAAAATTTAAGATTTTTAATTAGAATTTTTTTAAATTGCAGAACGTACGAGGACGAAAAATCTTGTAAGACATGTCCCCAAGAGTGCGGAGGCGGCTGCACGGGTCCAGAACCACCACAGTGCACACTGCGATCGGTTTCCTTGTTATAAAGCTAATTGTGTTTATTTTTATAGAGATAAGAAACGTTTAAGCTTGTTGTTTTGTATAGATTTATAAATAACGTTTATGCGATTTGAATTTATGAATATATCATGTAAGGTATCACTGTTTTTGCACAATTTTTTAATAAAATTGTATCACGTACTTTTAAGAAAATAAATTATTTTAATTTTTTTAATAACATTGTTTATTTTGAAAAATCCTATCGCTTCTTATTTATTGATAATTTAAAAACATTTTACTAAAAAAGTATTTTTTTATTTTAGGTTTTAATTATTAAGAGAGATTATAATTATAAAGAGATTCTTAAAGTGCGTACATTTGAATAATCGAACGTTAAACTCTATTTCTTTTGAAACGCGTACTGCATGGTATTGGTACCGTATTATTTATCTTGCTGTTTTTGATTATTATAGTTATTGGGATATTAGTACGTTAAAAAATTAGTTTAATGTGTTACACATATGTCCGCAGCGCTTCTAATTAATTACCAAAATACACGATAATCGTCATTCCCGAAATTTCTAAAAATTCGAACGTTAAATTCGATTACTTTGAAACGTCCTTTTGCGCGCGCATCCACGGACAGTTGTATATAGATAGCAGACGACGCGCATCGACCGCTCCTTGTTCCTTTGGCGGTTCGTCGATATAACGACGATACTTCCCAAACGGACCAATCCCGAGCTGGCGCCAGAGGCCGAGAGTGGAATGACTCATTAGCCCGAGAGGGAGGAGTCCGTGCTGCTGCGCTTCATCGTCGCGACTCGCGGGGAGAGAAATTGAGAGGAAACTGCTTCACGACGCTTGGACGCTTTGGTTTGCTTCGGTTTAGCTGGCCGTTACACTTTATCATCACCTCCAGCTTCCTCTCTCCCACCCACTATTCGAGGTACGGATAATCTGGCTGGGCGTTTTTTTCGAGGTGAGTGCACCTGACTATTTGTTGACTACTCAAGTATTTACAACAACCCGAGGTTCCGTGAAGTTTGAGTTGAGTTTTTTCTGCAATTACACAGTGAAAAATATTTTTTTTCTGCCAACGGGGGAGTAATTTTGTCTGATTGGTGCTAATTTTGCAGAATGACTGTCTACTTTTCCTTCAGCTTGAAAAAATTAAATTCTAAAAACTTAACTCTTGATTAAGATTTTGATAAACAGTGAAAATAACAACATTTAATGGTTTGAAAATTTCAGTGAAAACTTGGAACATAATTTTACACTTTTTTACACTTGAAAAAAATACATATTTTCAATTCATAGGTAGTCAACAAAAATAATTAAAAAAAATGTTTTATAACTGATTACAAGAATTTATTTAGTTTGCAAACATGTATTTGTATTAAAATATCTATTTTAAAGTTGATCATTCTTTTCAGGTTCATTGTTGTGATTCAAGTGGTTGGAACTATATCTACAAAATCAATGTGGGTAACATTGACCGAGATAGCTTCATCATTGATTTTTCTAAAAAAGCAGAGTTCAGCAATGGCAAGCTCTCTGCCGGTATCACTTTGGTAGAACAACTGAGGTGGTAAACAACAACTTAAAAAATATAATCCACAAATTCTTCCTGCCATTGTTTTTACTGCATTTATTTTTGGAAATAAAATTTTAAAACAGACTAGTGAAAAAATGAAGAATGCAGAATTTTAAAACAGTTTGAAATACTTTTTTTGAGTATCTCAACTTACCAGTATTACCCTAGAGAAATTAAGATTTTTTAAACTAAAACCTTTGAAACTTTGCATTCAGAGGTTAACATTAGTATTGTAACAGTGTTTTTGCCTTGTTGTTCTAAAAAATATAAATCAAAATGTCAGTCAGTGCAAGCATTGAGAATCTTCCTAATGCACAAATGGGCAGTAGCGACACAAACATGTGTCTGGAGTTAGCTTTGGAGGGCGAACGCCTTTGCAAGGCAGGTGACTGTAGAGCCGGAGTGGCTTTCTTTCAAGCAGCCATCCAGGCTGGAACAGATGACTTGAGAACTTTAAGTGCCATTTATAGCCAACTAGGCAATGCCTACTTCTACCTTGGAGATTACGTAATGGCCATGCAGTACCACAAGCACGACCTGACCCTGGCTAGATCAATGGCGGACAAGCTTGGTGAGGCAAAGTCCAGCGGAAACTTGGGTAACACTCTCAAGGTCATGGGTAAATTCGACGAGGCCATGATCTGCTGCAAACGTCACCTTGAAATATCAAGAGAAATTGGGGACAAGCTGAGCGAAGGCAGGGCTCTGTATAACCTGGGAAACGTTTACCACGCTAAAGGCAAGCAGAACAGCAAAATTGGCCACCAAAGCCCGGGGGAGTACTCTGAGGAAGTCAAAGAGTGCCTGCAGCAGGCCGTTAACTACTACCAGGAAAACTTGGAGCTTATGAAGGAACTGAGCGACTCGGCCGCTCAGGGCAGAGCCTGCGGCAACCTGGGCAACACCTACTATCTACTGGGCGACTTCCAAAAGGCTATATTCTACCACAACGAGAGACTCAAGATAGCCCGAGAGTTCGGCGAGAAGGCCGCGGAGCGCCGTGCTAACAGCAACCTGGGCAACTCGCACATCTTCCTGGGAGAATTCGAAAAGGCAGCCCAACACTACAGGCGCACCCTGGTGCTAGCCCAGGAACTCGGTGACCAAGCTTTTGAGGCCCAGGCATGCTACTCCCTGGGTAACACTTACACCCTCCTCAGAGACTACCCGGCCGCCATAGAGTACCATTTGAGGCATCTCCTCATAGCTCAGCAGCTTAAGGACAGGGTTGGCGAGGGTCGAGCCTGCTGGTCTCTGGGCAACGCCTACTCTGCCATGGGCAACCACGAGCAAGCTCTCTACTACGCGAAGATGCACCTACAGATTTCTCGGGAACTCGGGGACACCATGGGCCAAGCCACTGCCCAGATGAACGTCTTAGATCTGCAGAAGGTTCTGGGCATCGAGAAAACCGAAGAGGACAAGAAGAATCTCCTTAACCCAGCCTCGGTGAATATAGTCGCATCATCGCCCGGGCGGTACAGACTCAGAAGGAAGAGCATGGACAACCTGGACCTGATCAAGCTCACCCCCGACGCCAAAGCCAAAGAGAACGAGGAGCCCAGGGCAGGTGTGGCTGGTTCCCAGCAGAATCCCGCCGACGAGGACGAGGAGAACTTCTTCGACCTTCTTTCGCGCTTCCAGTCCGGTCGTATGGATGACCAGAGATGTGTACTGCGGGCAAATCAAAAGAAAAACGGAAACCCACATGGAAATTCACATGGGAACCCACATGGTAATCCACATGGTAACCCACATGGCAACCCTCATGGAAATCCTCATGGCAATCCGCATGGAAATCCTCATGGTAATCCGCATGGTAATCCACATGGTAATCCACGTAGTAATCCTCATGGAAACCCTCATGGAAACCCTCATGGAAACCCACATGGCAACCCACACGGAAACCCACATTCGAATCCAAACCCTATGAAGGAGAAGGACGAGGAGGAACTACTCCAGCTGATATCCGGGATGCAGAGCAAGCGAATGGACGAGCAGCGAGTCAGTCTGCCTTACCTGCCCGGACTGAACACCAACAAGAACAAGGCCGCCGCGGCCGGGGCTTCAAGCAGTAGCAGCTCGAACCAGATAGACGACGACTCGTTCTTAGAGATGCTCGCGCGGTGCCAAAGCTCTAGACTGGAGGATCAGCGCAGCCCACTGCCCAACTGCCCGGTGCTGAAGGACGTCGACGAACAAGAGTCGCAGAGCAACGACGACGCCTCCTCGAGCGCGACCGTGCCCGAGGAAGATCTGTTTGCTTTGATACAGAGGCTCCAGGCTGGACGCATGGAGGATCAACGCGCCAAAGGACCCAAGGGTTAAGATGACGAGGTTCAGTTTTATGAGTAGGGTTGAAAGGGCATGCGGGTCGCACCTCACATTCAAGCTTTAATTAACTCTATCATTATCAGTAACTTAAAAATGAAAACTAATTTTTTTAGTTTAATTCAAAGTCAAATTAATTAAATTTGATTTTTTTTTCTTTTTAAAGCCATTTTTGATCATTATTAACTATTATTCATTTAGAAATTAGATAACATTATTACATATATTTTTATTCAAATTTAAAAAAAAAATTTTTATAATTATTGCTTTTACGATTAGAAATGGAGACTTAAAGGTTTGATATGAAACTAAAATTTATAAGAGATTATTTTATGAAAATAGAAAAATTTTAATACTTAATTTTGCAATTCTAACAATACGTGTAAGAATCAGACCTGTAAGCTACAAGTGTGCCTTTTCAACTGGCCGAGTGTACATATTTAGTGTATATATAGTTTAAAATTATTTTTTTTTTTTTTAATATTTTTTTGAAGAACGTTACCCGATAATTATTTTATGATTACCTTCAGTATGTGAGTGTAGGAACCGAGCGTAAAAAGTTTTTTATATTATACTTACAATGAGTTTTTATTTCCTTCGTTTTTTATGATTTACACAATTCCGTAAAAAAACCTAATAATAATCAAATATTAACTATAAACCGAAAAAAAAGAATTGTAATCTCTTTCAAATGAACTTCCAATATTAGCATTTCTAATTAAAAATAAGTATTTACGACTGCTCAAATTAATCTAGATATATATAATAGGTTCATTAAAACGACTGACTTGAGTACTAGTAGAAGTAACCGTTAAAATTGATATAATGTGATACTAAGGCTATTAGTAATGAATTTTATTGAGCTAATATCCATACAAAGTCTAGGATTCCTCGAGTTTTTTGAGATTTTTAGTAAACAATAGTTTTTAAATGTGCTCTGTCTATGCTTATTTTTTTTTAACATTTACCGTACACGGCATTTCGAGATTTTTATTGCATTAAATCCCTGTGACCGTGGTACGTAAAATTTTACAACATTAAACATAAAAAATATTTTATATAAATGTATGGATTACTATTAACTCTGGCGATATAAAAACTTTTAAATGAAAAAACAATCTGTCAACCGAATCATATGTCGTAAATTAAGTACACTCACAGACTAATTACTAATAACAAGTAAAAAAGTAGTAGATACATGTATTAGAAATTTATAATCAAAGAGAAATTCAAGTTGCACAACAAACCATTTTTAAAAAAGTACTGCAAGACAATTTTAAGAGTCGTAGATTCTTCTGAACAGGTGCTTTATTTTAACAAAGAAAATTTAAAAAATTAACTCTAAAACCAGTTTGTTTGAAGCAACTGTTAAAAATCGCGCAAATGAAATGTAAATAATACGCGTAAAACATGTATATATAATAGCGACTTGCAAAGATAAAAATGTAATCTTGGTATCTCATATAGGAGACTTTTAAAAAAATAAAACATAAATAAAAAAATATTTAATAAAGCCACTTGCTGCATGTTAAACGTGTTACTTTTTGCAAAATTCGCTCGGACGTCGTGTCGTCGGCACGACCGGAGGCGTGCAAAGTTTTATCTGGCCTATACGTTTTAGATCTTAATACATAAATAAAAACCGATGAAAAAAATTAAAACATAAGTAGCGCGGTTACTCTTCGGCAATAAATCTCTCGCGTAGGGAATACAAAAAATTTTCTGAAAATTTTATTTATAAAAAGTGTATGGTCAAAAGTAGGTAATAATCTGAGAAACACATTTCTTAAATTATTGTATTTTAAATTCCAATCAAAACGCTAGACGTGTGACTTTAGTTTAACGAGGTCACGTGACTTAAAATTAAGATTTTTTTTTTTTTTTAAGTATACAGCTACAACTTAACTAAAAAAAATTTTACTTCTGAATTTAATAAATTTCAAAATGTATACTAATGATTGACCTTACACTTTTGATATAGATTAAAAAAAAATAATAATCGTGTTTTTCACTAAAGAAAATAACGGAAGTCTAACAGTGTATTTACGCTGACCTCAGCTGCATTTATTGAATCTTTGCTGTAGGAATTGTAGAAAGTACTGCGAGGTTGTCGCCTCGAGAAAAAGTCAATTCGGAGGTAGAACTTATATGTATAAGTGCATGTGTCCTAATTGTACTAAAAAAAGGTAAAAATCCTCGAAATGTTTATTACAATAATTTTTTTTTTCACTTGAAAAGACAAAAGTGTAATTTTTACAAGAAAAAAATCAAAAAAGATGATGAGTTGGAAATGAAAGTAATTGATAGTGTATGATAAATTATTCAATGAAAATTTATTGCCTACGATCTAATTAAAAAAAAAAAAAAAATTGAATATTTAATTTTAAATTTACGATATCACATGTAAGAATTGCGAAAACTGGCTATAATGAGAAACGTTAATTTCGCAGGATTTTTATTATATTTTTTTTCTACGTATATATGTCTAAAAATAGTAATAAATGTAAAAAATATATACTACGTGAAAAAAGCCAACTTAACTTAGAATTATAAAGGTAAATTTTTATATAAAAAAAAAAAACATATATTCTTCCATATTAATTTGTTGTTTATGTATGTACTCATTGTTCGACGCTAATTGCGTGCAAAGTGTATTAGAAACACTTGGCTCTGCCGAGTGCAATAACTACAATGTATTTCTACAGAGAAAGATAAAAATCAGTTTATTAAGATTAAAACTTTCTTTTGAAGTCAATTACAAATTTTATTATTTATTCACTCATATGCCAAAACCAACTGGTTGCGTTCAAAAAAGCAGTTCATTATGTTTCTTGCACTTTCATTGTCGTTCTGGCCAACTTAAAAAAAAATCAAAACAATTACATTAAATCTTTAAAACGAAATGTTTTTAGCATCCAACCTACCTCTTGTTTTGCAAGTTTCGGAAACTTGCTCTTTGATATTTGGCACATCCGAAGGAACTTCGTATTCCATTATGTTTTGATTAACAGATCCGTCGGGGTTCATCTATTTGAAATAAAAATCATTCATAGTTTTACTTATTAGGCACGACCGTCTGTTCAGGGCTCGGAAGAGCCTATATTTTCACCTTGTAACTTTTTATGAAACGAAAGTACAAGCCTCAAAAATAATTTTCATCACGAGAAAAAGTTTTTACCATCACAATCAAAAGTGTATGTAATACAATGCATAATAAAATTTGTTCCATGAATATCTCGACATACAATAAAATTACGTCTAATACATACCACTTTAAACTTTTGAAGCATACACTTTGCAAACTCGCTCATTTTCTGGTTGTCTGGAATAAATTTATTCTTTCTCGCCAGCTCGACGTCATCTGCGTTTTAACAAAAATTTTTTGACTTTAAGTTTAAAAAGTTAACTTGTTTGGTAATCGGAAAAAAAGATCTTACTTTTGGAGGCGCCACTTTTACTGGCACAATCATTTTCTAGACCGTGCAGGTAGTCAACAATGGTTGTCGAGAACATACCCTATTGTATAATAACAATAATAATTCTCTAACAATATACATTTTATTTATTTATTTTGAATATTTTTACTTACTAAAACTGCCGGTACGAAAAATCCAGCAATGATAATGAAATGAAGATTCATTTTTCTAAATAGTTGCAAAAACAAGAATCACGCCTCTAGCCAAATGAATTTCCGTGACTGCGGCAGCGAGAACTCGTCACTCTTATATATTCTGCCAGTTTAAATCGGAAAAACTTTGTCAGCTATTTTATAATTATAATTGCTTCTCGAATTATGCAATTAACAAGCCAGTGTGGTACTTATCTGTATGCACTTTAGTTTCCATGAAATGTGAATAGCTTAAATGAAACTTGAATTTTATTTATTTTTTTTTTTAAACATCATGCTTCAAAAAAGAATTTGAAAAATAATAATGTTGAATAAATTATCTCTGATTGGAAAAACCGTAAATATTTAAAAAATAATGAAATGTTTCGATTGTACGGCTTTAAGATAAAGACTAATGATATCTGAACAGCTTAGGACACAAAGATAAAAAGAGTTTTAGATCTACAAAATTACCATATACATATATAACATGTAATTTTTAAAATCAGTATTATCTAAATTGTTTAATTATTACTATATTTTTAGTTTAAGAAACCCCTAAAGAAACTTTTGGAAACTGTGGAACGCCGATCTTGCCATGTTTCGAAAAAAACGGTTTTTTAGCATTTTTTTGGAAAACTCCTGCTCGGAGCTAATAGCACTTGGGGAAATCAGCAACCCTGCATTTTTTTTTTTTTTTTTTTTTTTTTTTTTTAATGAAATTTAAGGGAAAAATATTTTTAAGCCTTACTTTGAAAAAATCGACCATGAAAAATTGAGATTTTCAAAAGCACTTTTTTGGGTTTTCATACACTTTTAAAAATCTGAATCAAAACAATCACGTTAAATCTTCAAAACAAAATGTTTTCAGCCTCTTGTTTTGCAAGTCTCGGAAAGTTAAAAAAAAATTTTCAACTCGAAAAAAAAGTAAAGATTATGCATCGTGCTATAGTAACAGACAACGTTAATTAATCATTATTAATCAACGCATCTGATACGATGTCTCCGATCCAACCGATGAGATGTAAAATTTTTTTCGTAAATTTGGCGCGTAATTCATGTACTTTTCTTGTTTTCCGACGGTCTTCCTGAGTGCGCGCTTGCGCGATGCGGTTCGCATTACCGTCAGCAGCTCGCTCGCGGGAGCGCTTCAAAATTTTGGTCATATGTGCTTTCAGCTTTGTTCTTCAGTGCAAAATGAGTACCAAAAAAAAAGTAAACCCGAGCCATTCCAAATTCCTCCTCAGAATAAAAAGTTAAAAAGACTGTGATTCGGAGGCTGCTCCCAGGCAAAACAGCTGATGTAAAAGATCAAGCTGACGGTCGGGATGGAGCTCCTTTTGACGTCGGCCGGCTCGTATTCCAATCCGAGCCGGCGACCCTCGCTTCGAAAAGTTTAAGAAAAAACCTTAAGATATACAACAGCTGGAGTTCCAGCCGGATTTCCTCAGGATTTTGCAACACGAACAGAAAGAAGAAGGTCAAAAAAAGATGAGCTCAGTTTCGACCAAGCGATCGCGGGTTCGATTCCCACTCGAGGAAATAAATCTTTCATTAAACTGGGGCCAAAAGGTCTTGATTTTAAACATTAATTATTCAATAAATAAATACAATTTTCATATAAAAAAAAATTTATTCAAGTTCCTGAGAACCTAGAATTTAAGTATGTAAAAAAAGTTTTACTCTGACATGCTTTGTTTTTTCAATAAAATTCAAAATACTGAAAAGTAGCAATTTTAGTGTTCAAAACGAATTTTATAGAAAATTTTGGCTTAACTTTGAGAGATCTTGATTACAGCTTTTAATGCTTTAATTAAAAAACATTTTTTTTAAAGATCGTCAAATTTTTTATCAACATAATATGAGGTTGAAAAAAAAAGGTTGGCCTAAGTACTCTCAGATATGCTTGTTTAAAATTTGTGATCTAATTATTGTATGAACGGCAACCACGTTAATGGCTCCGGATGCACCTGGAGATCATCTTTGACTCTTGAGGACACAGTCTTTACCTCGACGCAAGGCTACTCTTCCATAATTTAACCAATCAGGCTCTCGGACACCGAAGTATGTACCCTACGGGAAGGATATGACTTAAATTTTTAGTTTTACTTCCACATTCCTAATAATTTATTACTTTATTATCACACTGAAGTTTTGATAATTCATAATAAATTCAATATAAACAAAGAAACAATGTGAATTTGAAACAGAAGTACATAATTAAAATAATAATTTATTCAATGACAGCTGCCTCGTTCGATTGAAAACCCATGAGATTAATTTCGAATTAATTTTTTGAATGCTTGAAAAGCCGAACACGGTTCATAACAATCACCATTTTTTCTCCCTAAAGAGAGAATCGCGGATAATATTTTTATTATTTATAGTTATTACACATACACGCACGAATTCATACATTTTTTTAGCAGTAACTATGCGCTCAACATTTTCGTAAAAACAAAACTTCTTTCGCTAAAGACAAAATTTTTTGTTCACTCTCAAGGTTTATCTCTTAATCTTTATTCCTTTCCGATAAGTTTGTTTTCAGCTCTACAAAACATGGTTTTTATCTATCGAGTGAATTTCAATAGCTTTTTTTTTTTTTTTTTTCTTACGCGCAGCAGCACTCGACGCTTACGACTAATTTTTTATTTATTATTATTTTAGAAAAATCCAGAGTCACCCGCGGTACGAAATCTCCTCGCGACATTTACAGATACTTCTCTTCGAAAAAAAAAAAAAACCCGCAAATTCAGCTCCTATGTATATTTAATGTCTTTCCGGTGTACTCGCAGGAAAATTAATCGATTCGAGTGAGCGCTGAGCACGGCAAGTATTTTTATTATTTTTTTTTTCCGTTTATTCATTCAAGTTCGAAATACTTAATTTTTCTATTATTAGATTTAGTGGTTTTGACGGATAATACACACCTACAGGATGAATCACTCGCTTGTGAGATAATATCGTTCGGTAAAAGAAGTCACTCCGCCCGAGTTTGACGATTGAAGTAAAAGTGGACGTTTAAAAAGCTCATTTTAATTATTCATTTAAAGGAAATTTTTGGTCACTATAAATAAAATGATGATAAATAAATAAAAACTCAACTAAACTCAAAAAGAAATCGTTTTGTTATGATTGACTGCAGAGCTTATTCTAAGGGAGACTTTGTAAATACGCAAACTTGGTGTGTAAAAAAAAAAAGGTCATTTAATAATTAAAAGCTAAAAAAAGCTCATCAGGTTTTTAATTATTCAATACAAGGTAAATGACTGGGATTATTGGGCACTCTTCAAAGAAGAACATCGGTTTACGCTCGATTATTACACTAATACTGCATGAAAATCGATAATTTTTTCATAGGATGTTAAAAAATGAGTCAGTCCACGAGTTTGGCACCCACCCAAAAAAAAATTTTCAAAAATGTCCCTTAGAATGGCACCCCTAAATTTCACGTTTTACGCATATTTTTCGCATTAAACTCACCAACCTTGATTGAAAATTGATCAAAATCACTTATTCACCGCTAGAGATGGTTTAAATCATTGGATTTCAGGTTCTCCACAACAGAAGATCATGAACGAAAAATTCAACTGAGGTCATCTTCGCCGACCGTCGAGTGGTTTTTTTGTAAAAACTAGGTTAACTTTGAAAGCTCAGATTTAAATTTTCTGCATGTTTCAACTTTATCATTAATTTAATTAAAAAGTAAATCAAACCTACAGGAGAGGTTGAAGTTTGTGGACCACCGATCTTGTCAAATCTGTGGGGATCGTTTTCCACTGCCAAATGATGAACGGAGCCACCAATAATTGTTGCCAATCGGGCTTCTTAAAGCCAAAATGGCATTTTTAAGCCTTTTTTTGGAAAAAAATGGGTTTTCAGCTTATTATAAATTAGTGCTCGTAGCATAGTATGCGCATGATCGAAAGCAACAAAAGTAGATTTACAAATAACTATCACTGAATATTTATAAAAAAAACAAAGAAAATGGAAAGTTGCAGAACTCTCTAATCACAATAAGCTACGAAAACATATTTTTTGAAAATAAGTTAAAAAAGCATTTTGCATCAGAAAACAATCTCTTAATTTCGTAAAGATCGGTGTTCTACAAGCTGTGACGAAAAATTTATTTAAAATTTTAAATAAGTTAACCAAGTATTTTTTTACTTTGAAAAATCGACTAATAAGCACGGTTCAATTAAAATAACGAGGATAGTTGGCCCGAAACTCCAGTACGATTTCTTGACTTTTTTTGATATTATCATAAATAGTACGCAAATTTTAGTGATCATGACGCGATAGTTAATATATAAACAAAAAAATTAAAAATTGAAAAACAGTATAGATATGACCTATCAATACCTATAAAAAATTACGATAGTAGTATGACTAACAACAATGTTTATTCAAAATTTTTTATATAGAACTGACTATTCCGTTCATAATCATAGAAGCTCTGTTAGCATAATTTATTAGTTTTATTCATAAAACTCTCATAATATAACGTTCATTAAAATTATTTTCAAAAATAAAGTAAATTACAAGAATCTACAAGGACGTGAATTCAAAAGATTACACACCTGAAATTCAGTATAAAACTACAATACTAAAAAAAAAAAAACTACCAATTAGAGTCGTTTAACTTTTATTTTCATCCGCAACATCAAGCGGAACAGTTGCTAGTTAACGGTACCGTTACGAGCTCATCTAATTTTTCCAAGCTTCCCGATGAAAAAAATTTCCCTTTCGATCAAGATCAATCCGTACATGCACGTGATCCGTAAAAAAAGTCACCGCGCTGTGTATCCTAATTTTAGATCGCCTCAACAATCAATTATCATCTCCCCCCTCCTCATAAAATTTCATACTACAACCGTAACCCCCCCCCTTTCGTTGACAGGTGTAAACCACTCAAATCAGGTAAGTTACATGATGCGACCGTTTGAGAATCTGGTCATCGAAGCGACACCAGGAGTTGCGAATCTCGGGGGGTCGACCTCGCCTGCAGGTCTACATTGAAGAAGACGCTGCTACTGCTTCTCTTCTCTCTCTCTCTCTCTCTCTCTCTCTCTCTCTAGGTAACTGTCGCCCGGTGGAGGCGCTGCACAATCCTGAGTCCGTGTGCGTGCTCGTAGGTGTGGACTTATTACGCCCGACCTCCTGGAGAATATGAACACTCCAGGTCGACCACCCTGGCCTCGGACCTCAAAATGATTTCTATCCACCTCGAAAAAGGCCTCCTAGACCCCCAGATGGTGGAAATCCCACCTAACCCTTGAAAAAAAAAAAAAAAAAAAATTAATTCAGCCAGGGTTGTTCTTGAAGCAAGATTTACACACTCGGATGTATCGAGTACCCGGGGAAGGTCCAGGACGTAGGGGAAAATCACGCCAGCTCAGTCTCGAGAACAATTGTGCGACGTACCTTAACATGATCCATGCACAGTGCACACACAAAAGACAGAGAGAGAGCGCGCGACGCCGCGAGAGAGAGATAGACTGCTTCGATGGGTGAATGCTAGCGTGCAGCCAGCCAGCCCAGTACTCGACTCGGGCAAGCTGGCATTTGAGCCGCAAACTCCGCGCGGGCACCTTCGGGCTTCGCTACCCGGCAATTTTAGGTTAGAGTTTCCCCGCTGCTGCTGCTGCTGCTGCTGCTCCGAGTGCAGCCAGCTAGCTAGAGTAGAGTGCGCGTGTGTGTTGGTGATACTGCTACGACGTGGGAGTAAACTTTTACTAACGAAGAAGGTAACTTTCAAAGCCAATGGCTCTACCCCGGAGAAGTCTATCAACCGGGAGGTCGACCCGGTTGGAGATTTTCGGTGTACGAATATCAAGACCCGGGTTAACCTTGTGCGCGGTAGGACGGAGATTTAGGGGGTTTTGTGTTTACTATACGCGGTCCTAGCGGGATCTGAATTATCGTCGGTTTGGAGTACTCGTGTTTGCTGCTCGGTCTTTTTTTTCGTTGAGTGTTAAAATTTAATTGGTGGTGTTTTTTATCGGAAAAATGCGATTTTTTTCAGTTGAGGTTAACTACTCGTAAGGTTTTTTCATTTTTAAATTAGAAGCAAAGTTGAGAAAGAGCGTTGAATAATTTGTAAAACATTTAAAAATTAATTACTTTGGAAAGTGTGA
The DNA here is from genome assembly GCA_038277355.1 of Encarsia formosa. Taxonomy (NCBI): domain Eukaryota; kingdom Metazoa; phylum Arthropoda; class Insecta; order Hymenoptera; family Aphelinidae; genus Encarsia; species Encarsia formosa. Next base: position 2,779,187 of record CM076185.1, on the reverse strand, counting down.
AATTACTGGTATGGTTTTCAGAGGGATTTTCGAGTTAATTCGTACTGTTTAACCTATTTTTTTCTCATTATCGTAGAGTCTAAAAAATTAAATTGTTGTTGATTTTAATTATCAGTTTAAAAACTCAAAGGTACTATACGCGGAAGATTTTCTTATTTTCGCGAAAAAGTAAAGTAATGCATGAAAAACAAAAAACACTTCAATAACTTTAAGTAGCTCTAGTAGTTTTCTTCAAAACTTTTTATTATTGAAAATGTAAATTTAATTGGTACTAATTTTTATCGAAAAACACTTATATTTTTTTTTCATTGTTAAATTTTAATTGCCCTCACGGTTCTAAAAAGGGGCAAAATTATTACTTTCATCCATAATATTAAAAAAAAAAAAAAATTAATTAATTTTTAGTTGGAAATTAAGGCAGTTGATGAACCTTCATTACATTGAAATTAAACATTAAAGTAGTTGTGATTGAGAAACGTGCACCTCCACCTGTTAAACAATCGAGCGTAAATATTGAGATACGAAAATACACCAAACTGATGGCTAAAATAACTGATACAATTTTTATTCGATCGCTTTAATGACGTTACCGCGAAGTTAAAATTGACTTCGCAATCTCGGTGACTCGCGGTCTGTTAAAGTTTCATAGTAAATACCGTAGTAATCGAATATGGGTTTAACATTTGTAATTTATTAATAAATAAGGTTAATAATTTAAAACATCGTAATTTATTTTTTTTTTTTTTTACTATTACATTGTTCCTTTTTTTTATGTAACATAAGTTTGATTTGTAATATCGTCCATCATCGCCCGGCCTACTTTATTTTTTAATCTTGTTTTCTAAGTCGGGTTTTATTTGCACGCTCGAGCGCTTCTCAAAATGTCTTTATCGTTAAAAAAAATTTCTACTCATACTTACCTAAAAAAAATAGTCTATTCAAATATCCTAAAATTCTCACATAAAATCAAATCGTCCGCTAATGAATTTATAAGATAAGCAATATCAGAAAGTTTCAAATTTCTACTAAGCTCATTTATAAAAAGACACTAGTATACTAGTTAATAAATATCATACATTAGTAATATTTATCTGAAATATTAAATTATTGTATTAGTATACTAAATAATTGAAAATTAAAAAAAAAAATTAATTTGTCTAATATTTTTCTTATTAGCATAAATTTGTCAACTTTTCAACCAATTATTAAAGTTAACTCTCTATTTTTATAGTGATACATGTTATACAAAAATTATCATATTTTTTTCTCAACTTTCTTGCATTCATTCTCAAGTTTCCAATTCGTACTTCTCCCGTTCTGATAAAACTCCCGTTACAAGTAAAAAACTTCGTGATTCTCCTAACTCGATTAGATCACAGTAATCATCGTAATTTTTTGTTCTCCGAACCTAACCTAAAAAAAAATAATAATATTAATAATAATAATTATTATTATTATAAAATTTTCAGGTTTAAAAACAAACCCGCCCTAGCTGGGTGTACGAAATAATCCGCTTGGCGTCACCGCAGTCGATTCGCGTATTCCCTTCTCCTCCCCTCCTCTTCGTCAGCATATAAACGTCTCGGACCTCGTTTTTTACGTTCACTCTCTGTGTGTTCGATTACATCTGCAGATATGCGCCACGCCGGCGTGCTTGGGCAAGTAGCCACCCGCGGCGGCTGGACCAGGACGAGCTAGGCAGGGGGCCGCCTGCGGAGGAGAGGAGAGAAGAGTTTGAGAAGCTGCTACGGGGAAGAGAGCAGCCTCAACATGACCATAATCGTCTTTCTCATCGACACATCGGCCTCTATGAACCAGAGGGCCTACCTGGGCGGTAGGCCCAGCCTGCTCGATGTCGCCAAAAGCGCGGTCGAGCACTTTGTCAAGGTACATACCTGCACATCAACGTTGTCGTGGCTTGCTGCTTTGATCAGCTGCTGCACTGATGCCTCACTTCTGCTGTACTGTTTTTTTTCTTTTATGTTCTCAAGAAGACTCCTCAAGATTCTTTTTGTGGGTCAAATCTGTATGTGATAAATAAGTTGTTCCCTTTTTTTTTTTTTTTTTTTCTTTTTCTTTTCTTTGTGTATTGTAAACAATTTTTTATATAAGTAAGTGATCAAAGCGTTAAAAGCATACATACATTATATGCAAAGAGTATATAACCTCAAGAATCCTCTCCTTAGGTAAAGAAGTTTGATTGATATAATTGCTAATTCTGAATGAGCATCAGGCTACTTTTGCTCCATTGAATATTTCATAACTGCTCTGAGAAGTTTTGTATCTATAAAATAAATTTTTTATCAATCACATTGCTTTACCTGAAATTTGAAATCTTAAGAAATACTGTACTCTAATGTTATTAATTGTGTAATGAATTGATTGTAACTATACATTTGTACTTACATATGTTATCACACATACAATTATTATTATGAAAACTTACAGCAGAGGTAAAGTATCGCAAGGTGATAGTATTAATAGAAAATATATTTCTTTTGGTAAACTTCAATTTATTTCTTGATTCTTAATTAATGGATAATCAATGAATAATTGTAAATTTTTTATCAATAGAATCACCATGCACATAAAATCAAGTTTAATTTTTTAACTATTTAACTCTACTCTTTTTAAATATGTAACTGATACAACAAATTATGATTTTAGGTTCGACAAAGATCCCCAGAAAGTAGAGGAGACAGATATATGTTGTTAACTTTTGAAGAAACACCCCATAATATAAAGGTACACTTATTTTTCTACTCATTTTAATAAATATCTTTTATTTTTCAGATTTTTGGAATTTAAAAAAAAAAGGAAATAATTAACAGAATTGATAACTGATCCTTTTCTACTGTTACAAAAAACTTGGAAAATAGAGGTCATCATCTAAAATGATAATATGATCGGTAGTTCTTGAAACTGGATCACACATTTTTAGAAGAATGATTTTGATGCTATTTGTTTTCATTCCATACTCATAATAAATAAATAAAAAAAATAGTTATGGGGGTTTAAAAAAAAAAAAAAAAAAATTTAAGAATATTGAAAAAAATTGTAAGTATCAGGTAACATTGATGACTTGATCAACCACGTGAAACTATTTTTTGTTTCTTGTGCGAGATTTTCATCAGAATGATCATTGAGGTCAAGGGTAAGAGTTACAACAAACCCCTATGTCACTTGCCTGATTGTCCTGATGCTGGTTTGCACCAAGAATAAACAATATTTTTCATCGTGCTGAAGATTTGGTACTTTGACGACGACAAGACGAATGAATCCACGAAACACCGAGTCATTTTTAATTGTTCTAAAAATAATCTCGTTTTCACTAAGTAGATACTTAACAATTTTAAACTCTTGATTTTCTCCGTGCCTAATGCCTCACGCGTTTTTTTGAAAGTAGTGGTAAAGAATTTTATTAATTGATAATTCTTAATTTAAAAAAAAAAAAAATAGTATCATTCAGTTAAATTTTAATTTGATTAATTATTATCAGAAAAATTAAAATTTTATTTAACTAAATCTATTTTTAATCTTCTCGAAAAAATATCTAAAAAATAGCTTTTTTCCTTTTCGAATTATTGATCTTGGTTTATTTCATTAATCCAGAAATAGGTCAGATTCAACAGGTTTTGCATCATATTACACATTGCAGGCTTCCCAAAAATTTCTCAGATGAATCTGAATTAATAAACCCAAAGATGACTATGAAAATAAATGCTCTCAAAAGAGATTTCCTATGAAACTGGATTACTCCTCCAAATGTTTTATCTAAAATCCTACAGAGATTTTTTTAGTAATTTCGCAACATTGTTGTATAATTCAGAGAATGACTGAAAATATACCCTCAAAAAAGTCATAAATTTTGCTGTTTATGGCAGCTAAATTTTTTTTTTTTTTTTTTTTATAAAAACTATTTTACTAATTTTTTTTATTTTTATTTTTAAGTGAATTATTTAAAACCAGTTTACATAATTTTTAAAAATTAATGTTTCTGCAAATTTATCTTTTTTAAAACAAAACTATCATTAAAAAAAAAAAAAAAAAAACATTTTGTTTTGTCTAGTAAACAATTTTTTTTTTTTTTTTGTAAATTCCAATTTTTTTTGTAATGTCCATTTTATCTCTTAACATGAGTTTTTTACAGATTTATATTGAAAATGAAAAAAAAAAAAATTATTTTTTAAAATATTGAATTATTTTCTTTAGAAAAGTGCCTAGTTTAAAAACAGATGAGTTTAATCGATTTCCGTTTAATTAGTTAAAAATTTGATTGTTTTTAGTAAAGTGACCCATTATTTAGCAGCTAATTTCATTAAAATTCCGTTCAAAACTAAACTAATTTGTAATAAAAATTCGTAGGAAAAACAGCCAAGTCCACTTTGACCAATCGTTTACGTCCATAAATAAAATATGAAGTAATATTATATTTAGTCTGTCTAAAGAAAATTTTAGTCAAATTCTATACGTTGTAGCTATTTTATTAAGGTTGTGTCTAGGTACCATCGCCGTGTACCGTACACGGTAGCTTTTTACTTTAGATCCTATAATTTATCCCAAATAACCCACTTTAGTTTAAAAAACTACTAGTTTTTACTTTAAATCCAATTACCCATCCTAAAAAACCAACTTAAATTAACAGAGTGTCTAAGGTAACTATTATTTGGTACCGTGTACCGTGCACCGAATACGGTACTTAGACACTTTTTTTTATTAACACGTACTCAAACGCTTAAAATCCATTAAACTGTAGCTTAAAAATCTCCAGAATTCCAAACAGTGCTCACGATGTTTATTCAAAGTATCAAAAGACAGACAAATGAAAAAAAGCAACCAATATCGCGCTAAAATACTTTCACACTTGGCACTGATCCAAAAAAATCTGTCTCCGTTTAAAAAGTTAGTTGACCGTTGTTATCGTTGTGTTCGCAGGCCGGTTGGAAGGAGAACCTCGCGACCTTCATGAACGAGCTGAAGAACCTCCAGTGCGTGGGTCTTACGACCCTCGGGGCCGCCCTCAAGAACGCCTTCGACGTCCTCAACATCAACAGGATGCAGACCGGAATAGACACCTACGGACAGGGCAGGTGTCCGTTCTACCTCGAGCCGTCGGTCATAGTCGTAATAACCGACGGCGGAAAGTACACCACCATGGACGGAGTACCCAAGGATGTTAGTATTTACAAAGGGATTACATGAAGGAATTAATACCCGTGATTTTTCCCAGATGACTATGAGTTTAGCAATCAAAATGCCGGATTCAGTCAAACAAATCTTTTCCTTTTAGAATGCCCTCAAAATTTGCCTTATTTCCCAAGAATTTAAGTCAGTGATCTGCATCATTATTTTTTAGTATGATTTGAGATAGTCACAAAATCAAAAAGGCTTAGCAAATTTTTTGAGGGTAGTTTTTTTAAGTTCAAACTATGATCAATGGTTGTATTTAAACAAATTATTTTGTGTTTGTAAATTAATAGTTTGGGATTGGTTGATTTTGTTCAGGTTTAACATTCAAAAACATAATTTTTTCATCATCTCAAAAACTTTTTCTACTTTTTAAAAAAAATTATTGATACAAAAAATGAACTGCTAAAATTTAAAATAAGTTCTGGTATCATTCAAATCAACCGTCTCCTGCTCCAGAAAACTAAACCAACTAACTTTCATTTTTTTTCCAGTTCACACTACCGATGCACGAGCCGATACCCGGCTCTGAGCTTACGAAGGAGCCGTTCAGGTGGGACCAGCGTTTGTTCTCTCTGGTTCTAAGGTTGTCGGGCACACCCGCGGTCGACCGAGACACCGGGCTCGTGGCCAGCGACTCCTCGCCCATAGACGCCATGTGCGAGGTCACCGGTGGACGCTCCTACTGCGTTACCTCCCAGAGGATGATGCACCAGTGCATCGACTCTCTAGTGCAGAAAGTGCAGTCGGGAGTAGTCATTAATTTCGAGAAGATTGGACCGGATCCTACACCGATGTCGAACGAGCTAGCGACGCCCTCGACCGTCGATTTAGATGAGGAAATGGAGGAAGAAGGCATCAATGGTTTTACCACTAATGGAATTTCGGTAAGGATTTGCGGGTATTGTCACTTGAAGGGTTTCATGGTAGTGAATTTTTTGTATTGTTTTGATATTTTTTTTCCATAAAAAATTCTTTGCAATAATTACGCGATTTATTTACTGCACTGAGAAAATCTTGTTACGGCTCATTTTTTATTTTTGGTACAATATAGTGCATATCATAATTGATAAAAAAAAAAACAATAAATAAATAAAATTTTATACTTCTGGCATACAGCCCTACATTAAATTTTCAGAGTCGATTTCGATACGTACAACACATTTACTTAATAATAACATGTAAAAAAAGTTAATAGTGACCCTTTTTTGTTGTAAACGCAGACTTGAAAAAAAAATTTGTTTACTTAAAAACTTACAATTTTTATTTTTTTGCAGGGTAAGAACTCGTACCAGAACTCAATAGGCGGACTGCCCGGAAACCTAAACAACAACACGGCCTGGCACTCGTGCCGTCGTCTTATATACGTGCCTCGCAAGGCCCAGACGGGTCTGTCTTACGGCTTCTGGCCGATCCCGGAGAGTTTTTGGCCGGACATATCGGCGAACACGCTTCCTCCGAGATCGGCCCACCCTAACGTCAAATTCACTTGCACAAGTCAGGAGCCCTTGGTCATCGAGACCCTTCCCTTCGACAAGTACGAGCTCGAGCCGAGTCCACTGACCCAGTATATACTCGCGAGGAAGCAGCCCACGATATGCTGGCAGGTTTTCATAGCTAACTCGTACAAGAACAGCGAGGTCGGGCATCCCTTTGGCTACCTCAAGGCCAGTACCAACCTGACGTGCGTTAATCTGTTCGTAATGCCCTACAACTACCCGGTATTACTGCCTTTGATTGACGATCTGTTCAAGATACATAGGCTGAAGCCCAGTCCCGAGTGGAGGACCCAGTTCACGAATTACATGAGAACCATGCCCCCGTACTATGCAGGAGTAAGTGCTTTAGTTCAGACAATTCAAATTGGCATTAGTGTCGATCTGTTTAAAATTGTTTACGATTCGTTGCTCTAATATTTTTTATACCTTTGGTATTTCTCAGATCAACATTATTGCTAATTTGAATTTCAATAGATATTCCTAATAATTTTCAATTTTTACAATTCGGATTTTTTTTCTGTAGCCTTTGAGAAGAGCACTCCAGAGAATGGGTGTACCAGCGCCTTTGTCCCAAACTCTCATACCGGACAACATGGAAAACGCGCTGTCGTACAGCGTTCTGCAGTACCTGAAGCGTCTGAAGAACCAGGCGAAAACTGATTTCGACAGGCTTTGTAACGACGTTATTTCGAGACAAATCGCCAACAAGAGCTTGACCAATGGCAACAGCAACGGTATACTCGAAGGACTCCGGGTCACGCCTCGGGATAACTTCAAAAAGGACTTGGTAATTCATCAATCTCATTTTTTCTCACTATCTCCAAAATTTTCTGACGTTATTTAATTTTACAAACAGCTGTCTAACTCGCTCGACCTGAGAGAGGAGCTCAACAAGTTCAGCGGCTACATAGTAGGAATCAAAAATCATCACCAGCAGCGCGGGGCCCAGAGTTATCGGAATGCGTTCGACATACCGCGAAAGTCTTTACTGGATCAGGTCGTGAGGATGCGAGCCAACTTCCTGCAACCGGGTCTGAGGCATACCAAGCTTCTGGACGACGACTACGTGCACTCTATGCCCGTTTCGCAAATGGGCAACTACCAGGAGTACCTCAAACGCATGACACCACCACTCAGGGAAATCGAGAGTACTCCCGTTAGGCAACATATGTTCGGTGAGTACTCAATTTTTATGAGAGGACTTAATATGTTAAAGAAATAAAAGAAATTTTAACACGGTATCGCAAAATAAATAAAAAAGAAAATTTTTTTTTTTCATTTTAAACCCCTTTCTAGTGTTGCGACTATCAATATTTGTTTAAATTAAATTTTTTTTACAACCCCTAATTAATTTGAGTTTTTTACTGGGGTGGAACTAATACCTCAAATACTTAACTTGATTAATAATGACTTGGAGTAACTCACGTAACAATATCTTTTCCAGGTAACCCATTCAAAATCGACAAACGCATGATGGTAGACGAGGCGGACATCGACATACTCGGCTCCACGTCGTCGTCGCCGAAGGGTCTGAAGCGATCCCTGGCATCCTCGGAGGTGGGCAACCTCGCTCCGTCGATCTCGAACCGGCCCTTGAGCAAGAGAAAACCAGGTCCTATACCTCGTGAGTTCCGAAGACCCTCGATGTCGCCGCCCAACACCCCACCGAGCTCTCCCATACCCTGGGCCGAGGACGGAGTATGTCTGAAACGCCCGAGTTCGCCGCCGCTGCCCCCGCCACCACTGGAAATCCCTGCTTCCACGAGCGTGGTAACGAACGTAATCATCAGGTCGCTTAACAACAACTCGCCGGCTTACGGAAACAGCAACGACGCTGCTCCCAGCGAGCAAAAGCTGGTGAACGGGGATCTACTGACCGCGGGTGTGTTCGAGCCCGTGTTGCCGACGAACACGCTAAAGTCTAGTGCCGCGGGAAACGGTGAAAACGCCGTGAACAATGTTGATGTAATAAGTAAGAGTAATAATTGTGCGACCCCAGGTAGTGTCAATAGTTTTGGAAGGACCGGCACCGATCAGGTGGTGGTCAGGGCGGAGCTGAACTCTGACAGCCTCGTCAAGGAGAGTTCTAGTGTGGTCGTGAAGGTGAAGTGCGAGGTAGAAAGTACTAGTGGATATAGTAACAGTAGTAGTTGTGCCGGTGTCGGTGGTGGTGGTGGTAACAGTGCAGTTACGACGCTCAATCACGTAGACGAGAGACACGGGGACGGGATCAAGGTGGAGAAGGACCGACCGCTCACGACGAAGGAGCAGGAGGAAGTCAAGCGATACAACTCGAGCGTGAGGAACATCATATTCAAGGAAGTCAGGAGAAAAGGGCATAGTGAGTATTTTTAAAAAGACTTAAACATTTTTTGATGATTTGGTAGATTTTATACATGCACCTTAGATTTAGGAATCAAAGTTACCATATAGTTTAGAGAATAAAGAATTTTTATCATCTTTGACTGTTTTGATTTTTAATTCATTTCACAAGAATAATTGATTAGAATAAGTTTATATGTACAGAAAAAGTTTAGACAAACTTTTTTTAGATACAGTTTAGACCTATTTATTTTATTTTTATTATGTTGGATACTTAACAAATTAATTAGTATTATTTCAAATTACTTCAATTTAGCGTAGCTAGTTAACAGTTTTTGTAGCTATGAGAAATTCAGCTAGAAACACTGCAAAAAATCCATCATTTGTGTATTATTTGAGTTAAAACTTAAAAATCCCCATATCTTTAAAAACAAAAATTTTTGATTTGTATACCAGTAGGTATAAACATTAGCACAAACTTTTTTTTTTCGTTAGATCTTTAATAGGTTTAGAGAAGAATAGGTCTTTTACATATTTTTTATTATGTGTACTAAAAGCACTGTAAACTTTTGTGACAAAAATTCATGGTTTCTTGGTTATCCCTTGGTTATCCCTTATTAATTAAAATATTTTTATGATTAGATTAATGAGTCACTAAAGGAAAAGACTTCGCTGAGTTACTTTTATCTGTTTATTATCTGGCCTAAAAAAATACTATTCTTAAATTACTGTTTTAATTGTAATATAAATTTATAAATACATCTAAAAATTCAATACATTAATCAGAAAAAATTTTTAAACCGTTGCCTGTACATAAGTGCAAAATAATAATTTGAAATTAAACTCAATAAATAAAACATTTAAAATAAATGAACAAATTATAAAATCAATAAAAAACAATAAAACGTCGTTTAAGAGTTTATTTAAAAATTAGTTATAATTAAATTAATCAAGCTTAGTGCTAATCTATTTAAAAACCATCTACGCGAAAATTTTTAAAGATAATTAAAAATATATATTTCGATGAGTCGATATTTATTATTATTATTTTTTTAATATAAGAAAAAATACTAAAGGAAGTAGTTTGTGTTGACAATCTCAAATTTCTATGTTTTTTGAACTTAAAAAACTAACTATCGCATAAATCCAGATTTTGAAAATTTGATCGTGGATTCATGCAACTAAAATGCAAAACTTTCATTTCCCTACGCACCCGATATAGATTTGAAAACGAAAAAAAAGTGGTTACGATTATACTGCATTCTTAACTTAAAATTTTTTTTTTACATTATAATTATTTCCTCCAGAATTATTTTCCTAGCATCTGTTTTTAGATCAGTTCTTTCAAAGTAATTCCAAGTTTTCAAATCTTTTTACTAAAACTTAATGGAGCATCAAATACTGGTATATTAAAATAATTCGAATTATTTTTCTACTGCTTTTTATCATAACTTTCTTAATAATTAAGCATAAAAAGCTTATAAAAACTAAAAACTATAGTTAAAAAATAAAAAACCTAACATAAACTGAAATATTTTCGTGGTTGATAAAAAAAAGTCTCATAGCTTAAAATAGACGGCTTTCATGATAAAAAGAAGTTTTTGAATAAAAATACTTTTAAAAAGCTTGTCAATAATTTTTTGCAAATAAAAAGAATATAAATTACTGGAATGCTTTTGAAAAAAAAAAACTTCAATTACTTGATTTTTTTTTTTTAATGCTCGTGAACATAGATTACAAATATTTTGCTCTTTTATAGAGCATATCAATTAATTTTTGCTAACTTCTCAATTTAATGAACGTAGCTTTAACATGATTACAATATATTTTAACTAGCCTTTGCAAAAAAAAAAAAAAAAAAAAAAAGAGAAAAAAAAATCCATCAGAAAGATATACCTATTATAATTAAACCTTGAACTGCACGTGTTAACTCAAGAAATATTTCTTGATTAATTTTTATTTTGCAAAAACAAATAAGAAATTTTTTGTAAAATCATTTTTAAACACTAAAACCGCAGTTCTAAGAAAATGATTCTCGATATTCCCAATTAAAATTAATTTATTGATTTTGCGGCGATATTCGAAATTAATCAGGCCAAAAACTGTTAAAATTAAAAAAATTTAACTTCAGAAAAAGAAAAAAAATTGTAAAATCAAAACATCTTAATCATAATTCGACTTAAAAAAACAGATTAGCTGCTACCATTAAGATGTTTATAAAAAAAAAAAATTCTATTTATATTTCTCAAAAATGGTGTTAAATTAGAAGTAAATAAGGCCATTACAGCATAATTAAAAAAAATGTATATAAATACAGCAACAATTAAGGGAGACAAAAAAATTTTTTGCCGAGTTTGTTCTTACTTCTTTTTTTACATTGATTTGGTTTTTTGTTCTCAGCACTTTTTTGGTTATTACATGAATAGATCAATTCTTTTTGTTTTGTTCAGAATTCCAATACTTTTTGTATACCGTCGGTATGAGAATTTTAAATTAGCCTGTAACTTGAACCTTGCCATTATAAAAATTATACAGTTTCAAAGTTTCTATTTAGGAAGATTGCATGTTGCGATAGTATCGCGCGGTACGCTAGTTTTTAAATGGTTTATTTAGGTTACGCTTTTACGTGGCCTAAATTCATGCAAAACTCAAATAATTCAATAAATTTTTTAATTAACGAAAAACAAAAACAAAAGTTGTATTAAATCAAATCTACTGATTCAATCATTGAGCAATGGAGTCAATTATTTAAAATTCTCTAAGCAAGTCTTTTCTCGCGTGTATAAAAACATATTTTTGAATGATCATAGCGAGGATCATGGCCTTGAAACTTAGTACTTTTTTTTATCTCTTCTATAAACATTTTATCAAAATGCGGGTGCTAAAGATCGTCTGCTAATGCAATTTTTCTGCTATGTATACAGTCTAGAATAATTACCGCACGTATGAATCTTAAAGTAAAGTAGGAGCAAAAATGAAAAACCAAGATATAATTTTAAAACAATTAATTTTCTTTGAATAACACGATTTAACAAGGCAATTTTGTTTACAATAATTTCTTTTCATCTTATTTTTTTAAAAGTGTTACGGGTTTTAATCTCTTTTTAATATTAAAAAAATATATTGATAAATAGGTGCATACAAAAAATAATAGTTATTATAAATTCAAATTAGAAAATCACAAATACAAACATTTGATCTTGGATCATTTAGAAAAGATAATTTTCAAAAATGAAATCAATTACCAATTATTTCAGTAAAAAACATGTATACACACCTCTAAACCACAACTAAAAGCAACTTTAAATAAATTTTATATAATTTTTAAAGTACTAGAAATTACTCAGCGCGCAGGCGCGCACGGACCCTTATTTATTGCTTTTGCAAAAGAAATTTTTGTTAAATAAAATAAAAAATTCTAACTCCATTAGTTTTTAAGCGCGCAAGCGCGCATTGGAAAAAAACAAAAAAGTAACCTCAAATGCACTTTTCGAATATTTTTAAAAACTTCTTCAGCAATCAGCTCACGAATAAATTGTTAACGCAAGATAGCGATAGCTGTCTTTTATAAAGGAAATACATAATTTTCCTGGTAGCCATAATAATTATAATAATAATGACAACAAAAATAATTTTAATTATAAAATCATAAGGACAAATATTCGGATGATGTAGGACAGATAATAATTTTTATCATGGTATGCGTAAAGTAATTTTTTTCGCATCGATTTTAGTGCGTAAACAAGTTGCTTTACGAACACTTAGAAAAAAATTAAAGATGTAAAAAATAGTTTTTAACCTCATTGGACTACTCGAGGGTCTTGTGGCCTTCGAGCATCCTAATCAGCTTTAAAACTACTGTTTATTACACTTTCACTTTTTGCTCAGTGTTCGACAAGCAATCATTCCGCGCTATAAAATCGCGACGTAAAAAATTACTGTTCGCAACTATGATAAAAAAAAAATGTTCGTTATACACGGGTATACATAAAAAATTAGGACCTCGACAACTCGGTGCGTAAAACGTTTTTTTTTTGCACCCTCGTCACGAAAAATACTATTTTCTAAACTAAAATCAACCCGTAAAAACTCCCACTATGCACAGAACTAAAAGAAACCTAAACTACAAACGAAAAAAAAAGAAAGAAAAAATTCAACATGTACCGAAAACGAAACTTTTCCTTTCAACTTTCAGATTTCTCTAGTATCTTCACCCACCTGCAGTCGATCCAAGGTACCCTAGACATACGGCTGGGATTCGTCCGGGAGGTCGTCAAAGAGGCGGTGAGGTTCAAGCGTCAGGACCTGGTGAACCGGCTCGAAGAATATCTGGCCAGGGTCGAGTCGCAAGGGCGTTCGACTATACTCTCCACCCACAAGCTTCACCTCAACGGCACCAAGATCATCTAATGATTCTTTAAAACAAACGAACACACTTTTTGTGGTTTTTCTTTTTCTTTCTCTCTCTCTCTCTCAATCTCTCTCTCAATCTCTCTCTCTCGAGGTTATTGAAATGTTGTAAATATAACATTTGTAGATACGTCGGTTAATCCTGCGGGGCGAGATTTTTTTTTTTTTTTATTACTATTTTAAATATGTTTTACCTCACCTGAGACAAGTATAGGATTATCAATTTAGTTCTTTTTTTTTCTTAATTTTAGATTGTAATTAACTCGATAAAACGTAGGGAATCATCAAATTTGTATTTATCCGAAGACATTTCATAAAATGTGTTTTGAAAGTGAATAATATTAATAATAATAAAATTTTGTTTCTTCATGAAGAGCGTACAGCCCTTTTTCTTTTTGTAAAATTATTATCCGCGATGACGACGACGACGACTAAAATAATGATGATGATTATGATAATAATGCAAATATTATCACTGTGACAAATTATTATTGCTATTTTATGACGGGTCGTTAATCTCTTGTAAAAATTTTGTTATTACATGCGTACATATTTGTTAAAAGTAGCAAAAGATGATGCGTTAGTTTACGAGTAAAGAGATTTTTTCGTCTCAGTTAAAGATTCGAGCAAATTATCGATCGGCCTTTTATTTTAATTTTAAAAATAACAATGCTAACATTATAAATTGCGTACTGACTGTTTGTAAAAAATAAATATTAAGAATCAAAAGTAAACGTGTACTTTCGAATGAAATAAAAAAAAAAAAACAAAAAAACAAAAAAAAAAAAAAAGAAAACAATGATAAATTTATGAGGTTTATCAAAATTGTATTTTACCCAGAAAAAAAATTCCCCCAATCGTTGTAAACTACGATTCTTTACCTGTGAATCTCTTTCGCGATGAAAATCGTCGGCATTTCCACTCTAGAAAATTGTATATGTTTGTACATACATAAGGTGAAAAATAGATGGGACGTATTTAAGTATCGAGTGTCCCGAGCCAAAGTTTTAACTGCAGTGCCTGATGTTTTTTCTATGATTGTATGTAACAAAGTAAATTACGAACTTATCGCACGGAGTAATTTAAAAAAATTTCAATTTTTCGTCGGTTTAATTTTAGGCTTTCATGATTATACTGAATGTTGAAGAAAAATTTTTCATTATTATTTAAAAAATATATATATCTTTTAAATACTGTATAACCTAATTTAAAATAAATTTTAAATATTAAAAGTCCTACTTCAAATTTATTTACCACTTTTTAATTTAATTACAATTCATGAGCTACGATAATTTATTTCGTTATCGTAAAAGTTAAAATTATGAACATTCTTTAAAACTTAGTCATTAAGAAAAAAAATTTCTAAAATTGCTCCAAAAATAATTTAACTTAAATAATATTGAAAAAATTTTACCAACAAAAATAAAAAAAACAATTGCTGAATTGTAAATTATGTCGAAATAAGCTTTAAATAAACCAAAAAATATTATTGTTTGTCTGCACAATTTGAACGTGATTTTTTTTTTTTTTTTTCTATCGCATTTTTTTTATCCGCCTAGGGTATTTAAAAAAAAAACTTATTTTTATTCAAACATTTTTTTTTAATAAAAGAATTGAAAAGTAATCAAATTAAATCAATATTTTTGAATTGAATTTACAAAAAAATATTTTATTCCTGGTTGTACGTTACACTGTATTATTTTTCTCGAAAACAGTAATTATTTAATATAATCATCGGAAAGTAAGAAAAGTAAACGAAAATTGATAATAAAATTAATTTTTCGTAATTAATATGACTTTATAAATTTTAAACGTAAGAAAACAAATTCAAGTATAATCGTGATGAAATTAATGAAAAAGTTTAGCTAATACGCTTATCGACTTAAGAATTTAGTCGAATAACTTTTATAACACTAAGTGCGATTTCGTAATTTATTCGATGCGTCGAAAGTGGAAAGTGTCGTGAGAAAAAATCAGTCAATCGATGAATCGTTTTTTAAAAATTGTGACAACACTTATATTCTTTATTGTACATTATTAATAATATTAGTATCAATATTGATGTACATTTTTATATACCAGTTTATATTGCAAAAAATCAATCAATTAAAATTGAAATAAGTTTTTTTAGTCTGAAAACCAGTTATTATTTTGTATTTTAATATATTTATAAAAAGTCAAAATATATATACTTATAAACATACTAAAATGTAAACCCAGAGAAGAAATCATGATTAAAAGAATTTAAACAATGAACTCAATACTCAAATTTTATAAAAAAAAGGACTAAGAATACAGGAAAAATTTTTAATTGATTTTTGCGCTGATTTATTGTATTTTTTCTTTTAAAGATTAAAATTTAAAAAATTGTAGCTATTAAAAATTTGTAAATAAATGTAATTTTTCCATATAATACAAAAATTATAATTTTATTAAATTATAAAAAAAAAAAATTAATTTTTTTTTATAGTTGAAAATGAAAATCAGTAAATCGGAAATAACTTATCTGATCATTATTTTTGCAAACTTTTTTAGATAAAATTTATCTTTTTTGACCTAAATATTATTTAAAAAAAAGTATTTACTTTCTTATTTATGATTCTTAAATTTTTTTTTATGTTGTACAAACATAATATCACTTGAGTTGAATTTAAAATAGTTTAAACCAAATTAATCTAAAAAATAAACTTTTTCAAACAAAAAACAATAATATCATGCATCATACTCATGATAATTTTCTTTCACTAAACATTTAATTTGATTTAAAAAACTTTATTTGTATTTTAAAATTACATTGGAAATATCTGCCGAAAGTAACTTCTTTAAACCAATACAATTAAAAATAAAATTTTTTAAATACTTGTATTATATTAAATTAGAAAAAAAGTGGACATTCCTAAGCTGCCATTGTACATTTGAAGTTTATGTTTGAATTTAATTAAAATTGTTTGATTGATTGAATTTACTAAGGTATGACAGCATTGTAGACAAAAAAAATGTCAATGTATGTAGAATTTGAAGGAATGTTCACTAAAATATAGAAAGTGTTAGATTAATAAAATTTGTAAATTATTTGTAAATGCATGATTAAATAATTCCATAGTTTTTCAAGTTGTTGTTGTTAAATAATGTTACCAATCAAAATTTTTTATAAATTTACAAAATATAGGAATGTATATCCTTGAAAATCGTTTTCGAAATTACTTAATTATGCATACAGTAATAATTATAGAACTTACTTTTGTCAAAGACAAAGTATGTATATTTATAAATAATTATGAAATAATGTATATAAATAATAATGTTTAAATTTATCTCGTGAAAGTCAATAGAATGTTGGATGAAAAAAGATTTTTCGATCATGATAAAGGGCATTTAAGTTCTGTTTTTTCCTGTTTAAATAATAGTCATGTAATTACATATTGAATTTCTTAGCTTTTGTTTCATATGAAAATTATTAAACATTAAAAATTGTTTTTTTTTTTAATTTATTTACAAATATCATTCCCTATAATTTTCGGAAAAAAAATTTATTACGAATCAAAAATTAGACAATCTTTTGCCAAATCTTGATTTACTTTCATTTTTTTTTTTTTTTTTTTTCTTTAATACTTAATTTTATGATTCTAAAATTATGTTGCGATAAAATTTTATTTTTTTAGTACATTCATTTGTTTCAAAGAATCAGTACAATTTTTTTTTTTATTATTACTGACTCAATTACGACTTGATTTTCTCATTTTTGTTTAAAATGTGTTTTGCGTTTTAAAACACGTGTAGACTGCGAATTTTTATTATTTTTTTTAATAGAGCCCCATTACCCAAGTATTTACTTGCATATCTACGGTAATCTTTTTGCTCGTAAAAATTATAAATTCAGCAATTCTTTTAAGAAGATGGTTTCATAATTTTATAAAGTTGATGAGCAAAACTTTTTTTAGAATCATTGAAAAGTCGAATCAAAAAATATCTTATTGATCGGTACTTCATTAGACAAGCATAACGAAGCTAAGAAATTAAATCAGATTAATCGTCAAAGATACGAAAATAATTGTTATCTAGTCATTCGATAATCATTCACTTTCACATTTAATATTGAGCGAGCTTTAATAAATAAAATTTTAAGTGCGATTCATCGATTGCAATTATTAAAGTAGATTAGACGTAATACATAAAAGTGCGACGAATAGTTTTGTACCATAAGTTATACTCTGACAGCGTGAATACCGAAACGTGTAAAGTATGTAAATAAAAAATTTATCTCTTAAGTTTTTTTTTTTTTTTTCAACGGCTATGTGGTACGTGACGATTCAAACAATCGAATATTACTTCTTTTTTATGAATTCTAAAACATGTACATTGCGAATCGTTTAAGAATTTTGGAAACAATTTTTCCTGTATATAATTTATATCATTCCTACATGAAGAAGTCGTATTCAAAGTTTGAATTTAAAAAAAAAAAAAAATAGAGTTTATCTATTTGATATATTAGTTTTATGCGCGATGTTGATTTGATAACGACTGTGTATGTGTGGATGTCTTTTGACGACTGCGGCGATTTATTGTATACAATGCGAAAACTATAAGCGCCTAGTGATATATGAATTGTTTTATTGACACATTTCTATTTTTACATAAACTCTGAATGAAAAAAAAAAAAAAAAAAAATAGATATATATTGACAAAGATAAAACAAAAAATTTGAACAGAAAATTCAACGACAGACAGAAATAACTGCAATAATTGAGAATAAAAATACATTTTGAATTATTGATTGGCTTTTTTATTGAACCTTGTAAGAGTAAAAAATTTTTAATTTTTCAGACGAATAATTTATTAATTTTTTTTAATGTTCAAAAATAATACGGTCGAATTTGTTAAGTAAAAAATATGTAAAATTTTGAAAAACTTAAAGATTAAGTATTTCGCACAGTTTGAACTATAAATTTTTTTTTTAATCGTGATTGAAACAACAACAAAAACCTATTTTTCAATAATAAAGTCGCGAAACCAATTTGTTTTCTCTAATTTTGCGATAAAACGAGATTAAATCGATTCGACATCAATCCGTAAAATCGGCACGAAAGCGTCAGCGGCCATCAACCCATTAACAAATCATCATCTTCGTTCTTCAAATCTTCTCATCTCATCTCCCTCTCGTGAGTCACTCACCGCGTATTCGTAAAAAAAAAAAAAAAAAAAAAAAAAAAATGAGAAAATTAAACGTCACACAATTTAACCCATCAAACTGTGATCACCCGCGGTTAGCTTAGTCTCGCGGCCGCCAGGTTCTCTGCAGTTGTGGTGATGCGTACGCGACTACGGATAATAAAGGAGGGGTGGAGTGAGCCGTGCCTGCCTGCAGCCTGCGGCAGCGCTTCTTCTTCTTCTCCTTCGTTGTAGTCTTGTTAACTTTTACTGTAGTACTATCGTATGTATAAAAAAAATAATCCAATTGAACTGGGTTCTTTTTTACACATACGATACAACCCCGCGTTTTTGTTGTTGTTGCGTCGTTCGACTTCCAGGAGTCGACCCATGTGGCTGCTACGAGGGCTTAAGAGGTAGAGAGAGAGAGAGAAGAACGTTGTTGAGAGGTGAGTTTGAGTTTGGGGTGTGCTGCTGCTCCGTGGAGTGAGAAGGCTTTTTGCCGTGAGATTAATTATGCTGCCCTTTGTTGAGATTACTATTACCGTACCCCTTTTTGTTGTGATACCAGTGGGGTTTTGGATCAAGTTTTGATTAAAATTTGCCGGATTCGGTTCGGTTCGGTTGGTTAAGAGAAAGGCTTTGTTGATGCTGCTCTAAAGTGGAGTGGGTGCAGGCTTGCTGGTACATACTTGAGTATTTAGGTATGCCTTCTTCTTGGTTTCTTACGCGTTACTTTATTAGCTTGGCTAGGTGTTCTTTTTTGTGATTTCAAAGATTTCAAGGGATGCAAAGTGTTTGAATAATCGGAATTTGGTGTGAATTTTTTCATTTAATTAAATTTTTGCCGATCTGAGTTTGATTTGGTTTTGAAACTTAGGTTATGTGAAGAAACAAAGTTTACAGATCCTCAAAAACTTCTTTGTTGGATCAATTATTAGAAAATGTTTTGGGGAATTTTTTATGTTTTACCATGTTTTTATTGTTGATTTACTGGTAGATACCTACAAAAACCCTGCAAAGTTTTAAACAAAGCAACCATTAGTTCATGAAGCTATGATATAGTACCATACAATTTTACATTGTTATGTTTAAACAGTATATACTGATTTAGTCTTAAATGTGTCTGGTAAAATGAAAAATAAGTTACTTTTGTTAGTGTGAATGTTCAAAAGTCATATTTAGACAATCTAAAATATACTAAGTGTCTTAATTATTTTTCAGGTTGATGGATTGTTAGTTTTGTATACTATTGTGAATTTTAATTTTTATTACCAAAATGACTGAATACAAGCTTGTTGTGGTTGGAGCTGGAGGTGTTGGAAAGTCAGCATTGACTATACAACTGATTCAAAACCACTTTGTTGACGAATATGACCCTACAATTGAAGACTCATACAGAAAACAAGTAAGAAAATATTCAATTTATCATAAAACTCCATCTATATTGTTTTTACAAATAATAAAATCAATATTCAAAAACTTTTTTATTTCTTGTAATACTTTTTTTGTATAGAAACTTTCTTACAGTAAGAGTTTTTTTTTGTTCTACAAGTTTGATACAAGATATTTAAAAATATATGATTAGATTTTTAATTTAGTACCTCAAATGGTTGTAATTATAGAAAATAAAATAAATATAATTGTGTTAAATAAAACTTTATAATATATTATTTTTATTTACAGGTTGTTATAGATGGTGAAACATGTTTGTTAGATATTTTAGATACCGCAGGTCAAGAGGAATATAGTGCAATGAGGGATCAATACATGAGGACGGGAGAAGGATTTTTATTAGTATTTGCGGTTAACTCTGCAAAAAGTTTTGAGGTATGAATAATTTTGTTAAAATTAAAACTTTAAGTGATAGCATTCGTGTAATCAACATTAAACTAAATTAAAAAAAAAAAGTTTTATTTAAACTTAAAATTTAATATTCATAATTGATAAAATTTGACACATAATCAAATTAGAATGATTCATTCGTATATGTTGAAAGTTAAACTTTTGTGAGCATAAAATTAAAAATTAAAACAAGTATTAATGGTTCATGTTTTGGTTTTTTTTTTTTTTTTTAGGATATTGGTACATATCGCGAACAAATAAAAAGGGTCAAGGACGCAGAGGAAGTGCCAATGGTGTTAGTAGGCAACAAGTGTGACCTACAACAGTCCTGGGCCGTCAACATGGGGCAAGCTAGAGAAGTTGCGCGCCAATACGGGGTGCCTTTCGTTGAAACATCGGCCAAGACAAGAATGGGTGTCGACGATGCGTTTTACACTTTGGTAAGTCAAAAGTTGTCTCTAAAATATCTGCTGATGCCATCAAGTATCATAAATGAACTGTGTGATTAAAGTAAACCGTCATAGATTATGTACAAATTACAGAAATGTTTAACATTTTACACTTTTTTACACTTATTTTATACATTAAACTTAGTGCTAATTTTTTTTTTTTTTTTTTTTTTTTTTTTTTTTTTAATAAAATTTTCAAATTTAGTTGAATTTATTAATTTTTCAATGATCGTGGTTTCACATTGACGTGACTAAGTTGATTCATACACAAATTAAATACTCTTCATTGGCAAACTTTTTGAAGTTATGCTGTAATATGATGTCACAAGTTAAATCATGTCATTGCATGATTTCACTGTAGAATCATTAAATGCTTCATCTTCCGCGTGCTTTAGTCACCATTTAAAAAATTTAAACATAAGATAACTATCTAAATTTTTCCACTTACAACTTTAGCATGCTTAGATTCATCCTCAGATATAAAAAAAATGTTTGAAATAACCAACCATCTAATTAATTGATTGATAAGCATTAGTTAATTTTTTTTTTTTTTTTATATTTTTAGAAAATATGAAACTTGTATCTAATGGCAAAAAATTATTATTTTTTTTTTAGGTAAGAGAAATTAGGAAAGATAAAGAGCAAAGAGGCAAAGAAAAGAGAAAACGCATGAAAGCTGGAGGTTCAAGTCGCAGAAAACACCGGTGCTGTATTCTTTAAATTGATTAAAATTCTTTCATTTAAAAACTACAATGTAACAAGCTTTAGTATGTTTACCTCTTAATACTTCAAGTAATTAATTTTTGCACAAATCTCAATTAAGTCACAAAAATAATGAGAAAAGTGCAATAAAAGCGAGCACAATTTTGAAAAAACTAGCAATTTGAAAGAGGTTTTCTTTTACTTCTTTGAAACAATGCAATTAAACATTTTATTTCATAAGTTTATTGAATAAAAAAAAAAAAAAGAAGAAAAAAAAAATGATGATAAAAGAAAGCAAATTAAATGATCTTGATTTTAAAACTTTACTCCTTTATCTGGAACGGTTAACTAAGGAGTGCTTTATTGTGGATAAAAAAGGTTTTTTTCACGTGTTTAAAACTTGCTTAAACACTCGAATATTCATTATTAAGGCTATCGCGGTTGTATTAAATTTTAAAATGACAAAACTTTGTTAAAAGAATTAAAAGACAAAGTAGCACAAAATACCGAAGCTCAAACACTCCTGAGTTAATTACATTTCAAGCAAGGGCAATAACTTTCTACTGTGATTATCTGGCCTCTATCATCAGGAAGTGCTATGGCAAAAACATTTTTACGTAAATCAAATATTGATCACGTCAGAAACATAGATTATTTAAACAAACTAGCGCTCAAAAGTTTTCCAAAGTTTTTTAACGTTGCTATAAATGCAATATGGTGCAAATTAATTTTTACTTTCTCAAGAGATACGAACGAAAAAAAAGTGAACTAATAAACATTGATTTTTTTCAATCAGTATTCAATTTTTCGAACTATTGCTTTTTTTTAAGAAGACTATTTTCTTCTGGTACAATTACTTAATCTTCAATACTTACAAAGAAAGCATACAGAAAAAAAAAGAAGTAAATAAATAAATAAAAATTTGAAAATATCGATGTTGAAGTTGAAAATACTTTTTTTTCTGTGACTTCTCGTAAAGTATTATGAATTAATTTTACTATTTTTTTTTTTTATTCATTACATATTCAAGCACTATAATATTAACTGTATTATCTAAAATTTATATAAAGCTTTTTCGTAAAATTGTGATTTATCTAAACATAAAATTTTTCATCTGGAAACTTTTGATTATTAACCGAAATAGACTCTTAATATGTAATCTGTATAAAAATGTAACAGAATCAAAAATTTGTATAATACGCACAGAAAAAAAAATCTGTTGGTTTATCAATTCTTCTTATAGCTTATGCCAATCTTTTTAAAAATGTCAATATTTCTAGTTAGTTTTATTCGTATTACGTTTTAAACAAAATTCAGTAATGAATAAGACAAATGATGAAATTTCAGCGTCATTTAATGATTTAAACAAAAAAAAAAAAAAAAAAAAAAAAAATTAGCAATTAAGTAAAACTTGTAAAGTTTTAGCTTATTAAAAAAAAAAAAAAAAAAAAAAAAGAAAGAAAGAAAAAAAAAAAAGAAAAAAAATGTGACAATTTTCCTTCTGTGTGATATAAAAAAGTGCATAATTGTTTCTTCCAACTAGTATGATTGTAATCGACATTTTTAGAAAAGAAAATATCTTAAAATTAGCTTCAAGTCGTTGTTATAGTCTGTTTTTTCTCTTTGCCGAATTTTTCAGGACATATAGTTTGTATTTTATAAACTTGATACATGAAAATGTCCCTTTAACTTTTTTTACTAGTGATTATATTTTTTATATAAACTTTTGTATAACGTTTATGAGTAGTCTTTTTTTTTTTTTTTTTTTTTTAAACTCATTTGTACTACTTTAAAGAAAAAAAGTCTTTGTTCTTCTGACTCATTTATTTTTCGAAGAACAAAATATTGCCATTTTACATGATACAATTTTTGTATGACGTTCAGTTAATTTTGCTCTTTTTGCCGCTGTCAATTTACATTTAAATCTTTTTCTATTAAGAAAATAGCCGTTAAGAGAAAAATTAATGTGTAAGACTATGGTACTTCAAGTTGATTTTAGAAAGATAAAAAAAAAATTTTAGAAAAAAAAAAAAAATTAAAATTCATTGAAATATATAAAGCTAATAGCGCATTTTATCAGTGAATTTTCATTTTTTTTAAATAATCAAAAGACCAAAGTCTCACCTTAAAGGCGTGACGATTGAATGTGACCCACTGTTGACGATCGTGCTGACTCAGTGGAAATTCCTTCTTCGTCCGTTGTGTTTTTCGCAGCGTGCAGCAACCGATCATGCCTATTTTTAAGTTTGCGTTTAGATAAACGCGCTCGTCGTTATAATTTGCAAATGAAAAGAAAAAAAGTTAAAATTAAATGGATGCTATTGTATTGTTTGCTCTTGAGAAGGTTACGCCTTACTGTTATTTTATATAATTTCGGTAACAAAAAAAAAAATTACCTTCGAAAGAGACTTATTTTGATTGAAAGTTCTTTGTAAACCTTATAGGGTGTAAAATAAAAATTGAATGAAATGTAAGTTACTGTTGAATCATGTCGAAAATAATTTTTTTCTAATGTCTGTAAATTTAATAACAGTGCTCTCGTGAATAATGTTTTCATACTTTGTATATGCACGTCAAATAGATTGTAAAATTTTCTAACTAATTGTATATTTTTGTGGCTGAATCTATGGTCGATATTCATCAATTTAAAAAGATGATGAAATCAAAAAAGTTCATCCTTTAAAATTTATAAAAATTTTGATTGTTACGAAAATCAAGGGAGCTCAACTTCGTGCTCTAAATAAATCGTAAGCTCCGTACAAAAAAAAAAAAAAATTAATTTAATTATAAATATGCCAATTTGTTATTATTACTTTGACAATAATAATTCTGTACATAGATACAGTGCCAGAGCTGCGTTTTTTTTTCTAATTTCTTCATTTCTTTTTTCAATTGTTTATTTTTTAATTTAATCGAAATAGAAAACGAATGTCGTGTAACAGTAATTATACATTTTTTTTTTTGTCATACTTATTTTAACCCGTTTTTTGTTCGAACGAAATACTGAAGTTCTTAATTATAAGTACTGATATCACTTATTACATTATACATATGACGAAAAATAAATTTTATTAAAAATATATTTATCCACGGTGTTTTCATTCATGATATTTCCAGACCTCCTGCATTATAAAAAAAAAAAATTGACAATTCAATAACACGCCCTCGACACAATTTCAATTCATGGTTGGTGCCTTTTTTTTCATTCTTATCAACGAAATGTTGAAAGATAGTGAATAATTTTTCTACTCTTCGAACACTTCAATCAAATTTTGAAGAACGGCATGGTCAGTTTTAGTCTTGTTTATCGTGCTTCCACTATGATAAGATAAAATATCGAATCCGCTACCTAAAAGTTATAAATGGGAGTCTTTGATTTGAGTACTGACAATAAACTCGTGTAAATTCTCGATAGGATCGATACACTTATGCGCGCGATCAATCAAATCATTTATTTACTTTTTTCTTAAGTGCAGTTTTATACATTTTTTTCGTTAATAATGAAGTGCTTTTTGGTAATTTTTTTAACTGCTGCAGCATCTCAACCGGCCGTTGGCTTTACTTTGAACGATTTATGTAAATACTTTTTGTTATGAAGAAACCCTCAAGTGAAGTTTCAGCCTATAATGTATAAAGTAACATTAGATGCATTTTAAAGTCACAAAAAAAAACTTTTTTTTGAGAATTCAAAATTTTTTAAATTCTCGTGAGAAAATTTCCGAAATCATGTCTAAGAAATTAAAAAAAAAAAATCATTAAAATTATTACTATCAGCATAAAAAATTAAGAGCGTTGCTATTATTTTTTTAAACTGCGGTCACTTCAAGGTTTTAAATACTTTGAGCTTTAAAAAGTTGTTTTATCTTTCAATTATAGTACTTAAAATATATTCTCAAATTTTTAGTTGATCAGTTTATGTAAAGTCTGAAATTTGACTATTTAAGGTATAAAAGTCTTAAAAGTGGTAATATCTTATAAAAAATAAAAATTTTTTTTTTTTTTTATGAAATTATAGTTAATCAGGTTGTGAACACCGTGTTTCTCGACAGCAGTTTTAAGCCATACTTGGACAACATAAGACCTCTATTGAAGACCGGAAACGAAACTCTGAACATTCCAAAAGTCGACCCTTACGAAGTAGAATTCCAAAAAATCAATATTTTCAATGAAGTTTTGATTTAACTATTCTAATTAATAAATTTCAAAAATATAGTTATTTTTTTATTTAATTTAAAATTCGCAGAGCTGAAGGAAACTTAAGCGACGTAAAAATTCACGGCTTATCTGATTACACGGTAAACTCTGCCACGTTTAATGTACCGCTGTTAAAGGTCAAGACGAACATCACATGGCCCAGCGTCATGATGAATTCCTCTTACAACCTCGTTGCCAAATTTATGCAAATTATGGATTTGTCCATCTTTGGAGAGGGTGCTATGAAGTAAGATTCAACATTTTTCATTTATTTTGACCCGCGGCAAAAAATTTTAAAGTGACCTTTACTACCATACCGTCGATATATTATAATAAAAAAAAATTTTCTCGACACACCAGCCGCGAATAAAAAGACCTTTGCGATTTTCATAAGCTGAAAACTTGGAGTAATTTTATTCATGGGTAGTGTGTTGAGAATTTTTTTTTTTTTTTTATTATTATAATTTATCAAAGGATTGGTAGCAAAGGTCATTTAAACATTTTTTTTGCAAGCTAAATTAAAAAATAAAGTGATTTCGAGAAATTTTAACGAAAGTACCTACGTTGTAACTTTATTAGTGGCAGATTTTTGGCTAAGGTTTTTCTTCGCTGGGACCATCGATACTATTAAAAATAATTAAGGAATGAATTTACCTGTTTAATTAATTGAATAATTGATATGCAAATCATTTTATTTTTTTCACTTTGAAATTAAGAATTTACAGGAAGAACCAGATAAGTCCATTTTCAAGTTTAAATAAACTTTCAATTTTTGTAGTAAATAAATAATTTTTTTACTTAAAGTAACTAGAATTTTTATAAAATTCACTCGTCTAGTTTATCCTATAAGCCAAATATATAATAAATATTTTCAATAAAATGATATTAAATACGATTTGAAAAACCAAAAGATGGGAACTTTACGATGTTACACTGGACATGACAACCTGGTTGGAGCTGAGGGATGGCAAAGTGTACGCGAAATCTGTCGCTTCAAAAGTTGCATTGGACTCGAATTTGGTAAAAAAACAACAATTTCTACTTTAATTAAGACTCACATAGCTTAATTAAAAAACTTAATAATTTTTAAACAGTTTTACGCCGATGGAATATACAACAGCGACTTCTACTCTGTAATAATAAGCGACTTGGTAACGTCTTGGCTCCCTTACGTAGTTGATAATTATCCATGGGTCATAGTCGACCCGATCAACGAAAAGAGCGTGGAAGCAATAAACTCTCACTATCAGAACGCGACACTGCAAGACGTGATCAACGCCATTGGCGCGGCTAACTCGTAGCCCGTAAATTTTGGAATCGAAGCATCATCGGTTGCGCGACCAATTCAACTTCGATAACGCGTTTTCTGAGATACATTTTTTCAAGAAGTAATCTCAACCGAACGACCATGTATATATTGTAACTAGTTGGCGACTTCTAAGGTTACATTATCTCTTGTATGCGCGAGTAAGTTAGTCATTGAGGAACTGAACAAAATGTTTTTTTGACTCTTGAACTTAGTTTGTGATTCATCATTATTGATTGATCTCTTTGATCTCGCGCTAAACTCTCAGTCTCGACGTACGGTTTCTCGGATAAGCGTGACGGAGAAAGTTACACTTTTTTTTATCTCAAATTTTTAGATTTTAGTTTTTGAGTTTGTATGCTGTGTTATCTGTAAGGGCGTGAGTTTTTTCTGTTGGTGATGAAATTTTTTGGTCGCTTGTGAAGTTTAAATAAAGAGAAAAAAAAAATTTTAGTTGTGAGTTTAATAAAATTTTTTAATTTTTAATTTTTAGTGTGAGTAATGTGATATGTGTAACGTGTAACAACACGTGCTAAGCGAAGTTACACGTTTTTTTTCTGAAATATTTGTAAAATATTTTATCGGTGATTTAAGTGAGTACCGAGTGCAAAAAGAGCTGAAAAAAAAAAAAATTTTGTTTATAGAAAATTAGTGAATAATTCTTTAGCCGTTGTTTGATTTATGATTTTTATGATTTTTAATTAAATAATTAAATAAAAATATTTATCCAGAAACGTTTGACGTATGTGTTACTCCAATAATAATAATTGTCTAATTCGCTCGACAGCTGTTAAATTTAATCAACAATTTATTTAAGAATTAAATGTTTTACAATAAAATCAGATTTTTATTTAAAAAAAAAAGGTATTGAATAAGTTTTATTTTCAATTTCAATAGTTTTTTTTATTTGATCGTTATAAAAGTTTTTTGGAAAAGAGTTTCAAACGTAGTGTGCGTCACGTTGGTTTTGCAATCATTATCAAAATTATACAATTTTTAATAAAATTTATACTTTTTAAAATTCTCTGTAAATTATTTCTAAGTAGATTAGTGTGAAGTTCTCTGATCTATTACATATGTATTTTAAATTTTTCTTATATTTGAACATGATTTGATTAATTTCGAGTACAAAAATTCGTATCATTTTTGGCATCGTGTAACAGTTAAAATTCTTCTTAAATCTGATTCTCTGATCAGGTTTGTAAATAAATGTAAAAAAAAAAATTCATTAATAAAGTTTTTCCCTGTTTAGTTAAAAATTTTTTAGATACTAAGTATATATTTATTCTAAAAACTATTAAACTTTTAAATATTTTTAGTATTTTTTCCTTTCAAAATTAAATTAAATATTTTTTAAATAATAAATTACAAACAATTATTATCACATGTTTAACACGTGTACCAGACTTGTGTTAGACTTGCGAAAATATGATGTAAACTGTGCATGTTTATTACGGTTAAGAATCTCAATATCATCAATCAATCAATACTCTTCTATTATTCAATAGATTACATTTCGTTAGAAGTGCAAGGTCGATCAAGTTCAAATCAACCAGTGGAATAAACTTTACCAAAAATGAAGTGCGTTTCGATAGTATTTTTGATTTTCGTCGCATCTCAAGTTAATGCCGATTTGGACTGGGGTCAACTGCGTAAATACTTCATTATTTATTACTATTTTTTATTACTCAAATAAATAAATAAACTTTTTCAACTTCAGTCGCCCTGGGTGCCCAAGTGGCACAAACAGTACTCCTGGACCAGAGCTTCAAACCTTACCTGGACAATCTGAGGCCGATACTTAAAACTGGAAACGACAGTATGAATATTCCCATGGTCGATCCGTACGAGCAGGACTACCAGAAAATCAATATATCAAACGAAATCTTAGTGTAAATAAATACACATTATTTTTTTCTAAATTTGAGTCTATTGTAAATTTTTTGATTACACAGAGCCGACGGTAACTTAACCAACGTCGTGGTGCACGGTCTGTCCGAGTACAACGTAAACTCGGCGACGTTCAACGTTGCGCAGATGAAGGTCAAGTCGAATGTCACTTGGCCCAGCGTAGTCATGAACTCAACTTACAACCTGGACGCCGAATTCAAGCACATCATGAACTTGTCAGTCTACGGAGAGGGTGCAATGACGTAAGAATTTTGCAGCTACTTTATTATATATCTCTATATATGTTTTATTAATGTTTTGTTTATTGTACAAAAGATGGGAACTATACAACCTCACCCTGGACATCACAACGTTCCTGGAGCTCAGGGATGGAAAAGTCTTCGCCAAGTCCATGGCTACCAACATGACTATAGACTCAAACTGGGTAAGACACATTTTACTTAAGATTAAAAAAAAAAAAAAATTGTACGTGTGAATGATTGTTTTTTTTTTTTTTTTTTACAGTTTTACGCTAGTGGAATTTACGGAGGGGACTTTTACTCGGTTATAATAAGCGACGTAATAACAACGTGGCTGCCCGCGGTTGTCGAGAACTATCCGTGGGTCATAATAGATCCGTTCAATGAAAAATGCTTGGAGGTGATTAACAAGCGCTATCAGAACGCGACTTTGGAAGACTTGAAGAACGCGATCGGCGTGGCCAACACGAAATAACTCAAACGTTCGCGCGTTTAGAAATGTTTCTATACAAATTAACTTTTAATACTAGTGATAAAAAAAAAAAATAAATAAATAAATAAATTGTAGTTAAATTTGAAAAAAAATTTTACGCGTGGTGTGTTTCAGTGTAGTTTATATGTACATACTGCTTACTTACTGTCTAAGTCTTACTTTTGGTAAAAATTATATCTTACAAAAGGCTACGTATGATACAAGACTACCTCGGTGAACATTACTTTCTTGTAATATTTTACACACTCATGCACATTAAAAATAAATTGTTTTTTTTTTCTCGACACTCGAACTTCGTTTTGTGGATTATTCATTATAATCTCGTGACTTCGTCGATATCGTGCTGCACTCTTGCACTTATTTCTAAGTTTCTTTCGTATGCCTAGAAAAAAAGAAATAACATCCTTAATAAAATATCTAATTCTCTAAAGATTATGTATAAATTAAAATGAAGAAAAAATTTAACGCTCTTGTGCGAAATAAAGCACTTTTAGTGTAAAAAAAATCTATAATTATTGTAACTCCCTTTTTACAAATTAAAAATTTTTTCATCAATAGTAATAAAAATAAAAAAATTAGTTGCAAAGATGTTATGATAAGTCAACATTTTTTCTCCCGACTGGTGTATGTACCTTTAGTTTCAAATTTTTTTTTTTTTAATAAATCTTAAATCTGAAGATTATATCGATGGTCCCAGCGAAGAAAAACCTTAGCCGAAAATCAGTAAATTAGAAATGATCAATGAGAGGCTGACATGAATTAAAAAATCGGAAAAATTCAGGAATCTTCATAAATCATTACCCAATAAAGGAGATTTTTTTATTTTTTTCTATTTTTTTTATTCATCTCAGCCCCTTATTGGTCATTTCAAATCTGCTGATATTCGGCTGAGGTTTTTCTTCGCTGGAACCGTCGATATTTTTTCACACTAAGGCAACGAATCACTAAACTATAAAAAAAGTACTTAGTTTAGAAGCTCACCTGTTCGGCAACAATCTGCAAATGCCTAGCCACGGCACTCCCGGACTGTCTCACCATTTTGGCAAAGAGTCCATTTCTCTGGCTGAGCTCATGGGGATGATCGAACTCTACGATCTCTCCGTTGTCCATCACCAGGACCTTGTCGCTGTCCATGACGGTGTACAATCTATGCGCAATTGTGATAACCGTGCAGTCTTTAAATTTGTCCCTGATGACCCGTTGAATCAGGCCGTCGGTCTCCGGGTCCACGCTGGCGGTCGCCTCGTCCAGCACCAGGATCCTGTTCCTCCTGAGCACCACCCTGGCCAGGCAGAACAACTGTCGTTGACCGGCGCTCAGGTTGCCTCCGCCCTGGTCCAGCCGCCTGTCCAGGGAGTCGAAGACCCTGTTGAGCTCCACCACCTCCAGCGCGGACCACAGCGTGGCGTCCTCGTGCATGTGCAGGGGGTCGAGGTTATCCCGAACCGTGGTGGTGAACAGTACGGGCTCCTGGGGAATTATGGACATGGCGTTGCGAAGCTCGACCAGGCTGAGATTCTTCGTGTCCACTCCATCTATGAGTATCGAACCTTCCGTCTTGGTCAGACGGAACAGGGCTGATATCAGGGACGTCTTGCCCGCGCCGGTGCGTCCGACTATGCCGACCTGTTTTGAAAAATGATGGTTTACAAATTAGAGCATGTTCAGGACACGAAATTAAAAACAACTTTTTGTCAAAATCATCTCACCTTCATCCTCGGTCCAATCGTAAAGCATAGATTCTTCAAAACCGGCTTTTCCTCGTCGGCGTACCTGAGGCACAGGTTGACGAACCCGATCTCCCCTCGATCGATCCAGCTCTTCTCGATCTTGGAATCATCGAAATTGTCTTCTTCCTGGTCCAGCTTCGTGAACTGGTACATCCTCTCGACGCTGGTCATCTGGGTCACTACCTCGGCCACCTGTTTCATAACGAACTGCAGGGTGCCGCAGATCGTCAGAATCTGGGTTAGAGCCAGACCCACGTCGCCGGCGAAGGTTTCGGGGTTGTTTAGCAGTATGAAGTTGAAGGCGACGACGCCCAGAAAACTTATGGACACCACGTCCAGCCAGAAACCAAATGCCGAGGATGTCACTAGCACCAGGTGGTGGGCCGCCGTGTGGTCGTCCTGACGCGAGTCGAACTCCCGGGCTACGAACGACTGGGCCCGACAGGAACGAATGGTCGTCAGACCAGGAAGTGACGAGTCCACCAGTGAAAATACCGGACTGTTTGCTGTGAAAGTTATTGTTATATAATATGCTCATAAAGCTCGATCATTTTATGCACTAAAATTGGTGCGTAAATAATAACTTTACACATACTATGATAAAAACGGTATGTTCTTCTGCTATAGAGCTTTCGAGCGGGAAATTCAAAAAAGTCCAACTCTCATAACAAAAGAAAACTTACCGTTCCCCTCTATCCTTTTGATATCTTGTACGGTCGAGATGTAAACGTCGTTTATTTTGAGACAGAAGTAGGCCATTACGAACATCGGCAGTACGGTCCACCAATTAATGACCAGTATTTGTACGACCACACCGGCGGTCAGAAATATTCTCTCGATAACGTCCAGAAGGGCGTTGGGTAGCAACTCGTCTACCGCCCCCGTATCTTTCGAAAACCGGTTGACTATTCGTCCTGGAAAAAATTCATTCGATTAATATAAAAATTTAAATTAGATCTTGGTACTATTTGATTTTAATTTCGTCTTACCGGACGGATTCGTGTTGAAAAACTGCATCGGAGCACGTATGGTACGGGCAAACATATCGTTGTGGAGCTTTTTGTTCGAGTTGAAAGCGACTTTGTAAAAAATAATGTTCCTTATGTTCGAAAAAACAATGATACCTACGATTAGACCTCCGTATATGACCAAAGCCAGGTGTTCACTCATGACTTTATCTTTCGGAAATGATTTTAAAACCTTTTCTTCCTGCTTCGTCCTGCATCAACAATTGAGCTTTTAATGACATTGTCTGTCAATTAAGTTTTAGAAGCTTACCAGAACGCCAACCAGTAGTCGAAACCGCTGATGAATATTTGAGTTACGAAGAAGCTCAGGATCATTATGGAAAATGCAAAGTACGATGTACCCATTTTAAAGTACTTGAAGTACAGGGACGTCTCGACCCGCCCTCTGGCCAAAAACTCTTCGACCTCTTCGGGATCATTTGTTTCTTTGACCTCTTGCTTGATGCTTGAAATGGACAACTGACGGGACAGTTTGACGATTTCGTTTTCGTCGGACAGAAGCTTGTCGGTTTCTTTGGTCGGAGGCAAGTGTTTCAAGTACTCCTTGTTTTTGGAAAAGTTCTCGTACGAGCCTTGAAACTCGATTCTACCCTAAAAAAATTAGTTCAAAACTTGGTTAATTTTTTCTTGGGTTTGTATTTTTTTATGCTTACGTTTTTAAGGAGAATAATAGTATCGACGTCTTTTAAATATTGTAACTGGTGAGTAACCAAAATACGTGTTTTTTCCTTGAGAAAACCGCTTATGCAGTCTTTGAATAATCTTTTTCCTACGTGATTGTCAACTGCACAAAGAGGGTCGTCGAACAAGTAAATGTCGGCATCTCTGTAAACTGCCCTGAGTAAATTTAGTTGAATAAAAATTTTTTTTAGTTTACACATTTAAATATTGCTCAATTGTTAATTATTAATATTATTAAAATTTTTCATTTTTTTCAATTTTCCTTGCATTCTGACCAGAAAAATAACTTTTCTTCTATTGTAAAAATAAACAAAGCTCTTTTAAAATTTCATTCTCTTCTTATTTTTGATAAAAAAAAGGGTCACCTTTAGAATTATACTCCATCACTCTTAAAGAAATAATACCTCGCTAAATTTATCCTAGCGCATTGTCCACCACTTAAACTCGCGCCTCGATCGCCCACCAGGGTCTTGTCGCTGTAGGGAAGCTGCTCGAAATCCTTAACAAGGGCGCAAGACCTGGTGACTCTCTTGTACTTGAGTTCGTCATGGGGCTCGCCGAAAAGGATGTTGTCCCTGATCGAGCCCGAGAATAACCAGGAATCCTGGCTGGCGTAAGACGCGCTTCCCGACACTCGCACATCGCCGTTTTTAGCCCTGAGCTCGCCTAAAATCAGTTTCAACAAGGAACTCTGAAAAAAAAATTTTTTTTTTCGTTGACATTGAGGAAAAAATGCCGTGAGGGAACCTATAATGAAATTTTAGCCGAGAGATAAAAGTATTATTTATTGTATTAAGTTAAAAAAAAAAACTGAGATAAAATTTTACGTCAGCCATTAAAATTTATCAAAATTCATAAGAAAAGTTGTTTAAAATATCGTCAAGAAACTGCTTAAAAAATTAAGTTTTACGAAAAATCGTGACTTTCAGTAGAAATTCTCAGTTTTGAATTTTTATTTAAGAAATAATAAAGATTTCGAAAAATTTGTAGAACTTATTAAAAATAAAGTCAACAAACTTGTAAACAAAATTAAAAATTGTAGAAGTTGGGAGGTTTTTAAATTTTGACAGTTTGTTGAATTATATATGTATGTCCGACAATTATATAAGTCGTGACATTTTTTTTTTCTTTTTTTTTTTTTCAAATATCATCAAAGGACGGAAGATTTCTTAAAATAATCAAAATTTTTTTAATAAGTATAAAAATAAAGTATTTAACACCAAAAAAGTTTTTATAAATAATCACATTTGCGTTCAACAAGTATTTATTCATTTATTTATTGATTTATTAACAGACGGTAAAATTTCCATAAATTCAAATTTGACAGCGACACTTGAGTACATTTACATACATACAATGAGCTGATTACAAAAATACTTACAAGCTATAGTTAAAATCTAAACTTTAATCCAAAATATAAAAATGAAGTACAAAAAACCAGAAAAACGAAATTTTTAATACATTACTTAACACTCTTTTTTACTGTCAAATAAACCTCTTCAGTCTCTATAACTTAAATAAAAAAAATTATTTTTCAGGTATATACATAATAGTAACATTTTTTGGTTTAATATTTTTTAGTAAAGACATTGGTTTTAAATTTCTTTAAAGATTAAAAAATATATATATATTATAGAATTATCTGTACATAAGTTTCTATTTACACTTTTAATTATCATTTAAATTAAACAAAAGAAGCAGCTTGAATTTCTTCAGTGCTTTAATCAATATCTAAATCATCCTTATATTCTACATTGACACCTTGCAGCATAGTTTGAATTCTTTCATCACAACTAATAAATTCAAAATCCTAAAAAAAAAAATAAATATCATAAATTAATAATTGAATAATGATTTCAATTGAATTTTACATGCAGAGCAATTATTTTAGTACTTACATCCTGCATGTCTTCGTCTCTCGACGAAGTATCACAGTTTCTTTCTGCAAAATCGAAGTCCATTTTGGAACCATTGAAAGAAAGGTCATTGTAACTTGAAACTGCATCATCATCAATGAATTTATCTTTTTCTGATACTAAATTGGCTGGTAAAGCAGATTTCGTTGATTGAAATATATCTTTCCATAGATAAAAAAGATTAGTGTCTTCAACAGCACCTGTCCATTTATTCTTTCCAACAGCAGAGTGAAAAACTTTTAATCGATTTGGTTCAATACGATCTTCAATACACTGAAGAACTGTCAGAAAATAACTTCTACTAGCTTGATCTACAGCCAAATTTTCTTCAGAAGATTTTTTGCACTCAACTGGTTTTGCTACAGTTTCATGTTGGATAACATTGGATGAAAATGGATAAAGTCCACAATTTCTAAACCCGCTACTTAATATTTTAATTTTGTTTAAAGCATCAAAAGTTTTTTTCAAAGTTTGGGCAACATCAAATTTACTATCTTTCAAGCACTTGTTATTTTCATTATACTGATATGCTAAATTGTCCCAAGCAACTCTAAGAGGTTTGAAGAAAGCCTGGATCATTGGGTTGTTTGAATCAGCATTCAAACTTATCAGAACAATTTTATTCTGCTGACAAAACTCTGTTAAAGGTTGAGTTAATCTTGACGCATTGCCATCAATGTAGAGAATTAATGGTAATTCAATCATTTTGTTTTTCACAAATGGAAAAAAAACATTTGAAATGTAATCATAAAAATTTCTACCTTCCTCCCAAGACTCTTTGGATGCTGTGTAACTCCAGCCAGGAGGTATTTTCATAGCTTTACTCTCGGGTAAGTTTTCATCTTCAAATAAAATTAAAGGCGGTGCCAATTCTCCTGCAGCATTACCTGTTACAAGTACAGTTAAATTCTCTATATCACATTCTGTCTTATCAAGTTTTTCTGATTCTTTTTCTGTATCTGTTTCTTTTTCCTTTTGTTCATCAGTTGAATCTTTTTTAAGCAGTGGATTTAATGGCAATTCTATTTCACTTGTAGTCCAAATTCTCTCAGATCCTAAATTTTCAAGATTATTTTCTTTGAGATAAGCTGCAATAGTGGAATGCCAAGTCTCTAGGTCTGCATCTGAAGTTGCATTCTTAGATCTCTTAGCCATATGGACAATTATTTCTTCATGCCTTCTGAGAAATGATTTGTACCAACTACGACCTGGTCCTTTTTCATTAAATGGATTGGGAATGTTGAGTCTGTTGACAATGAGAGAAACACTATTGATCAACTGAGATTTCGACACTGGACGACCAATGCTGGAACTTTTTTTAATCCAATTGACAAGTTCCTCTTCTTGTTCTGGTGACAAGATAGATGGAGGTCCAGGTCTTTCATTAGGATACAAGTGGTTGATTTTACTTCGCAGAGTCGACCTGGGTACTCCGAATTTCAAACTAGCTTTCCTCAAAGTCATTCCTTCCTGAACAGCTGCGACAGCTTTTTTTAGTGAATCCTTGCTGTACTGAATTTTTCTTCTGACACATTTTTTTTCAACTTTTCCAGACATTTTTGTGGTTTTTTCTTTCTGTAAGGAAACATAAAAATGATAACGTCTGAACGAATGATAAGCTATCCGCTGAACAAACAGTATAGGTACTTACTGGAAAAATTTTACGATTTGATTTTCACTACATTTTTACAAGTACACATATAAATTTTGCACTAATATAAATAAATAATTCATCACTTTTTCTAGCTGTTTTGATTCTATGAAAACAAAACAAAACGTATCATCTTTTGCATGATCGCATTATACGATCAATTATTACGATTTACATTTTACGGAGACTGCGGAGAGGTTAGGAAATGTTAAACACAGACCGCAGACGAAATTGACGAATGACGAGTCACAACTCACAAGCCGCGCGGCAACAACTTGCAAGCGCATTTCTTTTGAATCACTCGCGTTGATTGCGATCAGAAATCAACCAGCCACCGTAAATTAGCCAAAGTTTGGAAAAAAATTAAAAAATTATGTAGTTCCAGTGTGAATATAAAAATTCACGCAGCGTAAAATATTAATATTTTCAATAAAAGTTTTACAATGAAACTACAAAATGTAAATTTTATTTAATTAATTGCTAACTATAGTAATAATATGGTTCGAGAAGATACCTTAAATAATTTTTTTAAAAACTCCAAGTCAAAAAATTATGTCATACCTTTCCAGAACCGATCGGGCCGACGATCGCGTATAACTTCCGTGGAACCACAGTCAAGCTAATGCCATTCAGATTATCGCAGCCAGAATTTTTTTCCCACGAAGCTTTAACTTCACTTATTTTAATCGCGAATTCTTCGCTCTTCAATCTCGCAGTCTTCCTGTCGACTTCTTCCAGCAGCAGGAATTCCTAAAGCAAACCCGAAAGATTCAACTTCCCGTAAGGTTCTATCGTGCATTCAAATACTCACTTCGATGCGTTTTATGGAAACGTTGACTTCCGCCGTCAAGGACACAGCTTCCGGAAAAAATTGCGTCATTATGGTACGGCCGAGTACGAAGTACTGAACGGACGAGAAAATCGTGTCGGCCGATATGATCTTTTCCTGAAAAACGTAGACCAGTATCGTGCAAAACAACGCCGCCCGGTGCGTAAATACCGTGAACGCCAGCCTCACGCTCCTGAGATAGTATCTTCTTAACAAAACATCTATTTCGTATCTAAATAATAAAAAAAATTTTAACTTGTTTTAAGAAATTCGTCGCTTGTCTTTTTAGTTTGTTCACTGAGATCTTTAAAAATAAAAGTAAGTTAGACAAAACAGTGATAAATTTTTGAATTTTTTTCACTTAGATAAAAGTTATAAATGTTTGAATTAGTAAACTGTTCGAAAATTTGACTACGAAAACACATAAAATTTGGTTTAAAAATATTATTGAAAATTTTTTTGAAAAGATTCATTCGTGTTTCAAAAAGTCTTAATATTTTTTAAAAAGTACATCAGAATTCTGTCTTTAAAGAAGTACTCAAGTTCATACTTTTGAGCAAATTTAAATTTTCAAAAGCTGGATTGTTATTTTTTTCTCTAAATAATAAAGTTAAAAAAGTATGTTTTTTAAATATTAAGATTAATCGGCCACTGGAGGAAAGAAAAAATAATATAAAACAAAAATAAAATAAAATAAAATTATTAGAAAATCAATAAATACAAAATAAAATAAAAAATAACAAATAAATTATAATTTAATAATAGAAATAAGTTTGTGAATATTTCTTATATTTTTTAAATGTTAAGAGTCCAAATAAATACTTTTTACTGAGTCAGAAATAAAATAATGAATAATATAATTGTTTTCGTACTGTCTTGCAAGATAAACTATTTGTTCGAATGGTTTTTCCCAGGCGTACATCTTGATAACTCGAATGCCGTGTATTATCTCGCCGACCAGCAGCACTCGGTTGTCCGTCCTGACGGCTCCCTTGGCTTTTAATTTTGAAGTCATCTTGTACAAATAAACTGAAAAAAAATTCGAATGAAAAATGACAAAAATTAAAAACTATATGAAGCAAGTAGATAATTTGTTCACTTTTAAAATTGATTTCAAATAAATTGTCGTTTAAATAAAATTTTGAAAGAATAAAAAATAACTAAATATACAAATAAAAAAGTTTGAACAATTGAGAAAACTAAAAATTTGTGCGTACCAGCTGGAGACAATTTTTTTATAAAAACTCAAAATCGCAAAGTTCATTATAAAGTATGAAAAATATTTGTTTGATTCGAATTATAAATAAAAAGTCAAGAGATAAATAATTCATCGACCTACCTTGCGTAGGAACAATTTGTACGACCATGCACAAAATGCCAGCCAGTGACGCGATCCCCAGATTTCTCCAGATCAAGCAGGTTATCAGAGCAACCATGAACGGCATTATCCAGATGTAGTGAAGATTCAGAAAAAAAACCTCGAACTTTGCCAAATCGTTCGATAGAAGATTTATTATTTTACCACCGGCAGCTTGACCCACCGACGTGCTGGACAACTTCAGTACCTAAATTTTTTTTTTTCGAAATTTAATACACTCATTTTTAATTTCACGGGACCAGTCGTAAAACCTGAAAAAAAAATTTCAACTATTCAGTGATGTACTGATTTTTCATCATTAGTAAAATTTGTGTTTTAGTTAATTGAAAAAAAAAATTTTTTACTGTATTTTTAGAACTAAACTAGCAATTTTTTTTATTGACTATCCAGGTCTTACTACTGATCTAACATAATTTTAACGAGTCAACCGATAACGAACTTGTAGTTTGTAAAATAATGTTTGTCGTTTAAGAAAAATTTGAAAGTACACTAATAAACTTGAAATCTTAAGGTTGATGAACTTACTTTTCGATAAATAAGGGATGAGCAAGCAATTTTGACTCTCATGCCAATTTCCTGCTGTCCCAGATGCGCCTGTCTAGTTATGACAGTCTGAAGTGTTGTCACGAGAACGAGTCCACTCGCGTAAAAGTACGCCTCTTCCGTTTTAACCGTGGACCTGGAGTTGAAGTACCAGATCAACTGGGCCAGCATCAACGGCTGTGTTATCCTATTTTTTTATCAAAATAATTCCATTTTTTAGTTTAGCTTAACTATATTGATTTATTGATTGATCAGGCTTTAATTTATCGATTACTGCTAATAGATTTTTTTTTATTTTTTAATATTCTTGCTTTTGTATTTTTACATTTATAGCTTTACATTATTGTAGTATAATAATGATTATCTTATTTTATTTTCCTTTTTATATATATTTAATACAGTATGAATAATATATTATGCAATGTTCTATTAATATTTATATTTCAATGCAATATTTAATTTTTACTGGCCTATGTATATAGGTATTTAAGTATGTATTTTCTGGTAATAAATTGAATTGAATTAAATTCGTCAAAACAAAATTAAATTTTACCTTTAGATAAAATGTAGGTAAAATAAAATATTTAATAAAAAATTAAATTTAATCAAAAGTTTGACGGGAATTAAGAGTTACACGTACTTGACTATATTTAATATGAACATGCTGATTCCGTATTTGATGAAAGACCAGCCGAAAATTCGGCCAATAGCCTTCCACAATTTCGGCTTTTTTTTCTTCTTACGTGACTCGATCAATTCTTTTTCCCAAGATCTACAAATTCATGACGTGCATTTAAAAATTCAATAAATTTCTAGGTCACTGATAATAAACAAACCCACATTTCAAGTTTATTTCCAAGCTGCTCGCTTATGTTTTCTGGTAGTACATCGTAGAGATCGCCAGATTTTAGATCTTTGCTCTTACCGAGCCGAAATAATTCCCAAAGCCACCTGTGCATTATAAAATTATATAAGAAAAAAAAATCAATTAATTTTGAAAAGATGACAATTTGTATTGAAACTTGCATAATGAGTAAATAAATCAACGTTTTAAGAAAGATCTTATCGATATTGAGACGAGACATTATTTATTAAGTAAATACAAAAATGAGACTCTAATGTTTGATAAAATAAGTAATATGTTAAAATAATTGACATCATATGGATATTGTGAAAGGGCGATTAGTTAATTAATTTTGAAAATTTCAGTAATTGCAGAATTATTTATTAAAATCATAAAAGGACTCTTGAAAAAAGTTTTTTTATTATACTAGAAAATTTAAGAAAAAATTATGGTAATTTTTTAAATAAACAAAAAATTTGTAGAAATCCTAACAAAATCACGAAAAAGAAAAACAGAAGCAATTAATGCAAAAATTATTTTAACTACTTTTTAATTGTAGGTAAAACTGTTAACAAGCCGCTTTCTATTTTTTCGTGTGTTCGACGTGTATCACGAAAAAAAACTTACCAAAAAGTTAATTTGCTGATAAAACTCGCCGAAATTTTCGGGCTCGGTCTGTCCCGTTTTTTCCTCGGTCCATACATGTCCGCTTCAAATCGCTACTTCATCGTACTTCGATTTCAAACTGAATGAAAGATTAACAATAAAAATGAATCTCTGATAATGATCTACTACAACCCGAGTAAGCACAGTGTTTCAATTATTCTCCGTGGACCTTATCAGATAAGTAATTTAGAAGATCATCTTTGATTTCGGTAAAAATAAATATTTGTTTTTTGAACAATGGCTTCCAGTCCAGACGCGGAATTTCCATAGTAAATTTTTCATTCAATCTCAACAGATGCAGAATCAAACGAGATGAGGATTAATTAACTCTTACGTAATTAAAAATTATTTTACGCGGGCGTAATAAAAATTGATTTTTACTCGTGCAATTAATGTATCGATAATAATAGTTGACGTTGACAGCGTTTGATAAACATCGTTACGGAAAAATTATTGTCTTCAAATTCTTGCTCAATCAGATTAAAAATTGAAGTAATTTTTGAAAAAACCAATTAAGAACAGTCCAAAGATCTTATCGAGTTTTCTATCAAATCTGATTTGTAACTTCATATTTTCCTCAAAGCGAACGTAAATCTTGCGCTATTGTAATGGATTCGTATAATTTGAGCAAGACAGCCGATTGTTTAAACAATTAGTCTCGTTAACTTGAAAAATTATTATATCACAGTGACTCGGTAGCTTTACTCTCAGGCTGTACGGTTAATTTACTTCCTTTCTCGAGATTCAGTTGAAAATAAGTTTTTTCAAGTTAATCGTTGCACTTTCAACTTTACGGATACCGTTGAGCTAATATTTTAACAAATACGCGTTTTATTATCTTCAGATTTAATCGGTTACAATAAATCTAAGTGGTAACAATAATTCGCAAGGTCGGTTTCTCATCTCTCGGTAAAAAAAAAAAAAAACGCTCTTTTGCTAACCGTAAACCAAGAATTCTTTTTGCTTTGGCGTGGTTTTATTTTAATTTTTTTAACGATTGCGCCAAAAACTTAAGCAGAATGATTAGACGGCAGACTTTAAAATTAACATTTCTTATACAAATTAAAAGTTATCAGAAATTTATTAAGATATTCAAAAAAAGGCACGTTCTTCAAGAAAATAACGAAACTTAACAGCTTTTAAAAATTAATAATAAGGAAAAAAAGTTTCTTAAACATGACGAAAATAAACAAAAAAAAATTTCACGACGATCCTCAAACACATGGAACCAAGTAAGTGCTGCCAAAATTAAAATTGATTACTTCAGTTGTAAAAACACAAGTTATTTAAAAAAATTATTATAAACTTTATCTGATGGTAAATAAATAATGCTCGGATAATTTTTTTTTTATTTTAAATAAATTGATTATACTTTACGGCAAACTTGACATCAATACTATTTTATGACTTTTATTGCAAATAATTAAAATTGTATAATTGTATTTAAAATAATTATTATTTTAAGTTTAAAATTTAGAATTACCTAATCCTCTCAGTATACACACTCAACAATGCACCAAAACTAGACTTTGAGCTAAATCTAGCTCTCGTGAGAAAAGATACAGATTACTTATCGGCGTAATAATAATTGTACCGGTCTATATTTTACTTTACGCGTTCGATCGAAGATTTACGCGCTGGCGGGAAACAAGAATTACAAATTTTCGAGACAGACTTGCTTTTTTTTTTTTGAAAATTTAATTGGTATCCTTGTTTGCTCATCGGCTCGCGTCAAAGGTACGATTCTTACGTGATTTTTTTAACATAAATCAAAATGATCTTTTAATTGACTCGTTTTTGTTTTATGGAAAAAAAAAAAAATAAATCAAGCGCAGATTCTGTAAGATTTTTTTTTAATTTAAATGCGAGTACTGATGAGTTTAGATTTTGAAATATAAAATTTCCTGTGACTAAAAATTTAAATTTAATGACCTCATCTTCGACTAAAAAAATTCCATGTGTACATACGCATTCATCTGAGTTAATTAATTATAACTTTTTGTAAATTCTATGATGGAGTTCGATGAACTTCAGTTTTCATCATGAATATTAATATAAAAATCTAGATATTTAGTCCTAAATAAGATTTTTTATTAAAAACTTAGCAGACACAAAAAACAATTTCATTTCATATATTTAGCATACTTATTTTTAAACCGAATTTTGTGCAAATTTTTTTTGCTTAGAAAACAAAAGTTTGGTGTATCTTACAACCGAAATTTAATTTCGAAACATAAACTTTAATATTCTTGGCACACAGCGTCGAGTAGAGCGGAAAGAATGAAAATTTTGACACTGTTGACGAATCTTACTTCCGCAAATATTTTTAATTCAATCGAAAAAATCATTGTTAACTCGTTCCTGTTTGTTATTTTTCTTACAAAAATATTTATTTATTATTTTTTCAAGTAATGACCTTATACCCACGTACCGTAAAAATAATAACCCAACGGTAAACAAATTTAATCTACTAATTTAGGTTTTGTAAACTTTAACTTTCAAATAAACATGGTAAAAATAATTTTGATGAATTATAGATCAAACTTAGAATGCTCCTTACAACCGCGTATTTGTATAATCAATAAACTTGAAAATTCGATACTCCACAGGTTCACCGCAAAAAAAAAAAAAAAAAAAAAAAAAAAAACTCCTACAGTTTTTATCAATAATTTT
The DNA here is from genome assembly GCA_038277355.1 of Encarsia formosa. Classification (NCBI taxonomy): domain Eukaryota; kingdom Metazoa; phylum Arthropoda; class Insecta; order Hymenoptera; family Aphelinidae; genus Encarsia; species Encarsia formosa. The sequence goes on along the minus strand of CM076185.1, from coordinate 2,735,543 downwards.
GTAGTTTCCGCTTACCTAATAGCCGGCACCCAATCGTATGCAGATCATCATAAAGAAACAGGTTGAAACATTTTTTTTTAGAAACCAGATGCACTTAACAATGATGCCGAAGGTAGATCATCCGCGCGACTGACGAACCGGCTGTCTGTGGATGTTTTCGCTTTCTTGTGATGCGGTGGCTCTTCCGCGTGGGGGAATGAAGAAGAAAAAAATACCGCGAGTCTTCCGTAAATTATACCTGGCTCACTTTCATCTCGAGTGGGCAGATTTTTATTAGAAAATAAACAGCTAATGTTGGAACTGCAAATTAAGCATTTTAAATTCGACGTTGATTTTGATTTGAGATTAGATGAAGGAATGTAAGCAGTAGCTGTATAATCAGAATTTTTTTTCTGACGGAGTTTTACCCGAGTATTTGAGTAAGATTAAAAAATAATATTTTGTAGTAACGTAGATTACCTTTTTCGTGCCACCTACAGACAATAATTAAGAAAAAATCAATTGATTATTGAAAAAATACAAGATATTGCGTTTCCATATGCACGTTATAATCATGTGGTCATTAGTAAAAATCTTCGATGATAAATATAAATATCCTTTATTTATTGATTCTTTGATATATTAAGAATAAAATTGATTAAAATAAAGTTAAAATTTATTCGTTGATTTATTATTATCTTTACTTTATTCAGTATAATGACATACTCGGACCTCGCAGAAGTATATACTTAAGAACAGAGTTAAAATACAATTGATAATAGACGTTACGAGAGTACAAACACTCACGTTTGAAAATAAATAAATAGTAAATATCTCAGAATTTTTGCATGCATTATAATTATAGTACAAATATTGAATGAAATTGCACTTAAAAAAATATTATTTTGTATTTATAAAGAATTAAACAAATTAATCTTGTTTATAAGCATTGTTTATTCAAACGAAATCTAGACGATTGAATCCCTATGTTTAAAATTTGTTTACTTTATTTGTACTTCAAGTCATAATTATGCAAATTATGACTTGAAATACAATTTTTTTCATTCGGTTATTTTTTCTTAGAGGATTTTTACGGCTGGGCAATCATCATAGAATCTGTAACTTGAGTTGAGAAAAGGATCTGAGTATGAAAATAAAAACAATGATTAGCACATAATTTTTTTATTGGATATATCATTTTAATATCGATAAAATTTTTTTTTAACAGTATAAATTATGTATTTTTATAACATTTTATATTATTTTAATTTTATATAAAATATTTTTTTAAATAATTATTGGTATTCATTTTAATATTAATCTATTTCGATAAAGTAAAAAAAAAAACTATCTGAAACATATTCTTAAACCTAAGTAGTGGAACTAGAAATAAGTTCTTAAACTAGATATATGAATTACTTATGAATTTTTTTAATTGATAAGTCAATTAAAAAAAGTTCCTGCATTGCTATAGAAAAGTCTGAAGTGTAAAAATTACATTAACTTTTATACAAGTACATATAAATAGTTCTATGTATGTACATTTTGAACTTTACAAAATTTACATCTTAAATAAAAATTTTCCAACACTTAATTGTAGTTAATAATAAGCGGACAATCATTGTCTTTCGGATCGCTATTTCAGTCAAAGAAAAAGAAAAAAACATTATATACGCTACTTTTTACATTATCTAAATAATTAGATACATTAATAAACGAAGCTTGATAAAAAAAGTCATGATAAATGCATTTTTTAATTTATTATCATTTTTTAAACTAATAACTAAAGCTGCAAACTACGTTTTCACATTTAAAGAAATCATCTAACTAGCTAATACATTCTTAAAAATTTTTGTGCATGTTTTGTCAAATGTTTAAAAAATATGTTTACAAACAAATAACTTCTGTTCGGCAGTGAAAACCTGATAAAAGATTAGGAAAAATTCTGAAAATTTTATTTATTTTGTTTCTTGATTTTTTCTTTAATGATATCTTGACTATTTAAAAATTGCAACTCTTATTAAAAATATTTGATCTTTATCTGAAATACCTAAAAAAATAAATTTACATAATTATTTATAAATTATACAAAAATAAAAAAGAATTTTTTAGGCACAATATGCACTACAAACGAAAAAATTTGGTAACAATTACGAGGCAGAAATTTTACTCAAAATTTAAGATTGATATCGCTGAATTGATGCATCATTTTTTTAAATAAAGAATCTAAGAAATTAAATTTGAGAATCTAAAAATTAATATTCTTCAATAATCAAATCAAAAAGAAAAGTTTCTTTTACTATTTACGAAATTTTATTTTATATTCAATTTTTTATCCACGAATGAAACTTAAGTGTTTTAACACGGTACTGTCAAACTATTCTGATTTTTATGTTTGAAAATTATCTGGCAACTTTACATATCTTTTTATTTGTGGGTGCGGCTGGAAAACAAAGATTGATTTGAATTTTATTACTAAATATCACCGCGTAATAAAATTCATTTTCATTTTACGTTTGACCTTGAAAAGATTTGATGCGTTACTAAACTGATGTTTCTATTGAAAAAAAAAGAGTTCAAGAGTTTAAATAATTCTTGAATTGACAATTAAAATGAATTTTTTTTGTTAAAATTTTTGCAGAATCAAATAAATATTTCAATTGATTTTTTTTTTTTTTTTTATTACAATTAATGACCCAAAGATATTAAAAAAAACGCGTGCCGTTTGATCGTGCACGATGAAATTATCCTGTTCTTAGCCGCAGCAGATAAATTATTTTTTACTTAAGCTCAAGTGGTACAATAAATTAAAAAAAAAAAAATCAAGCTAACTTGGTTTGATTATCCAAAAGTTTTCTAAAAAAAATTTAAACCTGTGTATGTTTCTTAACAATCATAGTTTTTGAAGGAAAGAAAACAATTTTCGTACCTTAAATTATATCACCCGAATTTTTTGTTTCTTTTTACAAAGATGAAGAATCCATAGATGAATTATCTGTTTCTTGATTGGGCAAAGAAGTATCATTTAAAGTTGGATTTTCATTTTGTTCCAAGGAATGAGATTCTTCTACTGATGAATTTACTTGGGGTTTTAAGCCCAAAGATTTTATTAGCGATTGAATTTTTTCTGGTGGCAAAGAAAACGTTTTGGTTATTGGTGAATTTGCATCCTGTTGCATGGATGAAGATTCTGCCTTGGATGAATTTGCACTACCTGCGAATGAAAATTAAAAAAACCGTTTATACAGTGAAATTGAAAGTTAACCAATTTTGTTTAATATTTGTTAATAAGTATAGATATTTTAAGGAAAAGTATGAATCATAATTTAATGAAAGTAATGTTTTGATTTACCAGTAGTTTGTGCGTTTGTCGGTGGGTCTTGAATAACTAATTTTGCTCGTACATCCGCAAGAAATAAAGGAGAAAACTGTCGATAAGAGTGACCAGTGTATGAATTGGGATTGGGAAGATTGAGATACTCTGCGACTCGTTTGGGAGTTTTTGATATTTTATGCTGTCCAACAACCTTGAAAATTAAAATAATTTTTTACTCACTTGTTAAAAATCTTGAATAAAATTTTTAACAAAAATAATTTTAACTAATCATGTACTTACTTGTCTAGTGCATCTACCGTCCTGGTAATTAATAAAGAAATCTTTTACGTAAGGGATATCTTTAGGACGTAAGTCTATGTATCGCTTTATAATTGGATAAAAATCTTCATGGATGGTGAATGAAACTGGAACTTTGTTTTTTTGGCCCGTGATAACGCGGTACATTCGACCATACGCCTTGACATTTTTGAATCTTATACGTTTCAAATCTATAGCTTTACAACCTGCCGAAAGTCCAAAGATCAAAATTACCTGTAACATAAAAGTATGTATACTGTTATTATAAAGTTTATTTAAGCTTTCTCGTAAAAAAAAAAGAACACTTTCATCTATTTAAAAAGTCTGTTTGAAATTTTTGCTAAACTAATATGAAATAATTTGCATGTTGATAATACCTTTAGAGCTAAAAATTTATCATCTGGAGCGTTGTTAAGAAAATCAATTATGTTTTGAACCGACAAACACTCTGGTTTCTTAGGTTCGTAACCTTTACATTTTTTACTCATAAATTGACTAAGCTTCGTAAATTTTTTTGCATCGATATTTTCTTTTTTCTTCAACATTATTCTGAGCATTGAATACATTTGCAATAGCGAGCTTGGTTGAAACTTTTGTGACAGCATTTCAAAATAATCTATTAGGGTTTTTTCATTGGTGTCAGTTATTTTCATGTTCTCTCGCCACTCGGAGAAACATTTGTATCGTTTAACATACAACTCCATTGATTTTTTAGGTAAAGGTTGATCTTCTGCGTTTTCATCGTTATCGTTAACTTCCATCGGCTCAGCTTCAGAACTCTCATGAGCCTCGCTTGGCTCTACATCTATATCCTCGGTATCACTTGAATTAATTTCTTGGGTTGAGCAACTATCATTAGGAGATTTAATACTTGAACGATTGTCGATTTTTTTAGTCGATTCCTTCGGACCGTTTTCTTTTTTACCATGGCATTTGCGTTTTAAAAATTGATTCAATTCATCGTAACGCCTAATGTTGACTCTTTCTTTTGTCCACAGATTCATTTTGACAGTCGAGTAAGTCGATAACAGTGCATCCGGTTCCAGTTTATTCGATAGAATGGCGAAGTAAGCTAGCAAAGTGTTTTCATTCGTCTGAGTGATTCCCATAGTTTTACGCCAATCGACAAATTCTTCGTATTTGTCGGTGAATTTGGATTTTTGTTTTTTTGGTTTTTCATCTGGTATGTCGTCGAAGTCATCTTCAGCTTCTTCGTGTTTGTCGGTGAGTTTGGATTCTTGTTTTTTCGGTTTTTCAGCTGGAATGTCGTCGAAATCATCTTCAGCTTGTTCATCATCGAGATCGTTATCGTCGTCGCTGTCATCATCAAAATCGTCGTCTTCGTTATCATCGTCAGATTCTTCGTCTGATTTGTTCGTCACCACGTCTGGTACTGAAAAATTTTCACCTTGAATCATTGAAGATTCACTCGAATCATGAATAGGCGTAAGTTTGATTTTTTTTAATTTTGGCTCTTTACTTATATTTTCTGCAAAACAAAATTCGATTTAAACGTAACTTACATGTGGTGAGATTTGAATAAAACATATTTTGATAACGGTACAAACCTTCAATTTCACCAAACGACGAATTGACTTCTTCTTTAACGAAGAACGATTCAAACTGTGACGAATCATCATTTTGAGAATCTGTAAAAAAAATTCATTATGAAATCTCAAATTTAAGATCAATCTATTTGGTTAAAAAAAATTTTGGCAGGAGACCGAAAAGTACCTGTTATAATTTCAGTTCTCGCTGGATATGTAGAGCAACTTTCAACATAGTCATCATCATCTTCTAGTTTAACGATATTCAACTTGTTCATCAACATTATTCTAGTTAGCTCTTTCGATTGGCTCTTACGGAAACATTGTCCCGTGTACAAGACAGGATCAGGCAGTTTGAGGTATTCCGCAATCTGTCTTGGTATTCCTGCTATTTTATGCAACCCAGTAGACTGTTAAAAAAAAAAAAAAAAAAACAATGTTAACTATGAGATAAAAATCTTATTTAAATGTAATAAAAAAAAAAAAAAAAATTGATTGATGTTACTTGTCTGCTTATTCTCCCATGCCGATATTTAAGGAAGAAGTCTGGAGGATCATTGGAAGGACGTAAGCTAACGTATCTTTTAACAAACGGATATAATTCTTCGTTGATTATAAATGCACGTCCAGGCTTACCAGGTGTACTGGCAATGTTTACGTGATAAATTTGTCCGTATTCTTTGACGTCTGACAATTTGAGACTCTTCAATTCCGAAGCTTTGCAAGCCCCGGCTATTCCAATAATCAGTACAACCTTAGATTCTAGATACTTTTCATTTGGAGCTTTGTTCAGAAAGTCTCTAATGTGATCTAGTTTTAAAATTCCTTCGCATCTCGGAACTGATTTATAACCCACCAGCTTCTTTTTTATGAAAAGATTAAGCTGCTTAAAGTTTTCGATATTTATTTTCTCTTTCGACATTAACATAGTTTTGAGCATTGAATGTGTCGTTTTCAATGTGCTGGGTGCACATCTGGTAGATAAATTTTCGAAATAATCTATCAACGTCTTTTCTGTTGTCTTTTTAATCTTATTATTAAGGCGCCACGCAACTAATTCAGCATAACGATTGTTATAAGTTGATTTAGATATAAGTCGTTCTACTTTGGTGCTATCGTCTTCGCCACCATCGCTTTCTATCACTATACAATCATTATCAGAATCGTCATTAGTTTCAGTTATCGAAGAATTTTCAGGTACTGTATTATTCTGGTCGGCATTTTCAACTGGTGAAATTGGATCTTTTTCGGTTTCAGAATCTTTGGTTGCATCTTCTAAAAAAAAAGTTGAAAAAATAAATAAATGCAGTAAGAGAAACAGAAAGAAGCAAAAAAAATTTTTCTTAATTTTTTTTTTTTTTTTTTTTTTTTTTTTTTTTTTTTTTTTTAGTTTTTTGAAAAAATAAAAACTAATCTGTTAATTAAATTAAAAGGTTTATATATAAATACAAACCTTTAGTCTCAGTTTCTTTTGGCATCACAGTGGGAGCAGCAGCTATAGGTCGTAAGAAAATGGGTTTGAATTGTAAGGTGGCAGGGATTAACTTTGGAGATTCTGTAAAAATGTTTTTAATTATAAAATTAACAAGATGTTGAATACGGATTATCAGTGAAATTAAATATACAACGTTACTGATTAATACCTGGGGCTTTTTCGTTATTTAGAGAATCTTTATCGACACAATTTAGCTTTGGGCCAGTTAAAATCGTTTGAGAACACAGTTTAAAACATTCACCAGTGAAAGCCCCCGAATTTGGAAGTTTCAAATACTCAGCAACTTCTTTTGGTACGTTCGCAATTTCCTTCTCATCAAAAATCTGTAAGATCGCAGAAAAAAAAAATCATACAAAATTCATTTTGTTATTATAAAATTAATTAAAATTATAGAATATTTACATATTTCATGACCTGTCCATTTTGACATTTAAGAAAGAAATTCGTTGGCGCAATGTCGGGACGTAATTTTATATACTTCTTGATTAAGGAATAAAATTTTTCACCGACTGTAAAAGATCTACTTGATTGAAATTTGTGAGCTGGTATTGAAATAACAAACATTGGAGCCATTTCTCTGACATTATGGATTCTTATCACATAAAGTTCTTCAGGTTTACAAGATCCAGCAATACCAAAAATCAAGATGAGCTTAAAATAAAAAAAATATTTTATTAAGTATTAAAAATATACAATTAATTGTCTTTTTACAAACGTCAATTACTGAGTTTTCTCAAAAATAAAAATCTTGAACAGAGCTAGATAGTAATTTATTCAAAATTTTTTTAAGGAATAACCTAAAGTACCTTTTTTATTATAATTACAATACTCAATTCAATTAAATCTCAATCTAAATAAAGTGCATTTAATAGTGGTTGTAAAAAACATTAGTTTAGATTGTTTGAAAGATCAGATTTTTAATTAAAATAAAATTTTTTTCATAATTAAATATTTACCTTGGTAGCTAAATATTTTTCATCTGGAGCGTTGTTAATAAAATCATTAAAATTTTTTGACGTAAAAACTGCACCTCCAAGAGTTTCGAGATTTATTTCTTTCCGGACAAGACTTTCCAAAAATAAGTTCACTTTACTGTACTGGTTCATATCGATTCCTTCTTCGAGTATAAGCATCGTTTTAAGCATGGAATGAACATTTTGTAATGTCGACGATAAATGTCTGCTAGATAAATATTCAAAGTAATTGAGTAAAACTGTTTCATTCGTTGATTCGTGGTTCATATTTTGGCGCCAATTAATAAAAGCTTTATAAGTATTCACAAATCTCGCTTTATTTTCAGCTGGATTTGCCATTAGTTTAGGAGGTTTTCTATTAATTTTTATTATCACAGGCGGCGGACGTTTATTATCAGAGTTACGAGTTTTAACTTCTGGAGTTGAATTAAGTTCTAAAAAAAATTTGTGATTTGAATGGGAATTTCTTAAAAAAGTTTTCATGTTTATATAGATATTTGTGTATACTTTCGCTTTCGTCTATTGTGTTGATCTCTTCTTTCACATAACAAGGTTCAAATAGTGATGAATGACTGCCAGAAATATCTGAAAAAAAAATTGTTTTAATTGTTCGAATTTTAACAGAATGTTAACAGAGACTCATTCAGAAATTCTACCAAATGCTTTATCTTTGTTCAAAATAATAAAAATTAACAGTTGATTTTAATTTAAAACAATTCACAAGAAAAAAAGATTTCAATTACCTTGTGTTTCTAAGTTACCCAGCGGATCTTGGGGAACAATTTCCTTAACTTTATTATTCTTTTGTTTGCTGCGGTCCATCAAATCCAGTAAATCTGATCCTATGTTGGTTTTAACCGAAGCAGAAGTTCGCCGGAAACAATAACCAGTGTAGTTACTGGCATCCGGAAGATTCAACCACTCTGCAACCATTTTCGGAATAGAAGCAATTTTATTTTTTCCAATAACCTAAAATTTTTTCAAGAAAATTTATTTGATTCAAACTCATTAGTTTTAAATAAGTTAATTTTAATTTACCTGTTTTGTGCATCTACCACCTTGGTAATTGAGAAAAAAGTTATCTTCCAAAAACTCATCGTCAGGGCGTAGGCTAATATACTTTTTTACAGTCGGATAAAATTCTTCGTAAATTATAAACGAACGATCAACTGCATTTCTACTGCTTGTCACATTTACACGGAATATTTGACCGTGTTCTTGAACGTCGTTGACTTTAATACTTCTCAATTCTTTAGTTGTGCAAGCTCCAGCAAGACCAAAAATCAAAATAATCTTTAAAAAATTAAAAAATTAATTTTCAACTAAATCACTTTTATTGATTTTAAACATTGTGGACTTTTGAAAATTTTATCTTACCTTTGCTGCCAAATACTTATCATCGGGAGCGTTGTCGAGAAAACCATAGATGTGCTGAGCCTTTAAAACGCCTTCATTTTTGTCTCTTTTCTTATAGCAAGCTTGTTTACTTTTTAAAAATTTAATCACTTCGAGATAACTTTCAATATTCAACTCTTCTTTACTGAGTAACATTGATTTGAGCATTGAGAATATTGTCCACAGGGTATTTGGCCTGTACTTTTTTGACAACATTTCAAAGTAATCTAATAATACTTTTTCATTAGTCGTCTCCACTTGCACGGTTTTGCGCCACTTGACATAGTCGTCGTATCGACTTCCGTACAACTCTTTTGATCTTTTTGAAAGCATTGGATTTCCTACGTCTTCAGTATCGCTGTCCGATTCAGAGTCGTTTAACTTAATCTCTTGGTAACTATCATCTACCAAATTTTTTGACGTATCAATGTAATTTGAACCAGTTGAAATGTTAATTATTGGTTCAAAATTCCCAAGCGCATTTCCTGTAAAAAAAAAAAAAAAAAAAAAAAATCACATCGATTACGTTTTATAAAACTGAGTATATCACTAAATAATATTGTAATAGTTTTTCAACTAACCGTCTGTTCCACCATCCCATGCATTGACTTCTTGTTTGACGTAACAAGATTCAAATGGTATTGAATTGTTCAATGGTTGATCTGTAAAAAAGTTCATGTAAACAACGATTTAATAATTTCAAGGAATATTTTGTTTCTTCAACCGTACAACAGCGCATAATTAATGAATTCATTAGACATATATTATTGACAGATAATTACTTGTTTCTTCTGATGTATCCTGACAAAATCTTTTAGGAGGTGGAGCTGATCTTGAACTTCTTTTGGTCGGTTTTTGCGAGTTTTGAGACTCATCATTTTCATCTTTTTCATCATTTTTCCTCAAGTCAAGTAAATTTGCTCTGATGGTAGCTAAATCTGTCGAGGAAGTTCGTCGGAAACAGTGACTGGTGTAACTTTTTGCATCAGGAAGTTTCAGGAACTCAGCAATTTGTTTTGGAACAGAAGCCATTTTATTTTTACCGATTGCCTACAAAATTTAAGGTACTTTCAAATAAATTTTTTAACACTAACTTAAGGATTATATTTGTATGCTTCTGTACTTACTTGTCTTGTGCATTTTCCACTTTGATAATTGAGAAAAAAACAGGGGATAACATTGACTTTCGGACGCAAGTCAATATACTTCTTCATAATCGGATAAAACTCTTCGAAGATAAAAAAAGATCTATCGTAATCAGTCTTATTGATTGGTACACTAACTTGGTACATTCGACCGTGCTCCTTGACGTCTGTCACTCTGATTCGCTTGAGCTCGGTGTTTCTACAACCGCCAGTGATGCCAAAAATTAAAATAACCTGTAAATTTAAAAATATTTAATGTAAAAATCACGATAAAGTTTGTGAAGTTATTTTATCTTTAATTTTAGGACATACCTTAGTCAGCAGGTACTTATCGTCGGGTGCATGGCAAAGAAAATCGCTGATGTTCTGGGCTGACAAGACCTCAGCTTTCTTGGGCTTGTAGCCTTCCGATATACATTTCAAGAAGTAAGTAAGTTCGGTGTAATTGCCGATGTCGAGTTTTTCTTTATCCATCAACATTGTTTTAAGAATTGAAAAAACCGACCACATCGTCGTTGGTTTCCACTTTTCCGACAAGCCTTCGAAATAGGTCAGCAGTGTGCTTTGATTGGTTTCCGTCAAGTTCATGGAGGTACGCCACCTCACAAACTCGTTGTACCTGCCTTCGTAACCGTTTCTCTTGTACTCTCTGCTAGTCCCATTCGAACTTTCGGGACCTGCGTAATCTTCGTCGTCGTCTTCATCGTCCTCTTCGTCCTCGCTGTCTTCTTCCAGGTCACTGACTTGCGCTTCAGATTTACGACTGTTTTCTTCTGGATCGTCTTTCAAAATGTCTTCGACGCTTCTGATCGTTGAAAATTCGGGACTTTTTGTCTGAGAACCTGTCATAGAAAAAATAAAAATTTTTTTTTAAACTGTACGAAAACTATTTTTTAAAAAGAGCAGATATGAAAATTAAAATTACTTGACGCTGCAGGATACTGTCTCACGCTTTCGACTTTGGCGATTCTCAGATTACTTTGAGACTGCATGAAGTTGTCGGGTTTGTCCGCCGCAGCGCGGTTTCTGGGTCGCTTCGGTGGTCCGGCTTCCGAGCTTTTGCGAAGACCCCGGCCCGTGTACGTCTCCGGGTTCGGCAGCTTAAGAAACTCCGCTACCCTCTTTGGCACCTTGGCTATTTTGTTTATACCAATGGGCTGAAAATAAAATTTCGTCTGTTAGTTCAGTTTTTTCGGAATACCTCGAAATTAAAAATTATTGTTTTTATTAATTACTAAACAAAAATTTTTGGCGATACAGACTTATAATAAGTGATGGACGAAATCTTGGGTATAATAATTACATTTTAGTAAATTTTATATGGTGACAAAATCACGTCAGTTTTAAATGTTTGCGGGTTTTTACTTACAAGGGAGTTTTTTAGGTTAAATTTCTCCCGGTATTTATATTTTTGTTCAGCCCATTTTACTCGCAAACTTTTCTTTGTTTTTTCATCCAAGGTGGCAAATGGTGTTTTTTGCCTTTTTAATCTAATATACTCCCTGTTTTTTTTCCGAATTTCTTCAAGTTTTTGAGGGGTTAAACTCTCTCTATATTTCCTCATGAGTTCTCGATTTTTTCGCCTCTTTTCGTCGGTAATATTTGACAGTTTTCGAGGCATTTTTGAAATTGCGATGTAAAACGCGAATTAAATATTTTTTATTCAAACTTAAATTAAGTTAAATTAAATTAGAAAGAGATGTGAGCTACATTTAGATTTACGAACACGTATGAAGTTAGTAGTAGATGACAGTACTACTTTTCACAGATAGCTTACCGACAAGACGTGAGCATGGTGCAACTACAAGTTTTTGTTTTTTTTTAATTGATTGTTTCTTGCAGTTTTTTTAAAAGAAGACGCATTGATAATTTTTTAAACGATTAATTTTTTTAGTGTTAATCTAAAAATAAACGTAAAATGTAAAACAGTGTCTTGTCGGTAAGATTTTTTTTTTTTTAATAATAGGTAATTCTATTTTGCAAGTTTTTATTTTGATTTCAATGACGAAATGAATAAAGAAAC